>LR738709.1:73246199-73258294 GCA_902687465.1 Secale cereale
GGGGGGACGGCGACCCTGTGGCGGCGGAGGAGAGCAACGCGGCGGCGCGCGCTGGTCGGAGGCGAGCAATCCCGGTCGGCGGTGGGGTTCTGGCGAGCTGTTGACCGGCGGCGACGAGCGGAGGCGACGAGGTGGAGGCCATCGGGAGGCGGGGCGACGGGCGGAGGCGGAGCGAGCCAGCACGGGCGTGCGGCTCGGTCTCGCGGAGCCCGGTGCGGCCTGGGGCGGGCCTGCTGTGGGCCGGCGGCGGGGCAGGAGCGAGGGGAGGCGCGGGAGGCTGACGAGTGGCCCCCGTGCTGAGGTGGCGGCGGCGCTAGGGCGATTTGGACGGCGTCAATTGGCGGGGAGGGGTTCGGCCGGTGCGGATTTCGAGGTGGCGGCGCCGGATCCAAAGAAGGAGGGCTAGGGGGTAGGGTTTCCTGATTAGGAAGGGTTTGGGGGTCTATTTATAGTAGGGAAGGCTAGGAAGGGGCTATTGGAGAGCCGTTTTCGGCCGCGTGATCGCGATCCGACGGCGAAGAACATAGGTGGGAGCCAGCTGGGCTTGGTGGGCTGGTTTAGAGTGGAAGTGGGCTGAGAGGAGAGGAGAGAGAGTGGCCCGCGGGGTTTTCGGAGACCGAAAATGTCCGACGATTAAACCGGCTACTAGTGCCGCTATATATATCCGTTGGGCTAACAAACGAGCTCCGAATGTGATGAAATTTGGCAGGCGGCCTGTCTACACCATAATAAGACCACATGAAAAGTTTCACCCCATTCCGCGAACATTTTTCGGCCACTCATAAAATAAATATTCGGAAGCGCCGCGGGCACGTGTGAGTGTGTCTGGGCTCAGAACGGACAACGGAAAGGACGAGGGGACTCGGGCGGATGCAAGTTTTGAAAACATGATGATGCAAGCACACATGATGACAGGGCAAGATGCAACATGCAAGTATATGACATGGCAACGACGACGAATAACTAGCTGACACCTGGCGCATCGGTCTCGGGGTGTCACAACACTCCCCTACTAACAAGAGATATCGTCCCGAGATCTTAGGAATGAGACGGGAGGAAAAAAAGGAAGAACAAAGTTCTTCGAGAACAAAAGAGTGAAACCAAAGAACCTTGAGAGGTTGAACAAAATGAAAGAAGGATACCACAAAGATGAACGAAGTTGCGAAGACTTCGTTAAACAAGAGGAATAAGGAATACGACGAGAATCGAGGAGGTTAAGTGATAAGAGAGAAATTAAACCACTCCGGTTAAAAGAGATAGAAAAGGAATTAAAACGAAGGAATTCGGGCAGCACTCCAGCTGAATCTGAAAGAAATAGCACACCAGTTGGACAAGAATGGAATAGAACAAGAACTTGAAAAGATGAAAAGATACTCGACGAGAGCAACAACACAACACCTCCGGAAGAATTGGAATAATTGAATTAAAAGAATGGAGAAGAAGAAGACAAGTTGAGCACGAGTGACATGAACGGGAATTTATAAGAGAAAGACTTGAATGGAGTTGTTGAGAAAATCAACAACAAAAGAATGAGCTTGTTGTGGACTTATTTTAAATAACTCAATGCTTGAGGTGAATTATGCCGCAACCAAATATTGAATAGATGACATGAAGAACGAAATTCAAAACTCCACTTCAGAAGAATACGGAGAATTATTTGCATTTTGAGATGCAAGAAGAATAGTGCTTGCGCTTGATCCAAAAGAATTTGACGAACACTCGAAGAATGATTTAAAACATGAGGGACCACCATAGAACTCCAGTCACAAAAGGATGATGATATAGAAATGACGGACGAAAAGAATAAGATTAAAGCCTTGCAATGATTAGACGGGGTTCCGACGAGATAGCCGAGAAAAACTTTGAACTCCGGGGAAGAAAATATTAAAGCACTTGGAACTAGAATTTATTCATCAAGAATCAACTCTGAATGAAGGAGTTAAATCAACTTGATGAAAAAGAAATAAGAATTATTCTATGCTTATCCTCCACCAATTAAATTGATGAGAAGCAATGGATTCACATATCCTTATTCTCCTTGAAAAGATTAAGAGGGATATATCGCGAACTTGCGAAAATCTTCATGGAACACCGGTAGGATTGGAATGAACGAATGAATTGATATGATAGCACCGGAAAAGAACTGTTGAGAGAATGACTGTAAGAATTGATGCCGAGTGAAGAAGAAGGAACGAACCACCGGGAAGAATTAAAATCGAGTGATGAAAGAGAACGAACCACCGTAAAGAATTAAAATTGAGTGAATACGAAGGAATGAATCACTGGTAAGAATAAAGCACTTGAGGAAATTAGAATGACGAGAACGAAGAGATCACAAACTGATTAAAGAATGCTTGAACGAAGCACGAGAAGAAAATGAGACGAACGAAGAGGCATCAATGAAGAATATTTTGGAGGACGAGGTTGAAAACTGAGAACGAATAAATCTTCTGAAATGATGGCCTTCGGAGGGACACAAGGAAAGAATTCATGAAATACTCCGGAAGAATGAAAAGTAGAAAGGTTGAACCAACGATGAAAAGAATTTGAAAGCGATCTTGGAGAAGGCATATGACTGATGGAATACATACTTACATCACACTTGAAAAGAATTTCGAAGCACTCCGGGAAATTAGAAGAGTCAGGTAAGATCCTGGGAAAGACCTGTGGGTTATGAGCCCACCGAAGAGAAAACACCGTTGGAAAGGATTGAAAAGAGATAATGCGCTGGAACGATTAAAAGACTCGAAGGAGGTGACAACCTCGAATTAACTGAAAGACAGATGAATCTCCTGAGATTTCTTCGGAACTCCGAAACAATTAAATTTCGAGAGACGAACGAGCAATTGGAAACATATGAGCCGATGAAAGAATATGATGAGCACCGAATACAAATTGAATTGGAACCACCGGAAAAGACAAGAGAAGAAGAACGATGAACTAGACGAAAAATCACCAGTTGCAACAATTGAGGAAAGAAAAGCAAAGCATTTGCACGAGTAGGATGGATACTCGATTAAGGACTCCGGTCCCGAGAAGAAAAAGGGTGGGTGGGTGGGAAAAAGAAAGAGCTCTTCGGAAGGTGAAACAACATCGGTTGGAAGAACTAAGGATTGAACTTGCAAAGAAGAAGAGGGTCGAATCCACTAGACGAGAGATGCACCAGATGAAAGAACTGACAACGCAACAAATGAAAACTAACCGCGATCCTAAAAAAAATTTGAAGGGGAAGAGAAGTAATTCAAAACACCTACGTCAAGATTCCTCACCAGAGCGACGAAAGGGCTGAGGAGTAAAAAGAATTCCTACTCTCCGATATAACTAGACTCCGAAAAAGTTTTCTGCTAGACTCGACAACGGCCAAGCTACGATCAATCAAGGGGGCTCCTATGGTCGGTCGAGGCTCTGATACCAACTTGTCAGTCCCAAGATGCGATTCTATCCCGATCACGTGACGCTTACGTGATTGGGGCACAACCGCATTTCGGGCGCTTAGCAAGATGGATATCATTACATCATACCATTACATACATACATAGGGGATACAACAAAACATACAAGTCACATGAATACAACAAAATCAATACAAGGCATCCGACTACGGATGCAAACATGAAAAGCACAACGACATCCATCTGCTATCCCAGGCTGCCGACCAGGAACCTAACCCAAGACTGAAGATGAAGAAGAAGAAAGAACTCCAACACAACAAACATCGCTCTCATGTCAAGTCATTGGAAACCTACACCTGCAACTGTTGTTGTAGTATCTGTGAGCCACGAGGACTCCTGTCAGGCCCAATATGCGATTCTATCCCGATCACGTGACACTTACGTGATTGGGGCACAACCGCATTTCGGGCGCTTAGCAAGATGGATATCATTACATCGTACCATTACATACATACATGGGGGATACAACAATACATACAAGTCACATGAATACAACAATATCAATACAAAGTATCCGACTACGGATACAAACATGAAAAGCACAAAGACATCCATCTGCTATCCCAGGCTGCCGACCCGGAACCTAACCCAAGACTGAAGAAGAAGAACTCCAACAAAAGAACAACGCTCTCACGTCAAGACATCGGAAACCTGCACCTGCAACTGTTGTTGTAGTATCTGTGAGCCACGAGGACTCAGCAATCCCATAACCATGGGTAACAAGACTATCAAAGCTTAAAGGGTAGGAAGAGGTAAAGTGGTGAGGTTGCAGCAGCGGCTAAGCAAAAATATGGTGGCTAACTTACGAGTACCAGAATAAGATGAGCATCTACGCAAACGGCCGCAAACTAGTAATGATCGCTAAAAATCCTAAACTACATACGAGTCAAACATAACCCCACCGTGTTCTCTTCTCAAAGTGAAAAGAGACAGTCACGGTTACTCACACAGTTGTGTGTTTTACTTCGGATCCTCTGTCAAGTTTTCTACAACCGGACATTAACAAATTCCAATCTGCCACATAACTGCGGGCACGGCTTTCGAAAGATCATAACCCTGCAGGGGTGTCCCAACTTAGCCCATCACAAGCTCGCACGATTAGCTGAAGTGATAAATATAATATCATCACCCCTTATCTTAGGGAAATCCGATCAGGCTCGGCATCCCTGTGCACAAGACATTTCGACAATGGTAAAATAAGTCCAGCAAGACCTCCCGGTGTGCCGACACCCTGATAGTAGCCGCGCGTATCTCGTCTCAGGCCACGTCCGGATAGGTGATCCTACGGGTTATACCAGATACCTCGGGTTTCCCCGTGGCGGCCCCGCAGTCTCCCCGTTTGGGACCAACACCATCAGCACTGCCCCCCCTGCTATGTAGAAGAATCCTCGGGTAGCGCTAACTCCCTATGCAATTTACTTAATTAATTAAGTTGTTATTATGAGCAAGTTAAAACCAATGTTGGGCCTTGCTGGAGGAGTTTTATTCAAAGACGAACTGTCAAGGGGTCCCCATATACCCATCATGTAAGGAACGCAAAATCAAGGAACATAATGCCGGTTTATCGGCGCCTAAGGTGGCATGAGTGGAACAAAACACCGAGCAAAAGGCCAAGCCTTCCACCCATGCCCAGTATATAGGTGTGTTATTAATAATAATAGATATTGTGATATTCCAACAACAAGTTCCCTCCTAGAACGATCTTCATCTTCAACTGCAACTAACAACGCTATAAGAGGGGCTGAGCAAGCGGGTAACATAGCCAAACAATGGTTTTGCTAGGAAGGTTTCAAAGGTTAGAGGTTTCGTGGCAACAAGGAGAGGCTGACAATAATGATGGGTAGCGTGACATGTAACGATAGCATCGAGACACTAAGCATGGCAATGATAGTAAGGTATCCAGGGGTATGGTCATCTTGCGTGAGATCCCGCAAGGAAGAAGAACGGATCCATGAAGAAGACGAAGAAGAAGCCTTGAAGAAGAACCACGAGTAGACGAACGAATCCTCACGAACGCAATGGAACAAGCACTAACGAGAAGAAGCAAGCAACACGGTAAACAAACCACTCAAGAACATGACAATATGCACTACCAAGTAGGATGCACGACAAGTCTACATATGATGCACAACAAGTATATACAGGAAGCATAACATGGCAAGGTAGGAAGCACAGCAAAACAACACAAGTCTATATATATGATGCAATACATGGCAAGGTATGATGCATGGCAAGTCTATACAGGAAGCACAACAAGTCTATACAGGAAGCATAACAAGTCTATACAGGAAGCATAACATGGCAAGGTAGGAAGCATAGAAAAACAACACAAGTTTATATGATGCAATACATGGCAAGGTATGATGCATGACAAATCTATATAGGAAGCACATCAAGTCTATACAGGAAGCATAACATGGCAAGGTAGGAAACATAGAAAAATAACACAAGTTTATATGATGCAATACATGGCAAGGTATGATGCATGACAAGACTATACAGGAAGCACAACAAGTCTATACAGGAAGCATAACATGACAAGGTAGGAAGCACAGAAAACAACACAAGTTTATATGATGCAATACATGGCAATGTATGATGCATGACAAATCTATACAGGAAGCACAACAAGTCTATACAGGAAGCATAACATGACAAGGTGCAAGATGCACCCAAACATCAACCAAACTCACTCCAAACATGAAAACAAGATTATATTATGAATCTACATGCAAAATCACACAAGTTTCATATAAGGAACACTCCAAACGGAGCAACGGGCTAAAAGATACACTTGAAACAAGATATAGGAACAAGCTGAAATTAACAGCCACATAGCAACTTTGGAGCATGATAAATATAAGCTACAACACTCAAACATGGTGATAAGAAGCATGAACATGAAGTAGACATTTCCTATAGCAAACAACCCCATTGGAGCATCTCCATAGGAGGCATGGATCAATAGCAACAAGCTACAACATTTTGAACATGACAATAAAAACCTGACAGCAATATTTTATAGCAACTTGAGAGCAAGAATTATATATGCTACAGCAACCCAAATGAGCAAGTGAAGGCATGAATGGATAGACAACAACATATACAACAATGAATGATCAATGGCCACCCCAAAACTAACATGGATTTGCCTAGGGCATCAAGCAAACATAGCATCAGGATATTACAGATTCCAGACTTAGTGAAATTTCACTAAGTGTTAAAACAACAATAACAACATGGCATGTTTGTGAGCATGTTTAAGTCAGCTCAAAGCATATCATGGAAAGTTAAATGCACCACATCAAAGAGCACATCATGGAGATTCTAAAACATCTAGGCATGTGACAACGGAACAAACACATCAATAGCAACGAGCTCCTCAACTAGGCATCTCGAAACAAGTTACAAAACCTAACAGCCACATGCACTTTTGCAACAGAGATTAACATGGCAATATGAACTCAAACAAGCATGCTATAGCAACCAACATGTAGAGCATCTCATGATGGACATTTTGACATATCATTTGCATCATTTGGATAAACATGCACCAAGTTATCATATCTCGAACATGGCAACAAAATAACAAGTTGCAGCAGTTTATAACAAGTAGCACCCTTGCAACAGATATTAGAGCATCTAGATGAACTCAAATGAGCATGGCACAATGGAACAAAGTGTAGAGCATATCACCACGATCATTTTGACATATCATACACTCAATTTGGATAAGCCACAAAAAGTTATCACTGAGCAAAGTAGCAACAAAATAAGCATCTCAGGGACTTAGCAGAATTTTAGACTCAGGAAAAAAAACAAACGGGCGCAATTTATTTAAACGTGACCGGGCGGGACTTAGAGGGTCTCACCAGAGGGCCCGGCCCAGGACGACGATGGAGCAGGCCGGCGCGGTGCGGCTGGGGGCTGGGCCGGCCCGTGCGGAGGAGGAGGCCCAGGGAGGCAGGACACGCTGGAGGAGGCCGAGGGCGGCTTGGGCCGCAGCGCGAGGAGGGCGACCGGCCCAGGCGGTGGCCGGCCCAAGCGGCGCGAGGAGGCCTGTGAGGCCAGCCCTACTGGTCGTCGTCCCGCTCGGGAACGAGCGGACGCCAACAGCGGCGGCGACAGGGCAGGGCCTTTCGGCGGCGAGGGAGGCCGGAGCAGGGCACCGGCGAGCGAGGGAACGGCCGGATCCGGGCGGCCGGGGTCGGATCCCGCCGGATCTGGGCATGTGGCGGCGCGGGAGCTTCGGGGCGGCGGCTCAACGGAGATCGGCGTCGCGGGATCCGGGGTGCTGGTCGGGGCGAGCGCCATCGAGGAGAAGCGAGGCGAGGAACGAGCACGGCGGCTCGAGCGTAGGGGCGCACGAGGCTCGGTCGGGCCCTGCTCGGCCCGGGGCGGGCCTCGGCTGGGCCCTGCGGGCTGGTGGCGGAGGAGAGAGTGGGGGAGACGTGGTGAGGGCCAGATGGCGCCTTCCCATTGGCTCTGGGCGCCCACCTGGCGGCGGCTGGCCAACAGGAGGCCGCCAAGTGGCAGGCTCGGGCTGGGCTGCACCGAAATTGGAGGAGGAGGGGGTTTGGCTGCGCGGATTTTTAGGTGGAGGGAGGCTAGAGGTAGGGGAAGGGACTAGGGTGCCCAAAATGGCAAGGGGGGGGTGTGTTTATATATGCATAGGGCTAGGTTTAGAGGGGTTTGAGGCCGTTCCGGAGCCATCGGATCGCGATCCAATGGCAACGGAGCGAAGGGGGAGTAGGCTGGGCCTAGGGGAGGTTAGTGGGCTGTGTTAGAGGGGCTTCGGGCTGAGAGGAGAGAAGGGAAAGAGGCCCGCGGGGTTTTCGGAGACCGAAAACGTCCGATGAAATAACCGGCGACTAGTGCCGCTATATATATCCATTGGGCTATCAAACAAGCTCTGAATGCGATGAAATTTGGCAGGCGGCCTGTCTACACTATAATAAGACCACACACCAAGTTTCGACCCATTCCGAGAACGTTTTTCAGCCACTTATAAAATAAATATTCGGAGGGACCGCGGGCGCGTGTGAGTGTGTCTGGGCTCAGAACGGACAACGGAGAGGACGAGGGAACTCGGGCGGATGCAAGTTTTGAAAACATGCTGATGCAACACACATGATGACATGGGAAGATCCAACACGCAAGCAGATGACATGGCAACGAAGACGAATAACTGGCTGACACCTGGCGCACCGGTCTCGGGGTGTCACAACTCCTCAATCCAATAACCATGGGTAACAAGACTAGCAAAACTTAATAGGTAGGAAGAGGTAAAGTGGTGGGGTTGCAGCAGCGGCTAAGCATAAGTATGGTGGCTAACTTACGAGTACAAGAATAAGATGAGCATCTACGCAAACGATCGCAAAGTAATAATGATCGCTAAAGATCCTGAACTACCTACGAGTCAAACATAACCCCACCGTGTTCTCTTCTCAAAGAGGAAAGAGACAGTCACGGTTACTCACACCGTTGTGTGTTTTACTTCGGATCCTCTGTCAAGTTTTCTACAACCGGACATTAACAAATTCCAATCTGCCACATAACCGCGGGCATGGCTTTCGAAAGATCATAACACTGCAGGGGTGTCCCAACTTAGCCCATCACAAGCTCTCATGATCAGCAGAAGTAATAATAATATTACCCCTTATCTTAGGGACAATCCGATCAGGCTCGGTATCCCGATGCACAAGACATTTCCACAATGGTAAAACAAGTCCATCAAGACCTCCCGGCGTGCCGACACCCTGATAGTAGCCACGCGTATCTCGTCTCAGGCCACGACCGGATGAGCGCAGCGTACAACAACCAAACCCCAAGTTTCCAAGGGGCGCGCCGCGAACGACTCTATTTGGGACCAACACCAACAGCAGTGGCCCCCCTGCTATGTAGAAAGAATACTCTAGGGTGCAACCCCCCTATGCAAATCTAATTGATTAATTAAGTTGTTATTATGTTGCAAATTAAAACCAATGTTGGGCCTTGCTGGAGGAGTTTTATTCAAAGACAAACTGTCAAGGGGTCCCCATATACCCAACCGTGTAAGAAACGCAAAATCAAGGAACATAATGCCAGTTTATCGGCTCGTAAGGTGGCATGAGTGGAACAAAACACCGAGCAAAAGGCCAAGCCTTCCACCCATGCCCAGTATATATGTGTGTTAATATATATATGACATATTGTGATATTCCCAAAGTATCAAGTTCCAACATGGAACGATCTTCATCTTCACCTGCAACTAACAACGCTATAAGAGGGGCTGAGCAAGCGGGTAACATAGCCAAACAATGGTTTGCTAGGAAGGTGTCAAAGGTTAGAGGTTTCATGGCAACAAGGAGAGGGGCTGACAATAAAGATGGGTAGCGCGACATATAACAATAGCATCGAGACAACTAAGCATGGCAATGATAGTAAAGGTATCCAAGGTGATGGTCATCTTGCCTGAGATCCCGCGAGGAAGAAGAACGAGTCCATGAAGAAGACGAAGAAGAAGCCTCGAAGACGAACCACATGTAGACGAACGAATCCTCACGATCGCAACGGAAAAGAACTAGCGAGAAGAAACCACACAACAAGGTAAACACACAACACAAGAACATGACAAGATGCTCAAGCAAGTATGATGCAAGACAAGTCAAAGTATGATGCATTACATGGCAAGGTATGAAGCACACAAGAACAACACCAAACAACAAGGTTAAATGAGGCCGGAAACTACATATAACGAATCCGGTAAGTCCTCATATGCATAGTTTGAAATTAGTCCAGATCTGAACAAACCTCAAGTTAAAGTTGTTAAACAGCAGGTTAACATGCACCATGATGATCTACACGAAATTCTAGTCAAGTTTCATATAAAGTTTGTTTAATTCGGAGCTACGGCCTAGAAGATATGAGCAAAACAAGACAAGCATGGCAACGGTGCAAGATGCACCCAAACATCAAGCAAACACACTCCAAATAGGTAAAAAAACATGATATTATGATTCTACATGCAAAATCACACAAGTTTCATATAGGGCACACTCAAAATGGAGCAACGGTTCAACACATACACATGAAACAAGATATAACAACAAGCTGAAGTTAACAGCCACAGAGCAACTTTGGAGCAAGGTAAATATATGCTACAGCACCCAAACATGATAACAAGAGGCATGGATGTGAAATAGACATTGTACTTAACAAACATGAACTTATAAAACACCCAAAAGCTTGCTGGAACACAATTAACCAAGCATGGCAAGTTGCAATAAAATTATCCAGACTTAGTCAAAATCTGGGAAGGCAAAAACATCATCACGATGCTGCCTTCGGAGGCACAAAACAACAAGCATATCAACTCTTCTAAGGATATAGAGAGCATGGACATGTAGTCGACATACCCTACAACAAACAACTCCATTGGAGCTACTCCATAGGAGGTATGGATCAATAGCAACAAGCTACACCAAATTGACATGCTGATAAAAACCTGACAGGTATAATTTATAGCAACTTGAGAGCAAGAAATAAATAAGCTACAGCTGGCCATATGAGAAAGTAAGGGCATGGATGGATAGACAATAACATGGACAACAAGACATGATCATTTGCCACTCCAAAACAAGCATGGATTTGAGTGGGGCATCAAGCAAACATAGCATCAGGTTATAACAGATTCCAAACTTAGCAGTTTTTTCACTAAGTATAAAACAGCAACAACAACATGGCATGTTTACAAGCTTGTTTAAGTCACCTCAAGGCATATCATGAAAAGTGGATTGCACCACAACAAAGACCATAAGATTGTGAATCTAAAACATATAGACATGTGGCATGAAGACAAACACATCAATAGCAATGAACAAGTGAAATCAGCATCTCATAACAAGTTTCAGCACTTAACAGCCACATGCACTTTTGCAACAGAGATTAACATGGCAATATGACACCTAACATGAATGCTATAGCAACCATCATGTAGAGCACTTCACAATGAACATTTTGACATATCATATGCTCCATTTGGATAAACATGCACAAAGTTACAAGCATCACAAGCATGCAATAAATTTATAGTTAACAACAGTTTTAAACAAGTAGCAGCCTTGCAACAAAGATTAGGGCATCAAGATGAACTCAAACAAGCATGCCACAATGGAACAAAGTGTAGAGCACATCACCACGATCATTTTGGTATATCATATGCATAATTTGGACAAGCACACTAAAAGTTACAGGCATGCAAAGTATGCATCAGAATTACAAAACTTAGGGACTTAGATGAAAAAGTAGACCTCTCGGGGTATGGACATGTCCGGTGTCAACGGACACGTCCGAGACTGGGCCCACATGGCAGTGGCTCGGGGAGGAGGAGGAAGCGGACATGTCCCGTCCCGGCCGGACATGTCCGTCGGTGGCGGTTGGAGACGCAGCGATCGGAGCTCCGGCGAGCTCGTCGCAGCAGCGCGTCAGCAGGGGCCCGATCCGGCGATGGGAAGGCGTGCAGGGGCGGAGGAGGCCCAGGGCCGGGCGGATCCGCCTAGATCTGGCCGGACGCCGGCGTTGGGCGGTGGTGTTCGACTCCGGCGGCGGTCGGAGTTGCAAGGTGCAAGCAGCACAGCGGCGGCAAGGGAAGATCGTTGGGGG
>LR738709.1:73258506-73271962 GCA_902687465.1 Secale cereale
GGCGGGGGAGGAGAGCAAGGCGGCGGCGCACGCTGGCCGGAGGCGAGCAATCCCGGTCGGCGGCGGGGTTCCGGCGAGCGGTTGACCGGCGGCAGCGAGCGGAGGCGACGAGGAGGAGGCAGTCGGGAGGCGGGGCGACGGGCGGAGGCGGAGCGAGCCAGCGCAGGCGAGCGGCTCAGTCTTGCGGAGCCCGATGCGGCCTGGGGCGGGCCTGCTGCGGGCCGCCGGCAGGGCAGGAGCGAGGGGAGGTGCGGGAGGCTGACGAGTGGCCCCCGCGCTAAGGTGGCGGCGGCGCTGGGGCGATTTGGACGGCGCCAAGTGGCGGGGAGGGGTTCGGCCGGTGCGGATTTCAAGGTGGCGGCATCGGATCCGAGGAAGGAGGGCTAGGGGGTAGGGTTTGCCTGATTAGGAAGGGTTTGGGGGTCTATTTATAGTAGGGAAGGCTAGGAAGGGGCTATTGGAGAGCCGTTTTCGGCCGCGCGATCGCGATCCGACGGCGAAGAACATAGGTGGGAGCCAGGTGGGCTTGGTGGGCTGGTTTAGAGTGGAAGTGGGCTGAGAGGAGAGGAGAGAGAGTGGCCCGCGGGGTTTTCGGAGACCGAAAACGTCCGACGATTAAACCGGCTACTAGTGCCTCTATATATATCCGTTGGGCTAACAAACGAGTTCTGAATGCGATGAAATTTGGCAAGCAGCCTGTCTACACCATAATAAGACCAAATGACAACTTTTACCCCATTCCGCAAACATTTTTTGGCCACTCGTAAAATAAATATTCGGAAGCGCCGCGGGCGCGTGTGAATGTGTCTCGGCTCAGAACAGACAACGGAAAGGACGGGGGGACTCGGGCGGATGCAAGTTTTGAAAACATGATGATGCAAGCACACATGATGACAGGGCAAGATGCAACACGCAAGTAGATGAAATGGCAACGACGACGAATAACGGGCTGACACCTGGCGCATCGGTCTCGGGGTGTCACAGTGATGTGGTGCATCCCTGCAGGGAAGTAATCTATTTGAATAGCCGTGTCCATGGTAACAGGACGACTTGGAGTTGTATTCTGACCTATGACAACTAGAACCGGATACTTAATAAAACACACCCAAATGAGTTCCAGATACAACCCGGTGATCGCTCTCTCTCAGGGTGACAAGGAGAAGATCGTCGGGTAGGATTATGCTATACATTGTTACGTGTTACCATACCAGCTACTCTCTTCTAATGTTGTAAGATGGTGGCTGCCAAAACCGTAGTCTTCGATAAGACTAGCTATCCCCCTCTTATTCTGGCATACTAGAGTTTAGCCCACAAATATTACTCCTTTTAAAGATACCGATGCATATGTAGTGTAGATCCTTGCTTGCGAGTACTTTGGATGAATACTCACGGTTGTTTTGCTCCCTCTTTCCCCCCTTTTCCATTCTTCCCGGATGATGCAATTAGAGGTGGATCCCAGGAGCCAGATGCCACCACCGACGACTACTGCTACCCCAATGGAGCCTACTATTATGTGGAGTCCACCGACGACCAGGACTAGTTGGGAGGCCTTGCCTTTTGGATCGTTGGTACTTTTGTGCTAGGCTTCTTAAAGAAAACTTGTTTAACTTATGTATGTACTCATATATTGTTGTTTCCGCTGACTCGTTTATGATCGAGCTTATGTATTTGAGCCCTCGAGGCCCTTGGCTTGTAATATGAAGCTTGTGTGACTTTAATTTGTGTCTAGAGTTGTGTTGTGATATGTTCCCATGGGTCCCTGATCTTGGTCGTACACATTTGCGTGCATGATTAGTGTAGGTTTAAATCAAGGGCGTCACAAGTTGGTATCAGAGCCGACTGCCTGCAGGAACCCCCTTTTCAACTCCATGGTCAAAGTTGAGTCCAGTCATTTCAAAACTTTTATTAACATGGCTATGCGACTTATGACCCAGATCACCATTGGGTGGTATTAAGATCTTTTATTCCTCGTCTATACTATGGGAATATGATTTCTCTTCTATTCGGGTTAAATGATTTTACTAATTATAACTCTAGGTTCTCGTAACCACTTCCTGCCGGAGAGCCCCTTCATTCCAGATGTTTGACTAACTCTACCTTCCATGTTACGCACATTATAGGCGGTTCCCAAACAGAATGGTAAAGTTTTACCCCCCTCCACCAACAATCACACTCCATGGCTGATCTGAATCCACGGGTACCGTCCATGCTAACAACAGTCCCGGGGGAGCTTTGTTTAATTATATTTTGATTTAAATTTGAGCATGGAACTGGGCATCCCGATTACCAGCCACTTTGTCGTGAATGACAAGTGAATAAACACTCATCGTGAGAATAAGCCACCAAGCATGGAAGATACTGACATCCCCCAGTCTCCACATGAGCGATTCGGGCATACAAAACATATTATTATTTGAAGGTTTAGAGTTTGGCACATGCAAATTTACTTGTAATGGCAGGTAAGTACTGAATATAGGTAGGTATGGTGGACTCATATGGAACAACTTTAGGTTTAGGGAAGTGAATGCACAAGCAGTATTCCCGCTTAGTACAATGTGAAGGCTAGCAAAAAGATTGAGGAGCGACCAACTAGAGAGCGACAACGGTCATGAGCATGCCTTTAGGTTAAACAACATTGAATGCAAGCTTGAGTAGGATATAAATCACCATGAACATAAATATCGTGGATGCTATGTTGATTTCAATTCAACTACATGCGTGGACATGGGCCAAGTCAAGTCACTCGAAACATTCAAAGGAGGATACCATCCTATCATACTACATCATAACTATTTTAAATCCATGTTGGCACACAAGAAAAACCATCATCAACTCCTAGCTAATTAAGCATGGCATGAATAACTATAATCTCTATTTGTCATTGCAAACATGTTTCATTCACAATGGGCTGAATCAAGACAGATGATCTAATCATATTTACATATACAAAATAGGTCGAGTTCGTACCAGCTTTTGTTCAACTCAATCATTTTGTCAAATTTCGTCATTATTGCCTTTCACTTGCACGACCGAATGATGTGAACAATAATAAGAGTGCACATGCATTGGACTGTGCTGGAATCTGCAAACATTTATTCACAGGAGAAGGCAAGGTAATATAGGCTCTTTTTTAGATCATTAATAATGCATATGAGAGCCACTCATCATTGTCATACTGGTCTTCTCATTTCGACCCAAAACAAAAGCAAAATAATTTCAGAGAAACTCACTAAAATATTTTTGGAGTTTTTGTTTTTCTGAAGAATACAAAAACAAGGACGAGAACAATTATTTACACGGGAAAGTGATACGTCTCCAATGTATCTATAATTTTTGATTGTTCCATGCTATTATTTATGATGTTTTGGATGTTTAATGGGCTTTGTCATACACTTTTATATTATTTTTGGGACTAACCTACTAACCCAAAGGCCTAGTCCAGATTGCTGTTTTTTGTCTGTTTCAGGGTTTTGCAGAAAAGGAATATCAAACGGAGTCCAAACGGAATGAAACCCTCCGGAGAGATATTTTTGGAGAAAATCACGCATGGGAGGGGGCGCGCCCCCCTGCCTCGTGGACCCCTCGTGAGGCCCCCAGTGCCCTCATTCCTCATATATAAGCCTACGTACCCCGAAACCAACAGACGAACAGAGAAAATCATAGTTCCGCCGCCGTATCCTTCTGTTCCCATGAGATCCCATCTTGGAGCCTGTTCCGGAGCTCCGCCGGAGGGGGGATCCATCACGAGGTGCGTCTACATCATCATCATCGCCCTCACCATGAGTTGTGAGTAGTTTACCACAGACCTTCGGGTCCATAGCTAGTATCTAGATGCCTTCTTCTCTCTCTCTGGATCTCAATACAAAGTTCTCCTCGGTCTTCGAGGAGATCTATTCGATGTAATCTTTTTTTGCGGTGTGTTTGTCGAGATTTGATGAATTGTGAGTTCATGATCAAGATTATCTACGAGAAATATTTGGTTCTTCTCTGAACTCTTTATGTGTGCTAATAATATCCTTGCAAGTCTCTTTGAATTATTGGTTTGGTTTGGCCTACTAGACCTATAGTTCTTGCAATGGGAGAAGTGCTTGGCTTTTGGTTCAATCTTGCGGTGTCCTTTCCCAATGACAGTAGGGGCAACAAGGCACGTATTGTATTGTTGCCATCGAGGATAAAAAGATGGGGTTTACAACATATTGCTTGAGTTTATCCTTCTACATCATGTCATCTTGCTTAAGGCGTTACTCTGTTCTTATGAACTCAATACACTAGATGCATGCTGGATAGCGGTCGATGTGTGGAGTAATAGTAGTAGATGCGGGCAGGAGTCGGTCTACTTGTCTCGGACGTGATGCCTATATACAATGATCATGCCTAGATAGTCTCATAATTATTCACTTTTCTATCAATTGCTCGATAGTAATTTGTTTACCCGCCGTAGAATATCGCTATCATGAGAGAAGCCACTAGAGAACACTATGGCCCCCCGGGTCTATTCTCAACATATCAATCTACATCTACTTTACTTTTTCCGCTTTTACGTTCTGTTCTTATAAACAAAAATACCAAAAATATAAACTATCATCTCTATCAGATCTCACTTTCGTAAGTGACCGTAAAGGGATTGACAACCCCTTATCGCGTTGGCTGCGAAGTTCTTATTTGTTTGTGCAGGTGCGAGGGATTCGCGCGTGGTCTCCTACTGGATTGATACATTGGTTCTCAAAAACTGAGGGAAATACTTACGCTACTGTGCTGCATCTCCCTTTCCTCTTCGAGGGAATACAACGCAAGCTCGAGAAGTAGCAAGAAGAGTTTCTGGCGCCGTTGCCGAGGAGGCTTACGCAAGTCATATACCAAGTACCTATCACCAACCCTTATCCTTCACATTACATTTTTTTGCCGCTCGTTTTCCTCTCCCCCACTTCACCCTTGCCGTTTTATTTGCCCTTCTTTTGCCATGTGCTTACCGTTCGCTTGCTTCTTGTTTGCTTGTGTTCCCATGTGCCTTCTATTTGCTTACATCTTTGCTTGCTAAAAATCTATTGTTATGGATCACCTTAAAGTGTTGTGTTTGGATCATCTTCGATCCTTATGCGCTCGTGCTGAAACCCCAACTAGCCTAGTTGATGGGAACTCTTTAGATGAGCATGCTCATTTTGTGCGTCACCGTTTGTGTGAAAAGGAGATACTCTTATGGGATCAGATAAACAGATTGCTGTGTTATGCTGAGAATCTTTGTGAAATTTGTGATTTTACTTGTTGCTCTAAGAACCCTGAAAAACACCTCCCTACCTATGTGAGTTTAATGATAATGGAATCTTATCTTCTTATGCAAAGGGTGTTTATAGTTATTATGGTATCGAACAAATTGAAGAATTTGTTGCTTTTAAGGGTGCTTATGAAGTTGCTTCTTTGATTGAAAAGTATGGTATTACTCTCTAAGAATCTGAAAATTTTGACATACTTAAATATTGCTTTGAAAACTATGCTCATAATGTCTATGTCAAAGAAATTATTTAAAGAATGACCGCTGCTTTGAAAGAAAATAATGATATGCATGAATCTATAGATAATTATGATTCCGATGATTTGATTGAAATATCCCTTGATGAACATGATGCTTGCTATTCTTGTGGCCATGATGCCAATATTTATGAAGATGAATTTGCTATAGTTCCCTATGTTAAACATGAGATCGTTGCTATTGCACCCATACTTGATAGTTCCTTCGATGAAAAGCATGATTGCAATGATATTATTATAAATTCTATTAATATCAATTGTGCTAATGATATGCAAAACCCTAAGCTTGGGGATGCTTATTTTGCTTTGCCCACTACTTGTTGCAATGATCATGATTGGGGTGATTCTTATGATCTTGAAAATTTATTTAATCCCCATGATGAATATGAGATTGATAATAATGTTGGCTATAATATTAAAAGTGGGTTTGGAAGAGTGTCAACTTTAGATCCCACTATTTTGGAAGAGTGTCAACTTCGAATGCATGTGGATCGTGTTGAGAATATGTTATGTGATAGCTATATTGTTGAATTTGCTTATGATCCTACATGCAATTATTATGAGAGAGGAAAATATGGTCATAGAAATCTTCATGTTACTAAATTACCTCTCTTCATGTTGAGATTGATCTTATTTCTTTCTTCTTCATTGCATACGCTAGATCTTGCTTGCTATGATAATTTGTTTGCTTATAAAATGCCTATGCATAGGAAGTATGTTAGACTTAGATTGGTTTCTCACATGCTTTATGATGCTCCTTTTGTGCTTCAATTCTTATCTTTCACTAGATCACATGTTGCGCCATTTGGCGTGAAGAAGAATTTGAACCAAGAACTAAAAGAGATTACTTTGCTTTTTTTAGCATACGATGTTGATATATACTCTTTTGTGAAGTGTTGTGGATCAGTATAGAAGTCAGGGGACTACATATCGACTCCTATCTTCTCTTAAAACAAAACAAAAAAACATATCATTTCCTCTCTTTAGAGCATCTCCTCGGGTGCTCTGTTTGGCGTGCGACGAATCCTGCACCACCACCGCTAAAGTCAAGGTAAGTGTTATTTACATAGCAGAAAAACAATGCATGATACAGTTATATAGACATCTCTAGGAAAATAATGAATTGCACATGTAGATGGAGACTAAAACAAAGAAGGCATTAAGAATCAAGACGAAGGTCTGGTCATAGTATCTATACTCAGCCAGGAGTCTCAAATGAAGTACCAGCCATGACATAGTTAAGTTTCAGTAAAAATATCACGTAAGAACTTTTCAACTGAACTTAAAAGAACATACTGAGACTCCACCATTTGATACCCACTGAGAAGGTTCTCATATAGATGGACCCACAAGACAAACTTATGCCGGGTTAGACCAAAAACAGGAAACGTTTTCCTGTCAAAGGTATTTCGGAATTAACGGGAGGAAAACACAAAAAAATTACTGCCTGTCGTCTTGTCATAATTACAACTGTTCTACTATCATCAAATGGTGGACGGCCAGCCCTCCCACACATCTATGAATGACTAAAATAAGAGGCTCTGTCAGAAGCAAGGGCATTATCACAAACCATTGTTTCCTATCTGAATTACAAAACGTAATTTTTTAATTAAATGTAATAATGTATTACAGGATAACCAAATCAACTTGCATGCATGAAAAATAATTTAGCGTATCCAATCATTTGCGGCAACAAGACCAACTTATATTATTCAAAGGAAAGTCAACATATAAAAATACGGATTTCAGCAAGGACTGTGCTAAATTTATTACCTGTTTTATAAATTTATATTCATTTGTTAATCAGGTAAACAAGTAAAAACACCTTGAGCAACATGCATATCAATAAGGTTGGAAAGGAAAAAATACACAACAAACTGCTTGGCCATGCATATCCTTTGTTTATTAAGATGCTATTTTGCAGGAGTAACTGAGACTTAATAGCACACCTTCAGCAACATGGATGTCGCATATTATGCATAAGATCCCTCCTCTTCGTTGCTACAAAATGTATGTAAATAAAAAATATCATAAAAGAGAACTAAGGGCAGGTAGAATGATGTCATATTAAAAAAATAGGTTCTCAAAAAAATTATGTTGACTTATCACTACTCTATGTGCAGGTAAGGAAGTAACTTGAGTTGTGACCTATGAGCAAGTATATATCTCAATAGCAGGTGAAAAGAAGTCAATCTCTGAAGATTCTTACCATATGTATCTCGACTAGATGTCTTTGCTTCGAGCATATCTTTCAGTCCTTTCATCGCCGTCACAACTTCTTCAGGTTTTCACTGTAAAACCTACATGGAGCAGGGTAGCATAACTAAGAAACGTGAAAACTAACAATTTTCTGTTTCTAATTCAAAGACAGGAGTTTATGCATCTCAAAATTCTTGCCATTTGCATCCCTTCTCCAGCCATACGGTCCCTGGAGTGCAGCCCCTGCCATCAACCAACTCCAGTTGGACCAGCCCGCAAAAGCCCATGCACTAGGATTGCATCCATGACAACCAGTTAATTGTAGATAAGAAAAAGTTAACTTTTGAAGAAAATTATGAAAAAATTGCAGTGTCATGCACAGCCAGCAAAAATAAACAGCTAACTAAGAATTCATGGAAGACTCATCCTACGCTAAACTAAAAGCTAGTTAGAACTATAAACATGCAAGCTCTTACATTACTTCAAACCGCTAACCTCAAATATGAGATCATGAAGAATGAATGTTGTATGGTGCTGACTGCCAATATGGTAAATACATGTATTTGTGAATGTGTCTGGGCTCAGAACGGACAACGGAAAGGACGAGGGGACTCGGGCGGATGCAAGTTTTGAAAACATGATGATGCAAGCACACATGATGACAGGGCAAGATGCAACACGCAAGCAGATGACATGGCAACGACGACGAATAACTAGCTGACACCTGGCGCATCGGTCTCGGGGTGTCACAACACTCCCCTACTAACAAGAGATCTTGTCCCGAGATCTTAGGAACGAGACGGGAGGAAAAAAAAGGAAGAACAAAGTTCTTCGAGAACAAAAGAGTGAAACCAAAGAACCTTGAGAGGTTGAACAAAATGAAAGAAGGATACCACGGAGATGAACGAAGTTGCGTAGACTTCGTTACACAAGAGGAATAAGGAATACGACGAGAATCGAGGAGGTTAAGTGACAAGAGAGAAATTAAACCACTCCGGTTAAAAGAGATAGAAAAGGAATTAAAACGAAGGAATTCGGGCAGCACTCCGGCTGAATCTGAAAGAAATAGCACACCGGTTGGACAAGAATGGAATAGAACAAGAACTTGAAAAGATGAAAAGATACTCGACGAGAGCAACAACACAACACCTCCGGAAGAATTGGAATAATTGAATTAAAAGAATGGAGAAGAAGAAGACAACTTGAGCACGAGTGACATGAACGGGAATTTATAAGAGAAAGACTTGAACGGAGTTGTTGAGAAAATCAACAACAAAAGAATGAGCTTGTTGTGGACTTATTTTAAACAACTCAATGCTTGAGGTGAATTATGCCGCAACCAAATATTGAATAGATGAGATGAAGAACGAAATTCAAAACTCCACTTCGGAAGAATACAGAGAATTATTTGCATTTTGAGATGCAAGAAGAATAATGCTTGCGATTGATCCAAAAGAATTTGACGAACACTCGAAGAATGATTTAAAACATGAGGGACCACCATAGAACTCCGGTCACAAAAGGATGATGATATAGAAATGATGGACGAAAAGAATAAGATTAAAGCCTTGCAATGATTAGACGGGGTTCCGACGAGATAGCCGAGAAAAACTTTGAACTCCGGGGAAGAAAATATTAAAGCACTTGGAACTAGAATTTATTCATCAAGAACCAACTCTGAATGAAGGAGTTAAATCAACTTGATGAAAAAGAAATAAGAATTATTCTATGCTTATCCTCCACCAATTAAATTGATGAGAAGCAATGGATTCACATATCCTTATTCTCCTTGAAAAGATTAAGAGGGATATATCGCGAACTTGCGAAAATCTTCATGGAACACCGGTAGGATTGGAATGAACGAATGAATTGATATGATAGCACCGGAAAAGAACTGTTGAGAGAATGACCGTAAGAATTGATGCCGAGTGAAGAAGAAGGAACGAACCACCGGGAAGAATTAAAATCGAGTGATGAAAGAGAACGAACCACCGTAAAGAATTAAAATTGAGTGAATACGAAGGAATGAATCACTGGTAAGAATAAAGCACTTGAGGAAATTAGAATGACGAGAACGAAGAGATCACAAACTGATTAAAGAATGCTTGAACGAAGCACGAGAAGAAAATGAGACGAACGAAGAGGCATCAATGAAGAATATTTTGGAGGACGAGGTTGAAAACTGAGAACGAATAAATCTTCTGAAATGATGGCCTTCGGAGGGACACAAGGAAAGAATTCATGAAATACTCCGGAAGAATGAAAAGAAGAAAGGTTGAACCAACGATGAAAAGAATTTGAAAGCGATCTTGGAGAAGGCATATGACTGATGGAATACATACTTACATCACACTTGAAAAGAATTTCGAAGCACTCCGGGAAATTAGAAGAGTCAGGTAAGATCCTGGGAAAGACCTGTGGGTTATGAGCCCACCGAAGAGAAAACACCGTTGGAAAGGATTGAAAAGAGATAATGCGCTGGAACGATTAAAAGACTCGAAGGAGGTGACAACCTCGAATTAACTGAAAGACAGATGAATCTCCTGAGATTTCTTCGGAACTCCGAAACAATTAAATTTCGAGAGACGAACGAGCAATTGGAAACATATGAGCCGATGAAATAATATGATGAGCACCGAATACAAATTGAATTGGAACCACCCGAAAAGACAAGAGAAGAAGAACGATGAACTAGACGAAAAATCACCAGTTGCAACAATTGAGGAAAGAAAAGCAAAGCATTTGCACGAGTAGGATGGATACTCGATTAAGGACTCCGGTCCCGAGAAGAAAAAGGGTGGGTGGGTGGGAAAAAGAAAGAGCACTTCGGAAGGTGAAACAACATCGGTTGGAAGAACTAAGGATTGAACTTGCAAAGAAGAAGAGGGTCGAATCCACTAGACGAGAGATGCACCAGATGAAAGAACTGACAACGCAACAAATGAAAACTAACCGCGATCCTAAAAAAAATTTGAAGGGGAAGAGAAGTAATTCAAAACACCTACGTCAAGATTCCTCACCAGAGCGACGAAAGGGCTGAGGAGTAAAAAGAATTCCTACTCTCCGATATAACTAGACTCCGAAAAAGTTTTCTGCTAGACTCGACAACGGCCAAGCTACGATCAATCAAGGGGGCTCCTATGGTCGGTCGAGGCTCTGATACCAACTTGTCAGTCCCAAGATGCGATTCTATCCCGATCACGTGACGCTTATGTGATTGGGGCACAACCGCATTTCGGGCGCTTAGCAAGATGGATATCATTACATCATACCATTACATACATACATAGGGGATACAACAAAACATACAAGTCACATGAATACAACAAAATCAATACAAGGCATCCGACTACGGATGCAAACATGAAAAGCACAACGACATCCATCTGCTATCCCAGGCTGCCGACCAGGAACCTAACCCAAGGCTGAAGATGATGAAGAAGAAAGAACTCCAACACAACAAACATCGCTCTCATGTCAAGTCATTGGAAACCTACACCTGCAACTGTTGTTGTAGTATCTGTGAGCCACAAGGACTCCTGTCAGGCCCAAGATGCGATTCTATCCCGATCACGTGACACTTACGTGATTGGGGCACAACCGCATTTCGGGCGCTTAGCAAGATGGATATCATTACATCGTACCATTACATACATACATGGGGGATACAACAATACATACAAGTCACATGAATACAACAATATCAATACAAAGTATCCGACTACGGATACAAACATGAAAAGCACAAAGACATCCATCTGCTATCCCAGGCTGCCGATCCGGAACCTAACCCAAGACTGAAGAAGAAGAACTCCAACAAAAGAACAACGCTCTCACGTCAAGACATCGGAAACCTGCACCTACAACTGTTGTTGTAGTATCTGTGAGCCACGAGGACTCAGCAATCCCATAACCATGGGTAACAAGACTATCAAAGCTTAAAGGGTAGGAAGAGGTAAAGTGGTGAGGTTGCAGCAGCGGCTAAGCAAAAATATGGTGGCTAACTTACGAGTACCAGAATAAGATGAGCATCTACGCAAACGGCCGCAAACTAGTAATGATCGCTAAAAATCCTAAACTACATACGAGTCAAACATAACCCCACCGTGTTCTCTTCTCAAAGTGAAAAGAGACAGTCATGGTTACTCACACAGTTGTGTGTTTTACTTCGGATCCTCTGTCAAGTTTTCTACAACCGGACATTAACAAATTCCAATCTGCCACATAACCGCGGGCACGGCTTTCAAAAGATCATAACCCTGCAGGGGTGTCCCAACTTAGCCCATCACAAGCTCTCACGATTAGCTGAAGTGATAAATATAATATCATCACCCCTTATCTTAGGGAAATCCGATCAGGCTCGACATCCCGGTGCACAAGACATTTCGACAATGGTAAAACAAGTCCAGCAAGACCTCCCGGTGTGCCGACACCCTGATAGTAGCCGCGCGTATCTCGTCTCAGGCCACGTCCGGATAGGTGATCCTACGGGTTATACCAGATACCTCGGGTTTCCCCGTGGCGGCCCTGCAGTCTCCCCGTTTGGGACCAACACCTTCAGCACTGGCCACCCTGCTATGTAGAAGAATCCTCGGGTAGCGCTAACTCCCTATGCAATTTAATTAATTAATTAAGTTGTTATTATGAGCAAATTAAAACCAATGTTGGGCCTTGCTGGAGGAGTTTTATTCAAAGACGAACTGTCAAGGGGTCCCCATATACCCATCGTGTAAGGAACGCAAAATCAAGGAACATAATGCCGGTTTATCGGCGCCTAAGGTGGCATGAGTGGAACAAAACACCGAGCAAAAGGCCAAGCCTTCCACCCATGCCCAGTATATAGGTGTGTTATTAATAATAATAGATATTGTGATATTCCAACAACAAGTTCCCTCCTGGAACGATCTTCATCTTCACCTGCAACTAACAACGCTATAAGAGGGGCTGAGCAAGCGGGTAACATAGCCAAACAATGGTTTTGCTAGGAAGGTTTCAAAGGTTAGAGGTTTCATGGCAACAAGGAGAGGCTGACAATAATGATGGGTAGCGTGACATGTAACGATAGCATCGAGACACTAAGCATGGCAATGATAGTAAGGTATCCAGGGGTATGGTCATCTTGCGTGAGATCCCGCAAGGAAGAAGAACGGATCCATGAAGAAGACGAAGAAGAAGCCTTGAAGAAGAACCACGGGTAGACGAACGAATCCTCACGAACGCAACGGAACAAGCACTAACGAGAAGAAGCAAGCAACACGGTAAACAAACCACTCAAGAACATGACAATATGCACTACCAAGTAGGATGCACGACAAGTCTACATATGATGCACAACAAGTATATACAGGAAGCATAACATGGCAAGGTAGGAAGCACAGCAAAACAACACAAGTCTATATATATGATGCAATACATGGCAAGGTATGATGCATGGCAAGTCTATACAGGAAGCACAACAAGTCTATACAGGAAGCATATCTATACAGGAAGCATAACATGGCAAGGTAGGAAGCATAGAAAAACAATACAAGTTTATATGATGCAATACATGGCAAGGTATGATGCATGACAAATCTATACAGGAAGCACATCAAGTCTATACAGGAAGCATAACATGGCAAGGTAGGAAGCATAGAAAAACAACACAAGTTTATATGATGCAATACATGGCAAGGTATGATGCATGACAAATCTATACAGGAAGCACAACAAGTCTATACAGGAAGCATAA
>LR738709.1:73278453-73301627 GCA_902687465.1 Secale cereale
CCGGCGACCCTGTGGCGGCGGCGCACGCTGGCCGGAGGCGAGCAATCCCGGTCGGCGGCGGGGTTCCGGCGAGCGGTTGACCGGCGGCGGCGAGCGGAGGCGACGAGGTGGAGGCAGTCGGGAGGCGGGGCGACGGGCGGAGGCGGAGCGAGCCAGCGCAGGCGAGCGGCTCAGTCCCGCGGAGCCTGATGCGGCCTGTGGCGGGCCTGCTGCGGGCCGCCGGCAGGGCAGGAGCGAGGGGAGGTGCGGGAGGCTGACGAGTGGCCTCCGCGCTAAGGTGGCGGCGGCGCTGGGGCGATTTGGACGGCGCCAAGTGGCGGGGAGGGGTTCGGCCGGTGCGGATTTCAAGGTGGCGGCATCGGATCCGAGGAATGAGGGCTAGGGGGTAGGGTTTGCCTGATTAGGAAGGGTTTGGGGGTCTATTTATAGTAGGGAAGGCTAGGAAGGGGCTATTGGAGAGCCGTTTTCGGCCGCGCGATCGCGATCCGACGGCGAAGAACATAGGTGGGAGCCAGGTGGGCTTGGTGGGCTGGTTTAGAGTGGAAGTGGGCTGAGAGAAGAGGAGAGTGAGTGGCCCACGGGGTTTTCGGAGACCGAAAACGTCCGACGATTAAACCGGCTACTAGTGCCTCTATATATATCCGTTGGGCTAACAAACGAGCTCCGAATGCGATGAAATTTGGCAAGCAACCTGTCTAGACCATAATAAGACCAAATGACAAGTTTTACCCCATTCCGCAAACATTTTTTGGCCACTCATAAAATAAATAGTCGGAAGCGCCGCGGGCGCGTGTGAGTGTGTCTCGGCTCAGAACGGACAACGGAAAGGACGGGGGGACTCGGGCGGATGCAAGTTCTGAAAACATGATGATGCAAGCACACATGATGACAGGGCAAGATGCAACACGCAAGTAGATGAAATGGCAACGACGACGAATAACGGGCTGACACCTGGCGCATCGGTCTCGGCGTGTCACAGTGATGTGGTGCATCCCTGCAGGGAAGTAATCTATTTGAATAGCCGTGTCCATGGTAACAGGACGACTTGGAGTTGTATTCCGACCTCTGACAACTAGAACCGGATACTTAATAAAACACACCCAAATGAGTTCCAGATACAACCCGGCGATCGCTCTCTCTCAGGGTGACAAGGAGAAGATCGTCGGGTTGGATTATGCTATACATTGTTACGTGTTACCATACCAGCTACTCTCTTCTAATGTTGTAAGATGGTGGCTGCCAAAAGCGTAGTCTTCGATAAGACTAGCTATCCCCCTCTTATTCTGGCATTCTGGAGTTTAGCCCACAAATATTACTCCTTTTAAAGATACCGATGCATATGTAGTGTAGATCCTTGCTTGCGAGTACTTTGGATGAATACTCACGGTTGTTTTGCTCCCTCTTTTCCCCCTTTTCCATTCTTCCCAGATGATGCAATTAGAGGTGGATCCCAGGAGCCAGATGCCACCACCGACGACTACTGCTACCCCAATGGAGCCTACTATTATGTGGAGTCCGCCGATGACCAGGACTAGTTGGGAGGCCTTGCCTTTTGGATCGTTGCTACTTTTGTGCTAGCCTTCTTAAAGAAAACTTGTTTAACTTATGTATGTACTCAGATATTGTTGTTTCCGCTGACTCGTTTATGATCGAGCTTATGTATTCGAGCCCTCGAGGCCCTTGGCTTGTAATATGAAGCTTGTGTGACTTTAATTTGTGTCTAGAGTTGTGTTGTGATATGTTCCCATGGGTCCCTGATCTTGGTCGTACACATTTGTGTGCATGATTAGTTCAGGTTTAAATCGGGGGCGTCACAAGTTGGTATCAGAGCCGACTGCCTGCAGGAACCCCCTTTTCAACTCCATGGTCAAAGTTGAATCTAGTCATTGCAAAACTTTTATTAACATGGCTATGCGACTTATGACCCAGATCACCATTGGGTGGTATTAAGATCTTTTATTCCTCGTCTATACTATGGGAATATGATTTCTCTTCTACTCGGGTTAAATGATTTTACTAATTATAACTCTAGGTTCTCGTAACCACTTCCTGCCGGAGAGCCCCTTCATTCCAGATGTTTGACTAACTCTATCTTCCATGTTACGCACATTATAAGCGGTTCCCAAACAGAATGGTAAAGTTTTACCCCCCTCCACCAACAATCACACTCCATGGCAGATCCGAATCCACGGGTACCGTCCATGCCAACAACAGTCCCGGGGGAGCTTTGTTTAATTATATTTTGATTTAAATTTGAGCATGGAACTGGGCATCCCGATTACCAACCACTTTCTCCTGAATGACAAGTGAATAAACACTCATCATGAGAATAAGCCACCAAGCATGGAAGATACCGACAGCCCCCAGTCTCCACATGAGCGATTCGGGCATACAAAACATATTATTATTTGAAGGTTTAGAGTTTGGCACATGCAAATTTACTTGTAACGGCAGGTAAGTACTGAATAGAGGTAGGTATGGTGGACTCATATGGAACAACTTTAGGTTTAGGGAAGTGAATGCACAAGCAGTATTCCCGCTTAGTACAATGTGAAGGCTAGCAAAAAGATTGAGGAGCGACCAACTAGAGAGCGACAACGGTCATGAGCATGCCTTTAGGTTAAACAACATTGAATGCAAGCTTGAGTAGGATATAAATCACCATGAACATAAATATCATGGATGCTATGTTGATTTCAATTCAACTACATGCGTGGACATGGGCCAAGTCAAGTCACTCGAAACATTCAAAGGAGGATACCATCCTATCATACTACATCATAACTATTTTAAATCCATGTTGGCACACAAGAAAAACCATCATCAACTCCTAGCTAATTAAGCATGGCATGAATAACTATAATCTCTATTTGTCATTGCAAACATGTTTCATTCACAATGGGCTGAATCAAGACAGATGATCTAATCATATTTACATATACAAAATAGGTCGAGTTCGTACCAGCTTTTGTTCAACTCAATCATTTCGTCAAATTTCGTCATTATTGCCTTTCACTTGCACGACCGAATGATGTGAACAATAATAAGAGTGCACATGCATTGGACTGTGCTGGAATCTGCAAACATTTATTCAAAGGAGAAGGCAAGGTAATATAGGCTCTTTTTTAGATCATTAATAATGCATATGAGAGCCACTCATCATTGTCATACTGGTCTTCTCCTTTCGACCCAAAACAAAAGCAAAATAATTTTAGAGAAACTCACTAAAATATTTTTGGAGTTTTTGTTTTTCTGAAGAATACAAAAACAAGGACGAGAACAATTATTTACACGGGAAAGTGATACGTCTCCAATGTATCTATAATTTTTGATTGTTCCATGCTATTATTTATGATGTTTTGGATGTTTAATGGGCTTTGTCATACACTTTTATATTATTTTTGGGACTAACCTACTAACCCAAAGGCCTAGTCCAGATTGCTGTTTTTTGTCTGTTTCAGGGTTTTGCAGAAAAGGAATATCAAACGGAGTCCAAACGGAATGAAACCCTCCGGAGAGATATTTTTGGAGAAAATCACGCACGGGAGGGGGCGCGCCCCCCTGCCTCGTGGACCCCTCGTGAGGCCCCCAGTGCCCTCATTCCTCATATATAAGCCTACGTACCCCGAAACCAACAGACGAACATAGAAAATCATTGTTCCGCCCCCATAACCTTCTGTTCCCGTGAGATCCCATCTTGGAGCCTGTTCCGGAGCTTTGCCGGAGGGGGGATCCATCACGGGGTGCTTCTACATCATCATCATCGCCCTCACCATGAGTTTTGAGTAGTTTACCACAGACCTTCGGGTCCATAGCTAGTATCTAGATGCCTTCTTCTCTCTCTCTGGATCTCAATACAAAGTTCTCCTCGGTCTTCGAGGAGATCTATTCGATGTAATCTTTTTTTGCGGTGTGTTTGTCGAGATTTGATGAATTGTGAGTTCATGATCAAGATTATCTATGAGAAATATTTGGTTCTTCTTTGAACTCTTTATGTGTGCTCATAATATCCTTGCAAGTCTCTTCGAATTATTGGTTTGGTTTGGCCTACTAGACCTATAGTTCTTGCAATGGGAGAAGTGCTTGGCTTTTGGTTCAATCTTGCAGTGTCCTTTCCCAATGATAGTAGGGGCAGCAAGGCACGTATTGTATTGTTGCCATCGAGGATAAAAAGATGGGGTTTACAACATATTGCTTGAGTTTATCCCTCTACATCATGTCATCTTGCTTAAGGCGTTACTCTGTTCTTATGAACTCAATACACTAGATGCATGCTGGATAGTGGTCGATGTGTGGAGTAATAGTAGTAGATGCGGGCAGGAGTCGGTCTACTTGTCTCGGACGTGATGCCTATATACAATGATCATGCCTAGATAGTCTCATAATTATTCACTTGTCTATCAATTGCTCGATAGTAATTTGTTTACACGCCGTAGAATATCGCTATCATGAGAGAAGCCACTAGAGAACACTAGGGCCCCCGGGTCTATTCTCATCATATCAATCTACATCTACTTTACTTTTTCCGCTTTTACGTTCTGTTCTTATAAACAAAAATACCAAAAATATAAACTATCATCTCTATCAGATCTCACTTTCTTAAGTGACCGTAAAGGGATTGACAACCCCTTATCGCGTTGGCTGCGAAGTTCTTATTTGTTTGTGCAGGTGCGAGGGATTCGCGCGTGGTCTCCTACTGGATTGATACATTGGTTCTCAAAAACTGAGGGAAATACTTACGCTACTGTGCTGCATCTCCCTTTCCTCTTCGAGGGAATACAACGCAAGCTCGAGAAGTAGCAAGAAGAGTTTCTGGCGCCGTTTCCGAGGAGGCTTACGCAAGTCATATACCAAGTACCTATCACCAACCCTTATCCTTCACATTACATTTTTTTGCCGCTCGTTTTCCTCTCCCCCACTTAACCCTTGCCGTTTTATTTGCCTTTCTTTTGCCATGTGCTTACCGTTCGCTTGCTTCTTGTTTGCTTGTGTTCCCATGTGCCTTCTATTTGCTTACATCTTTGCTTGCTAAAAATCTATTGTTATGGATCACCTTAAAGTGTTGTGTTTGGATCATCTTCGATCCTTATGCGCTCGTGCTGAAACCCCAACTAGCCTAGTTGATGGGAAATATTTAGATGAGCATGCTCATTTTGTGCGTCACCGTTTGTGTGAAAAGGAGATACTCTTATGGGATCAGATAAACAGATTGCTGTGTTATGCTGAGAATCTTTGTGAAATTTGTGATTTTACTTGTTGCTCTAAGAACCCTGAAAAACACCTCCCTACCTATGTGAGTTTAATGATAATGGAATCTTATCTTCTTATGCAAAGGGTGTTTATAGTTATTATGGTATCGAACAAATTGAAGAATTTGTTGCTTTTAAGGGTGCTTATGAAGTTGCTTCTTTGATTGAAAAGTATGGTATTACTATCTACGAATCTGAAAATTTTGACATACTTAAATATTGCTTTGAAAACTATGCTCATAATGTCTATGTCAAAGAAATTATTGAAAGAATGACCGCTGCTTTGAAAGAAAATAATGATATGCATGAATCTATAGATAATTATGATTTCGATGATTTGATTGAAATATCCCTTGATGAGCATGATGCTTGCTATTCTTGTGGCCATGATGCCAATATTTATGAAGATAAATTTGCTATAGTTCCCTATGTTAAACATGAGATCGTTGCTATTGCACCCATACTTGATAGTTCCTTCGATGAAAAGCATGATTGCAATGATATTATTATAAATTCTATTAATATAAATTGTGCTAATGATATGCAAAACCCTAAGCTTGGGGATGCTTATTTTGCTTTGCCCACTACTTGTTGCAATGATTATGATTGGGGTGATTCTTATGATCTTGAAAATTTATTTAATCCCCATGATGAATATGAGATTGATAATAATGTTGGCTATAATATTAAAAGTGGGTTCGGAAGAGTGTCAACTTTAGATCCCACTATTTTGGAAGAGTGTCAACTTCGAATGCATGTGGATCGTGTTGAGAATATGTTATGTGATAGCTATAGTGTTGAATTTGCTTATGATCCTACATGCAATTATTATGAGAGAGGAAAATATGGTCATAGAAATCTTCATGTTACTAAATTACCTCTCTTCATGTTGAGATTGATCTTATTTCTTTCTTCTTCCTTGCATACGCTAGATCTTGCTTGCTATGATAATTTGTTTGCTTATAAAATGCCTATGCATAGGAAGTATGTTAGACTTAGATTGGTTTCTCACATGCTTTATGATGCTCCTTTTGTGCTTCAATTCTTATCTTTCACTAGATCACCTGTTGCGCCATTTGGCGTGAAGAAGAATTTGAACCAAGAACTAAAAGAGATTACTTTGCTTTTTTTAGCATACGATGTTGATATATACTCTTTTGTGAAGTGTTGCGGATCAGTATAGAAGTCAGGGGACTACATATCGACTCCTATCTTCTCTTAAAACAAAACAAAAAAACATATCATTTCCTCTCTTCAGAGCATCTCCTCGGGTGCTCTGTTTGGCGTGCGACGAATCTTACACCACCACCGCCAAAGTCAAGGTAAGTGTTATTTACATAGCAGAAAAACAATGCATGATACGGTTATATAGACATCTCTAGGAAAATAATGAATTGCACATGTAGATGGAGACTAAAACAAAGAAGGCATTAATAATCAAGACGAAGGTCTGGTCATAGTATCTATACTCAGCCAGGAGTCTCAAATGAAGTACCAGCCATGACATAGTTAAGTTTCAGTAAAAATATCACGTAAGAACTTTTCAACTGAACTTAAAAGAACATACTGAGACTCCACCATTTGACACCCACTGAGAAGGTTCTCATATAGATGGACCCACAAGACAAACTTACGACGGGTTAGACCAAAAACAGGAAACATTTTCCTGTCAAAGGTATTTCGTAATTAACGGGAGGAAAACACAGAAAAATTACTGCCTGTCGTCTTGTCATAATTACAACTGTTCTACTATCATCAAATGGTGGACGGCCAGCCCTCCCACACATCTATGAATGACTAAAATAAGAGGCTCTGTCAGAAGCAAGGGCATTATCACAAACCATTGTTTCCTATCTGAATTACAAAACGTAAATTTTTAATTAAACGTAATAATGTATTACAGGATAACCAAATCAACTTGCATGCATGAAAAAAAATTTAGCGTATCCAATCATTTGCGGCAACAAGACCAACTTATATTATTCAAAGGAAAGTCAACATATAAAAATATGGATTTCAGCAAGGACTGCGCTAAATTTATTAACCTGTGTTTTAAATTTATATTCATTTGTTAATCAGGTAAACAAGTAAAAACACCTTGAGCAACATGCATATCAATAAGTTTGGATGGGAAAAAAATACACAACAAACTGCTTGGCCATGCATATCCTTTGTTTATTAAGATGCTATTTTGCAGGAGTAACTGAGACTTAATAGCACACCTTCAGCAACATGGATGTCGCATATTATGCATAAGATCCCTACTCTTCGTTGCTACAAAATGTATGAAAATAAAAAATATCATAAAAGAGAACTGAGGGCAGGTAGAATGATGTCATATTAAAAAAATAGGTTCTCAAAAAAATTATGTTGACTTATCACTACTCTATGTGCAGGTAAGGAAGTAACTTGAGTTGTGACCTATGAGCAAGTATATATCTCAATAGCAGGTGAAAAGAAGTCAATCTCTGAAGATTCTTACCATATGTATCTCGACTAGATGTCTTTGCTTCGAGCATATCTTTTAGTCCTTTCATCGCCGTCACAACTTCTTCAGCTTTTTACTGTAAAACCTACATGGAGCAGGGTAGCATAACTAAGAAACGTGAAAACTAACAATTTTCTGTTTTTGATTCAAAGACAGGAGTTTATGCATCTCAAAATTCTTGCCATTTGCATCCCTTCTCCAGCCATACGGTCCCTGGAGTGCAGCCCCTACCATGAACCAACTCCAGTTGGACCAGCCCGCAAAATCCCATGCACTAGGATTACATCCATGACAACCAGTTAATTGTAGATAAGAAAAAGTTAACTTTTGAAGAAAATTATGAAAAAATTGCAGTGTCATGCACAGCCAGCAAAAATAAACCGCTAACTAAGAATTCATGGAAGACTCATCCTATGCTAAACTAAAAGCTAGTTGAACTATAAACATGCAAGCTCTTACATTACTTCAAACCGCTAACCTCAAATATGAGATCATGAAGAATGAATGCTGTATGGTGCTGACTGCCAATATGGTAAATACATGTACTTGTTAAGGTACCTATAAACTAAAGGCAAGAAAACTGACAATTTTGAGATCAGGGAACCCATTCTGAGTAGGCCTTGTACCAAATCAAATGAAACTACGAGAATTATACAGGGGAATGGATCTGTGGTTGCTAGATTCGCCACCCATCATCTACAGGTTACAGAGAGTACCAAGAACATGTGTGAGTGTGTGGCAGTCACCACCACACTGGCACACCATTAGTCACGGTCCATGCATACAGTTTGATCTGCTCAGCCTCGCCACCGCAAACACCGAACACAACCATTAGAACTCTACAATCCTGGCAATTATTTTAAATCCTAAGAATGCAAGAAACTTACCAAAACAACATATTGATTAAAATGCTTCACCCATGGTCTTGGACTCTGGTGTCAACATACTCCTCAATTGACTTCCTCTATCAGTCAAACCTAGAACGGACAAACTAAATCGCTATGAATTAACATGATTGAGGCAAGCACTAAGCGGAGGAGAGAAAAAAATCCATGGCCTCTCACCTATCCTAGGTCGGGTGACGAGAGTCAATGTGCAACTTCCTTGCATTCTTCACCCCATTATGCAATTAAGGCATTGTTAGAGAGTAATTCTCTCGCTATCATGTGCTCGTGAGAAGCCCCTTATAATCTCTTCTATATCATAATTTTTCATGGTTTAATTGAAAAAGGAAGTAGTAGATAATGCATATTATAGATTCTACAGAGCAAACATACATGTAGCAGCGAGGGACTTCACAAACAGTTGCTAATGCAAATGGAGCTGTTCTATCTAAACCAAACACCAATAAATCTGCAAAGCAATCAACAAACATAAGAGGCAACTCCCTCCACCCTCCCTCTCAAAAAATGGTCAGTAAAACAAATGGAATAGTCATCAACGAGCATTATGCACATGCATGCATCAGGTTTAAAGGAAGACAAACATGAAAAATTCACAATGCTGGTATTAACCACGAATTCATCTGCAAACTGATATAACATCTAAACTGTAGAAAAGTATACACTGGTTCATATCGCAAGTAGCAGGGTCTAAAGAGGTACTAATACACATTATTTTTTAAAGGACAATATGTCTTTTCATGGTGCAATCTGCTAATTCAAGCTAGATAAGTTTGATGGTCTGGAAAACCAAATCCATTGTTCCGAATTTGCATCGTACACATAACATACTCAGGCATGGACAATCAATTGAACCGAGTCAATAGGTGAAACAAAGACTTGCAAAGTAGGCAGGACGAGAAGGAACACCAACAAAAAAAAAGAAGGAATCCATCAGGGCACAAGCATTTCATCGAATAGTAGGGCAGCAAGAAAAGGTGGGGCTAATTTTCTCACCTCAATGCCAAAGGTAAGATTCATGCAGAGACCTACCCGAGAGGCAAACAACACAAAACATGCGGAGAACAGAAATCTAAGGACTAAGGCCAAAGAAGAATTTGAGGAGGCAAAGGAAGGATGAACTTGGAAGAAATCCAAATGCAAAACAGGTTTAGGTAACATATTCAAGTGTGATTATTAATGTATCATCACACACTACCAAATATAGTTATGGACTCGATAGCTAGACCTACCTAACATATCAAGAATAGCCTAAAATTCTGAAGAAGTGAGGCATCATGAGGGGGTAAGTATGCCAATCATCATATCCTCACAATTGATGTGGACTTTTTCTCTTGCTAACTAAACTGATAACTTTGTGGTAGGACTAGGGTTCCTACCGGGCCTCCGGCGTAGATTGTATGGGCAAGGAGGAGGGGAACGAGGGATGGAGTGGGCGCGCCGGCGGGAGGGCGCCATCGCGGCTAGGGTTAGGGGCGGCGGCGGCTAGGGTTCCGGCTCCTTGGGGAGCCGGGCAACAGAAGATGATAATATCTTTATTGCTTGATCTCAAACGATGTCGTACAACTAGTATTTATAACTTTAGCCTAAGATAACTTTCCTAAGATAACTTGCCTAAGATAACTTTCCTAAGATAACTTGCCTAAGATAACTTGTGGGCCAAGCCCCTAATACTAATGTCCGGTGGGCCTCTGCCGGCTATAGACCAAGCCGGTCATAACATCTCTCCCCGCCTGCGCAAACAGCTCATCCTTGAGCTGAAAGTCTGGATAGTGCTGGCGGAATTCCTCACGCTGTTCCCAAGTGGCCTCCTCCTCCGAAGGCCCGCCCACTGAACGAGGACGAACCACACTCCATGTCGAAGCTGTGCCTGCAACACCTTGGCCGGCTCTGGAAGAATGCGACCATCGGTGGTTGGAGGAAGCACCGGAGGATCCGCCGGTGGCTCGCCACGAAAAGGCTTGAGCAGCCCCACATGGAAGACGTCGTGGATGTGAGCGCGGGCTGGAAGCTGAAGACGATAGGCCACCTTCCCAGTGCGCTCCAAGATAGGGAAGGGCCCAGCATAGCGAGGGCCGAGCTTGCGCTTCGCGCATGGGTCTAGTGATTGCATAGAGCGGTGGAGAAGACGTAGCCACACCCAATCACCCACTGCGAACTCCGCCTCGCGATGGTGGTCGTCGTAGTAGTGCTTGGCCAGCTGCTGGGCCTGAAGGAGACGCTGACGGACCGCCGCAAGCATCTCGTCACGGGTGCGGATGAGGTCACCCGCAACCTCCGTCCGAGCCATCTCCGGGTCCACCGGAAGTATAGGCGGGGGTGGTCGACCATAGACCACCTCAAATGGCGTAGCACGTAGGGCGGACTGATAGGAGGTGTTGTAGTAGTACTGCGCCCAAGAGAGCTAGTCCACCCCAGCTCGAGGCCGATCACCTGTCACACAACACAAATACATGGCAATGACCTTGTTAACCACCTCGGACTAACCGTCCGTCTGAGGATGGAATGCCGTACTCAGGCGGAGCTGGACGCCCGCCATCCTGAAGAGGTTGCGCGAGACATGGCCCGTGAACACTGGGTCCCGATCACTGACGATCGAAGCTGGGAACTCGTGTAGACAAACGATGCCGTCGAAGAAAGCCCGGGCCACTGACGCCGCCATGTACGGATGGCCGAGCACGATGAAGTGGGCGTACTTGGAGAAGCGGTCGACCACCGTGAGGATGACCGACTTGCCGCCCACCTTGGGAAGGCCCTCGATGAAGTCCATGGAGATATCCGCCCAGACCTGAGACGTCACCTCCAAGGGCTGATGTAACCCAGCCAGCCTCAGGGTCTCCGTCTTGTTGCGCTGGCATGTCTGACAAGACCGAACCCAGTCGCGGACTAGGGCGCGATCACAAGGGATGTAGAAGTCGGCGCGAAGACGATGGAGGGTTTTCTGCACACCCTCATGACCCGCCAAGTGGGCGAGCTGTAACACCTGGTTACGGAGATCATCATGCGCCGGAACAAAGATCCGGCGCCCATGGAGAAGCAGTCCGTCAGAGAGGCGCCAGGGCTCCTCTAGGTCGCCGGCCGTGAGCTGCTGCTGGAGAAGGACAGCGTCGTCGGCCGTCGCAGTCGCGCGGCGATTGTCGGCAAAGAGGCCGAACATCGGCCCGGAGCAGATGCACAGGGCCGCCCCGGCGGACTCGTCGGTGGAAGGAGCGAGGTCGGAGTTGTGACGGGACAGCGCGTCGGCCACGGTGTTAAGGCGGCCCGGCCGATACTCGACGGAGAAGTCGAAGCCGAAGAGCTTGCTGATCCACTGGTGCTGCGGCACGGTCGATAGCCATTGGTCCAGTAAGAACTTCAGGTTGTAATGGTCCGTGCGAATGTGGAAGGACCGTCCCCATAAGTACGGCCGCCAATGGCGAATGGCCTGCACCAGGCCAATGAGCTCCCGCTCGTATACCGCCAGCTTAAGATGGCGCGGAGCGAAAGGCCGGCTGAAGAAAGCAAGGGGCCCCTCGCCCTGATGAAGCACAACGGCACAGCCCGCGCCCGAGGCATCACAGTCCACCACGAACGGGCGGTCGAAGTCGGGCATCCGGAGGACGAGGCCCGTCGTGAGGGTCCCCTTGAGGGCCTCGAATGCCGCTGACGCCTCGTCGTCCTAGGCGAAAGCGTTGCGGCAGAGCAGCCGCGTGAGGGGCGCCGCGATGAGCCCGAAATCCCTGATAAATTTCCGGTAGTATCCGGCGAGGCCGATGAACCCACGGAGAGCCCGCGGCGAGTGAGGCGTCGGCCAGGCGAAGACGGCTGCCACCTTGTCGGCGTCCATAGCCACCCCGTCGGCCGAGATGACATGGCCGAGGTAGGCGACGGTAGGTGTCCCGAACGAGCACTTTGAGCGCTTAAGGTGGAGGTCGTGCGCCCGAAGCTCGTTGAAGACGATGGCGACGTGCTGGAGGTGCTCAGCCCAGGTGGCGCTGTAGATAAGAATGTCATCAAAGAAAACCAGCACAAACCGCCGTAAGTAGGGCCGCAGGACGTCGTTCATCAGGGCCTGGAAGGTCGCTGGGGCGTGGGCGAGGCCGAAGGGCATCACCAAGAACTCGAAGTGGCCATGGTGAGTGCGAAACGCCGTCTTGGCGATGTCGTCCGGATGCATACGCACCTGATGATAGCCCGACCAGAGATCGAGCTTAGTGAAGAAGCGCGCCCCATGGAGCTCATCCAAGAGCTCGTCGACCACCGGTATAGGGAACTTGTCCTTGAGCGTGAGCGCGTTCAGGGCGCGGTAGTCGATACAGAAGCGCCATGTGCCGTCCGACTTGCGGACGAGAAGCACCGACGCGAAGAAGGGTGACATGGAGATCCGAATGATGCCTGCAGCGAGCATAAGGGCACACTGTCTCTCCAACTCATCCTTCTGTAGATGAGGGTAGCGATAGGGCCGAACTGCCATGGGGGTGGAGCCCGACACAAGGTGAATGCGATGGTCGTACACCCGGGCAGGCAGAAGGCCCCGTGGCTCGTCGAAGAGGTCGCTATGCTGCTGCAGAAGGGGATCTAGCAGGGGGTGCTCGGCCTCGGAGGACGCGGCGGCCAGCTGGAGATGTGGCACGGCTGGCGTAGCGCCCCCAATGTCGTCCCACCGGATTTGGCGGCCCAGCCGCAAGAACGTCATCGTGAGTGCGTTGAAGTCCCACAGTATGGGCCCAAGGGTTCGGAAAAAGTCCACGCCCAGGATGAAGTCGAAGCAGCCGAGGTCGATGCCTGCACAGGTAATGGAAAAGTGTTCGCCCCCGATGGAGATGGGAACGTCGCGGGCGAGCCCATGACACGGGAGGCGGTCACCGTTTGCCACCGTGATTCGAAGGCGCTCCCCGCCCGTCGTCGGAAGAGCTAGACGATGCATGGTCGCCTCGGGCACGAAGTTATGAGTGGAGCCGGTATCCAGCAGGGCCACAAGCTGCTCGCCATGGATCATCACCGGTAGCAACATGGTCCGCTCGCCACGGATGCCGGCTAGGGCGTGGAGGGAGACGGCGCATGCCATCGCCGTGGAATCTTGTGGAGACCCCGACTTAAGAGTCGAGATCACCGAATGCACGTGTATAGTGATCCCAGAGATCAATGCTCACTGAACACACAGAAGCTGAATAACAAGAGTCTTACATCCATACATACCGTCTTACACAAATTATGACCATTATGGCCAAGTCTTACATAGATAAAGCCTCATGGGATGAAAAGCAAATAAACTCGAATAGCGGAAGTCTTCGTAGATAAGTAGAATCCATGCCATCTGCCTTAACCCTACAGGCATTCTGACTGGGAAAGCGTCCTAGTTCGCATGTTCGTCTCCATAGAATTCTTCTTCAAATTCTTGCTCCTCCATGCCTGGCCAATTAAATAACCAGTGGCAATCCAATGAGTTCTTTGAATGTACTCGCAAGCAACCCATGATTTGGTTCAAGGTAACAATGCAAGTGTATAACATAAGCAACCTAGCTGCAAGCTAGTCAAGTTATTCTACCAGTGTAAAACATGCATCAATGTACTTGGGTAACCTCGAGGACAGGTTACAGATATCAACATAAATAAGGTTCAAATCATATCTGGTTCTTTCAACGAGTCATGTCACCACCTTGACTCAACACACACACACTTCCACCGAGATTGTAAAATTCTGGACATAGTTTAAGTAGCACCTCCCAACTGTCCATGACCGTGGACATGGCTATTCGAATAGTTTTACACTCTGCAGAGGTTGCGCACTTTACCCACAAGATCCGGGAAGCTTTCGTGTCACCCACGATCCTGCAGTACCTCAAGCACTCGGGAAAAGCACCCGGTAATTACCATTCCCTAGACGACACTAACGTAGGGTACACTCGTTGGTGCATGGCCCTCGTGTACAAACAATAGATTATGGGACTTACCCTTTTCACAATGCCACGCATACATGAAGGGACCAACGGTGTGCCTGGTGCCCTGTAAAAACAGTCATCGTCGCCTATCCAAGCACGACCCCGTCCCGGGAGTGACCTCAAGTCTCCCTGATGGCTTCTCGCCCCTCGTTGGTTACCCCAAGTGGAAGGTTTGAGATGCAGTGTAGCGGTAGTTTCCCCATGGCAAATATACCAAGGATCGAATTCCCCTGAGACTCCAAGGTTCAACAAGAATGTGTCAACTGCTAGTGGCGCAACTAGCGATCGACCGGACCTGCACACAGATACAAATAACTTTGCTCCCAACGAGTACAGAGAGGTTGTCAATCCCTCCGGCCTTGTCGTTTACAAAGGATCAAACGCAAGAGATAATAGTGATAGGTATTACTGCAACTAGTAAGTAAAAACTGAAAGTAAATAGCGAATGTGATCAGTGATGGTAATATGGACCGGGGTCCCATGATGTTCACTAGTGACGTCTCTCTCCCAAAAGACGATAAAACAACTAAGCGAGGTAAACAAATTACAGCTGGGCAATTGACAGGATTATGTGCGCAAACCAATACTAACTATGCTGCAAAGAAAGGTAGAGGCTCAAAAGCATGGGCGGTACGCCAAGGTAAGTAGACCGAAATCCATCTGCATCTACTACTAATCATCCACCTTGAGATATCTATCCAGAACAACTCGCTGGTATTAAGTTGCGAGTCCCACCCATAGTGTAAACTCAAAGCAACAGACAACTGCATTAAAAGAACTTTGCGTAAAGTAAACAATCCTTGCACCTGCGAGTACAAGCACCGTTGTTTTCCCCCTTGTGGCAACATCACATCCCCTAGACTCATGTTTCTGTCACTCAAGCTAGTCATCGAGGGGCATGAACCCACAATCAAGCATAACGTTCCCTCTTGGAGTTACTACCTATTACTTGGCCAAAGCAATAAACAGCAACGGAGAAGATGCAAGAATTATTCAAGAACATAAATATAAAAGAGGTAAATCAAATATATTACTCACACACAATCTGAACATAATCTCATAATCCATCGGATCCCAGAAAACTCAACATAGCAACAGCATAAGGATTACATATGTGCCTCGACCATGTAGGGCAGCTCACGAGGTCTAATCGGTGAAGGACAAAGAGGGGAGGAGAACATCACATAGCTACTGGTCATGGACCCATGGTCCAAGGGAGACTACTCACAACTCATCCGGGAGGCGTCCATGGTGGTGGAGAGGCTCCCGGTGGTGGTTCTCACCTCCGGCAGGGTGCCGGGAAGAGTTCTCCTGGTGCCCCGATCTTGGAAGCGTGGCGGCGGCGGAACAGAGATGAGATCGCGAAAAAGGGTTCCGTCCTCGAGGGTTTCGGGACGCGGTGTAAATATATGCCAAAGGGGGGCATCAGCGGAGGCCTGGGGGGCCCAGGCGCCCCCCCGGCGCGTCCAGGAGGGGGGCCGCGCCCCCAGGGTGCCTGGAGCCCTGGTGGCCCCCCTCCGGCCCTACTTTGGCCGCATGGAAGCTTCCGGAACGCTGATTTTTTATATATTTTTCCCGGAATTTTTCTGGCAGTTTACGTAATGGGAAAACCTGAAATACAAAAACAACAGAAAACAGAAACTGGCACTGGGGTGCACTGAGTTAATAGGTTAGTCCAAATATGATCAAAAGTGTATGGAAGTGCATAAATATCATAGCAATATCACGCAAAAGAGGCATGGAGCAAGCAGAAATTATAGATATGTTTTGGACGTATCAACATCCCCAAGCTTAATTCCTGCTCGTCCTCGAGCAGGTAAATGATAACAAGCATAATTTCTGTGGTGACATGCTATTAACCATATAAGAACTTTTCACAGTCACATGACAAGTTCTTACTGAGACAATGAATCTGTAGTAATTAAGTTGCCTCATGAGAAAATCACAAAGAACTGAAAGTTTTACAATATGATACTGAAATACTCAAAAGATTTGTAGTGAGCATGGTGTGCAAATATGATAAAGTGGTATCTCGCTTGCCCCCTTTCGTGAAGCAAAACATAAATGCAGGGGCACCTCCAAAGTTTAAGTGACGACTAGATACAATGATTTCAGAATAAACGATATCATAATCATGCAAAAGACAATGGTACTTTGGGACAATGCACATTACACTCAGAATGACAATCATGCTCTCAATAGTTGGTGCTTTAAAGAAGGTGGAGACTCTTGAACCGTGGCTTTTGTTGGCAAGGTTGAAAACCCGTGGTCGGAAACAAAAACTAAACATGTACCAGAGCTCTTGATTTTAAAAAACAGGGGTAATAATTATTTTTTTAGAATATGCATATTTCGTCAATGAATGCTAGCAGATAACTCAATTACTTCTCGAGCTGGACAAGTTTCGAGGAACGGCTCCCGAATGAGGACGATCACATCCTCTTAGTCTCCTTTGCTTATCACTGCCAAAGTTTTCTGATTTCTCATGAACAAAGCGTGAAGGAGGGTTTGTTTGTTGTATAATTTTTTAATGAGCCGGGCGCACTCTATGCCAGTTCCTTCTCGCATTATGGGTTTGCACATTAGACATGCAATCCCGGGGTGAAGCTTGTCCAACTTAAAAAGATCATGAATTAACTACTACTTCCTCATGAACTAAAACAGAGGCACAAAAGAGAAATGCTTTTTTTTGATTAATTTCGAGATGGTACATGAAAGTCTTCGTTAGGAATGGCAGGTAAATACCATGTATAGGAAGGTATGGTGGACTCATATGGCATAACTGGTTTAAAGGATTTTGGATGCACAAGCAGTCAGTTCGCTTAGTACAGGCGAAGGTTAGCAAAAGACTGGGAGCGACCAACTAAAAGAGCAATGACGGTAATAATCATGCAGAGCGACAAAGCAACATTGAATCGGGCATGGAAGTTATATCGCTACTCAGAAATTAAAGATCATCAAGGCTTGATAGACTTTCTTTACAGTCTTAAATATGCGTGAGCATACGCCAAGTCAATCAAAATAAATTCTTGAAGGAAGATATCACTAGACCATACCACATCATAGGCAAACAAATCATGTTGGTACTTCAATAACACATTGAGAACCCCCCAGCTATTTGAGACTAACCATAAGAAAACATGAACTACTAAGCACCATTATGCACATAGCATTTTTATCATAGACATATCAACCAATGCAACAGAAGCCAACTCTCTTAACAAGATAAGCATGATAACTAAAGAGAGTTCCAGCGACCAACTAAACAAAAGCTCTTTAAAAAGTAAAGCATGAAAACTAAGAGCTGAACATGATAGTAGCTATTGAAAGACAAAGAACACACACATCAAAGATAGACATGAAAACTCTATGTTATGTTCTAGGTTGAAGTGGAGCGTGTTTCTCTCCCACACAAAGAAAGCTGAGTTCCAACTCGTTATGAACAGCAAGCAAAGCTAAAGAAACTAAAAAGGAAACTAAAAGCAAGACGCTCCAAGCATAGCACATAACACATGAAGTGATAAAAATATAGTGGAACGAGAGACGAACTGATAATTGTTGATGGAGAAGGGGATGCACGGGGGCATCCCCAAGCTTAGACGCTTGAGTCTTCTTGAATATTTCTTGCGGGTGCATGGGGGCATCCCCAAGCTTGAGCGTTTGACACTCCTGAATCTTTTTATCATCTTCCCTCGCACACTTGAAAACTCCCTTCATACATAACTCATCATAATCTGATTAGCGAGGTTAGTACCCTTAATAAAATAATTGTTCCTTGCTGGAAATAAGGATATTCTTGAAGGTCTACTGTTTCTCAAGATTGCCAAAAGGTTTTTGCAAAGAAAAAGCAAGCTCAAGGTTTGCAAAACGAAGAAAAGGCAAAACAGGACAGAATCTGTGAAAAACAGACCAGCAGGTAGTAAATAAATTTTTCGGGGCACTTCTGCAACTCAAATCAAAAAACTCAGAACAGATGCCCGAAAGCCAATTTTATAGAACACGCTCTCGAAAAAATTCAGACCAAAAAGATGATCTGGTGATTTTATACGAATTTTTCTGTCCAAGGACAGAATCTGTTTCCTGGACAACACGTCACAACTTTTGAACTTTCTTGCAATCAGAGGCTAAACTTGGCACAAAGCTGAAAAGAAAAGATACAATGATGTTGCTACAGTAGTAACAAACATCAAGACCACTAAAAACTGAAAGAACAAACTGAAAGCAAGGATAACAAGGGTTGTCTCCCTAGAGCTCTTTCTTTATAGCCATAAAGATAGGCTTAAGACTTTAATGATGCTCTCGTAGGAATAAGAGTTGAAGAACAAAAGAGAGCATCAAGAAGCAAATACCAAACACATTTAAGCCTAACATGCTTCCTATGCATAGGAATAATGCAATACAATAATTCATTGAAGCACAAAGCAATAAGCATAGGAAGACAAAACAAGTGCAGCTTCAAAACCTTCAACATAAAGAAAGGGAACTTGATATTATTGAAATATCTATAAGCATATGTACCCTTCTCATAATAATTTTCAGTGGGATCACGAATAAACTCAACAATATAAGCATCACATAAAGCATTGTTACCATGATCCACATGCAAAAAGGTATCATTACTCTTCATATAAGCAAAATCTTTCTTATTAGGAATAGTGAGAGTAAAGCAATCATAACCATCATGGTAATCATTGTATTTAGGAGGCATATCATAATCATAATAAATTTTATCCTCAATAGTAGGTGGACTGAAAACATCATATTCATCATTGTAATCAAATATAGGAAGCAAAGTATCATAAAAGTAAATTTTCTCTTCAAAAGTTGGGGGACTAAAAATATCATGTTCATCAAACGTGTCATCCCCAAGCTTAGAGCTTTCCATGTCATTAGCAATATTGATATTCAAAGAAAGCATACTAATAACATCACCACCATCATGATTGTTATGCAAATAATAAAGTTCCATAGGTTTTCTAATTTTCTCTTCAAACACATCATGTCCCAAAGCAAGGTAGAGCTTATAAAGCTCTCTCATATTTTTGTTGTTTTCCATTAAGCAAAACTAGTGAAAATACATAAAGAAAACTGAAAGGTAAACTAACAAGACTAAAAAGCAAAGGTAAAAGATAGCGTGCAACTCCCCTATCTTGAAGAGTGGAGTGCCCGGCAACGGCGCCAGAAAACTTTGCTTGATGGCTTCTCGCCCCTCGTTGGTTACCCCAAGTGGAAGGTTTGAGATGCAGTGTAGCGGTAGTTTTCCCTTGGCAAAGATACCAAGGATCGAATTCCCCTGAGACTCCAAGGTTCAACAAGAAGGTGTCAACTGCTAGCGGCGCAACTAGCAATCGACCGGACCTGCACACAGATACAAATAACATTGCTCCCAACGAGTACAGAGAGGTTGTCAATCCCTCCGGCCTTGTCGTTTACAAAGGATCAAACGCAAGAGATAATAGTGATAGGTATAACTGCAACTAGTAAGTAAAAACTGAAAGTAAATAGCGGATGTGATCAGTGATGGTAATATGGACCGGGGTCCCATGATGTTCACTAGTGATGTATCTCTCCCAAAAGACGATAAAACAGCTAAGCGAGGTAAACAAATTACAGCTGGGCAATTGACAGGATTATGTGCGCAAACCAATGCTAACTATGCTGCAAAGAAAGGTAGAGGCTCAAAAGCATGGGCGGTACGACAAGGTAAGTAGACCGAAATCCATATGCATCTACTAGTAATCATCCACCTTGAGATATCTATCCAGAACATCTCGCTGGTATTAAGTTGCGAGTCCCACCCATAGTGTAAACTCAAAGCAACAGACAACTGCATTAAAAGAACTTTGCGTAAAGTAAACAATCCTTGCACCCGCGAGTACAAGCACCGTTGTTTTCCCCCTTGTGGCAACATCACATCCCCTAGACTCATGTTTCTGTCACTCAAGCTAGTCATCGAGGGGCATGAACCCACAATCAAGCAAAACGTTCCCTCTTGGAGTTACTACCTACTACTTGGCCAAAGCAATAAACAGCAACGGAGAACATGCAAGAATTACTCAAGAACATAAATATAAAAGAGGTAAATCAAATATATTACTCACACACAATCTGAACATAATCTCATAATCCATCGGATCCCAGCAAACTCAACATAGCAACATCATAAGGATTACATATGTGCCTCGATCATGTAGGGCAGCTCACGAGGTCTAATCGGTGAAGGACAAAGAGGGGAGGAGAACATCACATAGCTACTGGTCATGGACCCATGGTCCAAGGGAGACTACTCAGAACTCATCCGGGAGGCGTCCATGGTGGTGGAGAGGCTCTCGGTGGTGGTTCTCCCCCCCGGCAGGGTGCCGGGAAGAGTTCTCCTGGTGCTCCCGATCTTGGAAGCGCGGCGGCGGCGGAACAGAGATGAGATCACGAAAAAGGGTTCCGTCCTCGAGGGTTTCGGGACGCGGTGTATATATATGCCAAAGGGGGGCATCAGCGGAGGCCTGGGGGGCCCAGGCGCCCCCCCGGCGCGGCCAGGAGGGGGGCCGCGCCCCCAGGGCGCCTGGAGCCCTGGTGGCCCCCCTCCGGCCCTACTTTGGCCGCATGGAAGCTTCTGGAACGCTGAATTTTTATATATTTTTCCCGGAATTTTTCTGGCAGTTTACGTAATGGGAAAGCCTGAAATACAAAAACAGCAGAAAACAGAAACTGGCACTGGGGTGCACTGAGTTAATAGGTTAGTCCAAATATGATCAAAAGTGTATGGAAGTGCATAAATATCATAGCAATATCACACAGAAGAGGCATGGAGCAAGCAGAAATTATAGATACGTTTTGGACGTATCACTCCCCCGTCACTAGTGATGTGGGCACCATTCTAGTATCAGCCTAATTAATCAATAATGCCCCGTCCCATAAGGGGTAGAATGGTTGCACATGTTTGGTTGGGACGGTAATCACACATGAATCTAATCCATCATTTCACCCACACACGAGATCTTTCATTGGTACACCACTGCTTCCTCAAGTGGTGACCTTAACTCAACATCACCCTCGGGCATTAGGGGCACCCGATGGTGTTTTCGAAAAGAATGCAACCACGAAGGATTCATGGTACATATGCATCAACATGTATCGACAACTAATCCTTAGTCATTGCATCTATGCACATGGTAAAGATCATGAGTAGGGGTATGCATCATGTGGTGGCTCTCAACAAGGTTACCACCGGTACTCTTTATCATCATGCATTCGGAAATAAAAGGGTTCCGAGGAACAAAAGGGGTATCATGGTCAAAGGGCTGCTTGCCTAGATTGGCTTGGTCTTCAAGGTCTTCAAATCCTTCCCCTCCTTCTTCAGCAACTTCGTCAAACACGGTATCTAATCGTCGCAATAAATAACGGGAAAATAAGATAATAATAAAGACCGAAAAATCAAAGTGCTCAGAAAAATGTCAACTTATTTTTATAAAATACTAGAGGGAAAACTAAGATGGCAAAAATTCTTAGTTTGGGATTTGGAGTGATAGAATGGGGTACATGGATTTTTGAACAGAGGTTTTAGTGTTCAAATTTAGATTTAAATTTGAACAGAACAGAAAAGGTTCATGAAATTGTGTGAAAGTTATATCATTAAATAGGTTGGAATTTTACAAGTTTTTAGGAACTGGAATTATTACATTTGGATTAATATTTAATCCTGTGGAATTATTTGAAAATCCTACAGAAAAGAAAAGGAAAAGGGCTACTGTGCAACTGGGCCAGAACGGCCTCAGCGCACAGGCCCAGAGAGTTTTCGGCCCAGGCGAGCCGAGCGGCGCGCGCGTGTCAGGTTTAAACCTGATGGGCGGGGCCCAGCGGCTAGTGGGAGAGAGAGTAGGCGAGGGGGATGGGCGGGTGACAGGCGGGGCCTGCCTGTCATCCCTAACCCCCATCCAGAGGGCCGTGAGCTCACCGTCGGCGATTCAGGGCACAGCAGGGCGAGCTGAGGGCAGGGATGGAGTCAGCGTGGAGTCGCTGTTCGGGTGGTGGTGGAGGCAGTCGCCGGAGTGGTCGGGTTCGTCGGCGACGAGGTTGCACGGCAGAGAGGCGTCGGGTGGTGGTTGCTCTGGCCGTTTCGTACTGCACCAGAGAGGGGAAATGGTTAGTGAGACTCGGCGGTTTCAGATCGAAGCTCGGGAATAGCGGGTACGGCCCGTACCGAGCGGACGACGGCGAGCCGCCGCGGCGGAGCTCGAGCTCGAGCTCGAGAGCTTTTGGGAGAGAGCTGGGAGTGTAGGGGGCGCTTGAGTGAGCTCAGAGGTGAGTGATGGCGAGGAGAGGGCTCGGGGAGGCCTTTATATAGGCGGGCGGCGGTCCACCGAGGAGGTGTGCGCCGGCGAGCTCGCTGTGGTCGCTACAGGCCACGGGGGCTCGTCGGGGCGTGTGTGGGGTGCTTGTGGGTGTGGTTCACGTCTAGAGAGGGGAAGAGAAGGAGCGGGGGAAGGCTCCAGAGGCTCGCGCGTGTGAGGCCAGAGATTGGAGCTCGCGGGTGACCGGCGCGCGTGCGAGGGAGACCACAGGAGGGAGAAGGAGGAGGGGGACAGGGCCGTGGCGTGTCGCGGACGTCGAGGCACCT
>LR738709.1:73301718-73327986 GCA_902687465.1 Secale cereale
TAGGAGAGGCATTGGATGCCAGGGAAAGCTTCTAGAAGAAGAGGGGGATGAGATAGAAAGGTGAAAATTGCTGTCCAGAATGTAAAATGGGGTTTTACCCCTACTCAATCATTGAGCTGAGGCCAGGGGAGAGTTACTGGAGGTGCAAGGGAACCTGGGGAAGCTGTGGTAAAAAGTTGGGCTCAAGGAGAACAAGGAAAGAGGTGAAAATGGTAACTTTGGAAAATCACCAGAAGGTGTTTGATGTGGTTTCGAGCAATCAAATAATTTCCACTAGACATGAGACTTAACAAGATCAAATGGCATATAGAAATAGGGTGTTCCACCAAGTTTGGGCTCATTTGAAGAAACTTGCCAATGTAACTTTGGTGAACCCTAGAAATCAACAAAAATGGATTTACCAAGTTTGAGATAAGCAAATCATCCCCCTTGATGCACCACTTGGTGTAATGCCATCATTTGGGGTTGTGATCATGCCCACAAAGTTTGAGGTCACAAGTAAAAAGTTGGTAATGTAATGTTGTTCAAATTTGAATTTGAATAGAAATGGTTTTGGGGTACTCTGATCAAGTTACCCTTATCCAAAGCTTGTGCCATTTGGTCTAGATGCATTATTAGACCATTCTAGCATGTGTACCAAGTTTGAGAGCATTTGGACAAGTTTGGCAATGTAAAGGTGCTCAAACTTCAAAAAGGGACATAATGGTTTTGAGGGGTTCTGATGATGTTTTCTTGCTTCCCAAGGCATGGGGCTTGGCAAGATCATCAAATATGTCATATATGACATGATAGAATTTCCCTGGAATTTTTAGAGAATATTTCCTTTGTAAATATTTCAAAAGCTTGAAATATCCAGAAAGGGTTTCTGAGGGATTTGTCCAATATTTTGAACATGACCAAGTGTTAAAACTCTTATGTATGGAAAATATATGTCCTAAGAGTCTCCTTGAATTTTGGCAAATATATTTGAAATACAGAAAATAATTTTTCCCTATTAAAGACCATTTTTGGCCTTAAGAAAAAGATTTTAAATAAAATAGGAAAATAACTTTTAAAATTGTATTTTTGTGGTTTATAGGATACCTATATCTACTAGGTTTCAAATATACTCTTTGAAATATTTTTCTCACCCTAAATCAAGCACTTGAAGTGCAAACCTCAATTCAGGGGTTTTTGGAAAACTAATTTTTGAAAATACTTTTTGGCCAAATTATTTTTTTAAGAAAATACTATACTGTTATATACACTTGGTATGATCATTGGGCAGAAGTTTGGGGTAAGGAGATGAAATATACAAGAGGGAGCAGTTGACTTTAAAGAGCACTTGAAAATCACAGAGAGAAAAACTTAATTCCAAATAAAAGCCAAATGATGCCAAAAAAATTTGTTGGTCCAAATTTCCATGCTTTATAAATGCAAATGACATGTTACAAAATGCAGGGTGTGACAGACCTACCCCCCTTACAAGAATCTTGTCCCCGAGATTCCTAAACTAGGTCTTAAAAGAGATCGGGATACTCGGATCTAAGGTAGTCTTCACGTTCCCAGGTTGCTTCTGCTTCCGTGTGGTTGCTCCACTGGACCTTGAAGTACTTGATGGTGCGGCTTCGCGTCCGTCGCTCTGCTTCATCCAGAATGCGAATGGGCTTGTCGCGGTAGGTCAAATCAGGATGAAGATCGATGGCTTGGTGATCGACATCCTTGTAGAGATCAGGCTTGTCCGGAACTTGGAGACACTTCCGGAGTTGTGACACGTGGAATACATTGTGCACATCAGATAGCTCAGGTGGTAGTTCCAACTGGTAAGCCACTTCTCCTCGTCGTGCAGTGATCTCAAAGGGTCCAATGAACCTTGGTGCGAGCTTCCCTTTAACGTGGAAACGCTTGGTTCCCTTCAGAGGAGTTACTCGCAGGTACACCTGGTCTCCAACACGGAAACTCATATCTTGGCGACGAGTGTCAGCTTAGCTCTTCTGCCTTGATTTGGTGTCCTTCAAACGTTCTTTGACTAGTTGGACTTCCTCTTCTGCTTCGCGGAGAATATCTGGTCGAAAGACTAGCCCTTCTCTAGTCTCTGACCAGTTGAGGGGTGTGCGACACTTGCATCCGTACAACACCTCAAATGGTGCCATCTAAAGGCTCGACTGATAACTGTTGTTATAGGAGAACTCGGCAAAAGGGAGGCAATCTTCCCACTTGGCTCCATATGCCAAGACACAGGCTCGGAGCATGTCTTTGAGAATTTGATTTACTCGCTCTGTTTGACCTCCGGTCTGTGGGTGGAAAGCCGTGCTGAAAGACAACTTGGTTCCCAAGGCTTCTTGGAACTTCTTCCAGAACCTTGAGGTAAACTGGGTTCCTCGATCTGACACAATCTCCTTGGGAACACCATGAAGGCTTACGATTCTGTCGATGTAGAGAGTTGCCAGCTGGTTGCCATCATAGGTAGTCTTGACAGGAATGAAATGGGCTACCTTGGTCAAATGGTCGACTATGACCCAGATGGAGTTATGTCCTTTATTCGACCTTGGTAATCCAGTGATGAAGTCCATTCCGACTTTATCCCACTTCCACTCAGGAACCTTGGGTGGTTGGAGCAATCCAGCGGGTCGCTGATATTCAGCCTTGACCCTTTGGCACACATCACACTTTGCAACATAGGTTGCAATCTCTCTTTTCATCCCGTGCCACCAGAATCTTTCCTTCAAGTCTTGATACAGCTTGGTACCTCCAGGGTGGATGGAATACGGAGTGTCGTGGGCTTCTTGCAGGATCAAGCTCTTCAGCTCCATCTTGTTTGGTACGTAGATGCGGCCTTTATACCAAACGATCCCGTGCTCATCCTCGGAGAATCCTGGGGCTTTGCCTTGCTTCATCTTCTTCTTGATGCCTTCAATGCTTGCGTGCCCACCTTATGCCTTCTTGACTTCATCCATCAGGGTTGGTTTGACTTCCAGATGGTCTAGAAATCCATGGGGAACCAATCCCAAACTGAATTGTTCCAGCTCTTCAAACAGGGCTGGCTGCCTTCTTTGAATTCTGGCATTCAGGGAGCAAGCCTTTCTGCTTAAGGCATCGGCTACCAGGTTAGCCTTCCCGGGGTGATATTGAACACTGAGGTCATAATCCTTGATTAGTTCCAACCATCTTCATTGCCTCATGTTCAATTCCTTCTGGGTGAAAATATACTTCAGACTTTTGTGGTCTGTGTATATCTCACACCGTTTCCCTAGGAGGTAATGTCGCCATGTCTTTAAGGCATGAACTACTGCTGCTAACTCAAGATCATGAGTAGCGTAGTTCTCTTCATGAGGTCGTAGCTGCCTTGAGAGGTAAGTGTAACACCCCAAAAAATTAGCAATGTTTTATTAAATAAAATTTTGCCAGTAAATTAAAATTTTGCCTTTTTGCTGAATGTTTCTTTAGAATTCCAGGACCAGTCTTCAACTGTTATGTTGGAGTTTTTACCCCTAGTAAAAACTTTCCAGCTAATGTTAGATTCTCTTATGCACCCATTAAAACTTTGCTTATATCAGCAGGATTAATTATATATTGGTCTCCCTAATTTTCTTCTCTATATAAATGGTTGCCCTTAGTTTTAAGGCCTCTTTTGAACTACAACCACTTGATAATTTTATTTAAAATTTCAACCAAAAATTGGAGATGTCAAGTAATGCTATTAGATCACTTTTATGCAAGAATATAATTATTTCATTTAATATTTTGAGCTCCACAGCATGTTTGCCAATCTGGTCCAGTAGACCAAATTGCACTTCAACCCTATCAAATATTCCTGTAATGCTTCCACCAAAATTATGGGATGTTCATAGCAGTATGTTATTCAACTTTATGCAAAAACCCATCTTGGTCCTTTGGAAGATTTGAGTGAACCAACCTCTTTTCCATTCTGGTTCAGTTTGGTGTTTTGCACTGCAACCCTACTCTATTTTGCTCTAGTGCCCTTGAGCTTCCTCATGCTTGTAGTCTTTCTAGAGAAAACCCTTAAGTTCAGGAGAGTGGGCCTATTGGGTTAGTTTTGGTTCATGAAACAATGCTCTGCATTTTCTGTCCAGAACTGAAGATTTGCAAAACTTGCACTATCAAGTTTCAGGTCTTGCCCAACTAGCTTTGCCATCACCTCACCCACCTAAAGAGACACTGATCTGGAGAAATTGGCCACCCCTAGAGTTGCCTAGTGGCCTCCAGCATTTTGTCAAACACCTGAGGTGCATGGCCAGTTTTAGCATGATCTTTACTTTACACTGTGACCTTGCACCTACAATCATACTGGCCTGTCCACTGATCTTAATTAAGCCTATAACCAAACCTTGCTATTTCCCAGCCTTATCCAAACCCTGTGGCATGCTCTGGCATTTTGTCGAGCAGGTCACGCGCGTGCTCTGGGCGCGCCCAGAGCGCACGTTTTGCACGCGCGCACACCGAGCCGCCGCGTCCCTTTGCAGACACCCCCGCCCGTTCTGGCCGCTGCACCCGCACCGTCTGCATGCCTGCACTTGATACGTCTCAAACGTATCTACTTTTCCAAACACTTTTGATATTGTTTTGACCTCATTCTTCCATGATTTGAACTAAACTAACCCGGACTGATGCTGTTTTCAGCAGAGCTGCCTGTATGGTTTTATTGTGTGCAGGAAAACGGATTTTTAGGTATCTTAGAAAATTCCACGAAAAATCACAGAAAATCCACGCACCCGAAGGAACCCGGAGCCAGAAGAGGGGCCAGAGGGGGGCCAGGGGGGCTCCAGGCGCCCTGGTGGCGCGGCCCACCCCCTGGCCGCGCCGGGAGGTCGCCTGGGTGGGCCCCACCTCCCCTGGTGCCCTACTTTGACCCGTATTTTAGCTCGTGACGGAGAAATCCCAGATCAAAAGTTCTTTTCCCAGTTTTTGTCGCGGAGCCGCCGCCACCCTCTGTTCTTCTTCGGGAGGGCTAATCTGGAGGCTGATTTGGCCTCCGGAGAGGGGAGATCGTCGCCATCGTCATCATCATCATCACTCCATCCTCCCTCCATGACTTCTCCTTCCATGTGTGAGTAATCCCCTGCTGTAGGCGAAGGGGGTGGTAGGGATTGGATGAGTTAGATCATGTAATAGTTTGTCAGATCGTTGGGGGCATGTTGCCTATCATCTACTATGGTGTTTATCATCTTTGCTTCAACTTGTTATTCTTAATGCTTGTCACTTAGGGCCCGAGTGCCATGATTTTAGATCTGAACCATATGTGTTTGCATGAATATATTTGTGTTCTTGATCCTATCTATGAGTTGTTTGCACCTATTACGGTTCGGAACCGGCGATCCCAAAAGTGACAGCTTGGGACACCAAAGGGGATGGTCAGTAGTTTGAGGATTACATGTATCCATTGAGTTTATTGCTTTGTTCCGGTGCTCTTTGACAGGAGCACCTTAATCTCCATAAGTTCCTTTTGGCCCCGTTCGTAGCGGGATGGTAGGACAAAAGATGTTGTGCAAGTTCTTATTGCAAGCACGTACAACTACCTACGGGATACATGCCTAATGTTTGATATTTGCCTAGATGATCATTAATTTTCCGTGTGCCTTGCCCCAAGTTGGAATCATGATATATCTCATCCATGCAGCGCCCAACCATCGATCTCCCTAGCCTACAGTGTTTTAAATCCTGCTGGTTACTAGTTGCTACTTTTGCCATTTACTCTTGCTATTTACTTTTGCTGTTTACTTTTACTATCACCATCATCACTATCATATCACTGTTACCACTTATCTTTTGTTGCAAGTAAGTATATTTCAGGTGCGGTTGAATTGACAACTCAGCTGTCAAAGCTTATAAATACTCTTTGGGTCCCCGTGTGTCGAATCAATAAATTGGGTTATTCTTACCCGCGAAGACTATCTCGATCCCTTACGATTGAGGGTTATCAAGTACCATTTTCTGGCGCCGTTGCCGGGGAGCATAGCAATATTTACAAGTCTACTTGAAGTATCCTACCTGCTGCACTTCATCCGCTATGGGTAAGAAAGGAGACCCCAAGGTTCCGATCTTACTATCCACTACAAGAAGAGGTATTATTCTGAGTACTAGTGCTACACTTGATTCACCTTCTGTTATGAGTAAGTTTGCCTCACCGCCACCACATGATGCTCCTACTGAATCTGTTACTATGTCCGATACTCTTGATGATGCTTCTACTACTCTTGATGATATTAGTTCACTTGGTTATGCTCTTGAGAAACAGATCGCTGCTGCTGCAAAAAAGTCTGGAATTGAAATTCCTGTTACTCGCTACCCTATTGGTGAGACTTACGATTATCCTGATTTGAGTAAACTCAAGGAGAGACTCCTTGATGATGATTACTATATGCTTGATGAAGATTTATGCAGGGAACTGACAGAGTTTGCCGGCTCTGACCCTGAAGTTATTAAGAAACTGTTTGAAAAACACTCTTTGAAGAACAAAACCGTTCCTGATCCTGAATTTGCTACATCTCCTATATGCATTGATGATCCTGATTATGATTTCTCTGTTGATCTTTCACTTATACCTATGGTTGAAGCTGACCCCTTTTATGGCAGAGAAAATGATGATGCTATTGCACACCTGACTAAACTCGGTGAGTTGGGTAGCCTATTTACCACGGATGAGAAGATACGATACTTTTATGTGACCAAGCTTCTTCCTTTCTCCTTGAAGGAAGGTGCTAAAGCATGGTATGATTCACTCCCATGCGGTTCCATTAAGAGTCCTCAAGACTTAGCTCACTCTTTTGTTGATAAGTACTTTCCTGCTCACATGCAACATGCTGCTTTACAAAATTTTTATAACTTTAAACAGTTGCAGGATGAGTCCCTCCCTAAAGCTTGGGGGAGGTACTGCGGTCTGGTTCGGGTTAGACCAAGACATGAAGTCCCTAAGAACGAATTAATCGGTATATTCTATGCTGGTCTAACTGATGAATCCAGGTCCTATTTGGACAGTTGTGCTGGTTGTGTTTTCAGGAAAAGAACGCCGAAAGATGCAGAAGATTTGATGGGCAGGATTGCCAAAAACCATGAAGATTGGTCCGTCCCTGAACCACCTCCACCACCAAAGAAGAGGGGCATGTTTGTTCTAAGCCCCGAAGATATGCGAGAAGCAAAGAAGTCTATTAAAGAGAAAGGTATTAAAGCCGAAGACGTGAAGAATCTACCCCCTACTGAGAAGCTGTGTGAGCCTACCACTCACCCTCCTATGGTAGAGGTACACTCTCTTTTAGATTTCAACGCAAGTGACATCCCTCATGGTAAGCCTCCTGATCAATGTTTAGATGAGTTTGATAATTTTATTATGAAACAAAATCATTTTAATGAGAGGATACAAAGTCAATTGCATGATAATTCCCTTGCTATCAAAAGTTTGCTTGATGTTCTAGGTAGAACGGTTAATGATGTTCAATGTCTTGTGAAACATTTTCATATGGTTCAAACTCAGCTTGAACAAATTTCTAATGTGCAAAAAGATTTGCTTGCTAACAATGCCAAACAAGATTTGCAGGCCTTCGGGATTAAGACCCGAGGAGGAACTAGCACTCAAGATCCTCTCTATCCAGAAGGGCATCAGAGGAGAATCGAGCAAGATTCTCAAATGCAGGAAGAAGAAACTGTTGGCTCTCCAAAAAAGAAGAAGAAACATAAGGAGGCTGACAATTCCAATGATCCTATTACAGATGAAGAGCCAGCTGTTGATCCCAACAGTGTATCTATCTCCGATGCTAAGACTGAAGACGGTGCTGAACCTGAAGATAAGGATAATGAGAAGAATGATCCACCTGAAGTTCGAGAAGAAGAAGCACCTGACAAACGTAAGAGGTACACTAAAGAAGACTTCATCGCAAGAAAACATGGGAAGGAAAGAGAACCATGGGTACAGAAACCCATGCCCTTCCCAGGTAAGTCCATCAAATCTAAAGAAGAAGAGCATTACAATAAGTTCTGTGAGTGGATTAAGCCTCCTTTTCTTCAAATCCCTTTGACTGATGCTATTAAGTTACCTCCTAATTCAAAATATATGAAAGATATTGTCACTAATAAAAGAAAATTTCCTAATGAAGCAATATCTACTATGCTTGCTAACTACTCTTTCAGTGGAAAGATTCCTGAGAAGTTCGGTGATCCAGGTATACCCACCATACCTTGCTCCATAAAGAATAATTATGTCAAAACTGCTTTGTGTGATCTTGGAGCAGGAGTGACTGTTATGCCTCTCTCTCCTTAAAAGAGGCTTTGTTTAGAGAAACTAATTCCTACAGATATCTCTCTTCAGATGGCTGACAAGTCAACCGCCGTTCCGATAGGTATTTGTGAGGATGTTCCCGTAGAAGTTGCTAATTGTTTGATTCTTACTGATTTTGTTGTGCATACATGCCCGAGGATGGGAGCATGTCCATTATTCTTGGTAGACCTTTTCTTAACACCGCAGGTGCTATTATTGATTGCAATAAAGGGAAGGTTACCTTCAATGTGAATGATAAAGAACACACGGTGTATTTTCCAAAGAAGACCGACAGGAGGCATGGCCTCAACTCTATAGAAAATATCGAGACCGTGAAGATTGGAGAATGGGACTGTCCACTACATGTGCACCACAAATACAAAACTATTATGGCGGGGAAAATGTCCATCAAAGTAAAGGTTCAGTGATTACTTCGTAAGAGGTGAGACTTTTTGCTCTATATATCGCCTGTTTGTTGGTAAGACTTGATCAACTTTACTAGTAAACATGTTTTATATAGATAAAAAGTTGAGCTTGTTATGTTTTCATTTATTTTAGTTTTTGTTCTCTTTGCTGTACCAAGTGTTTATGTTTTGAAGCTTCACAATACTAATCACTGCTTTAAGTTTTCAGAAAGTCTTGCAGCTTTTTGAACTTCGAAAAAATTTCAACAGTGAAGTTTTCAGAAAAATTCCAGAAAATAAAAATAAAAATTTCCACGCCGGGAGTGACCCAGAGGTGCCTGGGGCCAGCCAGGGGGACCCACCAATGGCCCAGGCGGCCAGCTGGCGCGGCCTGCCCCCTGGCCGCGCCCACAGGGCGCCTGGGGCCCACAAGGCCCCCCTCCAGGTAAGTCTTCTTCCTCCCTCTCTCTTTCTCTCCAAAAACGCGAGTTCTGTACTTGTTCTTGCGTTCTTGCTGCTCTTGGAAGCGATTCTTCGATCTCTCTCTACAGCCTATCATTTGAGCTGAGATTTTGAGCAAATACTCCCTGGTATGTGACTCCTCCACCCCTCCAATTAGATTTCTGATTGGTGGCTTCATTTGTGAGTATTTAGTAGTTCTTCGTGCTGTATAGATGAGCTTGCATGCATGTGTAGAAGGTTATTTTCCAAGTTTTGATGCAAGTTTATGCCTTGGGCAAGTGAATTGAGTAGTTTGCCTTAACCCACCTTGTTTTAATCCTTGTTTTTGTAATTTGTCAAAAATTTCAGAAATGAGTTTGTTAGGAAGGGCAAAGGGGTGGCTTGAGAAGAGGAGGCCCACACACTCCGATCGAGTTACTAGAGCCGCAGCTTCACCCTCGACTGCTCGGGTGAGCTATAATGAAGATCATGTGCCCCTGGAGTTGTTGGAAGACACAAGTCCAGCACGTGCTATGACGTTTCCATGTGATGAATTCCTTGAAGCTGCGGGAATCAAGGATGAGTTTTATAATCTTTGTGCTAATGCAGGTCTGACACGGCTCGTCACGTGCCGTGTTACTCAGTATCAAAAACTCACCTCCAGTTTCATTAACAGTTTTAGATATAATCCTGATTCAGGTGCTATTGAGTTTAAAATTTACAATGATCTTATCACCATGCCTTTGGGAAAGTTTTGTGAAATAATAGGTGTGCCAAACGTTGGGAGGACGGCTAGGATGACCTCTCAGCCCTCCGAGCTGAAAACCGTCTTCATCTCTCTCTGCAGCATGGGTACGAGGGATATTCGTCAGTCAAAGATCTCCAGCATCTTATTTCCTCACCTCAGGTATTTTGCATATTATGTTGCTAGAGGGGTGTTAGCTCGTGACAACACGAGCAACACTTCTGCGCCGGATATTGCTATCCTGGCAGCAGCCCTCTCAGGGAGATCTGATTATAATCTGGGTGCCATAATTGCTCGACGCCTTGCTATGAACGGTAACAAGGGAGACTTATATGATGGCGTTTATGCCACACTTATCTTAGAACATTTTGGAGGCACCCCACACCCTGATGATAATCCTTTTACTTATTTAAGCTTTGATCTTGCTGCTATGAAAAGGAATAAGTTTGTTACCATGGCTTCTGAGCTTGATAATCTTGTTTATATCTTGCATTTCGGAACTACCGCGGAACGCGAGATCCGTCTACCTACACCTCTTTTGTTTGATTTTTCACGCAGGAATGGATGGTCCTTTGATGTTATCCAGTTCGATGAGTTCATGGCCCAGCATCAGTTTCATAACCCCATGGAGGGGGTTGTGCACGACGAGGAGGAGCACGGTGAGTTACCACCTTTTCAGGAAGAAACCGCCATCGATTTTGGTGAAGGGTCTTCCTCTGCTTGGCGCACGGACCCTTCCTCGTGGGAGACTCCGAGGAGTTCGGTGTACGCGCCAGCATCCTTCTACGATCCTTGGACTCACCACTGTTCCCCCGGAGCAGGAGGCTCCGGGGGGCAGTAGCTGCTACCAACTTAGGCCAAAAGCCTAAGCTTGGGGGAGTACGTGCCCCTCTCATCTTTCCATTGTATTATCCGTTTTATTCGCTTTGATCTTTTCGAAGTTTTTGCCCGTTCTTCTTTATTTCTCTCTTTGCAAAAACAACAAAAAGATTTTCTCTTTCTTTTGCTTTCGTTCAACCTTTGAAATAACCCAAAAAGATTCCCTTTCTCTCTTTAGTTTGCTTTGTTTTCAGAGTTCAGCTCGAGTCTGTGATGGCATTTAATTATATTTCCTACGTTCGATCGTGCAAGTGACGAGGCAGTAATGACGAAGATCGACTGAAGGGAAGCAACAAGGAAGACCGGTATGAACTCTTCTTGTTTCTACTTTTGTACATATGCCTGTACTTATGATCTAGAGACCAGCTTGTAGCGACATAGTGCTATGTTTACAATGCTCGTCCAGTGGTTCATGCTTTCCTTGTGGCTAGTCTCGAATAGCTAGAGTATATAATGTGTTATTGAAATGATTTACATGCATTGCACTGTTCATAGTCTGGTGTACTAAGGTGGTATTTCCCTTTAGAGAATTTTTGGATTGACTTGGCACATGTTTACAGATGTTTAAGACTAAAAAGTCTGCTCTGCCTTGATGATCTTTGAGTTTCAGAATAGTTATATCACTTTCATGCCCGATTCAATGTTGCTTTGTCGCTCTGCATGATTATGGCCGTTATTGCTCTCTAGTTGGTCGCTTCCCAGTCTTTTGCTAACCTCCACCTGTACTAAGCGGACTGACTGCTTGTGCATCCAAAATCCTTAAAACCTGTTATGCCATATGAGTCCACCATACCTTCCTATACATGGTATTTACCTGTCATTCCTAACGAAGACTTTCGTGTACCATCTCGAAATTAATCAAAAGCATTTCTCTTTTTGTGCCTTTGTTTTAGCTCATGAGGAAGTAGTAGTTAATTCATGATCTTTTTAAGTTGGACAAGTTTCATCCCGGGATTGCATGTCTAATGTGCAAACCCCTAATATGAGAAGGAACTGGCATAGAGTGCGCTCGGCTCATAAAAGATAATACAACAAACAAACCCTCCTTCACGCTTTGTTCATGAGAAATCAGAAAACTTTGGCAGTGATAAACAAAGGAGATTAAGAGGATGTGATCGTCCTCATGCGGGAGCCGTTCCTCGAAACTTGCCCAGCTCAAGAAGTGATTGAGTTATCTGCTAGAATTCGTTGGCGAAATATGCACCTCTCAAAAACATTTTTACCTCTGTTTTTAAAACCAAGAGCTCTGGTACATGTTTAGTTTTTGTTTCCGACCACGGGTTTTCAACCTTGTCAACAAAAGCCACGGTTCGAGAGTCTCCACCTTCTTTCTTCAAAGCACCAACTAGGAGAGCATAATTATCATTCTGAGTGTAATGTGCATTGTCCCAAAGTATTACATTGTCTTCTGCATGCTCGTGATATTATTTATTCGGAAAGTCTTAGTTCTAGTCTCCTTTAAAACTCTGCAGGAGTTTCTGCATTTATGTTTTGCTTCACTCATGGAGGCCAGCGAGATACCACCCTAATATGCTCAAGCTATGTGCAATGTAATCTTGTCTCGATTTTCAGTAATATATTATTTACTTTTAGGTATTTGTGATTGGTCACTTGAAAGAAGGATTGCTCCGTGCATTGTCCTCATAGTACTGTTTCAATACTTGCTAGACTCTTTTCGTAGTACATGCTTATATACATCTAATGAAACAAAAGAGTTTGTCAAAGTTTTCTTTGTCGCGTCCAGTTCGTTGAACTGAATTGCTTGAGGACAAGCAATATGCTAAGCTTGGGGGAGTTGATACGTCTCAAACATATCTACTTTTCCAAACACTTTTGATATTGTTTTGACCTCATTCTTGCATGATTTGAACTAAACTAACCCGGACTGACGCTATTTTCAGCAGAGCTGCCTGTATGGTTTTATTGTGTGCAGGAAAATGGATTTTTAGGTATGTCAGAAAATTCCACGAAAAATCACAGAAAATCCACGCACCTGAAGGAACCCGGAGCCAGAAGAGGGGCCAGAGGGGGGGCCAGGGGGCTCCAGGCGCCCTGGTGGTGCGGCCCACCCCCTGGCCGCGCCGGGAGGTCGCCTGGGTGGGCCCCACCTCCCCTGGTGCCCTACTTTGACCTGTATTTTAGCTCGTGATGGAGAAATCCCAGATCAAAAGTTCTTTTCCCAGTTTTCGTCGCGGAGCCGCCGCCACCCTCTGTTCTTCTTCGGGAGGGCTAATCTGGAGGCTGATTTGGCCTCCGGAGAGGGGAGATCGTCGCCATCGTCATCATCATCATCACTCCATCCTCCCTCCATGACTTCTCCTTCCATGTGTGAGTAATCCCCTGCTGTAGGCGAAGGGGGTGGTAGGGATTGGATGAGTTAGATCATGTAATAGTTTGTCAGATCGTTGGGGGCATGTTGCCTATCATCTAGTATGGTGTTTACCATCTTTGCTTCAACTTGTTATTCTTAATGCTTGTCACTTAGGGCCCGAGTGCCATGATTTCAGATCTGAACCATATGTGTTTGCATGAATATATTTGTGTTCTTGATCCTATCTATGAGTTGTTTGCACCTATTACGGTTCGGAACCGGCGATCCCAAAAGTGAGAGCTTGGGACACCAAAGGGGATGGTCCGTAGTTTGAGGATTACATGTATCCATTGAGTTTATTGCTTTGTTCCGGTGCTCTTTGACAGGAGCACCTTAATCTCCATAAGTTCCTTTTGGCCCCGTTCGTAGCGGGATGGTAGGACAAAAGATGTTGTGCAAGTTCTTATTGCAAGCACGTACAACTACCTACGGGATACATGCCTAATGTTTGATATTTGCGTAGATGATCATTACTTTTCCGTGTGCCTTGCCCCAAGTTGGAATCATGATATATCTCATCCATGCAGCGCCCAACCATCCATCTCCCTAGCCTACAGTGTTTTAAATCCTGCTGGTTACTAGTTGCTACTTTTGCCATTTACTCTTGCTATTTACTTTTGCTGTTTACTTTTCCTATCACCATCATCACTATCATATCACTGTTACCACTTATCTTTTGTTGCAAGTAAGTATATTTCAGGTGCGGTTGAATTGACAACTCAACTGTCAAAGCTTATAAATACTCTTTGGGTCCCCGTGTGTCGAATCAATAAATTGGGTTATTCTTACCCGCGAAGACTATCTCGATCCCTTACGGTTGAGGGTTATCAGCACTCTCCCACACCGTCGAGACAGCTCTGGAACCCCATAGTGCCGCCGTCAGGTCGGCCGCGGCAGCTAGCGGGCGGCCACAGCAACTCCTGCCATGGGCAGCGTCGCCCAAGCCTCCAGCGCTCGCCACCTGCCCCTGGAGCAGCGCCCGATCATCCACGAGTTCGTCCCCTAGCCCTCGTCGTCGCCACGTCGTCCTGAGCTACAGAATGGCGGTCGCCGGCGATCTTATCCACGGCGGCCGCGGAACCGCCATCGCCTACCTATTTAAGGGCGCCCCGAGCCTCTCCGCAACCTCAGACGGCCACTAGCTACCCCGCAGAGCACCCCCGAGGCAGCAAATCGATCAATGGAAGTTTTCTTCCCCAACTCCGACGAGTACAGCCGCTGCCGCCCTCCAATCAAATACATTGCAACCCGAGCCCCCTCCGCCCAGCCAGCACCATCGCTCGACTCCCTATGCTCTTGCGGAGCCGCCCGCCCTCTCAAACGAGCTTGGGAACCACCATAGGGCGAAGCCCCAAACCCACCGAGGCCGCCGTCCGCCGCGAGGCTCGTCACCGTCTCTTTCCTCCACCTCCGTCGACCACACGACCACTGGGAGGACCGCACCAACCCCGTGGATCCATCCCTACACTCGAGCGCCCTCAAGGAGCCGTCGTTCGCCGGCGTTGATCGCCGGAGCCGCGCCTCTATTCGGCCAAAGAAGAAGGAGGCGGGGGGGGGGGGGGGGGCGACTGGTCAAACCTGACCAGAGGGCCCAGGTGTCAGCGAGATAGCGCCCGCCCACGCGTGCATAAGTGAAGGCGCAAACCCCCGAGTACGTCTCCCCACTTCGAAAGCGTATTCATATCAAAAGTTTGACTATTTCTGTTTTATTTTAAAACCAGAGTTGACTGAACTTTGACTGGCAATATCTTTTAATCTATAAATCCAAATGACTTGATTCTTTTTATGTTGTTTCCCAAATATTGCCTAGTTTATTTTCATATTTATATGAAAATTTTCCAGACAACTTTTTGGGACTGTCCTAAGTCTATGTATTGATTTTCTTTTATTTCTTTTAGGATTTTTGAAGAGGGAGAAAACTTCCAAAATTCTTGGGATGCTTTTCTCCTCCCCTCTACTTGAAGGCAAGCATCTTGAACCCCCGTTTTGATATACGTTCTGTGTTGTTTGCCAAAACGTAGGAACTCCATCGATATACTCAAATGGAGTAACGTTATTTCATGTGGAAATCATACTCTTGCATATCAACATGTGGTGAATAATCCTTTTTTTGCAGTTGTGTATGTGATATTGGTGACAGCCACCACTCCTCATGCCACATATGCCTGGTGATAGTTCGGATGGAATCCGAAGGAAGGTTGTGTTCTAGTGAACCGACCACGTGACTGACATCTCGTTGTGACGAGGATGTGCAGTGAGGCAGGATGTAGCATGAGGGGTGTGACCCTGTCAGGGAGCTGTAAAGAGCATTGTGGCACTGACCATGCAGAGAATACATAAACCTCCTGAGTCGGCCGTAGATCGAGTCTTGTTCCAGTAACCCCCATGCTTGTTTCGTGCTACCACGTGTCCCTGCTACAGGTAGGGTACGGTTCAGTAAATTGTCGACCCCTGTTCTATCACACATCGTACAGAGAGGCCACGGTGGAAGATACCGGCTGCAACCGGTAGGCAGGCCACCAGGTCCGAGGGCATGGGTGTTTCAGTTGGAGCCGAAGGGGATAGCTTCCCCAGTTTTCGCGTGCGTTATAAATTGTTGTGATCCCATGCTAGTTGAGGTTGTAGCCTCCCCACTTAGAGTTTGGCTTAACTAGTGTCGTGGGTGATTCCAGACACCGGTAAGTTAGGCTGGTGTGTGTGCAGTCAGGTGCGTCTTCAAATTAAAAGTCCGTAGGCGGAATTAGTCCAGAGGGGCTATAGAAAATCCGTTATTCGTGGGTAAAGAGTACACCCTCTGCAGAGACTTAAAACCTATTCGAATAGCCGTGTCCATGGTTAAGGACTACAATCTGGGATGGGTCGAGTGTCGGTCTTCGGAGGAGAAATCTATTAAACCAGAACATTATTTATGACCTGTGACAGGTAGTGATTGTGATTTATCATTATTATGGACTAACCATTTGTATTATTTGAAACAATGAGTATCCTTGGGACGGTTCTACCTCCCGGATATTCACTGTTATTTAATTTCTTTACAAGCCCTTCCTGTGATGTCGCTCAAACGTCCGACTGTGGCATTTTATTTATTTACAAGCCCTTTATGTGATGTCGCTCAGACGTCCGACTGTGGCATTCTTTTTATTTATAAGCCCTTTATGTGATGTTGCTCAGACGTCCGACTATGGCATTCTTTTTATTTATAAGCCCTTTATGTGATGTCGCTCAGACGTCCGACTGTGGCATTCTTTTTATTTATAAGCCCTTTTTGTGGTGTCGCTCAGACGCCCGACTGTGGCATGCTTGTTATTTATTTTATTACTACTTTCGGATTGAATATGCCTCTTACTCGAATGTCCTGCTTGCGATTATAGTCTGTCATATCATTAGTATCCTATTAATCATAATTTATCCTCGAGCATGTTTATGCCTCACCCATAATCATAATGTTTGCGAGTACATTCAAAGTACTCACTGGCTTGCCCTGGCTATTGTCTTGGCCAGATTCCTTGCGTGGGAAGGAACGACGTGATGACACCCCGGAGCCTACACTATTGGAGTTAGCAGCCTCGCGAAGATAGGTGTTATCCCGGTCAGCCGTTCCTGTGGGAGATGGAGTCCCATAGTCACCGATGATCCACAAACCGCTTCCGCCATCAATCACTAAAAGCTTGTGTTGTATTCACAGGCCAGAATGGTCTTGTACTACATATTTTGCACTTTGCTTGGAGTTTCTGTAACAAGTTGGTGCCTCATCAGCTAACAGTAATCCTGGGGCTGGTGAGCACAAGGTCCGCTTTTAGGGAAATTAATATCCCGAAAATCCGGTCCTGACAGCAAGCTATGACTCGTCCTTCTTGCATCAGAACGCTTCCCATTCCGGTTCGAGAGGCATCACAATACATCACAAACTCTTTGTGAATATCAGCTGTTGCCAGAACTGGGGCTGTGGTCAATCTCTTCTTGAGCTCTTAGAAGCTTTCTTCGCATTTTGGCGTCCATTCGAACTTCTTGTCCTTCTTCAGGAGCTGAGTCATTGGCCGGGCAATGCTAGAGAATCCTTCCACAAATTTGTGGTAATAGCCCGCAAGTCTGAGGAAACTTCTGACTTCCTTGATGGTTGTTGGAGATTGCCATTGGGTCATAGCTTCGATCTTTGCGGGGTCAACTGACAATCCTTCTTCGGTCAAGACATGGCCTAAGAATCCAACTTTATCCAGCCAAAACTCACATTTGTTGAATTTGGCGTATAGTTGGTGCTCTCGAAGCTTGTCTAGGACCATCCTCAAATGTTGCTCGTGCTCTTCCTCCGTCTTCGACAAGACAAGAATGTCATCAATGAAGACGACAACAACTTGTCCAAATATTCCATTAAGACTTTATTCATGAGATACATGAAGTAAGCTGGGGCATTGGTTAACCCAAAGGACATGACCGTGCACTCATACAGGCCATATGTTGTTACAAATGCCGTCTTCGCAATATCTTGGGGGTCGGATCTTCAGCTGGTAGTACCCAGATCTGAGGTCGATCTTGGAGAACACCATGGCTTCGCTGAGTTGACCAAACAGATCTTCAATCTTGGGAAGTGGATACTTGTTCTTGATTGTAACCTCATTGAGGGAATGGTAGTCAATGCATAAGCGGATGGTACCGTCCCTCTTTGCCACAAACAGAACAGTTGATCCCCAAGGGGAGGCACTTGGGCGGATAAATCCCTTCCTCAGCTGCTCTTCCAGTTGCTTCTTAAACTCGGCTAATTCTTCCGTCCCCATTCTATAAGGCTTCTTATAGATGGGCCCTACCCTGGGCATGAGCTCGATGATGAACTCAATGTCACGGTCAGGGGGCATTCCCGGTAGCTCATTGATGGCTTCTCGCCCCTCGTTGGTTACCCCAAGTGGAAGGTTGAGATGTAGCGTAGCGGCAAATTTCCCTTGGCAAAGATACCAAGGATCAAATCCCGTGAGACTCCGAGGGTCGACAAGTAGGTGTCAACGGCGCCAGAAACTTAGCGGTTGACGGGACCTGCACACAGATACAGATAACTTTGCTCCCAACGAGTACAAAGAGGTTGTCAATCCCTCCGGCCTTGTTGTTTACAAAGGATCAAACACAAGAGATAATAATGATAGCTATGACTGCAACTAGGAAATAAAAACAGGAAGTAAATAGAAGTTGTGATCAGCGGTGGTAATATGGACCGGGGTCCCATGATGTTCACTAGTGATGTCTCTCTCCCAAAAGACGATAAAACAGCAAAGCGAGGTAAACAAATTACAGCGGGGCAATTGAGAGGATTATGTGCGCAAACCAATGCTAACTATGCTGCAAAGAAAGGTAGAGGCTCAAAAGCATGGGCGGTACGCCAAGGCAAGTAGACCGAAATCCATCTGCATCTACTACTAATCATCCACCTTGAGATATCTATCCAGAACATCTCGCTGGTATTAAGTTGCGAATCCCACCCAAAGTGTAAACTCAAAGCAACAGACAACTGCATTAAAAGAACTTTGCGTAAAGTAAACAATCCTTGCACCCGCAAGTACAAGCACCATTGTTTTCTCCCTTGTGGCAACAGCACATCCCCTAGACTCATGTTTCTGTCACTCAAGCTAGTCATCAGGGGGCATGAACCCACAATCAAGCATAACGCTCCCTCTTGGAGTTACTACCTACTACTTGGCCAAAGCAATAAACAGCAGCGGAGAACATGCAAGAATTACTCAAGAACAAAGATATAAAAGAGGTGAATCAAATGTATTACTCAAACACAATCTGAACATCGTCTCATAATCCATCAGATCCCAGCAAACTCAGCAAAGCAACAGCAGAAAGATTACATATGTGCCTCGATCATGTAGGGCAGCTCACGAGGTCTAAACCATGAAGAGCAAAGAGGGGAGGAGAACATCACATAGCTACTGATCATGGACCCATGGTCCAAGGTGGACTACTCACGACTCATCCGGGAAGCGTCCATGGTGGTGGAGAAGCTCCCGGTGGTGGTTCTCCCCTCTGGCAGGGTGCCGGGAAGAGTTCTCCTGATGCTCCCGATCTTGGAAGCGCTGCGGCGGCGGAACAGATGCGAGATCGCGAAAAAGGGTTCTATCCTCGAGGGTTTCGGGACGAGAGGGATATATAGGCGAAGGGGGGCAGCCAGAGGCGGAGCAGGGGCCCCAGGCGCCCCCCTGTGGCGGCCAGGGGTGGGGCCGCGCCAGGTGGCCGCCTGGGCCTCCCCTGGCTCCCCTCTGGCCCATCTTTGGTTCTTCACGAAGCTTCCTGTACGCTGATTTTTCCTGTATTTTTCCTGAAATTTTTGGAGCACTTTTAATATTGGGGAAACCTGAAATAGAAAAACTGCAGAAAACAGGAACTGGCACTGTGGTGCACTGAGTTAATAGGTTAGTCCAAATATGATCAAAAGTGTATGGAAGTGCATCAATATCATAGCAATATCACACAAAAGAAGCATGGAGCAAGCAGAAATTATAGATACGTTTTGGACGTATCAACATCCCCAAGCTTAATTCCTGCTCGTCCTCGAGTAGGTAAATGATAACAAGCATAATTTCTGTGGTGACATGCTATCAACCATATAAGAACTTTTAAGTAAAGCAATCAAGGCATGTAATTCAATTCAAGTCATAACAAGCAAGAGTCTATATTAGCATTGTAACAAGCAACATAAGAACATAAAGGTGCAAGAGCTCTCGCTGTCCGTGACTCGAATGTCTCCAAATGGTGTTTGCGTGCAAGAAAGGGGATATGGATATACGAGAGAGTAAAACATAGTTTTTGTATTGTTGAGAACTTAATCTACTAAAGTTTCACACTTGGTCTTCTTTGGAATCTTATCTTGACTCATCCCCAGACCACTAGCCAGGTACAAGTCAAAATGATCCACTCCCTTTCGATATTTTGAGCACTCATGCAATGGATGAGCGTAAGCAAGAAAGTTGACACTTAGGATGGCAAAGAGAGAAAAATGATGAAGGGGGAAGACAAAAAAGGTGTGAAAGGCTCACATCAATGAGGACAATCATAGGCGAGAGAAAGCCAAATGATAGATATGATGTGAGGAGTAGGGATTGCCATGCAACGGATGCACATATGAGCTAAGGTAAGCTCTCCAATGGAACTAGTGGGGGTGCATCCAACTTTCTCGCTCAAGAAGACCTAGAGATCTTTTGAGGAGGCTCATCATTGGAATATACAAGCCAAGTTCTATAGTGTGAAGGTCCCCACATAGCTATATGCATGAATGATAATCTCTATGGAGTACAAGGTATAAGATGAAGTACGAGTGTGGATCTCTCAAAAGGAATAGTAGTGTGCCCCCTTCTCTCTTTTTATTTCTTTTTCTCCTTTTTATATTTTTTTTGTGTGGCCTCAATGGCTCTTTCTATTCAACTCTCATTTGTCCTCTTTGGGATCTTTTGATTTTGTCCTCTTTGGGATCTTTTCCTCACTTTAGGGGCAACACTCTATATATTACAAGAAGTATAGAAGATCTTTCACACTTTACAAAAGTACTCAACATAAAGAAAATGACACTATCATGATGTATGCAAATGTATGCCTCTGCCAGTGTAGCAGGATATGCAATGATACTAGCGCGTCATGTAGCAATGATTAGGGCAAGGCCCAACTAGCATGTGATACATCCAAAACGTATCTATAATTTCTGCTTGCTCCATGCCACTTTTGGGTGATATTGCTATGATATTTATACACTTCCATACACTTTTGATCATATTTGGACTAACCTACTAATCCAGTGCACCCCAGTGTCAGTTTCTGTTTTCGGCTGTTTTTGTATTTCAGGTTTTCACATTACGAGAACTGTGAGGAAAAATCCAGAAAAATTATATAAAAAATCAGCGTTCCAGAACCTACCTTGCGCCCGAAGTACAGCCGGGGGGGGGGGGGCACCAGGGCCCCAGGCGCCCTGGCGGCGCGCCCCCCCTAGGCCGCGCCGGGGGGGCGCCTGGGCCCCCCGAGCCCCGTCTGGTGCCCCCCTTTGGCATATATTTAGAGCGTCCTTCGAAACCCTCGGGACGGGAACTCTTTTTCGCGATCTCATCTCTGTTCCGCCGCCGCCGCCGCTTCCAAGATCGGGAGCACCAGGAGAACTCTTCCCGGCACCCTGCCGGAGGGGAGGATCACCATCGGGAGCCTCTCCACCACCATGGACGCCTCCCAGATGAGTTGCGAGTAGTCTCCCTTGGACCATGAGTCCATGACCAGTAGCTATGTGATGTTCTCCTCCCGTTCTTGTGCTTCACTAATTAGTCCTCGTGGGCTGCCCTACATGATCGAGGCACATATGTAATCCTTATGCTGTTGCTATGATGAGTTTGCTGGGATCCGATGGATTATGAGATTATGTTCAGATTGTGATTGAGTAATATATTTGATCTACCTCTTTTATATTTATGTTCGTAAGTAATTCTTGCATGTTCTCCGTTGTTATTTAATGCTTTGGCCAAGTAATACGTAGTGACTCCAAGAGGGAACATTATGCTTGATTGTGGGTTCATGCCCCTCGATGACTAGCTTGAGTGACAGAAACATGAGTCTAGGGGAGGTGCTGTTGCCACAAGGGGGAAAACAACGGTGCTTGTGCCCGCGGGTGCAAGGATTGTTTACTTTACGCAAAGTTCTTTTAATGCAGTTGTCTGTTGCTTTGAGTTTACACTATGGGTGGGGCTCGCAACTTAATACCAGCGAGATGTTCTGGATAGATATCTCAAGGTGGATGATTAGTAGTAGATATTGATGGATTTCGGTCCACTTACTTTGGCGTACCGCCCATGCTTTGAACCTCAACCTTTCTTGCAATGTAGTCAGCATTGGTTTGCGTTTGTGGTCCTGTCAATTGCCCAGCTGTAATTCGTTTACCTCACATAGCTGTTTTATCGTCTTTTGGGAGAGAGACATCACTAGTGAACATCATGAGACTCCGGTCCATATTACCATCATTGATCACATCCGCTATTTACTTTTCGCTTTTACTTACTATTGCAAACATTATCTATCACTACTATCATTTGCGTTTAATCCTTTGTGAACTACAAGGCCGGAGGGATTGACAACCTCTTTGTACTCGTTGGGAGCAAAGTTATTTGTATCTGTGTGCAGGTCCACGTTGATTGCTAATATCTGGCGCCGTTAGCAGTTGACACCTACTTGTTGAACCTAGGAGTCTCTGGGGATTCGATCCTTGGCATCTTTGCTAAGGGAAAAACTTCCACAACACTGCATCTCACACCTTCCACTTGGGGTAACCAACGAGGGGTTAGAGGCCCATGAAGGAGTTTTTCTGGCGCCGTTGCCGGGGACTCCACTTTTCAGGATAGGGGAGTTGCATGCTATCTTTTACCTTTGCTTTTTAGTCTTGTTAGTTTACCTTTCAGTTTTTGCTTTAGTACCCTTTTATCGAAAATCTCAAAAATAGTTATCTCGTTCTTTAGTTGTCATTATGTCGGGTCCTTTTGTCTTTGACGAGGCAGAAGTTCTCACCTTTAAACAAAGAGGTGGGGAAAGTTTGAAAGATGCTTGGTATAGAATTAATGATTCACAAAAAAGAGCCACCAAGAAGCAACCTACTACTATCTTGCTTAGAAATTTTTATGTTGGAATTACTTCTTGGAATAGGTTTATTCTAGATACTGCTATCAATGGGAATTTCCTAGAGGCCCCAGTTTGGGAGTCCATTAGTATTATTGAAAATCTTGTTGGGAATCTCCCTGTTGTTAGCATTCGAGAGGACATCACCCTAGCTCACATTATGAAAAAACTTGAAAAGATAGAGCTAGAGATGCCAAGCATTAATAAGATAAATGAGTTGGATCGTAAGATCCAAGGGAATTTGAATAGACTTGATAGCTCCATGCATAAAATTTTCAAAATTTTGGAGACCATCAAATTCCATGACTTGGACTCTTCTAGGATAGACAAGATTGAGGAAATATTTGATACTCTAGGAACTACCTTCTCCTCGATCAAAACCAAGAAGGTAGAAACTCCGGCAAAGAGGGAGCCTAAGTTCGTTCACGTTCCAAAGGCTCCCCGTTCTAAAAGTATTCCATCTATTGCCAAAGGAGTTGAAACTGTAAAGACCTTGGAAGAAACACCTGTCTTTGATAAATTTATAAATGAATCTTCCCTTGACTTTTATCCTTTTGGTCTTCTACCTAGGAGTATCTCTATGAGGCCTTTATTTGAGAGTCCTCTTAAGACTAGTTGTATTATTGAAGAGCTTTTTGATGATCTTGATGATGGTTCAATTGATACAACTTGATCTCTATGCATTATGCCTAGCTTAAAGGCATAAAAGAAAGCGCTTTTGGGAGGCAGCCCACATGAATAAATTTTTATATTTTGCTTTTGTTGTTTCTTGATGTTGTTTACTACAGTAGCATCATCATTGTATCTTTGCTTTTCATATTTGTGCCAAGTATAGCCTCTGATTGCTAGAAAGTTCAAAAGTTGTGAGGTGCTGTCCAGGAAACAGATTCTGTCCTTGGATTTTTTCGACAGCGTTCTCTATATAATTGTCTTTCGTGCGTCTGTTCTGAGTTTTTTGATTTGAGTTGCAGAAGTACCCCGAACAAATCATTTACTACCTGCTGTTCTGTTTTTCACAGATTCTGTCCTGTTTTGCCTTTCCTTCATTTTGCAAACCAAGAGCTTGCTTTTTCTTTGCAAAAACCTTTTGGCAATCTTGAGAAGCAGTAGACCTTCAAGAATATCTTTATTTCCAGCAAGGAACAATTATTTTATTAAGGGTACTAACCTCGCTAATCAGATTATGATGAGTTATGTATGAAGGGAGTTTTCAAGTGTGCGAGGGAAGATGATAAAAAGATTCAGGAGTGTCAAGCGCTCAAGCTTGGGGATGCCCCCGTGCACCCCCAAGAAATATTCAAGGAGGCTCAAGCGTCTAAGCTTGGGGATGCCCCCGTGCATCCCCTTCTCCATCAACATTATCAGTTCATCTTTCGTTCCGCTATATTTTTATCACTTCATGTGTTAAGTGCTATGCTTGGAGCCTCTTGCTTTTAGTTTTCTTTTTAGTGTTTCATAACGAGTCGGAACTCAGCGTTCTTTATGTGGGAGAGAAACACGCTCCACTTCTACCTAGAACATAACATAGAATTTTCATGTCTATCTTTGCTGTGTGTGTTCTTTGTCTTTTAATAGCTACTATCATGCTCTGCTCTTAGTATTCATGCTTATCTTTTTCAAAGAGCTTTTGTTTAGTTGGTTGCTTGAACTCTCTTTAATTACCATGCTCACCTTATTAAGAGAGTTTGCTTCCCTTGCATTGGTTAATATGTCTATGATAAAGATGCTACGTGCATAATGGCGCTTAGTAGTTCAGGTTTTCTTATGGTTAGTCTCAAATAGCTGGGGGATTCCCAATGTGTTATTGGAGTACCAACTTGATTTGTTTGCCTATGATGTGGTATGGTTTAGTAATATCTTCCTTCGAGAATTTATTTTGATTGACTTGGCGTATGCTTACGCATATTTAAGACTGTAAAGAAAGTCTGTCAAGCCTTGATGATCTTTTATTTCTGAGTAGCGATATAACTACCATGCCTGATTCAATGTTGCTTTGTCGCTCTGCATGATTATGACCGTCATTGCTCTCTTAGTTGGTCGCTCCCAGTCTTTTGCTAACCTCCACCTGTACTAAGCGGACTAACTTTGCAATACATAGCTCATGGGAAAGTAGCTTAAAAACTATTGTGGTAAAGAATATGTTGCCTATGTATCTTATTTCTTATAAGTTGCTTGATGAGCGGTAACCATGTTTCTGGGGACGCCATCAACTGTCACACTTTTGTTGAATATCATGTGAGTTGCTATGCATGTTCGTCTTGTCTGAAGTAAGGGTGATTTGCCATGGGTTGAATGAGTATGCATATTGTTAGAGAAGAACATTAGGCCGCCAACCAAAGCCATGTATCATGGTGGAAGTTTTAGCTTGGACATTAATCCTCAATCTCTTATGAGAATATGCTTAAGCATTAAAGAGGAGTCCATCATCTATTTTCTGTGTTGTCCCGGTATGGATGTCCTCAAGTTGAGATCTATCAAAAACGAGAAATCAAATGCGATTTATCTCCTTGGACCTTTGTACAGGTGGCATAGAGGTACCCCTTTGTGACACTTGGTTGAAACATATGTAATGGAATGATAACCCATGGAAATCCGAGCTAATTAGGACAAGGTGCGAGCACTATTGGTATTCGATGCATGAGGCTTGCAACTTATAGGATGTCTTATGCATGACACATATGAAGTACTACTACTGTTGACAAAATTGCTTCTATGTTTTCAAAAAAACAAAAAAGGCTCTAGCACATAACCATTCTTTTACTTTTTATGTTGAGTCTCCACCTTCTTTCTTCAAGCACCAACTACTGAGAGCATGATTGTCATTCTAAGTGTAATGTGCATTGTTCCAAAGTAGCATTGTCTTTTGCATGATTGTGATATCGTTTATTTTGAAATCATTGTATCTAGTCATCACTTAAACCTTGAAGGTGCCCCTGCATTTATGTTTTGCTTCACTAAAGGGGGCAAGCTAGATATCACTTTATCATATTTGCACACCATGTTCATTGCAATTTTTTTTGATGTTTCAGTTTCATATTGTAAAACTTTCAGTCCTTTGTGATTTTCTCATGAGGCAACTTAATTACTACAGAATCATTGTCTCAGTAAGCTTTTGTCATATGACTATAAAAAAGTCCTATATGGTTAATAGCATGTCACCACAGAAATTATTCTTGTTATCATTTACCTACTCGAGGACGAGCAGGAATTAAGCTTGGGGATGTTGATACGTCCAAAACGTATCTATAATTTCTTCTTGCTCCATGCCACTTTTGGGTGATATTGCTATGATATTTATACACTTCCATACACTTTTGATCATATTTGGACTAACCTACTAATCCAGTGCACTCCAGTGCCAGTTTCTGTTTTCGGCTGTTTTTGTATTTCAGGTTTTCACATTACGAGAACTGTCAGGAAAAATCCAGAAAAATTATATAAAAAATCAGCGTTCCAGAACCTACCTTGCGCCCGAAGTACAGCCCGGGGGGGGGGGCACCAGGGCCCCAGGCGCCCTGGCGGCGCGCCCCCCCTGGGCCGCGCCGGGGGG
>LR738709.1:73328028-73381433 GCA_902687465.1 Secale cereale
GGGGGGGGGGGGGGGGGGGGCTGGGCCCCCCGTGCCCCGTCTGGTGCCCCCCTTTGGCATATATTTAGAGCGTCCTTCGAAACCCTCGGGACGGGAACTCTTTTTCGCGACCTCATCTCTGTTCCGCCGCCGCCGCCGCTTCCAAGATCGGAGCACCAGGAGAACTCTTCCCGGCACCCTGCCGGAGGGGAGGATCGCCATCGGGAGCCTCTCCACCACCATGGACGCCTCCCGGATGAGTTGTGAGTAGTCTCCCTTGGACCATGAGTCCATGACCAGTAGCTATGTGATGTTCTCCTCCCGTTCTTGTGCTTCACTAATTTGTCCTCGTGAGCTGCCCTACATGATCGAGGCACATATGTAATCCTTATGCTGTTGCTATGATGAGTTTGCTGGGATCCGATGGATTATGAGATTATGTTCAGATTGTGATTGAGTAATATATTTGATCTACCTCTTTTATATTTATGTTCGTAAGTAATTCTTGCATGTTCTCCGTTGTTATTTATTGCTTTGGCCAAGTAATACGTAGTGACTCCAAGAGGAAACGTTATGCTTGATTGTGGGTTCATGCCCCTCGATGACTAGCTTGAGTGACGGAAACATGAGTTTAGGGGATGTGCTGTTGCCACAAGGGGGAAAACAACGGTGCTTGTGCCCGCGGGTGCAAGGATTGTTTACTTTACACAAAGTTCTTTTAATGCAGTTGTCTGTTGCTTTGGGTTTACACTATGGGTGGGGCTCGCAACTTAATACCAGCAAGATGTTCTGGATAGATATCTCAAGGTGGATGATTAGTAGTAGATATTGATGGATTTCAGTCTACTTACTTTGGCGTACCGCCCATGCTTTGAACCTCAACCTTTCTTGCAATGTAGTCAGCATTGGTTTGCGTTCGTGGTCCTGTCAATTGCCCAGCTGTAATTCGTTTACCTCACATAGCTGTTTTATCGTCTTTTGGGAGAGAGACATCTCTAGTGAACATCATGAGACTCCGGTCCATATTACCATCATTGATCACATCCGCTATTTACTTTTCGCTTTTACTTACTATTGCAAACATTATCTACCACTACTATCATTTGCGTTTAATCCTTTGTGAACTACAAGGCCGGAGGGATTGACAACCTCTCTGTACTCGTTGGGAGCAAAGTTATTTGTATCTGTGTGTAGGTCCACGTTGATTGCTAATATCTGGCGCCGTTAGCAGTTGACACCTACTTGTTGAACCTAGGAGTCTCTGGGGATTCGATCCTTGGCATCTTTGCTAAGGGAAAAACTTCCACAACACTGCATCTCACACCTTCCACTTGGGGTTACCAACGAGGGGTTAGAGACCCATCAGCATGCGGCTCATCGATCAAGCAAAAGCATGTATGACATGAAGATCAAGTCATGAGAAGATGGATGTTGCATGGCAATGTATCTCGGAAAGGCTATGGAAATGCCTTGATAGGTAGGTATGGTGGCTGTTTTGAGGAAGGATATAATGAGGCTTATGATGACAGAGCGTATCGTGCCAAGGATTTGGATGCACCGGCGAAGTATGCGCCAACTCTCGAGGTGAGAAAGGGCAATGCACGGTACCGAAGAGGCTAGAAAAATATGGCTAGGTGGAAGTGTCAACTTTCGAATACTCACATTAGTCCGAAGAACTCATGCACTTATTATCGGTAACTCTCAATCTAATTAGGAGGTTCACAAAGAGACAAGTACCCCGAGGAGGAGTGTATGGCGGTTTGGTTATCCTTGCGCATCCTCGACTCATGGTACGTGAGTGTACTCTAATATTCGATCCCTCCAAAGATTAGTGATCCATCTAGTAGCTAAAGTTCTCAACTATTTTGTAGGTTTTCGAAAATAAACACGGATTGCCCAAAATACGACATCTATCACTAATCGGCTAAAGCTCTTGACACCAAAAGTTCGGACATTACTCATGGCAATACCTCAAAACTATTGCAAGTTACTACTAAAATTAAATAGCAACCTCAATTACCTACTTTAAGTTAAGACACACAACTCAGTGCAATAGGCAAACTCTCTTAACAAGATAAACATGAAAACTCAAGAGAGTTCAGCAACCAACTAAACAAAAGCTCTTTAAAAAGAAAAGCATGAAAACTAAGAGCTAAACATGACAGCAGCTATGGAAAGTCAAAGAACACACACAGCAAAGATAAGCATGAAAATCCTATGTTGTGTTCTAGGTTGAAGTGGAGCGTGTTTCTCTCCCACACAAAGAAAGCTGGGTTCTAACTTATTATGAACAGCAAGCAAAGCTAAAGAAAACTAAAAAAAGAAACTAAGAGCAAGACGCTCCAAGCATAGCACATAACGCATGAAGTGATAAAAATATAGTGGAATGAAAGACGAACTGATAATTGTTGATGGAGAAGGGGATGCATGGGGGCATCCCCAAGCTTAGACGCTTGAGTCTTCTTGAATATTTCTTGGGGGTGCACGGGGGCATCCCCAAGCTTGAGCGTTTGACCCTCCTGAATCTTCTTTTATCATCTTCCCTCGCACACTTGAAATCTCCCTTCATACATAACTCATCATAATCTGATTAGCGAGGTTAGTACCCACAATAAAATAATTTTTCCCTACTTGAAATAAAGATAATCTTGAAGAGCTACTGTTTCTCAAGATTGCCAAAAGGTTTTTGCAAAGAAAAAGCAAGCTCAAGGTTTGCAAAACGAAGAAAAGGCAAAACAGGACAGAATCTGTGAAAAACAGACCAGCAGGTAGTAAATAATTTTTTCGGGGCACTTCTGCAACTCAAATCAAAAAACTTAGAACATACGCTCGAAAGCCAATTGTATAGAGCACGCTGTCAAAAATATTCAGATCAAAAAGATGATCTGGTGATTTTATTCGAATTTTTCTGTCCAAGGACAGAATCTGTTTTCTGGACAGCACGTCACAACTTTTGAACTTTCTTGCAATCGGAGGCTAAACTTGGCACAAAGCTGAAAAGAAAAGATACAATGATGATGTTACTGTAGTAACAAACATCAAGACACAACAAAAGCAAAATAAAACCTAATTCGTTTTGGGCTGCCTCCCAAAAGCGCTTTCTTTTATGCCTTTAAGCTAGGCATGATGCAAAAAGAGAAGATCAAGTTTTATCTAGAATAAGAGAATAGCTAGCCCGTGTAACGGACTCAAAAGGCAACTTAATCTTCTTTCTAGGGAAGTGTTCCATCCCTTTCTTGAGAGGGAATTGGAATTTTATATTCCCCTCTTTCATGTCAATGATAGCACCAACGGTGCGAAGAAAAGGACGGCCCAAAATAATTGGACAAGAAGGTTCACATTCAATATCCATAATAGTAAAATCAACGGGAACATAATTGTCATTGACAATGATAAGAACATCGTCGATCTTCCCCAAAGGTTTCTTTACGGAAGAATCAACAAGAAGAACGCCAAAAGAACAAGGATCAAAAGGTTTCAATTCAAACATATCATACATTCTTTTGGGCATAACGGAGGTACTAGCTCCAACATCACATAAAGCATAGCAAGAGAAGTTATTCAACTTAATTTTAATCATAGGATCCCAACTATCTTCTAGCTTTCTAGGTATGGAGGCTTCTACCCTAAGCTTCTCCTCCCTAGCTTTGATGAGAGCATTAGTGATATGCTCCGTGAAGGCAAGATTAAGTGTGCTAGTGTGGGGATCTCTAGACATCTTGTGAAGAAAACCAATAACTTCAGAAAGGGTGCAATTATCAAAATCAAGGTCACTACTATCAAGTAAAGTGATAGTGGTGTCCTTTAGGCTCACTTTTTTGGTAGCTTTTATGGTTATAGGAGTTTCTTCTTCTACGGTTGAGGTCATAGCATCACCATTAATAGGTCCAATGGGACTAGGAGTGCATTGGGTGCTAAGAGTTTGGATATCCTCAACGACTTGGATAGTAGCAACAGTGTGGTGGGTAGGAAGGCTCTTAATTCTATCTTCTTCCTCCTTCAGGGGTGCAACCACTTCAGGTTTAGCTGCCATTTGGTTTATCAAAGTGGCTTGTGTGTGGGACATATTGGAAACTTGGGTCTGAGTGATGGTGAGCCTAGTCTGGAGGTTAGAAATCTCAATATTTAGGCTCTCCAGTTGTCTACCAATGTCTTGCAAGATAGCAGTATGCTCATCTAATTGCCTCGAGAAGGTCTTGTTTTGTTCATATTGGGTGCACATGTAGTTTTTAGTGGCCTTCTCTATTTCTAGAAGTTTCTCATAACTAGGCATTTCTCTATCTCTAGGGGTGGAGTTCTTGGTGCTAGGATAAGTATTGTTGTTCCCATAGGAATTAGAGGGGAACGGTCTAGGGTTGCTACCAAAATTACTCCTATAAGCATTGCTATTGAAATTGTTTCTAGAGATAAAGTTCACATCTACTTGATCTTGAGCAATCAAAGAATTTAAAGGAACATCATGAGGATCAATAGAAGATTGCTTGGAAAGTAGAGACATGATCAAGTCAACTTTTTCATTTAGGGAGGAAATCTCCTCGACAGAGTTTACCTTCCTACCTGTTGGAGCACGTTCGGTGTGCCATTGGGAATAATTGGTCATCATCTCGTCGAGAAGCTTCGTGGCAGCACCAAGTGTTGTTGACATAAAGGTTCCTCCCGCGGCCGAATCTAACAAGTTCCGCGAGGTAAAGTTCAAGCCTGCATCAAAAGTTTGGATAACCATCCAAGTAGTCAAACCATGAGTAGGGCAGTTCTTGATAAGAGATTTCATGCGTTCCCAAGCTTGGGCAACGTGTTCATTATCCAATTGTTTAAAATTCATTATGTTACTCCTTAATTGGATAAATTTAGCAGGGGGATAGTACTTCCCAATAAAGGCATCCTTGCACTTGTCCCAAGAATCTATACTATTCCTAGGCAAGGATTGAAACCAGATTTTAGCTCCTCCTCTCAAGGAGAAAGGAAAAAGCTTAAGCTTAACAATATCACCATCTACTTCTTTGTACTTTTGCATATCACAGAGCTCAACAAAATTATTAAAGTGCAAAGCAGCATCATCTCCAGCACCGGAGAATTGATCTTTCATAACTAGGTTCAGCAAAGCAGGTTTAATCTCATAAGAAGGTGCTGAAGTGGTAGGTGTAGCAATAGGCGTGCAGATAAAGTCATTGTTTTTATGACTAGTGAAGTCACACAACTTGGTGTTCTCGGTGGAACCCATAGCAGCAGCAAGCAAGATAACTATTTTTGTGATTTTTGGTAAGGGACACTAAAGCAAAAACTGAAAGGTAAACTAACAAGACTAAAAAGCAAAGATAAAAGATAGCGTGCAACTCCCCTATCTTGAAGAGTGGAGTCCCCGGCAACGGCACCAGAAACTTGCTTGATGGCTTCTCGCCCCTCGTTGGTTACCCCAAGTGGAAGGTTGAGATGTAGCATAGCGGCAAATTTCCCTTGGCAAAGATACCAAGGATCGAATCCCGTGAGACTTCGAGGGTCGACAAGTAGGTGTCAACGGCGCCAGAAACTTAGCGGTTGACGGGACCTGCACACAGATACAGATAACTTTGCTCCCAACGAGTACAGAGAGATTGTCAATCCCTCCGGCCTTGTTGTTTACAAAGGATCAAACACAAGAGATAATAATGATAGCTATGACTGCAACTAGGAAATAAAAACAGGAAGTAAATAGAAGGTGTGATCAGCGGTAGTAATATGGACCGGGGTCCCATGATGTTCACTAGTGATGTCTCCCTCCCAAAAGACGATAAAACAACAAAGCGAGGTAAACAAATTACAACGGGGCAATTGACAGGATTATGTGCGCAAACCAATGCTAACTATGCTGCAAAGAAAGGTAGAGGCTCAAAAGCATGGGCGGTACGCCAAGGCAAGTAGACCGAAATCCATCTGCATCTACTACTAATCATCCACCTTGAGATATCTATCCAGAACATCTCGCTGGTATTAAGTTGCGAATCCCACCCAAAGTGTAAACTTAAAGCAACAAACAACTGCATTAAAAGAACTTTGCGTAAAGTAAACAATCCTTGCACCCGCAAGTACAAGCATCGTTGTTTTCTCCCTTGTGGCAACAGCACATCCCCTAGACTCATGTTTCTGTCACTCAAGCTAGTCATCAGGGGGCATGAACCCACAATCAAGCATAACGCTCCCTCTTGGAGTTACTACCTACTACTTGGCCAAAGCAATAAACAGCAACAGAGAACATGCAAGAATTACTCAAGAACAAAGATATAAAAGAGGTGAATCAAATATATTACTCAAACACAATCTGAACATAGTCTCATAATCCATCAGATCCCAGCAAACTCAGCAAAGCAACAGCAGAAAGATTACATATGTGCCTCGATCATGTAGGGCAGCTCACGAGGTCTAAACCATGAAGAGCAAAGAGGGGAGGAGAACATCACATAGCTACTAATCATGGACCCATGGTCCAAGGTGGACTACTCACGACTCATCCGGGAAGCGTCCATGGTGGTGGAGAAGCTCCCGGTGGTGGTTCTCCCCTCCGGCAGGGTGCCGGGAAGAGTTCTCCTGATGCTCCCGATCTTGGAAGCGCTGTGGCGGTGGAACAGAGGCTAGATCGCGAAAAAGGGTTCTGTCCTCGAGGGTTTCGGGACGAGAGGGATATATAGGCGAAGGGGGGCAGCCAGAGGCGGAGCAGGGGCCCTAGGCGCCCGCCTGGCGTGGCCAGGGGTGGGGCCGTGCCAGGTGGCCGCCTGGGCCTCCCCTGGCTCCCCTCTGGCCCATCTTTGGTTCTTCGCGAAGCTTCCTGTACGCTGATTTTTCCTGTATTTTTCCTGGAATTTTTGGAGCACTTTTAATATGGGGGAAACCTGAAATAGAAAAACAGCAGAAAACAGGAACTGGCACTGTGGTGCACTGAGTTAATAGGTTACTCCAAATATGATCAAAAGTGTATGGAAGTGCATCAATATCATAGCAATATCACACAAAAGAAGCATGGAGCAAGCAGAAATTATAGATACGTTTTGGACGTATCACTCATCTAGAAAGACATCGGGATACTCGCATACTACCGGTACTTGCTCCAGTCCAACTTCTGACAGACAGTTGACTTGAGTGGTTTGAGCAGAAGAGGAGTTAGAAACAAACTTAACCTCGACCCCTTGGCCATTGGTCACAGTGACAGTCCGATTGGCACAGTCTAATAAGCCTTGGTGCTTGCTGAGCCAATTCATGCCTAGGATCACATCCAAGCCTTGTGATCTCAGGATGATAAGGTCTGTTAGGAAATATACCCCGTTAATGATGATACTAACTCCCTTACAGCCTATCTTGGCTCTCATCTCTGCTCCGGGGGTTTGTACCACCATGGGGTTATTCAGGGGTGTAGGGGTCATGCCACTTTTTAAAGCAAATCTTTGTGTGACAAATGAATGTGTGGCTCCAGAATCAAACAAGATAGTTGCAGGTGCTGAGTTGACAAGGAACGTACCCAGCACGATGTCTGGGTCTTCCCGGGCTTCTTCAACCGTGACGCGATTCACACGCCCCTTCCCATGGTTGGGCGGGTTGCGAGGAGCTTTGTTCCTTGGTGGCATCTCGTGACCTTGTCCTGGGTTCTGCGCATTGGGGCGCAGGGCATCGGGCTTCTTGTTGGGGCACACCCTTGAGATGTGTCCTGGCTGACCGCATCCAAAGCAAGTGACTTGGTTTGGGTTATTGATCTTGTTGCCACCACTGTTATTGGGGTTGAATTCTCGCCTTGGGTTGGCATATTGCTGAGGCTGATAGTTGGTGCGAGGTGCAGGAGCTCTTGGCTGCTGATAGGTTGACTTGACCGGGGCTGGCTGCCATAGGCGAGGCTTCTGGTTACTGGAACTTCCCTTGCTGGTCATCTTGCGCTTGCGAGTGTCTTCCAGAGCACGCCGCTTGTCTTCAAGCATGAGTGCTTTGTTCACCAGGTCAGGAAAGGTTGGGCAGTCACACACGACAAGCGAGTATTGCAGAGTCTGATTGAGGCCTTCCATGAAGCGCTCCCTTTTCGCAGCATCAGTGCTGACATCTTCAGGGGCATACCTTGACAGAGCACTGAACTTCTGCATGTACTCCTTGACAGTGCCACTTCCTTGCTCCAGGGCTAGAAACTCACGCTTTTTGATAGCCATGATTCCGGAAGGAATATGGGCCTTGCGGAATTCTGCCTTGAAGTTGTCCCAAGTGATGTCTTGCCCAGCATGCATGACCTTGAATCCATCCCACCAAGCTCTAGCAGTCCCCCCCAAGGCAGTGGGCAGCATAAGCCACCTTCTCGCGGTCTTCGGTGTAACCGACTAGTTCCAACAAGTCCTCAATGGTGCGGACCCAGTCGTCTGCATCCAGGGGTTCACCAGTCTCGATGAAGGTTGGTGGTGCATGCTTCTTGAATTCTGCCAACGTGGAACGTCCATTGCCATTCCCCGCCGGCTGGTGGTTGTTAGTGACAGCTTGAGCAATCATCTGGAGGGCTGCGGTGTTGGCTTGGCATTCCTCTCGGAAGACATGGAGAAGCTGAGCCATGTCCATGTTCGGGGGAGGTGGTGGTGGAGCTTGGTCTTGGGTTTGGTCTTGGCCGGCCTCTAATTGGGTGGATGCTCCGGCTTCGGGCTGCTGGGTAGGGGTACCAGTACGAGTTACAACAGGCATCCTGTTGGAGCGGTAAAGGTATCATGATTTGGAATGAAGAGGGAAAGCAATAAAGATGGGTGCCTAGTAAGGGGGTGGGTGTGACACTAATTATTTTCATGCAAGAGCCAAAAGGGCCAAACACATTCATTAAAATCCAAATGGGTGATGTAGTCGTTTACATATTCCCGAAGGGAAGATACGACATTCATCAAACACAACAAACACAAACACTAGATGGCTTCATATGAACCATACAAGCACTCGACTACGCATAGGGGTTACACGACCTATCCTACTGTAGAGGTCACGAGATGGCATATCCGAGTTGCGAATAATGCCTAAGCGGTGGAATGCTCGGTCGCGTATTCTGGCTCTTCTGGGTCTTCCTCCTTGTCTTCATCTGTCTGGGCCCCCTATCACTTGAGGGTGTGGGGGAGTGGAGGAGTTGGATACGGCCGTGTTTTGTCGGTGGTGCAGGGAAAAGCTTGCGATACTCCCTTGCCGTCATACGGCGTCGCTGGGGTGGCTCTTCATCCTTGGAAGATACATCTCCTGAGGGCCTTCCACCTCGATACACGATAGTGGGTTGCCCAGGAGGCGCACCTTCCTTCTTGATCCTACCCGTCTTCTCTTGTGCTCGCCGAAGAAGCGCCTTGGTCTTATGGAGTTCTTCTCGGAGCTTCATCGATTCCAAGGCCAAATCTTGTGCCAAGCTGTCGGCACAAAGGCTGAAATAGGTCTGGAATCGAAGTGGAAGTCCTTCCTTCAGTGGAGGGGCTTGCGCGCTTCTTTCATCATCACCTTCCTTTCGGTAAGGCAAGAAGCGGGTTGTCATCTTGGCTGCCATCTCCGGAAGAAGTTCACGGAGGCGGGTTAGTGCCTTGAGTGCAGCAGCCTCGACAGCGAGGGGTAGTGTTGCCATCTGGGGTCCCTCGAAGAACCAACTTGTGGAAGGATCGTTTGCCTTCACGATTACTTCCACATGGTACTCCACCTCAGTGTCGCTAACCCAATGCTCATTGTAGATGAGGATGGGTGCTCGGTGGAACTGGCACTCCTGGAGGCTATCCTCGAGAAGCAAGGGGAACCTAGTGGTCAGGTTCTCTTCGTACAGCGGCCATCTACAAAGGTTGAATAGGAGAGGTTAATAAGCTGATGATATCTCAGGTTTGGTAAGGTTTAGAAAAGAAGAGAGGTTCAGAAGGTTTATGAAAAGGGTCTCATCCTAACTAAAACCCGTGCTAACTAAGGCTTTCTACAATCAGGATGGCTCTGATACCAGCTCTGTGGGGACCCCGACTTAAGAGTCGAGATCACCGAATGCACGTGTATAGCGATCCCAGAGATCAATGCTCACTAAACACACAGAAGCTGAATAACAAGAGTCTTACATCCATACATACCGTCTTACACAAATTATGACCATTATGGCCAAGTCTTACATAGATAAAGCCTCATGGGCTGAAAAGCAAATAAACTCGAATAGCGGAAGTCTTCGTAGATAAGTAGAACCCATGCCATCTGCCTTAACCCTACATGCATTCTGACTGGGAAAGCGTCCTAGTTCGCATGTTTGTCTCCATAGAATTCTTCTTCAAATTCCTGCTCCTCCATGCCTGGCCAATTAAATAACCAGTGGCAAGCCAGTGAGTACTTTGAATGTACTCGCAAGCAACCCATGATTTGGTTCAAGGTAACAATGCAAGTGTATAACAATAAGCAACCTAGCTGCAAGCTAGTCAAGTTATTCTACCAGTGTAAAACATGCATCAATGTACTTGGGTAACCTCAAGGATAGGTTACAGATATCAACATAAATAAGGTTCAAATCATATCTGGTTCTTTCAACGAGTCAAGTCACCACCTTGACTCAACACACACACACTTCCACCGAGATTGTAAAATTCTGGACATAGTTTAAGTAGCACCTCCCAACTGTCCATGACCGTGGACACGGCTATTCGAATAGTTTTACACTCTGCAGAGGTTGCGCACTTTACCCACAAGATCCGGGAAGCTTTCGTGTCACCCACGATCTCGCAGTACCTCAAGCACTCGGGAAAAGCACCCGGTCATTACCTTTCCCTAGACGACACTAACATAGGGTCCACTCGTTGGTGCACGACCCTCGTGTACAAACAATAGATTATGGGACTTGCCCTTTTCACAATGTCACGCATACACGAAGGGACCAACGGTGTGTCCGATGCCCTGTAAAAACAGTCATGTTCGCCTATCTCAACATCACCCTCGGGCATGGACGGTAATCACACATAAATCTAATCCATCATTTCACCCACACACGAGATCTTTCATTGGTACACCACTTCTTCCTCAAGTGGTGACCTTAACTCAACATCACCCTCGGGCATTAGGGGCACCCGATGGGGTTTTCGAAAAGAATGCAACCACGAAGGATTCATGGTACATATGCATCATCATGTATCGACAACTAATCCTTTGTCATTGCATCTATGCACATAGTAAAGATCACGAGTAGGGGTATGCATCATGTGGTGGCTCTCAACAAGGTTACCACCGTTACTCTTTATCATCATGCATTCGGAAATAAAAGGGTTCCAAGGAACAAAAGGGGTATCATGGTCAAAGGGCTGCTTGCCTGGATTGGCTTGGTCTTCAAGGTCTTCAAATCCTTCCCCTCCTTCTTCTTCAGCAACTTCGTCAAACACGGTATCTAATCGTCGCAATAAATAACGGGAAAATAAGATAATAATAAAGACAGAAAAATCAAAGTGCTCAGAAAAATGTCAACTTATTTTTATAAAATACTAGAGGGAAAACTAAGATGGCAAAATTCTTAGTTTGGGATTTGGAGTGACAGAATGGGGTACATGGATTTTTGAACAGAGGTTTTAGTGTTCAAATTTAGATTTAAATTTGAACAGAACAGAAAAGGTTCATGAAATTGTGTGAAAGTTATATCATTAAATAGGTTGGAATTTTACAAGTTTTTAGGAACTGGAATTATTTCATTTGGATTAATATTTAATCTTGTGGAATTATTTGAAAAACCTATAGAAAAGAAAAGGAAAAGGGCTACTGTGCAACTGGGCCAGAACGGCCTCAGTGCATAGGCCGAGAGAGTTTTCGTCCTAGGCGAGCCGAGCGGCGCGCGCGCGTCAGGTTTAAACCTGACGGGCGGGGCCCAGCGGCCAGTGGGAGAGAGAGCAGGCGAGGTGGGTGGGATGCTGACAGGCGTGGCCCTCCTGTCATCCCTAACCCCCATCCAGAGGGCCGGCGAGCTCACCGTCGGCGATTCAGGGCACGGCAGGGCGAGCTAAGGGCAGGGACGGAGTCAGCGTGGAGTCGCCGTTCGGGTGGTGGTGGAGGCAGTCACCGGAGTGGTCGGGTTCGCCGGCGACGAGGTTGCACGGCAGAGAGGCGTCGGGTGGTGGTTGCTCCGGCCGTTTCCGACTGCACCAGAGAGGGGAAAGAGAGGGGAAATGGTCAGTGAGGCTCGGTAGTTTCAGATCGAAGCTCAGGGATAGCGGGGACGGCCCGTACCGAGCGGACGACGGCGAGGCGCCGCGGCGGAGCTCGAGCTCGATCTCGAGCTCGAGAGCTTTTGGGAGAGAGCTGGGAGTGTAGGGGGGCGCTTGAGTGAGCTCAGAGGCGAGTGATGGAGAGGAGAGGGCTCGGGGAGGCCTTTATATAGGCGGGCGGCGGTCCACCGAGGAGGTGTGCGCCGACGAGCTCGTTGTGGTCGCTACAGGCCACGGGGGCTCGTCGGGGCGTGTCTGGGGTGCTTGTGGGTGTGGTTCATGTCCAGAGAGGGGAAGAGAAGGAGCGGGTAAGGCTCCAGAGGCTCGCGCGTGTGAGGCCGGAGATTGGAGCTCGCGGGCGGCCGGCGCACGTGCGAGGGAGACCACATGAGGGAGAAGGAGGAGGGGAACATGGCCGTGGCGTGTCGCGGATGTTGAGGCACCTCGACTGGCGCAAGGGGGAGGCCCGAGGTGGTCGGGTGCTGCGGATTGGGGGTGGCTAAAGTGCGGGAGCGCACTGTAGTGCGCTCCAGAGCGCCCATATGGCCGGCATGGCCGTGTCCCACACGCTCTGGGCGCGGCCACCGTGTCCATTGGCTCTAGGGGGAGTAAACAACGTAGGAGAGGCATTGGATGCCAGGGAAAGCTTCTAGAAGAAGTGAGGGCTGAGATAGAAAGGTGAAAATTGTTGTCCAGAATGTAAAATGGGTTTTTACCCCTACTAAATCATTGAGCTGAGGCCAGGGGAGAGTTACTGGAGGTGCAAGGGAACCTGGGGAAGCTGTGGTAAAAAGTTGGGCTCAAGGAGAACAAGGAAAGAGGTGAAAATGGTAACTTTGGAAAATCACCAGAAGGTGTTTGATGTGGTTTTGAGCAATCAAATGATTTGCACTAGACATGAGACTTAACAGGATCAAATGGCATATAGAAATAGGGTGTTCCACCAAGTTTGGGCTCATTTAAAGAAACTTGCCAATGTAACTTTGGTGAACCCTAGAAATCAACAGAAATGGATTTACCAAGTTTGAGTTAGGCAAATCATCCCCCCTTGATGCACCACTTGGTGTAGTGTCATCATTTTGGGTTGTGATCATTCCCACAAAGTTTGAGGTCACAAGTAAAAAGTTGGTAATGTAATGTTGTTCAAATTTGAATTTGAACAGAAATAGTTTTGGGGTACTCTGATCAAGTTACCCTTCTCCAAAGCTTGTGCCATTTGGTCTATATGCATTATTAGACCATTCTAGCATGTGTACCAAGTTTGAGAGCATTTGGACAAGTTTGGCAATGTAAAGTTGCTCAAACTTCAAAAAGGAACATAATGGTTTTGAGGGGTTCTGATGATGTTTTCTTGCTTCCCAAGGCATGGGGCTTGGCAAGATCATCAAATATGTCATATATGACATGATATAATTTCCCTGGAATTTTTTGAGAATATTTCCTTTGTAAATATTTCAAAAGCTTGAAATATCCAGAATGGGTTTCTGAGGGATTTGTCCAATATTTTGAACATGACCAAGTGTTAAAACTCTTATATATGAACATATATGTCCTAAGAGTCTCCCTGAATTTTGGCAAATATTTTTGAAATAGAGAAATAATTTTTCCCTATTAAAGACCATTTCCGGCCTTAAGAAAAAGCTTTTAAATAAAATAGGAAAATAACTTTTAAAATTATATTTTTGTGGTTTATGGGAGTCCTATATATACTAGGTTTCAAATATACTCTTTGAAATATTTTTCTCACCCTAAATCAAGCACTTGCAGTGCAAACCTCAATTCAGGGGTTTTTGGAAAACTAATATTTGAAAATACTTTTTGGCCAAATTATTTTTGTAAGAAAATACTATACTGTTATATACACTTGGTATGATCTTTGGGCAGAAGTTTGGGGTAAGGAGATGAAATATATAAGAGGGAGTAGTTGACTTTAAAGAGCACTTGAAAATCACAAAGAGAAAAACTTAATTCCAAATAAAGCCAAATGATGCCAAAAAATTTTGTTGGTCCAAATTTCCATGCTTTATAAATGCAAATGACATGTTGCAAAATGGAGGGTGTGACAAATCTGTGGCCGTGTCCTCGGCCGCCGCGGGTGACGGTGGCGCGTCGGTCGACTCGTCCGCCTCGGTGTAGTCGACCGTCTCCAAGTAGAAGAGGCGAGGGTAGACATGAGTCGGCGTATAGGACTCATCGCAGTTAAAGCAGAGACCCTGACGTCGACGCTCCTGCTGCTCGGCCGGTGATAACCGGCAGATGGTCCGTGTGGCGGCCGGGGGTGTGGCCGTCGCGGCTGGAGGAGGTCGACCCGGTGCTGGTGGAGTTGGCTCTGGTCGACTGAGCTGGCGGCCGCCCCGTCCGGGCGGTTGCCGCAGTGCCTGGGCCCGCTGCTCGAAGGCCCGGGCGTAGTACATGGCCGACTGAAAGTCGGGGGGTTCCCGGAGCTCGACATCCACCCGAATATGGTCCGGCAGACCGCCCACAAATAGCTCAGCGCGTTGAGTCGCGGAGACGCCCAGCGCGTGGCATGCTAGTGCCTGGAAACGGTCGGTGTAGTCCTACACCATGGATGTAAATGGCAAGTGGCCGAGGGCCGCCAGTCGGCTGCCACGGATGGGGGACCGAACCGGAGAAGGCAGAGCTCCCGAAAGCGATCCCACGATGGCATGCCGCCCTCGTCCTGCTTGTGGGCGTAGTACCAAGTCTGCGCAGCGCCACAGAGATGATAGGACGTGAGCCAGGTGTGATCTGAAGCGAGCGTCCGCTGCCCCCGAAAGAACTGCTCGCACTGGTTGAGCCAGTGCAGGGGGTCCGCCGTGCCCTCGTAAGTGGTGAAGTTCAGTTTGGCGAACCGAGGGGGTGTCGGGCCGCCGTGTCCGGGAGCTGCGGTTGTCGACGGCAGTGCGTACGCCGGGTCGGGGATCTCCGGACCGTAGGTCGCCGAGCTAGAGGGCCGGTCGACCGGCAGGGAGGGCGCCGGGTGTTCTGGCGCCATGGTATAGACCGGGCCCGACGACGATCCGGCCGCCCACGCGGGAAGTGGCGACAGCGATGGCGGGAACTACACCTAGTGCAGTGGCCGACCGGTGGGGCGGGGCGCTAGTGGTGGTGGGGCCATCGACGGTGGCGGTGGCTGGTGGTGTTGCTGGGCCGCAGCCTTCGCCGTGGTGGCTGGTGGCGGCGCCGGCAGAAAGTGCTGGGGAGGCCCCCCCAGTGGCGCGGCGGTGACTGGCTACGCCGGCCACGGCGTACCCGTGGCGGAGTAGGGCTGCAGCATCAGCTGCTGCGGCGGCGGCGCCCCTCCGTAGGGCAGCTGGAAGGCCGTGGCGGGCCACTGTAGTGGCGGCGGACCGTAGGCGGTGGAGGCGACGCTCGGCGGCGGGGGCTGGGTCCCGGCGAGGTAGATGCTGATGCCCCGGACCGCCTGGACGAGCTCCCGCAGGGTGCCCGACACCTCCTCCGGCGAGAGGATGGGGGGCGGCTCCGCCGTGGTGATGGTCGGCGCTGGCGAGGTGGCGGTCCCGGACATGACCGCCGGTAGTGGAGGCGGGGCGGTGACGGTCGGCAGCGGAGGTGGGGCGGTGGTGGTAGGAAGCGGCGGCGGTGGTGGATGGAGCGACATGATCGACCTGGTGTCTCTGGATACCAAATTGGTAGGACTAGGGTTCCTACCGGGCCTCCGGCGTAGATTGTATGGGCAAGGAGGAGGGGACCGAGGGCTGGAGCGGGCGCGCCGGCGGGAGGGCACCGTCGCGGCTAGGGTTAGGGGCGGCGGCGACTAGGGTTCCGGCTCCTTGGGGAGCCGGGCAACAGAAGATGATAATATCTTTATTGCTTGATCTCAAACGATGTCTTACAACTAGTATTTATAACTTTAGCCTAAGATAACTTTCCTAAGATAACTTGTGGGCCAAGCCCCTAATACTAATGTCCGGTGGGCCTCTGCTTGCTATAGACCAAGCCGGTCATAACACTTTGTGTCATCTATTAGATACGGGAGGTAATAGGACAACACCAAAAGTACCTCTTCTCGAGTTCCATTCTCGGTAGTAACAATCTGGGAGAGAAACCATATTATTTCTATTTCCTTGAAGTATGAAAATATTGCAGTACTATGAAGGGAAAATTCACAGAACCTGGAGTGCTCACCTAGGACTTAAAAAACATCTATAAATCTATTGATGCTCAACCTGTCCGCACCATTCTGAAACATCGACTCTCTGCAGCAAAAATAAAAGGAAACCACCAAACTGAGTATTGCATCAATCACGAAACAACAATCTAGAAAGGTAATGAAATTGAGAGCATGCCCCTATGAAGCTCCCATTTGAACAATTAAACGAGCAGCTCCAAAATTGTACATCATTAAACCTCACTTCGTGCAAGCAATTCATCAAGCACTCCATGAGCACAAAAAATGAAGATATAATTTAATCAAACTTTAGATTCCTAATCACTGAAGTGCACAACAAGAGTGCATATTGATTTGAGAGATCTAAACATCAAAATGGAGTACAACATGAGAGAGTTGGAAAAGAGTGGGTGGAGAGGATAAGCATACATGCAACAGAGCATGAATACTACCCACTGTCACCATTGATATAGGAACCTCCTTGACATCAAACCCTAGAAATGTAATAATTAAAGAGGCTTTCCTATCTATTTTGTACCTATATGCTTTCCTATTCTTGTCTGACCAATATTTGAAGTATATGTACGAGAGGCATTATTTAAGAAGATCAACACACATCACGTTTGGTATAAGAGGAGAAAACCATTGCCCAATTGGGCAAGAACGATCAGCCTGATATAAGAGGACGATCAGCCTGCAGCAGAGCATGAATACTGCCCGCAGTCACCATTGTTCTTCAGTGGTGGAGACAAGAATACGTAGGCAACAATCATCTGACACATGAAACTAAGCGATTGAAACTGCAGAAACATAATAGATAGTTCGTGGGGGTTGAGGGGAGGAGAAATACAGTTGTTGGCATGCAGCCCTAGGACTCCATCAGTAGGAGCTGGATGTCACTGCCCTGGTCCCCCATCCTATGCACTATCCACGACACCTTGAACCGGAAACGCGCCCCTGACCGCACGAACCAAAACCGAATCAAATCAAAATCACATCTTCTTTCCCAAGATCGCATCTGATAGGCAAGCGGACGACCCTCATAGCGCCGAAGGAGATGATGTGGCAGGAGGACTTGAGACAAATGGGGATCGTACCGGATCCAAAGCAACAAGTAGCCGAGCTGCGATAAATCCATCGACGACGGCTCAAATCCCGTGCCGGCCTGACCAATCCCTCGACCAGAACGCATCACAGGCCCCGCCGCTAGGTCCCCAGCCCGCGCCGCCGCCGGACGTCCCCGCCGCACGGGCAGCATATCCCCGAGGGGTACCCTAGCCGGCGTGGCGTGAGGGGCTGGCCCCGAGGGGCGGCGACCTGGCGAGCCCGTCGGTCGGGAGCCTGGCTGGCGCCGGCGGATCCCTCCATCATCGCCGCCATTCGGGGAGGGGCGCGGCCCCAGACGACGCGAGCCGGGTTGGCCACGGCGAGCTGGACGGGGCATTCCGTGGTCGGTGGCATCTCGCACCCGGCCGCAGGCGAGTGACAAGGCGGCGGCGGAGGGTCAAGGAGCAAGGAGGCGGGACGGCGTGGAGTGCGTGGGGCTCGAGGAAGGAGTGGATTGGTTCTTTTTGCGCTAGGTTTTCGGGAGAGCGATTGGTCGTGGCTCTCCAAGCCGCTCGCTCACCCTCGCCAATCGGGAACAGCCCACCATCATCCATTAATTCAAGTAGCCCTCAAATGAACCCACCCTCTATTTGCTGACCCTACAGGCTCACGACTCCACCCGTCATACTCTCTTGAAATGGCTGCCAATGTGAAAAATAGCGGACGGTTGACAAGCCGCCACCAGCCAAAATTTCACTGTTGTAACTTCATCGAGCGGTCAAAAATGCCTTGCGAGTGCAATGGCCGTGGAACGGCGGGTACTCTAGCGCTGTTTTATATGTTCAATGTGAGCATCATTGGAATATAGTGCCTAGCTAGGGGCGTAAAACGATAGCGCTTGTTGGGAGGCAACCCAATTTTTTTTGCTGTTGTTAGGGAATAAATATTGCATCTAGCTTCTGTTTAGATGTGGTTTTGTGTTTTGTTTAGTGTTTGTGCCAAGTAGAAACTTTGGGAAGACTTGTGTGAAGTTTATGTGATCTTGCCGTGAAAAACAGAATCGTTAGCGCTCGCTAGAATGGTCATCAGATTTTACTGGAGCGTGCTATTTAGTTGATTCTTTTTGCAGATGATTAATAGACAAATTCCTCACGTTTACCAATTTAGTTTGAATTTTTTGGAGTTACAGAATTATGCGAAACCTGCAGATTACTACAGACTGTTCTGTTTTTGACATATTCTGTTTTTTTGTGTGTTGTTTGCTTATTTCGATGTATCTATGAGTAATATTGGGAAATATTAACCATAGAGAATTTGGAATACAATAGGTTTAACACCAATATAAACAAGGAATGAATTCATTGCAGTACCTTTGAGTAGTGGTTTGCTTTCTTATACTAACGGAGCTCACGAGAATTTTTGTCTAAGTTTTGTGTTGTGAAGTTTTCAAGTTTTGAGTATTGCTTTGATGGACTATGGAACAAAGAGTAGCAAGGGCCTAAGATTGGGGATGCCCAAGGCACCCCAATTAAAATTCAAGGACAATCAAAAGCCTAAGCTTGGGGATACCCCGGGAAGGCATCCCCTCTTTCGTCTTCATCCATCGGTAACTATACTTGGAGCTATATTTTTATTCACCACATGATATGTGTTTTGCTTGGAGCGTCTTGTATAATTTGAGTATTTGCTTTATAGTTTGCCACAATTATCCTTGCTGGACACACCTATTTGAGAGAGTTAAATATGGTCTAGGAATTGATAGAACACTCTATGTGCTTCACTTATATCTTTTGAGTTGAATAGTTTTTGCTCTAGTGCTTCACTTATATCTTTTAGAGCACGGTGGTGATAATATTTTGAAGAAATTGTTGAACTCTCATGCTTCACTTATATCCATTTGAGAGTCTATTAAAACAGCATGGTAAAGTGTTTAGGCTATAAAACTAGTCTTCACATGATAGGCATCCAATATCAATGTAGTAAGAACTTTCACACTAAGTGCATTGAATATGATGAGATGTTGGATGCTTGATAATTGTTTTGAGATATGAGGATAGTGATACTAGAGTAATGCTAGTGGAGTTATTATGAAATTGATAGATACTTGTGTTAAGGATAGTGATTCCCGTAGCATGCACGTATGGTGAACCGCTATGTGACGAAGTTAGAGCATGGGGTATTTGTAAAGTTCCAACCTTTGTGTGGAGGTCGGGGGCGCGCGATGGTTAACTCCTACCAACCTCCCCCCTAGGAGCATGCATTGATTGCTTTGTTTTGATGACTCGTAGATTTTTGCAATAAGTATATGAGTTCTTATGACTAATGTTGAGTCCATGGATTATACGCACTCTCACCCTTCCACCATTGCTAGCCTCCTTGTATCGCGCAACTTTCGCCGGTACCATACACCCACTATATATCCTTCCTCAAAACAACCACCATATTATTCCTCAAAACAGCCACCATACCTACCTATCATGGCATTACCATAGCCATTCCGAGATATATTGCCATGCAACTTTCCACTGTTCCGTTCAGATGACACGCATCAAATTGTCATATTGCCATGCATGATCATGTAGTTGACATCGTATTTGTGGCAAAGCCACCATGCATAACTTTTCATACATGTCACTCTTGATTCATTGCACATCTCGGTACACCGCCGGAGGCATTCATATAGAGTCATACTTTGTTCTAGTATCGAGTTGTAATATCGAGTTGTAAATTAATAAAAGTGTGATGATCATCATTATTAGAGCATTGTCCCATGTGCGGAATGGCCAAATAAAAAAGAGATGGCCCAAAAAAACTATAGAGAGGGGCTAAAAAAAGAGAAAGCCCCTCTACAAAAAAAAGAGAGAGAAAAGAGAGAAGGGACAATGCTACTATCCTTTTCCACACTTGTGCTTCAAAGTAGCACCATGTTCTTCATGATAGAGAGTCTCATGTTTAGTCACTTTCATATACTAGTGGGAATTTTCATTATAGAACTTGGCTTGTATATTCCAACGATGGGCTTCCTCAAATTCCCTAGGTCTTCGTGAGCAAGCAAGTTGGATGCACACCCACTAGTTACTTTTGTTGAGCTTTCATATTTAGCTCTAGTGCATCCGTTGCATGGCAATCCCTACTCACTCACATTGATATCTATTGATGGACATCTCCATAGCCCGTTGATATGCCTAGTTGGTGTGAGACTATCTCCCTCCTTTTTGTCTTCTCCACAACCACCTCTCTATTCCACATAGTGCTATGTCCATGGCTCACGCTCATGTATTGCGTTAAAGTTGAAAGGTTTGAAAGAATAGAGTATGAAAACAAGTGCTTGGCTGAAATCGCGGTTGTGCATGATATGAATATTTTGTGTGATGAAAAGGGAGCATAGCCAGACTATATGATTTTGTAGGGATAACTTTCTTTAGCCATAGTATTTTGAGAAGACATGATTGCTTTGTTAGTATAATTGAAGTATTATTATTTCTTATGTCAATATAGACTTTTGCCTTGAATCTTTCAGATCTGAACATCCATGCCACAATTAAGAGAATTACATTGAAAAACTATGTTGGTTAGCATTCCACATCAAAAATTCTGTTTTTATCATTTACCTACTCGAGGACGAGCAGGAATTAAGCTTGGGGATGCTTGATACGTCTCCAACGTATCTATAATTTTTGATTGTTCCATGCTATTATTTATGATGTTTTGGATGTTTAATGGGCTTTGTCATACACTTTTATATTATTTTTGGGACTAACCTTCTAACCCAAAGGCCCAGTCCAGATTGCTGTTTTTTGCCTGTTTCAGGGTTTTGCAGAAAAGGAATATCAAACGGAGTCCAAACGGAATGAAACCTTCGGGAGAGATATTATTGGAGAAAATCATGCACGGGAGACTTGAGAACGATGGAGTAGAGGCCACGAGGTGCCCATGAGGGTGGGGGGCGCGCCCCCCTGCCCAGGGCGCGCCCCCTGCCTAGGGCGCGCCCCCTGCCTAGGGCGCGCCCCCCTGCCTCGTGGACCCCTCGTGAGGCCCCCGGTGCCCTCCTTCCTCCTATATAAGCCTACGTACCATGCAACCAACAGACGAATAGAGAAAATCCTAGTTCCAACGCCGTAACCTTCTGTTCCCGTGAGATCCCATCTTCGAGCCTGTTCCGGAGCTCCGCTGGAGGGGGATCCATCACGGAGTGCTTCTACATCATCATCATCATCGCCCTCACCATGAGTTGTGAGTAGTTTACCACAGACCTTCGGGTCCATAGCTAGTATCTAGATGACTTCTTCTCTCTCTCTGGATCTTAATACAAAGTTCTCCTCGGTCTTCGAGGAGATCTATTCGATGTAATCTCTTTTTGCGGTGTGTTTGTCGAGATCTGATGAATTGTGAGTTCATGATCAAGATTATCTATGAGAAATATTTGGTTCTTCTCTGAACTCTTTATGTGTGCTCATAATATCCTTGCAAGTCTCTTCGAATTATTGGTTTGGTTTGGCCTACTAGATCTATAGTTCTTGCAATGGGAGAAGTGCTTGGCTTTGGATTCAATCTTGCGGTGTCCTTTCCCAGTGATAGTAGGGGCAACAAGGCACGTATTGTATTGTTGCCATCGAGGATAAAAAGATGGGGTTTACATCATATTGCTTGAGTTTATCCCTCTACATAATGTCATCTTGCTTAAGGCGTTACTCTGTTCTTATGAACTCAATACACTAGATGCATGCTGGATAGCGGTCGATGTGTGGAGTAATAGTAGTAGATGCAGGAAGGAGTCGGTCTACTTGTCTCGGACGTGATGCCTATATACAACAATCATGCCTAAATAGTCTCATAATTATTCACTTTTCTATCAATTGCTCGACAGTAATTTGTTTACCCGCCGTAGAATATCGCTATCATGAGAGAAGCCACTAGAGAACATTATGGCCCCCGGGTCTATTCTCAACATATCAATCTACATCTACTTTACTTTTTCCGCTTTTACTTTCTGTTCTTATAAACAAAAATACCAAAAATATAAACTATCATCTCTATCAGATCTCACTTTCGTAAGTGACCGTAAAGGGATTGCCAGCCCCTTATCGCGTTAGCTGCGAAGTTCTTATTTGTTTGTGCAGGTGTGAGGGACTCGCGCCTGGTCTCCTACTAGATTGATACCTTGGTTCTCAAAAACATAGGGAAATACTTACGCTACTGTGCTGCATCTCCCTTTCCTCTTCGAGGGAATACAACGCAACCTCGAGAAGTAGCAGAAAGCTCCCAACAAGTAAAAGAAGAACGAGAAATCTTTTTGGATTTTCTTTTTAATACTATAAACTACTTGAAAAATAAACAAGAAAGAAAAGACAAAAAGAAGCGATAAATATTTTTCGGTTTTCAAAGTTTTTCAAACACACAAGAAGAATGCGAGAAAAATTAAACTAACATGGATGATACAATGAAAAAGTGTGAACACCGACAATTGAAACGAGTGTGTGAACATGAATGTAATGTCGGTGAGAAACACATACTCCCCCAAGCTTGGGATTTTCAGCCTAATTTGGTCTATGCCCACGGATCAAAGTAGCCCTCTCCTGGGTACTAAGGAGGATCCTGAGGGTTCCACTGGTTAGAGAGCTCCTGCGCCCCCCACTGATAAATAGAATCTTGATACGAATCAGGTGATGGTGCTGGCTCCAGAACTGGGATCGAGTCTGCCGCTAGTATGCATAAATGTCGTTGGGCATAATGATGTACCTGTGTAAATGAATATCGAACAAGGAAGGAGCTGGCAAAGGAATAATCTAAAAAGTGACTTGGCTAAATACTAAGTTGTGTAGGAGCCGCGTATCATCGTCTTTAGAACTAAAATCATGCTATCATACTAGCATAGTCTAAATATTTAACAAGTAGTACCTTTTCCTCCTTATCATCATGCCTAATGGGTATCTCAAATTTTTTAGCTATCCGAGAGGCATATACTCTGCCAAAGATACATCCCTTCGAACGGTTTGTGTTCAACCATCGAGCAACAATAGCGCCCAAACTAAAAGTTCTATCAAAATATAAAGCATGGCGCAAAATAGCAAGGTCGGGGCACTAAGGCTTCCACTCTCCCCATGACCAATCAAACATCTCCCGGCAAATAATGAGTAATATCGTAAAACAAGAAAATGTAAGCTAGCCACTCTCGCTTCCGATACCCCTCTCACTTCCCCTACTGTAGTTTCAGCAATAAAGTCCTCCACGTCTCTCGGACGTGGGTCACTAATGCCACCATCATAAGGTACTTTCCAAATATCGGAAAAATCATAAAGTGCCATCTGCTTGGGAACATCATACAAATGAAATCCTACCATGGGAGGATCCTTCCTAGAATGAAAGTGAAAGTTTTGCACGAAGGTATTAGTGAGTAGGAGGTATTTTTCACACTTATCTTGGAGGAAGGCAGTGATGCTGGCTTTCTCCGCCAAATAATAGAAATCATCATAAATTATGGCCTCTCTCAAGAACACATCACTTGGCCATTCACACAGCCGAACCTCCGTCGTACGTGGAAGGTTGTACTTGGGCTTCTCCATCGGAGTATCCTCTGAAGTTTCTCCCTTACTACGGCTTAAGATCCCCTCAACCACCACTTCATGGTTTTCTTTTTCGCTGCAAATTTCTGAAATTTTTAGTGGCTCACAATAAAAGTGAACAAAACTCAAGCAAAGTAATAGCAACTACTCCTACAAGTGTCTAGAAGATATATCATGCAACAAAACTACTTTAGACCGTATAAATTTGACATGCAAGCTCAAGAACATGGTCACCACAATAGTACAAATTTGCAATATATAAAGTAGTAGAGCAAAAACTAATTGGAACAATGGAGGAGTCACATACCAATGAACAATCTCCCAAAACAGTTTTGGAAATGGAGCAATGAGCAAGGAGATCAAAATTTTTAGAGTTGCAGAAGTACACGCAATTTTCATGTTGGAGGATGAGCAATAACACGGGTTTGAGCAATGGAGGGACTTTTTCTGGAGGAAGACGAAGTGATTTCCCATGTTGTCCTTAGTTGTCAGAATTTTTAGAGTTGCAGAAGTACACGCAATTTTCAGATTGCTACAAACTGTTCTGTTTTTGACAGATTCTGTTTTCATTGTGTTGTTTGCTTATTTTGATGATTGTATGGGTAGTATCGGGGGTGTAAACCATGGAGAAATTGTAATACAATACATATAACACCAATATAAAATTAGAATAAGTTCACAACAGTACCTTAAGTGGTTATTTGCTTTATTATACTAACGGATCTCACGAGTTTCATCTTGAGTTTGTGTTGTAAAGTTTTCAAGTTTTGGGTAAAGATTTGATGGACTACAGAATAAGGAGTGCCAAGAGCCTAAGCTTGGGGATGCCCAAGGCACCCCAAGGTAATATTCAACGACAACCAAGCATCTAAGCTTGGGGATGCCTCGGAAGGCATCCCCTCTTTTGTCTTCAATCCATCGGTAAATTTACTTCAGGATATATTTTTATTCACCACATGATATGTGTTTTGCTTGAAGCGTCTTGTATGATTTGAGTCTTTGATTTTTAGTTTTCCACAATCATCCTTGCTGTACACACCTTTTGAGAGGGACACACATTAATCGTGACTTTATTAGAATACTCCATGTGCTTCATTTATATCTTTTGAGCTAGGCAGTTGCTCAAGTACTTCACTTATAGCTTTTTTAGCATGGCGGTGACGTTATTTTGAACAAATTGATGAACTCTCATTCTTCACTTATATTATTTTTAGAGTCTAAACATGGTAATTTGCCTAGGTTATGAATTTAGTCCTAATATGATAGGCATCCAAAGGGGATATATAAAAACTTTCATAAATAGCATTGAATATATGAGAAGTTTGATTCCTTACAATTGTTTTGGGATATGAAGATGGTAATATTAGAGTCATGTGTAGTAAATTGTGGAATAAAAAAAAATACTTGTTTTAAGGTTTGTGATTCCCGTAGGATGCACGTATGGTCTTCGAATTATGTGACGAAGTTGGAGCGCAATTTATCCTTGATTGTCTTCCTTTGTGTGAAAGTCAGGAGTGCGCGATGGTTAACTCCTACCAACCTCTCCCCTAGGAGCATGCGTAGTGGTACTTTGCTTCGAAGACTAATAGACTTTTTTGCAATAAGTATGCGAGTTCTTTATGACTAATGTTGAGTGCATGGATTATACGCACTCTCGCCCTTCCACCTTTGGTAGCCACTCTAGTACCACACACCTTTCGCTGGTGCATTAAACCCACCTTATACCTTTCCTCAAAACAGCCACCATACCTACCTATTATGGCATTTTCATAGCCATTCCTGTTGGGGAATGTAGCATGCAATTTCAAAATTTTCCTATGCTCACGCAAGATCTATCTAGGAGATGCATAGCAACGAGACGGGGAGAGTGTGTCCACGTACCCTCGTAGTCCCTAAGCGGAAGTGTTATGTTAACGCGGTTGATGTAGTCGAACGTCTTCAAGATCCAACCGATCCAAGTACCGAATGTACGACACCTTCGTGTTTAGCACACGTTCAGCTCGATGACGTCCCTCGAGCTCTTGATCCAGTAGAGGGTCGAGGGAGATTTCCGTAAGCACGACGGCATGGCGACGGTGTTGGTGATGTGATCCGCGCAGGGCTTCGCCTAAGCACTACGACGCTATGACGTGAGGAGCAAACTGTGGAGGGGGCACCGCACATGGCTAAGAGAAACTTGTGTATCCTAGGGTGCCCCTCCCCACGTATATAAAGGAGGGAGGGAGGGGGCGGCCGGCCCTAGAGGAGGCACACCAAGGGAGGAGTCCTACTAGGACTCCAATCCTAGTAGGACTAGGATTCCCTCTTTTTCCCTTTTGTGGAGAAGGAAGGAAGGAAAGGAGAGGGAAGAAGAGAAGGAAAGGAGGGGGCACCCCCTCCCCTAGTCCTATTCGGACTCCATAAGGGAGGGGGCGCGGGCACCCCTTGTGGGCTGCCTCCCCTCTCCCCTATGGCCCATGTAGGCCCATTGCTTCCCCGAGGGGTTCCGGTAACCCATCGGTACTACGAAAAAAAATACCTGAATCACTCAGAACTATTCCGACGTCCGAATATAACCTTCCAATGTATGAATCTTGACCTCTCGACTATTTCAAGATTCCTTGTCATCTATGTGATCTCATCCGGGACTCTAAACAAACTTCGGTCACCAAAACACATAGCTCATAATACAAACCGTCGTCGAACGTTAAGCGTGCGGACCTTACGGGTTCGAGAACTATGAGACATGACCGAGACACATCTCCGGTCAATAACCAATAGAGGAACCTGGATGCTCATATTGGCTCCTACATATTCTACAAAGATCTTTATCGGTCAAACCACATAACAACATACGTTGTTCCCTTTGTCATTGGTATGTTACTTGCCCGAGATTCGATCGTCGGAATCATCATACCTAGTTAAGTCTCGTTACCGTCAAGTCTCTTTACTTGTTCCGAAATACATCATCTCGTGACTAACTCATTAGTCATTCGCTTGCAAGGATTATAGTGATGTGCATTACCGAGAGGGCCTAGAGATACCTCTCCGATACTCGGAGTGACAAATCCTATTCTCGATCTATGCCAACTCAACAAACACTTTTGGAGACACCTGTAGAGCATGTTTATAATCACCCAGTTACATTGTGACGTTTGATAGCACACAAGGTGTTCCTCCGATATTCGGGAGTTGCATAATCTCATAGTTAGAGGAACATGTATAAGTCATGAAGAAAGCAATAGCAATAAAACTAAACGATCATCATGCTAAGCTATCGAGTGGGTCTTGTCCATCACATCACACTCACATGCACATCTGCATCCTAATCTGTGCAATTTCAGCACATACCGCAACCTCTCGCACCTCCCATGTATTGTTCCCATTAATATAACAAGAATTGAGCTAAACACATTCACATTTTTCCACGTCGTTTCATGTATTCCGCTAAATATTAATAGCATTGCATCATCTAGATTGCAGCTATGATCGACATTCACTTTCTTCATGAGACTAAGGAAACTACACCATTGCTCTCATCCCACCCTTCTACAAAATATATGAGCACGCATTGCCGCACCCATGCATTTATTAAGACATACAATGTTAGTGGAAAACTTCAATAGTTGATTTTTTAAGAAAATATAAACAATTTGAATTGCAGTAAGTCAGATAGAAGTGATGAGACATATTTATGTCAGAACTAATTCACTCAGATGAATGTTTTCTTTTTTTACATTTTCTCTAAGTAACATGATGAGAGGAAGCAAAAAGAATGAGTGGAGCCAAAAAACAACAATATATCCACTAAGGCTAGAATCCATGGAGTCGGTCATCTCCTCAAATTTATACAAGCTAAACTTCAATATTTAAAAACCCTACGTCTATGATATATTATGATCATAGCTAGATAAGAGAAAAGCTTGCCAAGCCTGCGCCAGCAAACTCAGAGTGGACAAATTCAGAAGTCAACAGACAATACATAATGCTTCTCCACAAACACGCAAAAGAAATAATTTACTTTCTGGCTTTTTTCTAGAATAATCGTATGAAATTGTTCACTTTTTGGACTATTTTTTCAAATTGTTTCTAGATAATTTTATTTTTCGTCAAAAAAAGACCAGAAGCTGATGCTAAAAATGTAAAACTAAAGTTTTTCTCAATCCCGACAGCCAAATGAGTTGAACTTTTTCCAAGAGGATTAGTATAACATGCTTTAAATTTTGGATTTGTTTCAAAGATTTGTAGATAATTGTAATTGTCGGCCAAAAAATTCTCGAAAATTGATATTTTGTAGTTTCACTCAATCCGATGAACCAAATGAGCTGAAGAAAGCAATAGCAATAAAACTAAACAATCATCATGGTAAGCTAACGGATGGGTTTTGTCCATCACATCATTATCCTAATGATGTGATCCCGTTCATCAAATGACAACACATGTCTACGGTTTGGAAACTTAACCATCTTTGATTAACGAGCTAGTCTAGTAAAGGCATACTTGGGACACTCTGTTTTGTGTATGTATTCACACATGTATCAAGTTTTTGGTTAATACAATTCTAGCATGAATAAAAGAAATTTATCATGATATATAAGGAAATATAAATAAAAACTTTATTATTTCCTCTAGGGCATATTTTTTTTCAATTCCGAGATATATTGCCATGTAACTCCATCGTTTCGTCATTATGAGTTTTTACCTCGAGTTGTAAATTTTGAGTTGTAAGTAAATAAAAGTGTGATGATCATCGTTATTAGAACATTGTCCCATGTGAGGTTTTTTTTAAAAAGCCCAAAGATCCCAAAAGAAAAAAAGGCCAAGGAGCCAAATAAAAAACAGGCCAAAGAGCCCAAAATAAAAAAATAAGAGAAAAAGAATGAAGGGACAATATTACTATCATTTTCCACACTTATGCTTCAAAGTAGCACCATGTTATTCATGATAGAGAGTCTCCTATTTTGACACTTCCATATATTACTAGTGGGAATTTTTCATTATGGCTTTGTATATTCCAATGATAGGCTTCCTCAAATTGCCCTAGGTCTTCATGAGCAAGCAAGTTAGATGCACGCCCACTTAGTTATCTTTTGAGCTTTTATACACTTATAGCTTTGGTGCATCCATTACATGGCAATCCCTACTCACTCACATTGATATCAATTGATGGACATCTCCATAGTCCATTAATTTTCCTAATTGATGTGAGACTTTCTCCCTTCTTTTACCTACTACCACCTTCTAGTCCACCTATAGTGCTATGTCCATGGCTCATGCTCATGTATTGCATGAATATTTGAAAAAGCTTGAGAACGTAAAAAGTATGAAACAATTGCTTGGCGGACACCAGGGTAGTACATGATTTATACTTTGTGCTAAGAATAGGGAGCATAACAAGACTATATGATTTTGTAGGGATAACTTTCTTTAGCCATGTTAATTTTCAAGTTTCATGGTTTTGCTTTCTAGTATGCATGAAATATTATTGTTTTTATGTCAATATTTAACTTTTGTTTTGAATCATATGGATCTCAACATTCATGCGAAGATAATAAGAAATACATTGATAAATATGCTAGGCAACATTCCACATCAAAAATTCCATTTTCATCATTTACCTACTCGAGGACAAGCATGAATTAAGCTTGGGGATGCTTGATACGTCTCCAACGTATGTATAAGTTTTGATTGTTCCATGCTATTATATTATCAACTTTGCATGTTTTATATGCATTAATATGCTATTTTATATTATTTTTTGGGACTAACCTATTTATAGTACCTAAATAGTTCATCCCCACTATCTTATTTCTCTTAACATGCAGCCTATTGATACGTCTCCAACGTATCTACTTTTCCTAACGCTTTTCCTCTTGTTTTCGACTCTAATTTGCATGATTTGAATAAAACTAACCCCAGACTGACGCAGTTTTCAGCAGAACTACCATGGTGTTATTTTTGTGCAGAAATAAAACTTCTCAGAATGGAACGAAACTTTGCGAGGAATTTTTATACAATAAAAGAAAAATACCGGAGCCAGGAACCACCGGAGGGGGGCACAAGCCACCAGGGCGTGCCCATGTGGGTTGTCCCGACCTGGTGGCCCCGTAGACCTCAACCCTGATACTATATATATTCACATTTACGGAGCAAAAAAAATCAGGGAGAAAGAATTATCGTGATCCACGAGACGGAGCCGCCGTCGCCTCTAGTTCTTCACCGGGAGGTCAGATCTGGAGTTCGTTTGGGGCTCCGGAGAGGGGGATCTTTTTTCTTCGTCATCACCAACCCTTCCCCATCGCCAATTCCATGATGCTCCCCACCGGGAGTGAGTAATTCCTTCGTGGGCTTGCTGGTCGGTGAGGAGTTGGATGGGATTCATCATGTAATCTAGTTAGTATTGTTAGGGTCGATCCCTGGTATCCACTATGTTCTGAGATTGATGTTGCTATGACTTTTCCATGCTTAATTCATGTCAATTTGGGCCCGGGTACCATGATTTCAGATATGAACCGTTTATGTTATCACCATTACATTCATGTTCTAGATCCGATCTTGCAAGTTATAGTCACCTACTACGTGTTATGATCTGGCAACCCCGGAGTGACAATAACCGGGACCACTCCCGATGATGACCATAGTTTGAGGAGTTCATGTATTCACCACGTGTTAATGCTTTGTTCCGATTCTCTATTAAAAGGAGGCCTTAATATCCCTTAGTTTCCAATATGGACCCCGCTGCCACGGGAGGGTAGGACAAAAGATGTCATGCAAGTTCTTTCCATAAGCACGTATGACTATTTATGGAATACATGCCTACATTATATTTATGAACTGGAGCTAGTGCCGTATCGCCCTAGACTATGACTGTCACATGATGAATATCATCCAACAAATCAGCGATCCAATGCCTACAAATTTATCCTCCATCAACATCACCAGGGTCATCTTGTCTGATCTTATACCGCAATGCATCCCATACCGGGCATGCGTTCAAATCCTCATACGCACCATGGTAGATGATGCAGTCATTAGGGCATGCATGTATCTTGTGCACCTCCAATCTTAGAGGGCATAGAACCTTCTTTGCTCCGTACGTACTGTAGGGCAATTCGTTATCCTTTGGAAGCTTCTTCTTCAATATTTTAAGTAGATTCTGAAATCCGTTGTCAGATACACCATTCTCTGCCTTCCATTCTAGCAATTCCAGTGTGGTACCGAGCTTTGTGTTGCCATCTTTGCAATTTGGGTACAACCCTTTTTTGTGATCCTCCAAGATGCGATCTGTCGCGGGATATCCGCGACCACCTATGGGACCGGATGACCCCTTGCTGGTTCGGCGGGGGACGACGCGTTGCACGAAGACCAGAACGGTGCACGGCAGCTAATACGTCTCCAACGTATCTATAATTTTTTATTGTTCCATGCTATTATATTATCCTTCTAGGATGTCTTATGGGCTTTATTATACACTTTTATATGATTTTTGGGACTAACCTATTAACCCAGAGCCTAGTGCCAGTTTCTTTTTTTCTCCTGTTTTAGGGTTTTACAGAAAAGGAATATCAAACGGAGTCCAATTGACGAGCCAATTTTTTTATGATTTTTTCTGGACCAAAAGAAGCCCCCGAAGCAAAAGAGTTAGGCCAAGAGAGCCGCGGGCTGCCCTCAAGGGTGGAGGGCGCGCCCTGGGAAGGGGGGGTGCGCCCCCTATCTCGAGGACGGCCCGTAGCTCCCCTTTACTTGGCCCCGACTCCAAAAATTCCTATAAATACTGGAACCTCTAGAAATTAACCTAGATCAGGTGTTCCGCCGCCGAAAGCCTCTGTAGCCACCGAAAACCAATCTGCAGTTGTTCTGGCACCCTACCGGAGGGGGGGGGGGAATCCCTCTCCGATGGCTATCTTCATCATCCCGGCGCTCTCCATGACAAGGAGGGAGTAGTCCAGCCTCGGGGCTGAGGGTATGTACAAGTAGCTATGTGTTTGATCTCTCTCTCTTTCTCTCGTGTTCTTGAGATGTCACGATCTTGATGTATCGCGAGCTTTGCTATTCTAGTTGGATCTTATAATGCTTCTCCCCCTCTACTCTCTTGTAATGGATTGATTTTTCCCTTTGAAGTTATCTTATCGGATTGAGTCTTTAAATATTTGAGAACACTTGATGTATGTCTTGCACGTGCTTATCTGTGGTTACAATGGGATATCATGCGATCCACTTGATGTATGTTTTCGTGATCAACTTGCGGGTTCCGTGACCTTGGGAACCTATGCATAGGGGTTGGCACACGTTTTCGTCTTGACTCTCCGATAGAAACTTTGGGGCACTCTTTGAAGTTCTATGTGTTGGTTGAATAGATGTTTCTGAGATTGTGTGATGAATATCGTATAATCATGCCCACGGATACTTGAGGTGAAAATGGAGTATCTAGGTGACATTAGGGTTTTGATTGATTTGTGTCTTAAGGTGTTATTCTAGTATGAACTCTATGATAGATTGAACGTTACTACGGTCTCTTGAATAGATCGATCAGAAAGAATAACTTTGAGGTGGTTTCGTACCCTACCATAATCTCTTCGTTTGTTCTCCACTATTAGTTACTTTGGAGTGACTCTTTGTTGCATGTTGAGGGCTAGTAATATGATCCAATTATGTTATCCTTGTTGAGAGAACTTGCACTAGTGAAAGTATGAACCCTAGGCCTTGCCTACTATCATTGCAATACCGTTTATGCTCACGTTTACCACTTGCTACCTTGCTGTTTTTATATTTTCATTTTACAAAAACCTATATCTACCATCCATATTGCACTTGTATCACCATCTCTTCGCCGAACTAGTGCACCTATGCAATTTGCCATTGTATTGGGTGTGTTGGGGACACAAGAGACTCTTTGTTATTTGGTTGCAGGGTTGTTTGAGAGAGACCATCTTCATCCTATGCCTCCCACGGATTGATAAACCTTTAGGTCATCCACTTGAGGGAAATTTGCTACTATCCTACAAACCTCTGCACTTGGAGGCCGAACAACGTCTACAAGAAGAAGGTTGTGTAGTAGACATCAAGCTCTTTTCTGGCGCCGTTGCCGGGGAGGTTAGTGCTTCAAGGTATATCTTTAGATTTTGCAATCGAATCTTTTAGTTTCTTGTTTTATCACTAGTTTCTTTTATAAAAGAAAACTACAAAAAAATGGAATTAAGGTTACCTCATATGCTTCATCTCTTTAATATCTTTCATGAAAATGATGGGAAGGAAAATTATGCTCAAGTACTAGAAGAAGAATTACATAGAATGCTTGGCATAGAATATGTGCATGATGAGCATGATTGCAATGTTGTTAGTGTGAATCCTTTGAATATCCATGATGCTAATGATATAAAGCCACAAGCTTGGGGAAGCTATGTTTGATGAAGATGATATGTTTAGTCCCGCAAGTCTTGATGAGCAAATTTATTATCATGAAAGTGTGCCTCCCATTTATGATGATTATATTGATGAAAGTGGATTTGGAGAGGTCATGACTTTATTTAGTGATGAATCCACTATTTTGGAAGAGGTTCCAATTGATTATGAGAACAAAGTTGCTATCTATGATGATTATTGTGATGACATGTATGCTATTAAGAATAATGATAACCATGAAACTTGTCATCATGATTTTAGTTTTCAATTGGATTATGCTTCACATGATATTTATTTTGTTGAATTTGCTCCTCCCACTACTATGAATGAGGAGAATTTTGCTTATGATGGGAGTAGTAAAATTTCTCTGCAAGTAGATCATGAAAATAATGCTTTATGTGCTGGTTATATTGTTTAATTCATTCATGATGCTACTGAAAATTATTATGAGAGAGGATCATATGCTTCTACATATTGCAATAATATCAAGTTTCCTCTCTATATGCTTAAAATTTTGAAGCTATGCTTGTTTTCCCTTCCTATGTTAGTTGATTATCGTTACCATAAATTGTTTGCTTACAAAATCCCTATGGATAGGAAGTGGGTTAGACTTAAATGTGCTAGTCATATTCTTCATGATTCTCCCGTTATGTTCCAATTCTTATCTTTTATGTGAGCATCATCGTGCCTAGCTAGGGGCGTAAAACGATAGCGCTTGTTGGGAGGCAACCCAATTTTTTGTTTTTTGTTTTTGTTGCTGCTAGGGAATAAATATTATATCTAGCCTCTGATTAGATGTGGTTTCATGTTTTGTTTAGTGTTTGTGCCAAGTAGAACCTTTGGGAAGACTTGTGTGAAGTTTATATGATCTTGCTGTGAAAAACAGAATCGTTAGCGCTCACTAAAGTAGTCATGGGATTTTCCTGGAGCGTGCTTTTTAGTTGATTCTTTTTTCAGATGATTTGTAGAAAAATTGCGCAAATTTGCCAATTTATTTTGAATTTTTTGGAGTTCCAGAAGTAGGCGAATCCTGCAGATTACTATTGACTGTCCTGTCTTTGACAAATTCTGTTTTTCGTGTGTTGTTTGCTTATTCCGATACATCTATGAGTAGTATTGGGAAGTATGAATCATAGAGAAGTTGGAATACAGTAGGTTTAACACCAATATAAACAAAGAATGAATTCATTGCAGTACCTTTGAGTAGTGGTTTGCTTTCTTATACTAACGGAGCTCACGAGAATTTTGTCGAAGTTTTGTGTTGTGAAGTTTTCAAGTTTTGAGTATTGCTTTGATGGACTATGGAACAAGTGATGGCTTCTCGCCCCTCGTTGGTTACCCCAATTGGAAAGTTTGAGATGTAGCGTAGCGGCAAATTTCCCTTGGCAAAGATACCAAGGATCGAATCCCGTGAGACTCCGAGGGTCGACAAGAAGGTGTTAATGGCGCCAGAAACTTTTGCTTGACAGGACCTGCACACAGATACAAATAACTTTGCTCCTAACGAGTACAGAGAGGTTGTCAATCCCTCCGGCCTTGTCGTTTACAAAGGATCAAACGCAAGAGATAATATTGATAGGTATGACTGCAACTAGGAAATAAGAACATGAAGTAAATAGCGGGTGTGATCAGTGATGGTAATATGGACCGGGATCCCATGATGTTCACTAGTGATGTCTCTCTCCCAAAAGACGATAAAACAGCTAAGCGAGGTAAACAAATTACAGCTGGGCAATTGACAAGATTATGTTCGCAAACCAATGCTAACTATGCTGTAAAGAAAGGTAGAGGCTCAAAAGCATGGGCGGTACGCCAAGGCAAGTAGACCGAAATCCATCTGCATCTACTACTAATCATCCACCTTGAGATATCTATCCAGAACATCTCACTGGTATTAAGTTGCGAGTCCCACCCAAAGTGTAAACTCAAAGCAACAGACAACTGCATTAAAAGAACTTTGCGTAAAGTAAACAATCCTTGCACCTGCAAGTACAAGCACCGTTGTTTTCCCCCTTGTGGCAACAACACATCCCATAGACTCATGTTTCTGTCACTCAAACTAGTCATCGAGGGGGCATGAACCCACAATCAAGCATAACGTTCCCTCTTGGAGTTACTACCTACTACTCGGCCAAAGCAATAAATAGCAACGGAGAACATGCAAGAATTACTCAAGAACATAAATATAAAAGAGGTGAATCAAATATATTACTCACACACAATCTGAACATAATCTCATAATCCATCGGATCCCAGCAAACTCAGCAGAGCAACAGCATAAAGATTACATATGTGCCTCGATCATGTAGGGCAGCTCACGAGGTCTAATCCATGAAGAACAAAGAGGGGAGGAGAACATCACATAGCTACTGGTCATGGACCCATGGTCCAAGGGAGACTACTCACAACTCATCCGGGAAGCGTCCATGGTGGTGGAGAAGCTCCCGGTGGTGGTTCTCCCCTCCAGCAGGGTGCCGGGAAGAGTTCTCCTGGTGCTCCCGATCTTGGAAGCGCGGTGGCGGCGGAACAGAGATGAGATCGCGAAAAATGGTTCTGTCCTCGAGGGTTTCGGGACGTGAGCAATATATATGCAAAAGGGGGTCACCAGAGGCGGAGGTGGGGCCCCAGGCGCCCCCCTGGCGCGGCCAGGGGTGGGGCCGCGCCGGGTGGCCGCCTGGGCCACCCCAGGCTCCCCTCTGGCCCTGCTTTGGTTTTTCTGGAAGCTCCAGATACGCTGATTTTTCCTGTATTTTTCCCGGAATTTTTAGGGCACTTTTAATATGGGGGAAACCTGAAATAGAAAAACAGCAGAAAATAGGAACTGGCACTGTGGTGCACTGAGTTAATAGGTTAGTCCAAATATGATCAAAAGTGTATGGAAGTGCATAAATATCATAGCAATATCACACAAAAGAGGCATGGAGCAAGCAGAAATTATAGATACGTTTTGGACGTATCAACATCCCCAAGCTTAATTCCTGCTCGTCCTCGAGTAGGTAAATGATAACAAGCATAATTTCTATGGTGACATGCTACCAACCATATAAGAACTTTTAAGTAAAGCAATCAAGGCATGTAATTCAATTCAAGTCATAACAAGCAAGAGTCTATATTAGCATTGTAACAAGTAACATAAGAACATAAAGGTGCAAGAGCTCTCGCTGTCCGTGACTCGAATTTTCCAAATGGTGTTTGCGTGCAAGAAAGGGGATAGGGATATATGAGAGAGTAAAACTTAGTTTTTGTATTGTTGAGAACTTAATCTACTAAAGTTTCACACTTGGTCTTCTTTGGAATCTTATCTTGACTCATCCCCAGACCGTCAGCCAGGTACAAGTCAAAATGATCCACTCATTTTCGATATTTTGAGCACTCATGCAATGGATGAGCGTAAACAAGAGAGTCGACACTTAGGATGGCAAAGAGAGAAAAATGATGAAGGGGGGAAGACAAAAAAGTTGTGAAAGGCTCACATCAATGAGGACAATCATCGGCGAGAGAAAGCCAAATGATAGATATGATGTGAGGAGTAGGGATTGCCATGCAACGGATGCACATATGAGCTAAGGTAAGTTCTCCAATGGAACTAGTGGGGGTGCATCCAACTTGCTTGCTCAAGAAGACCTAGAGCTCTTTTGAGGAGGCTCATCATTGGAATATACAAGCCAAGTTCTATGGTGTAAAGGTCCCCACATAGCTATATGCATGAATGATAATCTCTATGGAGTACAAGGTATAAGATGGAGTACGTGTGTGGATCTTCCAAAAGAAATAGTAGTGTGCCCCCTTCTCTCTTTTTATTTCTTTTTCTCTTTTTTTTCTATTTTTTTATTTTTTGTGGCCTCAATGGCTCTTTCTATTTATCTCTCATTTGTCCTCTTTGGGATCTTTTGATTTTTTCCTCTTTGGGATCTTTTGATTTGTCCTCTTTGGGATCTTTTCCTCACTTTAGGGGCAACACTCTATGTATTACAAGAAGTATAGAAGATCTTTCACACTTCACAAAAGTACTCAACATAAAGAAAATGAAACTATCATGATGTATGCAAATGTATGCCTCTGCCAGTGTAGCAGGATATGCAATGATACTAGCGCGTCATGTAGAAATGATTAGGGCAAGGCCCAACTAGCATGCGGCTCATCGATCAAGCAAAAAGCATGTCTTACATGAAGATCAAGTCATAAGAAGATGGATGTTGGATGGCAATGTATCTCGGAAAGGCTATGGAAATGCCTTAATAGGTAGGTATGGTGGCTGTTTTGAGGAAGGATATAATGAGGCTTATGATGACAAAGCGTATCGTGCCAAGGATTTGGATGCACCAGCGAAGTATGCGCCAACTCTCGAGGTGAGAAAGGGCAATGCACGGTACCGAAGAGGCTAGAAAAATATGGTTAGGTGGAAGTGTCAACCTTCGAATACTCACATTAGTCCGAAGAACTCATGCACTTATTCTCGGTAACTCTCAATCTAATTAGGAGGTTCACAAAGAGACAAGTACCCCGAGGAGGTGTGTATGGGGGTTTGGTTACCCTTGCGCATCCTCGACCCATGGTACGTGAGTGTACTCTAATATTCGATCCCTCCAAAGATTAGTGATCCATTTAGTAGCTATAGTTCTCAACTATTTTGTAGGTTTTCGAAAATAAACACGGATTGCCCAAAATACGAAATCTATCACTAATAGGCTAAAGCTCTTGACACCAAAAGTTTAGACATTACTCATGGCAATACCTCAAAACTATTGCAAGTTACTACTAAAATTAAATAGCAACCTCAATTACCTACTTTAAGTTAAGACACACAACTCAGTGCAACAGACAAACTCTCTTAACAAGGTAAACATGAAAACTCAAGAGAGTTCAGCAACCAACTAAACAAAAGCTCTTTTAAAAAGAAAAGCATGAAAACTAAGAGCTCAACATGTCAGCAGCTATGGAAAGACAAAGAACATACACATCAAAGATAAGCATGAAAATCCTATGTTGTGCTCTAGGTTGAAGTGGAGCATGTTTCTCTCCCACACAAAGAAAGCTGGGTTCTAACTCGTTATGAACAGCAAGCAAAGCTAAAGAAAACTAAAAAGGAAACTAAGAGCAAGACGCTCCAAGCATAGCACATAACGCATGAAGTGATTAAAATATAGTGGAACGAAAGACGAACTGATAATTGTTGATGGAGAAGGGGATGCATGGGGGCACCCCCAAGCTTAGACGCTTGAGTCTTCTTGAATATTTCTTGGGGGTGCACGGGGGCATCCCCATGCTTGAGCGTTTGACCCTCCTGAATCTTTTTATCATCTTCCCTCGCACACTTGAAAACTCCCTTCATACATAACTCATCATAATCTGATTAGCGAGGTTAGTACCCACAATAAAATAATTTTTCCCTACTAGAAATAAAGATAATCTTGAAGAACTACTGTTTCTCAAGATTGCCAAAAGGTTTTTGCAAAGAAAAAGCAAGCTAAAGGTTTGCAAAATGAAGAAAAGGCAAAACAGGACAGAATCTGTGAAAAACAGACCAGCAGGTAGTAAATAATTTTTTCGGGGCACTTCTGCAACTCAAATCAAAAAACTCAGAACAGACGACCGAAAGCCAATTGTATAGAGCACGCTGTCAAAAAATTCAGATCAAAAAGATGATCTGGTGATTTTATACGAATTTTTCTGTCCAAGGACAGAATCTGTTTTCTGGACTGCACGTCACAACTTTTGAACTTTCTTGCAATCGGAGGCTAAACTTGGCACAAAGCTGAAAAGAAAAGATACAATGATGATGCTACTGTAGTAACAAACATCAAGACACAACAAAGGCAAAATAAAACTTTATTCGTTGTGGGCTGCCTCCCAAAAGTGCTTTCTTTTATGCCTTTAAGCTAGGCATAATGCAAAGAGGAATCAAAAATCATCATAATAATCGGAGTTATAAATTGCTTCAATTGGTTCCTCAACAAGTTCACCCTTGTTCCTTCTAGGAAAGGGGTACGTACCTTTTGCCTTCCTGTGTAGGCGGATTTGTCCCTTACCTATATCGATGAAGCCTTTTACCGCTCGGAGGAAGTCCCTTCCAAGCACTATATTTCCTTGGTTTGGCTTCATGATGAGGAAATCAACCATTGCAATCCCTTTAAGGAAGGTAACTGGCACGTCTTTTATTCTTCCCAGGATCTCAGAAATGTCTCCATTAGCATGTTCATGATAGGATGATAATCTGTCCATGTTAAATTTTAAAGAATCATGAACAATTTTTGGCATAGTAGAAACCATAGATCCAATATCACAATAAGCAAGGAAGTCTTGATTAGAGATGTTAATCCTAACAAAAGGCTCCCAATCATTGTCTATTGCCAAAATATCTCTCTTATTGGGTTTGGGTTTCTCTACCTTCATCAAGTCTAGAGCATCCATTCTCTTCTCAATAGTAGCAAGTCTATCTATGACAGTATCAAAACTATGATCATAAACAAAGTAACTAGATAGACCATGTATAATTTCAAGAGCTCTAGCTTCATCACACTCTAGGAAATCTCCTTCAGCTATAATATCAAGAGAGTGTTTACACCATTTAAAAAGACCATGGTAAAAATTTCTAAGCACAATTTTTATAGGTATCCAAGGCATAATTCTCCTATGTGCATCAGAAATTCTGTCCCATGCCTTCTTCATATTTTCTCCATCCCTTTGATGGAAATCTAGAACTTCTGATTCCCTCAAAGTACCAAGTCCTAACATGCTTGACTAAACAGAAAGGACTGCTAACAGGAAAGCATTTTTTTTTAATTTTTGGTAAAGGAAACTAAAGCAAAAACGGAAAGGTAAACTAACAAAACTAAAAAGCAAAGATAAAAGATAGCGTGCAACTCCCCTATCTTGAAGAGTGGAGTCCCCGGCAACGGCGCCAGAAACTTGCTTGATGGCTTCTCTCCCCTCGTTGGTTACCCCAAGTGGAAGGTTTGAGATGTAGCGTAGCGGCAAATTTCCCTTGGCAAAGATACCAAGGATCGAATCCCGTGAGACTCCAAGGGTCGACAAGAAGGTGTCAATGGCGCCAGAAACTTTTGCTTGACAGGACCTGCACACAGATACAAATAACTTTTCTCCCAACGAGTACAGAGAGGTTGTCAATCCCTCCGGTCTTGTCGTTTACAAAGGATCAAACGCAAGAGATAATAGTGATAGGTATGACTGCCACTAGGAAATAAGAACAGGAAGTAAATAGCGGATGTGATCAGCGATGGTAATATGGACCGGGATCCCATGATGTTCACTAGTGATGTCTCTCTCCCAAAAGACGATAAAACAGCTAAGCGAGGTAAACAAATTACAGCTGGGCAATTGACAGGATTATGTGCGCAAACCAATGCTAACTATGCTGTAAAGAAAGGTAGAGGCTCAAAAGCATGGGCGGTACGCCAAGGCAAGTAGACCGAAATACATCTGCATCTACTACTAATCATCCACCTTGAGATATCTATCCAGAACATCTTGCTGGTATTAAGTTGCGAGTCTGTCACAACCCTAGTTCTGGTATGCACTAGGTTAGTCTTGTGGTTTGCATCATGTTTAAATTTCAAATGAAATTGAATTGAGGACTTGTGAAACCCTCAGAAACCCTTTTTGAAAATGACCCAAATAAAAATTGCTCCAAAAAGGTCCAAGAAAATGTTCATGTGGCCCTCTAAAAATATTGGTTAGAGATAAAAATCAAACCAATATTATTAGGAGCTCATAAGTATTTATTTTGGGCATTTGGAATTAATGCAATAGTTATTTGCATTGGATATATATATTATATATTTTATATATGTCCAAAATTCTGATTCTTTATTTTTAGGGGCTTGGATTAATTCCTAGGTCCCTGCAAAATAAATATGTCAGCAGAAAATAATTGATTTAATTTAGAAATTAAATCAAAACAAATGTCAGAAAAATAGAAAAGCAAATAAAAGGAAATAGCTTACCTGGCTTACCTGCAGCCCACCAGGCAGAGCTGGCCCGGCCCACTGGCCAAGCCAGTCATCACCTACCTCGCGCCAGTAGGCCGAGGCGTGTGCCCGACGCACGCGAGCGCTCCGCGTGCCACGCGAGCTGCCTGCCTGCCCTCCCCTCGCCGCCTGGTCGTTTCTGGAGGCGCCACGCGATCTCCCCGACCCTCTCGCATTCTCCTGGACCTCTCCCTCCTCTCCCTCGCTCTCTCTCGCAACCCCCGAACGCCGCCGTCGCCGTCGACCGCCGTAGTCGTTGCCAGAGCCGTCTCCTCGCCCCTCCGTAGAGCCCACAAGCTCCGCCACGACTCCCTCGTCCTCTCCGTCAAGCCACCAGACGCCGGACGCCCTGTGGAGCCGCCGTCGTCATCGTCTTCCTCCTCGGACGCCGCCGACCGCCGGCGACGAATTCGCCGCAGCAGAAGCTTCCCCGAGCCACTGAAGCCCCCAGCAGAACTGCGGTGAGCTCCCGGTTCGTTTCCCCCTTCTCCCCTAGTCGTTTGCGACCTCTAGGTCTACTCTCCGCTGATGCCCGACCTCATCGCCGCCGGCGATGCCGCCGCCGTGGCCACAGCCTCCCAAGCACGAATCCGAGCACGTCACTGCACTTAGTGCTTCGCTAGGAGCCCGTATCACCTCTACTTTAGCCTCCCGTGCCCCGTAGCTCCAACCCCGACGAGGCCCGAACTCCGGCGCCGCCGCGAGCTCGTTTCCGGTGAGCTCCGGCCGCCCTAGCTGTTGCCGCTGGCTGGGATGGATGCGGGTGAGCTCCAGCTCCCCGTAGATGGTCTCAGCTGCGCAGAAGACCCCCGGAACAGAAATCCCGATGCCCTTCGCCGCGTTTGCTGCCGCCGGCGGCTCAACGCCGGCGTGTTAGCTGCGGTTTGACCCGGATTTGACTCCCTGGGTCAATGACAGGTGGGCCCCCACCCCTTTTAGTTAGTTGACCGTTAAGTTAATAAATTATTTTGGTTAATTAGTTTAGCCACTGACATGTGGGCCCAGCCCTGCTGATTTTTCTGTTAGGATTAGTTTAGTGTTAATTAACTCAGTTAATTAACTGAGTCACTGACCAGTGGACCCCACTGTCAGGTTTGACTCTGGACCAGCCCCTTTGACCTGCTGACGTCATGCTTGTGTCATGCTGACGCAGTAAACCAGTTCTGGTATTTAAATAAATCTTAAATGATTTATTTATTTCAGAAATTGGCTTAAACTTCAAAAAATCGCAGAAATTCAACCGTAGCCCAGAATGAAATAATTTATATATGAAAAATTATCAGAAAAATTCAATCTATCCATCTGTACCATTTTCATGCATGACAAATGAAGTTAAACCTACTGTTTATTTGAAAACACATATATGGCATTTAGAAATACTTATTTTAAAGTTGCATTTGAACCCTTGGTTCAAATGGACTTCTTTCAAATTGAATGCTAGTTGCATTAGCTCAACAACATCATATTTTCATGCCATATTCATGCATTATATTGTTGCATATGCTTGTGTTTGATTGTCGGCACCGTTCTTCTCGATAGGTCCAGCTTCGGAGACCGATCCAGAGTACTTGTCAGAGGAGCAGTGCTCTGCACGTTGTTTCACCAGGCAAGCAAACCCCCTTTGTTCATTCTGATACAACCCCTCTCTCGCTCCTGCTCCCTGTTATTGCATTAAAACAACAACGACTTCAACTGCTACTTTATGCTGCGGTAGTTGAACCCATTCCTCTGCATGACCTGTCTTTCCACAGTAAATAGTTGAAACCCACTAGCATGTGTAGGAGTTTATTGAAGCCATGTTGTGATCTTACCATGCCTTGCTTGCTATTGCTTAGTGTGTGTCAGGTCTGATTCATCGGGAATGAATTGGAGTGAAATGATATGTTCTGATGCTGAGGGTTAAGTGTGTGAACACGTTTTGGTAAAGGTAGTGGTGAGAGGCCATGTAGGAGTACATGGTGGGTTGTCTTGCTGGAACCGTCCCTAAGAACTGAGTTCCGAGTATGTTGTCCAATGACTAGTTACTACCACACATTGGGTTCCGGTAACTCGACCCCTCTCGACTTATTAATCAACATGATCTCTGTCCAGGAGTTGCAACTAGTTTCTGGTGTTTGTAGGTAGTGTTAGTAGTCTACCAAGTGGCACTCGGCCAGTGGGCTTGGGACAGACTAGGCACCGTGGCACGGTGTACCAAGCGTAGATCCACTCGGCGAGGTGGGCTTGGGAACCATGCGCACATCATTTGGGGCCGTGAGCGACACCCCGGCCGGACCTCCCCATGGATGGAACCCGAATAGGCGATAAACCTGGACGAGAGACTTGTGTGGTTAGTCAGGTCGTGGCCGACACCCTCGCCAGGCTTCCGCTTGAAGGTTGTCGAGATACACGAGATGTACCTGGCGGTAAGTGGCGAGAGCGTGTGTGAAGAAGTACACCCCTGCAGGGTTAACGTGATCTATTCGAATAGCCGGGTCCATGGTTATGGACTTCTTGGATGCTTACGTGGTACATAGACAACTTGAAGTGGATACTCTAAAATACTCAAGACAAGTGTGAGTGCTATGGATGGCCTTCTCGTAGGGAGACGGGGATGAATCCATAGTGGTGTATTGTGTGGTGCTTAGTGGACTCGTGTGCGCCACCTCAAAAGAGTTACCAGAAATCGTAGAATAGTATAGCCACCGAGTCAAAGCTGGCTTGCTGCAACTAAACCCCACTTTGCCATCTTGATACAAGTGCATGTATGATAGGATCTGATGTAATTCTTGCTGAGTACCTTTGTACTCATGTTTGCTTAATTTATGTTTTGAAGATAGGATTGATGTCTCACTAGTAGTTCCGCTTGGACTTCGACAAGTAGCTTGTACCTCAGCTACATTCTTGGACGAGTGTTGTAGATAGTCAGGCTCTTCAGCCTTTTTCATTTGTAGATGTCTGTACTCAGACATGTTGTGCTTCCGCTTGTTGCTTGTATGCTCTGAATGCTGGGTCGTGAGACCCATGTTGTAATATTTGGCTCCTTGGAGCCTAATGAATAAATACTTTGTTTATTAGAGTCTTGTTGTGATGCCATGTTGTATTTGCACATATTGAGCATATTGTGTGTAAGTTATTGAAATGCTTGGTATGTGTGGGATCCGACACCTAGTTGTTTACCCTTGGTAGCCTATCTTACAGGGAAATGTCTCCTAGTGCTTCCACTGAGCCTTGGTAGCTTTCTACTGCTCCGGATCACTTAGACTGACTGGCATGTGTCCTTCTTCGTTCATGTGTCTGTCCCTTAGGGGAAATGTCACGCGTTGTTCCTTTAAGTCCTTGTAGCTTGCTACGACTTGGGTTCATACGTTGATGACCGACACGTCCGTTGCTGGGTCATGAATGCTTGTCTCTGTAATTTAGTGCCACTTTTGGTTTATAACTGGTCATGTCGGCCCGGGTTCTCTGTCATATGGATGCTAGCGACACTATCATATACGTGAGCCAAAATGCGCAAACGGTCCCGGGCCAGGTAAGGTGGCACCCGTGGGGATACCGTGCGTGAGGCCGCAAAGTGATATGGTGTGTTACATGCTAGATCGGTGTGACTTAGGATCGGGGTCCCGACAGCGTTGGTATCAGAGCCTGACTGCCTGTAGGATTACCTAGCCAAACTGGTCGAAGTTGAGTCTAGAAATTCCTTAGTTATATAAGGGAATTGATTGTGGAAGGGAACGTAAGGCTCTTTTTACTCCTTATACCTCATGTCTTCTGATCTGAGTCATCCTACCTTTCCTACGGGGTTAAGGAACTAGGCTTTCTTTTCTAGCATAACGTTCCCTCTTGGAGTTACTACCTACAACTCGGCCAAAGCAATAAATAGCAACGGAGAACATGCAAGAATTACTCAAGAACATAAATATAAAAGAGGTGAATCAAATATATTACTCACACACAATCTGAACATAATCTCATAATCCATCGGATCCCAGCAAACTCAGCAGAGCAACAGCATAAAGATTACATATGTGCCTCGATCATGTTGGGCAGCTCACGAGGTCTAATCCATGAAGAACAAAGAGGGGAGGAGAACATCACATAGCTACTGGTCATGGACCCATGGTCCAAGGGAGACTAATCACAACTCATCCGGCAAGCGTCCATGGTGGTGGAGAAGCTCCCGGTGGTGGTTCTCCCCTCCGGCAGGGTGCCGGGAAGAGTTCTCCTGGTGCTCCCGATCTTGGAAGCGCGGCGGCGGCGGAACAGAGATGAGATCGCGAAAAAGGGTTCCGTCCTCGAGGGTTTCGGGACGCGAGCAATATATATGCAAAACGGGGTCACCAGAGGCGGAGGTGGGGCCCCAGGCGCCCCCCTAGCACGGCTAGGGGTGGGGCCGTGCCGGGTGGCCGCCTGGGCCACCCCAGGCTCCCCTCTGGCCCTACTTTGGTTTTTCTGGAAGCTCCCGATACGCTGATTTTTCCTGTATTTTTCCCGGAATTTTTAGGGCACTTTTAATATGGGGGAAACCTGAAATAGAAAAAGAGCAGAAAACAGGAACTGGCACTGTGGTGCACTGAGTTAATAGGTTAGTCCAAATATGATCAAAAGTGTATGGAAGTGCATAAATATCATAGCAATATCACACAAAAGAGGCATGCAGCAAGCAGAAATTATAGATACGTTTTGGACGTATCAACAAGGAGTAGCAAAGGCATAAGCTTGGGGATGCCCATGGCACCCCAAGTAAATTCAATATAATCAAAAGCATAAGCTTGGGGATGCCCCGGGAAGGCATCCCCTCTTTTGTCTTCATCCATCGGTAACTATACTCGGAGCTATATTTTTATTCACCACATGATATGTGTTTTGCTTGGAGCGTCAATTTAGTTTATTTTGTTTTGCTTGCTGTTTGAATAATATCCCAAGATCTGAAGTTTTTAAATGTTAGAGAGTCTTCACATAGTTACATAATTATTCAACTACTCATTGATCTTCACTTATATCTTTCGGAGTAATTTGATATTGCTCTAGTGCTTCACTTATATCTTTTAGAGCACGGTGGTAGTAATATTTTGTAGAAATTGTTGAACTCTCATGCTTCAGTTATATCTATTTGAGAGTCTTTTAAAACAGCATGGCAATGTGTTTAGGTTATAGAACTAGTCTTCACATGATAGACATCCAATGTCAATGTAGTCGAAAAATTTCACACCAAGTGCATTGAATAGAATGAGATGTTGCATGCTTGATAATTGTTTTGAGACATGAGGATAGTGATATTAGAGTCATGCTGGTGGAGTTATTATGAAATTGAGAAATACTTGTGTTAAGGTAGTGATTCCCGTATCATGCACGTATGGTGAACCGCTATGTGACGAAGTTAGAGCATGAGGTATTTGTAGAGTGCCAACCTTTGTGTGGAGGTCCGGGGCGCGCGATGGTTAACTCCTACCAACCTTCCCCCTAGGAGCATGCGTTGATTGCTTTGTTTTGATGACTCGTAGATTTTTGCAATAAGTATATGAGTTCTTTATGACTAATGTTGAGTCCATGGATTATACACACTCTCACCCTTCCACCATTGCTAGCCTCTCTTATACTGCGCAACTTTCACCGGTACCATACACCCACTATATATCCTTCCTCAAAACAGCCACCATATATATATTCCTCAAAACAACCACCATACCTACCTATCATGGCATTTCCATAGCCATTCCGAGATATATTGCCATGCAACTTTCCACCGTTCCGTCCATATGACACGCATCATGTTGTCATATTGCCATGCATGATCATGTAGTTGACATCGTATTTGTGGCAAAGCCACCATGCATAATTTTCCATACATGTCACTCTTGATTCATTGCACATCCTGGTACACCGCCGAAGGCAGTCATGTAGAGTCATACTTTGTTCTAGTATCGAGTTGTAAATAAATATAAGTGTGATGACCTTCATTATTAGAGCATTGTCCCGTGTGAGGAAAAAAAAGATAAAGGCCAAATAAAAAAAAGATGGCCCAAAAAAAAATAGAGAGGGGCTAAAAGAAGAAGAAGAAGAGGAAAGCCCCTCCAAAAAAATGAGAGAAAAGAGAGAAGGGACAATGCTACTATCTTTTTCCACACTCGTGCTTCAAAGTAGCACCACGTTCTTCTTGATAGAGAGTCTCATGTTTAGTCACTTTCATATACTAGTGGGAATTTTCATTATAGAACTTGGCTTATATATTCCAACGATGGGCTTCCTCAAATGCCCTAGGTCTTCGTGAGCAAGCAAGTTGGATGCACACCCACTAGTTTCTTTCGTTGAGCTTTCATACATATTTAGCTCTAGTGCATCTGTTGCATGGCAATCCCTACTCACTCACATTGATATCTATTCATGGGCATCTTCCTCCTTTTTGTCTTCTCCACAACCACCTCTCTATTCCACCCATAGTGCTATATGCATGGCTCACGCTCATGTATTGCGTGAAAGTTAAAAGGTTTGAAAAGATAGAGTATGAAAACAAATGCTTGGCTGAAATCGGGGTTGTGCATGATATGAATATTTTGTGTGATGAAGAGGGAGCATAGCCAGACTATATGATTTTGTAGGGATAACTTTCTTTAGCCATAGTATTTTGAGAAGACATGATTGCTTTGTTAGTATGCTTGAAGTATTGTTATTTCTTACGTCAATATAGACTTTTATCTTGAATCTTTCAGATCTGAACATTCATGCCACAATTAAGAGAATTACATTGAAAAACTATGTTGGTTAGCAATCCACATAAAAAATTCTGTTTTTTATCATTTACATACTCGAGGACGAGTAGGAATTAAGCTTGGGGATGCTGATACGTCTCCAACGTATCTATAATTTTTTATTGTTCCATGCTATTATATTATCCTTCTAGGATGTCTTATGGGCTTTATTATACACTTTTATATGATTTTTGGGACTAACCTATTAACCCAAAGCCCAGTGCCAGTTTCTGTTTTTTTCCTGTTTTAGGGTTTTACAGAAAAGGAATATCAAACGGAGTCCAATTGACGAGCCGATTTTTTATGATTTTTTATGGACCAAAAGAAGCCCCCGAAGCAAAAGAGTTGGGCCAGGAGAGCCACGGGCTGCCCTCTAGGGTGGAGGGAGCGCCCTGGGAAGGGGGGCGCGCCCCCCTATCTCGAGGATGGCCCGCAACTCCCCTTTACTTGGCCCCGACTCCAAAAATTCCTTTAAATACTGGAACCTCTAGAAATTAACCTAGATCGGGAGTTCCGCCGCTGAAAGCCTCTGTAGCCACCAAAAACCAATCTACAGCCGTTCTGGCACCCTGCCGGAGGGGGGGGATCCCTCTCTGGTGGCTATCTTCATCATCCTGGCGCTCTCCAGGACGAGGAGGGAGTAGTCCACCCTCGGGGCTGAGGGTATGTACAAGTAGCTATGTGTTTGATCTCTCTCTCTCACGTGTTCTTGAGATGGCACGATCTTGATGTATCACGAGCTTTGCTATTCTAGTTGGATCTTATAATGCTTCTCCCCCTCTACTCTCTTATGGGATTGAGTCTCTAAGGATTTGAGAACACTTGATGTATGTCTTGCACGTGCTTATCTGTGGTGACAATGGGATATCATGTGATCCACTTGATGTATGTTTTGGTGATCAACTTGTGGGTTCTGTGACCTTGGGAACCTATGCATAGGGGTTGGCACACGTTTTCGTATTGACTCTCTGATAGAAACTTTGGGGCACTCTTTGAAGTTCTATGTGTTGGTTGAATATATGTTTCTGAGATTCTGTGATGCATATCGTATAATCATGCCCACGGATACTTGAGGTGAGAATGGAGTATCTAGGTGACATTAGGGTTTTGATTGATTTGTGTCTTAAGGAGTTATTCTAGTACGAACTCTATGATAGATTGAACGTTAATATGGACTCTTGAATAGATCGATAAGAAAGAATAACTTTGAGGTGGTTCCGTACCCTACCATAATCTCTTCGTTTGTTCTCCACTATTAGTTACTTTGGAGTGACTCTTTGTTGCATGTTGAGGGCTAGTAATATGATCCAATTATGTTATCCTTGTTGAGAGAACTTGCACTAGTGAAAGTATGAACCCTAGGCCTTGCCTACTATCATTGCAATACCGTTTATGCTCACGTTTACCACTTGCTACCTTGCTGTTTTTATATTTTCAGTTTACAAAAACCTATATCTACCATCCATATTGCACTTGTGTCACCATCTCTTCGCCGAACTAGTGCACCTATACAATTTGCCATTGTATTGGGTGTGTTGGGGACACAAGAGATTCTTTGTTATTTGGTTGCAGGGTTGTTTGAGAGAGACCATCTTCATCCTACGCCTCCCACAGATTGATAAACCTTAGGTCATCCACTTGAGGGAAATTTGCTACTGCCCTACAAACCTCTGCACTTGGAGGCCCAACAACATCTACAATAAGAAGGTTGTGTAGTAGATATCAGCAGCGCGGCAGAGAGCACACAGTCAGTTTACCCAGGTTTGGGCCGCTGCGAGGCATAAGACCCAACTCCTACTTTGGTGGATTGATGATGGAATGAATGTGGTAGTGCATAGTACACTCGCCCGGCAAGACGTGCCTTAGGGCCACAGCGACTACACGTGTATGGTTGCTTGGGTTCATCAACCTTCCAACCCCTCCTGCAGGTGCCATGGGCCTCCTTTTATAGATTAAGGGGTCACCACAGTGGCAAAATTGACATTACCAACTGATATGATAGCAAACGGTGCTATCATACCTAACTCTGTGGGCTGACAGGGCACATTAAATGCACCGCTTAGTGTCACATTGCTGGTCACCCGGCAAGGCTCGCTGGGCTGTTTCGCCAGCTTCGCATCTGCTTCCCTGACACGTCGCAGGACGGGTGTCCTTTGGGGGTTTCTTCCGTAGGAGATGATTGCCATGTGGTGAATGAAGGAAATATGCCCTAGAGGCAATAATAAAGTTGTTATTTATATTTCCTTATATCATGATAAATGTTTATTATTCATGCTAGAATTGTATTAACAGGAAACTTGATACATGTGTGAATACATAGACAAAACAGAGTGTCCCTAGTATGCCTCTACTAGACTAGCTCGTTAATCAAATATGGTTATGTTTCCTAACCATAGACATGTGTTGTCATTTGATCAAATGGGATCACATCATGAGGAGAATGATGTGATGGACAAGACCCATCCGTTAGCATAGCACTATGATCGTTTAGTTTTAGTGTTATTGCTTTATTCATGACTTATACATGTTCCTCTAACTATGAAATTATGCAACTCTCGAATACCGGAGGAACACCTTCTGTGTTATCAGACGTCACAACATAACTGGGTGATTATAAAGATGCTCTACAGGTGTTTTCAAAAGTGTTTGTAGCGTTGGCATAGATCAAGATTAGGATTTGTCACTCTAAATGTCGGAGAGGTATCTCTGGGCCCTCTCAGTAATAGACATCATAATAAGCCTTGCAAGCAAATGACTAATGAGTTAGTCACGAGATGATGTATTACATAACAAGTAAAGAGACTTGCCGGTAACAAGATTGAACTAGGTATGATGATGCCGACGATCGAATCTCGGGCAAGTAACATACCGATGACAAAGGGAACAATGTATGTTGTTATGCGGTTTGATCGATAAAGATCTTTGTAGAATATGTAGGAGCCAATATGAGCATCCAGGTTCCGCTATTGGTTATTGACCAGAGATGAGTCTCGGTCATGTCTACATAGTTCTCGGACCCATAGGATTCGCACGCTTAATGTTCGATGATGATCTGTATTATGAGTTTATGTGTTTTGATGTACCGAAGGTAGTTCGGAGTCCCGGATGTGATCACGGACATGCCGAGGAGTCTCGAAATGTTCGAGACATAAAGATCGGTATATTGGGAGGCTATGTTTGGACACCGGAATGGTTCCAGATGAGTTCGGGCATTTTCCGGAGTACTGGGAGGTTACCGGAATCCCCCGGGGAGTCAATGGGCCTTATTGGGCCTTAGTGGAAGAGAGGAGGAGGAGGCCAAGTGGAGGGCGCCCCCCAAGCCCAATCCGAATTGGGGTGGGGGCCGGCCCCCCTTTCCTTCTCCCTCTCTTTCTCTTCCTTCTTCTCCTACTCCTACTAGGAAAGGGGGAAACCTACTCCTAGTAGGAGTAGGACTCCCCCCTTGGGCGCGCCCTATGAGGGCCGGCCCTCTCCTCCTCCCCTCCTTTTATACGGGGGAGGGGGGCACCCTATAGACACACAAGTTGATTTCTTAGACATGTGTGGTGCCCCCCTCCATTGTTACACACCTTAGTCATATTGTTGCGGTGCTTAGGCGAAATACAGCGTCGGTAACTTCATCAACACCGTCACCACACCGTCGTGCTAACGAAACTCTCCCTCGGCCTCAACTGGATCAAGAGTTCGAGGGATGTCACCGAGCTGAACATGTGAAGATCGCGGAGGTACCGTACGTTTGGTACTTGGATCGGTTGGATCGTGAAGATGTTCGACTACATCAACCGCGTTACTAAACGCTTCCGCTTTCGGTCTACGAGGGTACGTAGACACACTCTCCCGCTCTGTGCTATGCTTCTCCTGGATAGATCTTGTGTGTTCGTAGGATTTTTTTGAAATACTACGTTCCCAACAGCGAATGGCTGCCACTTAATCACTTTGCGGCTTGACACCGCACTGATCGACAACGTGGGTCGTGTTTGGGTAGTTGGCGTGGCGGTTTACCCCTGCGGCCCCCGGCAGGCCCCGTCATTGAGTCTCTGAAATCTTGTTTCTGGTGGTGGCCTTGCCCCTTGTCGGGCTCGCCAGCCCTGCAAGGGAGGCTCTTCTCTTGTTGATATCTCGTTCTCCCGGCTTGACCTTGGTTTCTCTGGATGTGTCTTGGTTCTTCGAATCTCTTGGTTATTCAATCTTGGGCTTGCTCTTGTGCTTCATCCTTGGTCTCGTGCCTGTGCATAGTTGGGCAACAGACCCAGGGTTTGTTGCACCGACATAAGCCCCGGGACCTGCACCAAACGTGCCGCTGAGCGTCGTCGGGGTAGGGCCTAATAAGTGCACATGCATGATTCCCGAAGTGGCTGGCCCCTTGAAATTTCCTTTGTTGCTTCATTTGTCTTGATTTTGGGGGCGGTTTCCGATTCCCCGGCGCATTTATGTAAAGCTATGACGCCCGGGTAATCAAGCTACAGTAACCCTCTGCTAATGACGACATGCCATCACAATTACTGTTGATAACCTCGCGATGATCCAATCTCGTTAGAATTCAAAAGTCAAAATTATGTCAAACGAAAAAAGATTTTCAAATATTAAAAATAAAATGTTCGGGTGGTGCCAAACAATGCATAAGCAATTATGGTGGGAAAACCACATTTTTCTAAAATAATAAAAAGCACTGTATTAAGTATAGCAGCGATAAAATAATTAATTAAAATGCATACAAATTAATGAATAAATAGAAAATACTTTAATTTAGGTGTCATAATGTTTGTGGCACTATCATATTTATTAATACTAGCTTATGTGCTACTTTTATAAAATGTAAAACTAAAGTAAAAGAGAACTAAAATAAACAGAAAAGAAATTGAAAAGAAAAAGGAAAAACAAACAACAAAAATAAAAGAAAATAAAAAACTAATAGACCCCTTCCCCCCCGGCCCAACCGGCCCAACCAACCCCTATAACCCCCCACCCCACAGTGGGGGAAAATATCCCCTCTCCACCCCCACCGACACTTCTCCCCCCCTCTCGACTGGATCGGGATCGCTCCCGATCCCATCGACGCCCGACGCCGCCCTGGCCTTCGACCCCGCGGCCGTCGCTGCAGCGCACCTTGCTGGACCGCCGACGCCTCCTCATCTCCTCCCCAAGCCGCTTCTTCACGCCACGCCGCCCGGTCATCTACAACGTCGGTGAGGCCCCGGGCCTCCGCGCTCTCTGCTCCCGCACCTCGTCGTTCTCCGCACGCGTACGCGCCCACGACTGCGGCCTCCTCTCCGCGCCGCGCCTGATCAGACGTGCCCCCTCGCGCGGCCCCGCTTTGCCCGCCTCTTCTCACGCGCACTGGCCGCGCCCTGCCGCGTCCGGCTGCGCCAACCGCCGCCCCGCCGTGCTGCCTTGCTGTTGCCGCCGCGACAGTCAGCCACCGCCGT
>LR738709.1:73388481-73417919 GCA_902687465.1 Secale cereale
CCCCTCGTCGCAGCCTCCTCCCTTCGGGCGCCCCTCCGCTGCTTGCCCCCGCCCTTGCCCCGCGTGGCTTAGCCACCGCCGCCTCCGGCGACCGGCCTCACCTCGCCCGTGGCCGGCGCCCCGCCCCTGCTGGTCCGTCGATCTGGGTTGTCGCCCAGTCGGGCGTCGGGCGCCAGCGCCCGTACCCCATCGCTTCGTGCCCGATCCGCCAAGCTCTCTGGCCCACTGGCAAACGGGCCCCCATGGCCAGAACGTTTAAAAAAAGAGGGATAAAAAAAAATATATATATATATATAACATGTAAAATTAAATGATAATAACTAAAATAATTAAAATATTATTAATTAATTAGTTAAAGAATTAATTAAGATTAATTAATCATCGTTAGTTTAACTAAATCCCTAATTAACTTAATTAACTGATAATTATCTAATCAGTCAATGACAGGTGGGACCCACTGGTCAGGTTGACCAGCCAACCGTGCTGACGTCAGCATGATGTCATGCTGATGTCATAAATCCTTTTTAAAACTAATTTAATTAATATTAAATTCCAGAAATTAATAAAACCTTTAGAAAATCATATCTTTTAATCCGTAACTCGGTTGAAAATAATTTATAAATGAAAGTTGCTCAGAACGACGAGACGAATGCGAATACGCGGTCCGTTCGTCCGCCACACATCTCTATCATACCGAACATGCAACATTCCCCTCCGTTTCATCTGCCCGAAAATGCCTAACACCGGGAATACTTTCCCGGATGTTATTCCTCTTCGCCTGTATCACCGAGCACCGCGTTAGGTCACACGTAGCACCGCCTTTTGCCATGTTATGCTTTGTGATGCTATTGTTTGCTCTGTTTTTTATTTGTTTCCCCTTCGTTGCTTATTTTCGGTAGACTCCGATACTGTGATAGACCCCGAGACCATTGATGCTTCGGTGTTCGACTACGGCTACGATTCTGAAGATTCCTTTTGTCTGCAGAGCTTCCAGGCAAGCCCCCCCTTTGATCACTAGATATCGCCTATTCTTCTCTCTACTGCTTGCATTAGAGTAGTGTAGCATGTTACTGCTTTCGATACTCCTATTCTGCTGCATAGCCTGTCATTGTTGCTACCACTGTTGATACTTTACCTGTAATCCTAAATGCTTAGTATAGGATGCTAGTATTCCATCAGTGGCCCTACACCCTTGTCCGTCTGCCCTGCTATTCTATCGGGCCGTGATCACTTGGAGGTGATCACGGGTATATATTACATACACTTATACATGACACATGATGTGACTAAAGTCGGGTCGGCTCTTTGAGTACCCGCAAGTGATTCTGATGTGGGGGCTGAAAGGACAGGCGGCTCCATCCAGGCAGTGGTGGGCCTGAGTTCCCGACGGCCCCCGAGTGGATCTTTGTGGCGGAGCGACAGGGGCAGGTTGAGACACCCAGTGGAGAGGTGGCCTGGCCCTGGTCGTTGTCCGCGGTTATTTCATTATAACACGCTTAACGAGTTTGGATAGTTGATCTGAGTCTGGCCATTTGGTCTATACGCACTAACCAGCTGCGTGGGAACAGTTATGGGCACTCGACGTCGTGGTATCAGCCGAAGCCTTTTTGACGTCAGCGACTTAGCGGCGCGCGGCGGATTGGACTGGAAAGCCTACTCTGGTATTAGGAGAGGCTAGGTCTGCTTACCGGTCGCGTACGCAACATGCAGGTGTGCGTTAGGCGATGGGCCCGGACCCCTGCGCGCCTTGGACTTAGACCGGCGTGCTGACCTCTCTGCTGTGCTTAGGTAGGGCTGCGACGTGTTGATCTTCCGAGGCCGGGCATGACCCTAGAAAGTGTGTCCGGCCAAATGAGATCAAGCGTGCTGGGTTATGTGGTGCACCCCTGCAGGGAAGTTAATCTATTCGAATAGCCGTGTCCCTCGGTAAAAGGACGACCCGGAGTTGTACTCCGACCTCATGACAACTAGAACCGGATACTTAATAAAACACACCCTTACCAGTGCCAGATACAACCCGGTGGTTGCTCTCTCACAGGGTGATGTGCGGGAGGATTGCCGGGTAGGTTTATGCTATACGATGTTACTTGGTGAACTTACCATCTATTCTATTCTACTGCTGCAAGACGGAGGCTGCGAGAAGCGAGGATACTTGTTACTTTCCAGCTACCCTCATCTTCTGCTGCGAGATGGAGGTTACGAGAAGCGTAGTCTTCGTTTGGATTAGCTATCCCCCCTCTTATTCTGGCATTCTGCAGTTCAGTCCACATATATTACCCCCTTACACAGATATCATTGCATATGTAGTGTAGATCCTTGCTTGCAAGTACTTTGGATGAGTACTCACGGTTGCTTTTCTCTCCCTTTTCCCCTTTTGTTCCTTCTTCTCGGATGACGCAACCAGATGGTGGAGCCCAGGAGCCAGAGGATCCCGATGATGTTTCTACATGGAGTTCGGCTTCGAGGAGTAGTTAGGAGGTCCCAGGCAGGAGGCCTTGCCTTTTCGATCGTTGCTACTTTTGTGCTAGCCTTCTTAAGGCAAACTTGTTTAACTTATGTCTGTACTCAGATATTGTTGCTTCCGCTGACACTTGTGTTTTCGAGCTTTTGTATTCGAGCCCTCGAGGCCCCTGGCTTGTAATATAAAGCTTGTATTATTTTAATTTGTGTCTAGAGTTGTGTTGTGATATCTTCCAGTGAGTCCTTGATCTTGGCCGTACACATTTGCGTGCATGATTAGTGTACGGACAAATCGGGGGCGTCACAAAAGCCAATAGTGACGGGGCCGCTGCAGTGACAACCCATGAATGACTTTAACACACGGGGTGGAAACCGCCAGTTTCCTCTTCCCATTACACATCCTTATCCTTAGCCATGTATGCTGCATGCATTGCGCGGGTTAGGTAACGGAGGTGCGTGGCGCGAAGGAGTGCCGTGGAGTGGGTCCGCCGCCTTGAATTGGTGGAGGAGGACGGCGGTCGCCCGTTGATGGAGCAACTCCTTTCCATGCCCTGCCTATAAAAGGAGGGGTGGAATGGAGTGGAGTCATCCATATTTACCTTCTTGTTCTTCTTCCTCTCTTGTTCTCTCCTTCCTTTGGTGATGTCGAAAACAGGAGCGTGGGGCCAGCCCCAGGGCTTCTGCTTCAGACCGTTGTTGCCTCATGTTGATGCCGGTGTCCGGGGAGTGAGCCTGGTCCTTGGTGTAACGGGTCTCTTGGTCTCTTCGAGGCTCGGCCGGGAGGCGGGGCTGGAGATCATTGGTAATCACAACATTGCCCCTCCCGGAGGTCTTGGGGCTGATTTCAATGAGGGATAAGCATCTCCGCTCGCCAAGGTGGCAAGCGGCATGCCCCGAGCCCCCTGGCCATCTTGGTCGCTTGCCGTCTTTCCAAGGGTGGCGCCAAACAAGGGTTACAGTCCCCCTCGAGAACGGTGTTGACGAAGTTGAATCCAGGGGAGAACGAGAAGATGGGAGGTAGGTCGACCAGTAGGAGCGCGACCACATCAATGCGTTGGTCTCGTACTGGCGACCTGCTACCCGCTTAGCTCTCCCCCTCTTTCCCCGGCACCGTCATTCCCATTTCTTAGGTTGGGGACAGGCTCGTTCCTATGGTACTTCCGCCTCCCCTGAGGGGTCTTCTGACTGGGCTTTGGTGTCCTTTCCTTCCGGTGCATGTGCTGGAGCCCCTCTTCTGGTCCTGGAGGTGGTGACCAGGGGGTCATCGTGGTGCTCAGTGCGTCCTCCTCCGTCGCAGCCTCGCCACCCCCGATCTTGTCAGGCTAGATCCGACAGCTCTCTACAAGGATCGCGGCGTGATACTTCTCCGTCGTATCTATAATTTTTTATTGTTCCATGCCAATATTCTACAACTTTTACATACTCTTGGCAACTTTTATACTATTTTTGGGACTAACATATTGATCCAGTGCCCAGTGCCAGTTTGTGTTTGTTGCATGTTTTTTGTTTCGCAGAATATCCATATCAAACGGAGTCCAAACGGGATAAAAACGCATGGAGATTTTTTTGGAATATATGTGATTTTTGGGAAGAAGAATCAACGCGAGACGATGCTCGAGGGGATCACGAGGCAGGGGCACGCCCCAAGGGGGTGGGCGCGCCCCTGACCCTCGTGGCCACCCCGCAAGGCGGTTAGTGCCCTTATTTCTCTGCAAGAAATCCAATATTCGGATACAAATCTTGTCAAAATTCAGCCCAATCGGAGTTACGGATCTCGGGGAATATAAGAGACGGTGAAAGGCCAGAATATGGGAATGCGGAAACAGAGAGAGACAGAGAGACATATCCAATCTCAGAGGGGCTCTCTCCCCTACCATGCCATGGAGACCAAGGACCAGAGGGAGAACCCTTCCCCACCTAGGGATAAGGCCAAGGAAGAAGGAGAAGTAGGGGGGGGGGGCTCTCTCCCCCTCGCTTCCGTTGGTGTCAGAGTGCCACCGGGGCCATCATCAGGCGACGGCGATCTACACCAACACCTCCGTCATCTTCACCAACATCTTCATCACCTTCCCTCATCTATCTACAGCGGTCCACTCTCCCGCAGCCCGCTATACCCTCTACTTGAACATGGTGCTTTATGCTTCATATTATTATCCAATGATGTGTTGCCATCCTATGATGTCTGAGTATATTTTCGTTGGCCTATCGGTAATTGGTGAATTGCTATAATTGGTTTAATTAGCTTGTGGTTATGTTGTTGTCCTTTGGTGCGCATCATATGAGCGCGCACATAGATCACACCATAGGGTTAGTTGTATGTTGATAGGACTATGTATTGGAGGGCAAGAGTGACAGAAGCTTCAACGTAGCATAGAAATTGATGCATACGGGATTGAAGGGGGACCAATATATCTTAATGCTATGGTTGGGTTTTACTTTAATGAACATTAGTAGTTGCAGATGCTTTCTAATAGTTCCAATCATAAGTGCATAGAATTCCAAGTCAGGGATGACATGCTAGCAGCGGCCTCTCCCACATAAAACTTGCTATCGGTCTAGTAACGTAGTCAATTGCTTAGGGACAATTTCGCAACTCCTACCACCACTTTTCCACACTCGCTATACTAACTTTATTGCTTCTTTATCTAAACAGCCCCTAGTTTTTATTTACGTGCTCTTTATATTCTTGCAAACCTATCCCACAACACATAGAAAGTACTTCTAGTTTCATACTTGTTCTAGGTAAAGTAAACCTTAAGCGTGCATAGAGTTGTATCGGTGGTCGATAGAACTTGAGGGAATATTTGTTCTAGATTTAGCTCCTCGTTGGGTTCGACACTCTTACTTATCGAAAGAGGCTACAATTGATCCCCTATACTTGTGGGTTATCAAGACATTTTTCTGTTGCCGTTGCCGGGGAGCAATAGCGTGGGGTGAATATTCTCGTGTGTGCTTGTTTGCTTTATCACTAAGTAGATTTTATTTGATGTTCTAAGTTGTTCTCTATCTTTAGTTATGGATATGGAACACGAAATACCAAAAAAATTAGGTGTACTTGCTACTCATGGAGATGGGGAACCTCCTAAACTCTCGATGCTCATTATGTGAACGATATTATGTACTACTTTGATAATCCTGAGAAAACCCCATTCAACTATATAATGGGAGTAACATTGGATCAAGTGAATACTTTAGGGATTATCGCTTGACTCAAAAAGGGAAACTATAATGGGACCAAATTCATATGTTGCATTGGTATGCTCGGGAGCTTTGCTTGAGATATGATTATACTTGTTTCTCTAGGATGAATGCTCCACACCTACCCTTTTCATGCAAATTAAATGATGAAAACTTAGCATCTTATGCTAATGGTATATATGATTACTATGATGTTGAACAAATAGAAGAATTTTTTTCTTTTAAGGGTGCTTGTGAAATTAAATGTTTGTGTGAAGAGTATGAAAATTATGATGATGCCGCTTCTAGATATGAAAATCTTGCTATATTGAAATATTGCTATTTCAATTATAAATACAATGCCAATATTGATGCGTTTATTGAGAAGGTCTCCGCTGTCCAAGAAGAGACTAATATTTTGCAGGAAACTATGGAAGAAGAAATTGATGACACTATGAGCTCATTTGATGAAAAAGATGACGAGGAGAGCGAAGAACAAAAGGAGGAAGAGCGGATTAGCTACCCGTGCCCACCTTATAATGAGACTAACTCTTCAAACCATATATTGTTTAATTTCCCTTCGTGCTTACCAAATGATGAATGATATGATGATTGCTATGATCCCCTGAATTCATTTGAAATACCCCTTTATGATGAACTTGATGCTTGCTATGCTTGTGGCCAAGGTGCCAATATGAATTATGCTTATGGAGATGAACTTGCTATAGTTCCCTATGTTAAACATAAAATTGTTGCTATTGCACCCACACATGATAGTCTTATTATCTTTTTGAATTCTCCCAACTACACTATATCGGAGAAGTTTGCACTTATTAAGGACTATATTGATGGGTTGCATTCTACTACTACACATGATGCTTTTAATAGATATAATATGCATGTGCTTGCTGCTCCTACTTGCAATTATTATGAGAGAGGAACTACATCTCCGCTTCTCTATGTTTCCAATATGATAAAATGACAAGAAACTGTTTATACTATGCATTGGCCTTTACTATGTGTGCATGAATTGTTCCTTTATGACATGCCGATGCATAGGAAGAGAGTTAGACTTCGTTGTTGCATGATATATGTTACTTTGTGCTCACTACTAAATCACAAATCATTGTTAATTAAAATTGGCTTTGATACACCTTGGGATCCGGGTGGATCCATTACTTGAGCACTATATGCCTAGCTTATTGGCTTTAAAGAAAGTGCTGCCAGGGAGTCAACCGGAAGTTTTAGAGATTCATTTATTTCTGTTGTGTGCTTTTATAAATTTTAAAAACAAAAAAATATAGAGGGGAACCTAAAACTTCTCAAAAAGAAAAGTGAAAGTTAGAAGGACGAGCACCGTTGAAATGGGGGAGCTCCTTGAACTTTGTTCATGCCCATGGAAACCTTGCAAATCTTGAATTACAGAAATTTTTCATAAAAATAATTATCCCCTTGTACAATTCCATCGTATTATAAAAATAATGTGCCAAGAGTTTGCGTTTAGGATGATTAAATTGCTTGTTGGTTTGTGCGGTGCAAAAGGAGAAACTTTAGCTGTAGTGCGCGATTTTACATTTTTGCTGGAACATCGAAAGGATCTAAAACTTTTTGGAAAGTCTTTCTGTACAAATTGTTATTTTTTCCTAATTTTTCTAGAATATTTAGAGTTACAGAAGTATGGTTAATGTTCAGATTACTACAGACTGTCCTGTTTTCACGGATTGCTGTTATAGCTTCATTATTTGCATATGTTTGAATTCTTGTTGAAGCCTAATTGACTTGGGGCCATATAATTGTGATAGCATACAGTGGGTAATGTTTGTTCATAATTATACAACAATGTTAGAGCAGTACATGTTGGGATTGCACTGATCATGTGCACTAACCCCGCCACTAAAAGTTCGATTAAGTTTTGTGTGGATGAAGTGTTTGAAGATCGAGGAGGTCTCGATATGAGGAGAAGGAGGAGAGGCAAGAGCTCAAACTTGGGGATTCCCAAGTTACCCCAAGTAAATATTCAAGGAGACTCAAGCGTCTAAGCTTGGGGGTGCCCTGAAAGGCATCCCATCTTTCTTCAACAAATATCGCTATGTTTTCGGATTCGTTTCGTTCACATGATGTGCGTAAACTCTTGGAGCGTCGTGTGCCTTTTATTTTTCCTTTTAATAAATGCACCATGCTGGTATGAGATAGTCCTTGGTTGATTTATAGAATGCTCTTTGCACTTCACTTATATCTGTTGAGTATGGCTTTATAGAATGCTTCGTGTGCTTCACTTATATCATTTGAAGTTTGGATTGCCTGTTTCTCCACACATAGGAAACCGCCATTTGTAGAATGCTCTTTTGCTTCACTTATATTTGTTAGAGCACGGGCATATCTTTTGTAGAAAGAATTGAAACTCTCTTGCTTCACTTATATCTATTTAGAGAGTTGACAGGAATTGGTCATTCACATGGTTAGTCATAAAATCCTACATAAACTTGTAGATCACTGAATATGATATGTTTGATTCCTTGCAATAGTATTGTGATATAGAGATGCTAATATGTGGGAGGTAATAGTGAATGATTGTGGTTTAGTAAAAATATTGCTGTTAAGGTTTGTGATTCCCGAAGCATGCACGTGTGGTCTCATAACTCTGTAACCAAATAGGCGCGCATTGTATTTTGATTGTTTATCTTTGCGTGAAGGTAGGGGAGCACGATGGTTAACTCCTACCAACCTCCCCCCTAGTAGCATGCGTCGTAGTATTTTTCTTCGAGGGCTAATAGATTTTTTGCGATAAGTATGTGAGTTCTATATGACTAATGTTGAGTTCATGGATTATATGCACTCTCACCCTTTGTAAAGGCATATTTCTCCCTAAGTAGTTTTGGTGATCGATGACAATGCTTTTGCGGACTAATCGTGTGCACTGGGCATTTCAGATATCTCATACCTAGGCACAAGACGATTAAGTGCCCCTCGGAACCTATTGAAGACGGTGTTTCCTTTTGTTCCTTTTCGGTGGAATTGAGTCATTGGAAAGCTGTACTATTAAGAGGGGGTCTGCTTCGGAAAGGTTAGGGTGGAATCAACACGTACACAAATATTCTTTCGCACCACCTTTCCTTCGCTTCTTTGGAGCTCCGTCTGTTTTCCTTGTCTTTGCAAAAACGATGACGTTCTACTACTATCACTCTGAGACATGCGGTAGTACCGCTCAATGAAAGAGGTAGTATTGCACGACCTCACTGTAGTACCGCTCCAAGGCTACAGTAGTACCGCACATCGCGGTAGTACCATACCAAGGACCCGGTAGTACCATGTGGCCGGCCCCAGCGTCGTAACTAGTACGGAAGTAGGAGCGGAAGTAAAATTTTACTTCCGCGTCCTACGCGGTAGTACCACTCCGAGCAAGCGGTAGTACCGTGTTGGGTTTTTGCATCGATCGAAACTCTACGAAAGTAGCCACGAACGTAATTTATTTAGTCCGCACTCTTCCCCGACCAGTTTGACCCTGCCTTGCGGTAGTACCGTAAGGACGTGCGGTAGTACCGCTCCGGCAGTAGTACCGCCTTTTGCTTTTCGCAACAGGGGTTAGATCTGTCTCATGCCGCGCCAGCGTTAGTACTACACCTGGAGCGGTAGTACCGCAGGGCCGTGCAGTAGTACCGCAAGTTAAGTACGGTAGTACTGCATGTTGCGGGCAGAGTTGGTGGATAACGGTTGGATATGTTCTTCCACTATATAAGGTGAGTCTTCTTCCTCAAGTTCACTTACCTCTTCCCCCCAAGCTCCATTGTTGCTCAAAGCTCCATTTCCGCCCGATCTCTCTCCCTAGCCAATCAAACTTGTTGATTTCCTAGGGATTGCTTGAGAAGGCATCGATCTACACTTCCACCAAGAGAAATTTGATTCCCCCAACTAATCCCTTGTGGATCTTGTTACTCTTGGGTGTTTGAGCACCCTAGACGGTTGAGGTCACCGCAGAGCCATAGTCCATTGTGGCGAAGCTTCATGGTGTCGTTGGGAGCCTCCAATTCGGTTGTGGAGATAGCCCCAACCTTGTTTGTAAAGGTTCGGTCGCCGCCTTCAAGGGCACCACTAGTGGATTCACGACACCTTGCATTGTGTGAGGGCGTGAGGAGAATACGGTGGCCCTGGTGGCTTCTTGGGGAGCATTGTGCCTCCACACCGCTCCAACGGAGATGTACTTCCTCTCAAAGGGAAGGAACTTCGGTAACACATCCTCGTCTTCACCGGCTCCACTTGTGATTATTTCTTACCTTTACTTGTGCAAGCTTTCATTGTATATACTAGCTTGCTTGCTTGTGTGCTTACTTTTGTTGCTTCATATAGGTTGTCCATCTAGTTGCATATCTAGACAACCCACTTTCTTGCTAAGTTTAAATTGGTTAAGAAAAGCTAAAAAAATTTAGTTGCCTATTTACCCCCCCTCTAGTCGACCATATCGATCCTTTCAATTCGTATAAGAGCCTCGTCTCTTTATTAAGGACTTCACCGTCCAAAGAGTATGGGTGACAACGTAGTCGAGACAGAGGGACACTCCGGTGGAACTCCGTCCTTGCCTACGTCCGATGGGGGAACCTCGGTCTCTTGTGAGGAGTTCAACGTGGCTATGGACACACTGAAAGACTCACTGACGACCGAGGTCAAAGGCGTGTTCAAGGAATTTCTTGAGGGACTTAAAATACCCACCGCACCGTTGGAGGTGGTTCGTCCCACTACCAACATGTCGGATGCTGTTCCCAACAAGGGAGAAGCTAGTAGTGAGCAAGTCCCGGTTACTAAGAATGGGAGTGGGATTTTTGCCCACTCCGCGCCTCCTACCCATTACGGAGGAACCGTTCCTACTCCGCATTTAAATTCGGTTGGTCCTCCTCCTAAGTTTGTGAAAAATTATGATTTTGCCACTTGGACGTTTCGCTTTAAACGTCATTTAAATCATTGTTCTACTAATCTTTGGAGAATCATGGAGCAAGGTTTCTACCCACATGATCCTTACAACTTAACTCCAAGAGAAGCTGCGGATCATCAATTCAACGAGTCTGTTCTCTGCGTTCTTCAAGAAGCGATCCCTCCCGAAGCCATTGCACATCTTCGACCCTTCACCGTGGCCAAGGAAGCTTGGGAGCATGTTGGCTCCTTGTACAAGGCGAGTGCAAGCATTCAACGCTCAAACTATGAAGTTGTGCAAGATGAAGCCGATGAGTTTGCCATGATCGAAGATGAAGATCCTCGTGAACTTTATCAGAGACTGACTACTCTTGCGGTCTCGCTTCGAGATCATGGGAGCAAGGACACGGATGACAATTGGATCAAGCGCAAGTTTATCAAGGCCATGATGCCTTATAAAAGGCCATGTCATATGTCATCCGCCAAAGACCGGACTTCCACACTTTGTCATCAAGTGAAGTGTTGGATGAGTTCATTGCCATGAGGATCTTGGACAAGACCGCCGACAATGCGGTATTACGAGCTGAACAGTCAAAGAAGCCCAACCTTGCTTTGAAGGCCAAGGCTTGTGTGGAAGAAGAGGATGAAGAGGATGAAGATGATTGTTGCCCCGAAGACACCAAATATGCCTATCATGAGCACCTGGCTCTTGCTTCACAGCAATTTTGGGGCAACAAGAAGAACTCAAGGCCCAATTTCAACAATAACAATTCAAGTTGCAACAAGGGCAAGCAACGAGTGAGGACGTGCTACAACTGTGGCAATGTGAGTCACTTTGTTGTAGATTGCCCATATGAGAAAAGAGAAGAATGGAGGCAAGCTTATCCGAAAGGACAAGGCCAAGTCTTATCCCAACAAGAACAACTTCAACAAGAAGACCCCTCCCAAAGGGCTAGTGGCCCAAGAAGAAAATGTTGAGGATGATGATGATGATGAAGATGATGAGGTGGTCACTATGGCCACCATTGCTATTGCAACAACACCACGATCATCTCTCTTTGACTCACCAAATGAGAACATCACCGCCAAGTGCCTCATGGCTAAGGCCACCAACAAGGTAACCCCCAACATCAATTCTACCATCACATCTAATCCTTCTTTGACGGATTGTATTGATGAGAGAGAGGGGGTAGAGGAGGAAGAAAATGAATTTGAGTTGTTTATGAGTAAACTCAAGGGCAAACCCAAGAAGCACTTCGTTGCTCTCTTGGAACAACTCGATGAAGCTAATGACATGATCGAGGCTCACGAGGAGACCATTTCTAAAATGGAGGGTCACAGTCGTGACTATGCCGATGAGATATCGGATCTCTCTAATGCTCTTGAGGAAGAGCGTGGTCTTCATTTGGCTCTTGAGGAGTCACACAATGATGATCATGCTAAATTAAGGAAAGATCTTGATCATGCTTTAGTTGTCTCTCATGTGCTCAACTCCGAGAAGGCAAAGCTTGTGGTTGACCATGCTAGACTCAAGGAGGAGTTCATCACGCTTGACAAGGCTTACAAAGTGTTAAAGAGTGTACATACTAGTCTCACAGAGTCTCATGATCAACTTCAAGCTTCGCTAACTAAAGAGAAAGCTACCTTTCCTCACATGATTTTAATTGTTAATGCAAATGCTACTAACCCATGTTGCAAGCATGTGCATCTTGTTGAAGAGAATGCCAAGTTGAAGAAGCAACTTGAGAAAGGCCTTGTGCCATGTATACAAGGTGAGAAGAACCTCAACGATCTTTTGAGCAATCAAAAGGAAGTTGTCGCAAAGGAAGGAATTGGGTTTGCTCCCAAGCCCAAGAAGAAGAAGAACGACAAGACCAAGCAACCTCCTCCTCTCAAGAAAACCTTTGTAAAAGAGGGAGAGGGTGGTCCTAAGAAGAAGAACAATGTGAAGAGTGGTGGAGTCAAGAAAAACCCCTCCACGCCATCAAACATAGACGGCGACTTTAACCCTTCTTATGTTCTATGTCGTGCTAGTGATGGACATGTTCTTGCTAAATTTGTTGGATCTTCTTATGAGTACATTGAATGGTCTATTTGGGTTCCTAAGACCCTTCTTACTAACCTCAAAGGACCCATTACAAAATGGGTGCCTAAATCCAAGCATTTATCTCTTGTAGGAGTTTGCTTCCGGTGGAGGATCATGGTTGCTCGATAGTGGAGCCACAAATCATATGACCGGAAGCAAAGACTTGGTGGTGGACGTGCACCAAGGTTCATCTATGGCCACCAATGTCGAATGGGGTGATGCCTCATCCTCTAAGTTATTGGGGCTCGGCAAGGTTGTTGTTTCTCATGATCTCACGATCGAGAAAGTCATGCTTGTTGAGTCCCTTGCATACAACTTACTTTCTGTTCGTCAACTTGCACTCATGGGCTTTGCCACATTCTTTGATATTGATACCGTGGCCCTCTTGTGGAGCAAGACTCTTAAAGTAGCTTATGTTGGGCATGTCGAGAACGGTCTCTATGGGGTTAACTTCTCGGAGCAACCCACTAAGACCGCGACTTGCCTAATGGCTAAAGTTGATTTGGGATGGCTTTGGCATCGCCGGTTAGACCAGGTCAATATGATGTCTTTGCAAAGTCTTCTCAAGGGGGACCATGTCCGTGGACTAACAAATGTTAGCTTTGCCAAAGATTGTGCTTGCAGTGTTTGTATTGAAGGAAAGTTACACGAGAAGGCTCACCCTCCCACGAGTATCATCTACTCAAAAAGACCGTTAGAGCTCCTTCACATGGATCTCTTTGGGCCTCCATCCTTTGATAGTCTTGGGGGTAGAAAGTATTGCTTGGTGATTGTAGATGATTATTCAGGATACACTTGGTATATTTCTTCAAGAAGAAGAGTGAGACCCAGCAAACCATCATCAACTTTGCAAATGAAGCTCAATGTCAACATGATGCAAAGATCTTGATGATTCGAAGTGACAATGACACCGAGTTTAAGAACTACACCTTGGATGAGTTTCTCAGTGATGAGGGGATCAAACATCAATATGCCGCACCTTATACCCCTCAACAAAATGGTGTAGCGGAGAGGTAGAACCGGACTCTGATGGACGCGGCGAGGACCATGATGGCGGAGTTCAAGTCTCCATACAACTTTTGGGCCGAATCCATCAACAACAATTGTCATGCATCCAATCGGCTCTATCTCTTCAAAGGCTTGAACAAGACTCCGTATGAGATCCTTACCGGTAACAAGCCCAATCTCAAGTACTTCCGGGTGTTCGGGTGTAAGTGTTTCATACTCAAGAAAGGTGCTCGTTTGTCTAAATTTGAAGCTAGAGCTCATGAGGGCATATTTGTTGGTTATGCTACAATATCTCATGCTTACCGTGTCCTCAACAAGTCCAATGGACTCATTGAGGAGACGTGTAACATAGAGTTTGATGAGAATAACGGCTCCCAAGTGGTGCAAAGTGGTACTTGTGATGTACGTGATGAAATTCCTCCTCAAGCCATAAGAAGAATGGGTGTTGGTTATATGCTACACATTGAGGAACCCCTTGTGGCCGAAGGAGAAGGACAATGTTCCACTCAAGTGGAACCATCATCAACCCAAGACCCACACGCTTCCGAAGAACAAAGTAAAGGCATCAACCGGATGAACAAGGCCAAGTGCAAGATCAACCACAAGATGGTGGTGAGCCACCAAATGATGCACAAGGCCAAGTTCCCTCTTCTGAGCATGATCAAGATCAAGAGGAATCTCAAGATCAAGATCAAGCTCTTGACGACACTCAAGATGGTCAACTCATAGCTCCTTAACTATGACTTGAAGAGCAATTGGAGCTTCGTGCTGCTAAAGTTGCTTCCAGGCTCGCTTCTAGAGAGCATCACATGGGGAATATTATTGGAAGCATCACAAAGGGGGTAAGCACTCATAAACAATTAGCAAACTATTGTGATCATCAAGCTTTTGTCTCTCGTGTTGAACCTCAAAAGGTCTATGAGGCGCTCGAAGACCCCGATTGGCTCAATGCCATGCATGAAGAACTCCATAACTTCGAACGCAACAAAGTGTGTTGTCTGGTGCCAAGGCCGAAGGAGAACCATAATGTCATGGGAACCAAGTGGATCTTTAAGAACAAGCAAGATGCTCATGGCATTGTCATTCGCAACAAGGCTCGTTTGGTGGCTCAAGGCTACTCCCAAGTCGAGGGTATCGACTACGGTGAAACCTTTGCCCCCGTTGCTCGCCTTGAATCTATTCGTTTGTTGCTTGCATATGCTTCTCATCATAACTTTAAATTCCAACAAATGGATGTGAAAAGTGCGTTTCTTAATGGTCCTCTTAATGAGTTGGTGTATGTCAAACAACCCCCGGGGTTTGAGGATCCTAAGTTCCCCAATCACGTGTATCAACTTGATAAGGCGCTCTATGGCCTTAAACAAGCCCCACGTGCGTGGTATGAGCATCTTACCGAGTTGTTGCAAGATCCTGGGTTTGAAATTAGGAAAATCGACCCCACACTTTTTACTAAGAAGGTAAAAGGGGAGTTGTTTGTTTGCCAACTATATGTTGATGATATTATCTTTGGTTCACCTAACAAAGCTTTCAATGATGAGTTTGCCGCACTCATGACCATGCATTTTGAGATGTCCATGATGGGAGAGTTGAAGTTCTTCCTTGGATTTGAGATAAAACAAAGAAGAGAAGGAATCTTCATCAAACAAGCCAAATACACTCAAGACATGCTCAAGAGGTTCAAGCTAAGTGATGTCAAGCCGGCACCTACTCCATTGCCTACCAAGTGCCAACTTGACATTGATCCCAATGGTAAAGCGGTGCATCAAAAGGTACATCATTCTATCATTAAATCCTTGCTTTACCTTTGTGCATCTAGACCAGATATGATGTTGAGTGTGGGAATCTGTGCACAGTTTCAAGCCTCACTTAAGGAAAGTCACTTTGTGGCAGTCAAGCGAATCTTTCGATATTTGGCTCATACCCCAAACTTTGCCTTATGGTACCCAAGAGGAGCAAACTTCAACCTTGTAGGTTTCTCAGATTCGGATTGGGCGGGAGACAAAGTGGATAGGAAGTCCACTTCCTGAGGGTGCCAATTCCTTGGTTGCTCTTTGGTAAGTTGGTCTTCTAAGAAGCAATGTTGTGTGTGTCTCTCGTCCACCATAGCGGAGTATGTGGCGGCCGACGGTTGTTGTGCACAAATTTATATGGATGAGGCAAACTTTAAAGGATTACAGTGTCACTTGTGACAAAGTGCCTCTTTGGTGTGACCATGAAAGTGCCATCAAGATTTCTCTCAACCCGGTGCAACACTTCAAAATGAAGCATATTGAGATTCGGTATCACTTCATCCGGGATCATATTCGGCGAGGAGAAATAGAGCTTCATTATGTCAACACACATGATAACCTTGCAGATATCTTCACGAAGACATTGGATGAAGCAAGATTTTGCGAGTTAAGGAATGAGCTAAATATCATAGATTTGAGCAATGTGGATTGAAACCTTTCACACCTCCTCCCACTTGTCATAATCATCGTGTCTAGGTGTAGGCATGGACATAGGGGGACTATTGTTCTCTCAATGAACTCTTCCTCCCCCCATTATGCATAAAACGATCAAGTATTTATTGTTCGCCATTTTTAGATGGTACTAGTGCTTAAAGACGAGTGTTGGTCATTGGCCCAAGGATAATTTTTCACAGTGCCATACCAAGTAACTCAAACATAGGTGCCTCCGGCCACCGACCTCTTTCGAAGAGGGGTGTCTTGTGTGTTGTTCTAGTTGTCTGTTGTCTTTCTTTCCTGTTGCCTTGTTTGTGTGCTCTTGGTTCGTAGTTGCTTTGCATATGCCTTCCTTTTTGAAACTTGCACTTTCTTGGTGGAGCGGTACTACCGTGGTTAGTCACTGTACTACCGCAAGAGAGCCTCCTGGTACTACCGCAACTAGCACGACACTAATATTTTACTGCCACTGGAGAGCGGTACTACCGCCCTGCTCGCGCTACTTCCGCCTGGGCGGTACAACCGCGGTGATACGTGGTACTACCGCGTCTTTATGAACGGGTGGGTGTTATAAGCGGGCAGGGGGAGTTCTAACTCCTCCATACCAATTCAACTCATTTTCCCCACGTCGTCTCTCTCTCTCTCTCTCCCAAGAACAACACCGGAGGACCTTGCTGGATCTCCGTCCCCGGCCACTCTCCTCGCATTCCGACCGGTGGGATCATTCCCCACCTCACCCTCTTGCCATGGAATAAGGTTTCTCCCCAAATCCCTTCTTCTTTTGCCCTTTTTGTTGTCTCTAGGTTTTGGGGAGATGCATGTAGTTCTTGAGTTCTTGTAGGCCTTATCCATGGAAGATTAGGGTGTAGGAGAGTAGTTGTGTATAGTAGAGATGCTAGTCAGTATGTTGCTACTAAGGAGCTATGATCAACCGTAGTACCGCTCGTTTCGTCTTACGCGTTCATAGATCGGATCCGCATTCGGATCTAACCCCGAGCGGTACTACCGCAGGTTGCTGCTACCTCTTGAGCTTGCGTTGTATTCCCTCGAAGAGGAAAGGGAGATGCAGCACAGTAGCGTAAGTATTTCCCACAGTTCTTGAGAACCAAGGTATCAATCTAGTAGGAGACCACGCACCAGTCCCTCACACCTGCACAAACAAATAAGAACTTCGCAGCCAACGCAATAAGGGGTTGTCAATCCCTTTACGGTCACTTACGAGAGTGAGATCTGATAGAGATGATAATTTCATTTTTGGTATTTTTAGTTTAATAAAACAGCAAATAAAAGCGGTAAAAGTAAAGTAGATGTAGATTGATATGTTGAGAATAGACCCGGAGGCCATAGCTTTCTCTAGTGGCTTCTCTCATGATAGCGGTATTCTATGGCGGGTAAACAAATTATTGTCGAGCAATTGATATTAAAGCGAATAATTATGAGATTATCTAGGCATGATCATTGTATATAGGCATCACGTCCGAGACAAGTAAACCGACTCCTCCCTGCATCTACTACTATTACTCCACACATCGACCGCTATCCAACATGCATCTAGTGTATTGAGTTCATACGAACAGAGTAACGCCCTAAGCAAGATGACATGATGTAGAGGGATAAACTCAAACAATATGATGAAAACCCCATCTTTTTATCCTCATGGGCAACAATACAATACGTGCCTTGCTGCCCCTACTTTCACTGGGAAAGGACACCGAAAGATTGAACCCAAAGCCAAGCACTTCTCCCATTGCAAGAACTATAGATCTAGTAGACCAAACCAAACCAATAATTCGAAGAGACTTGCAAGGATATTATGAGCACACATAAAAAGTTCAGAGAAGAACCAAATATCTTTCATAGATAACCTTGATCATAAACTCACAATTCATCGGATCTCGACAAACACACCGCAAAAAGAGATTACATCGAATAGATCTCCTCGAAGACCGAGGTGAACTTTGTATTGAGATGCAGAGAGAGAGAAGAAGCCATCTAGATACTAGCTATGGACCCGAAGGTCTGTGGTAAACTACTCAAACCTCATGGTGAGGGCGATGATGATGATGATGAAGGCCTCCGTGATGGATCCCCCTCCCGGAACAGGCTCCAAGATGGGATCTCCACGGGAACAGAAGCTACGGCGGTAGAATTAGGGTTTTCTCTCTGCGTATGGAGTTTCTGGGGTACGTAGGTATATATAAGAAGAAGGAGGGCAACGGGGGCCGTGTGGGCCAGCCTCGATGCAGGGGGCGCGCCCTGGGAAGGGGGGCGCGCCCCCACCCTCGAGGGCTGGCCCTTCGTCCCATGACTTGGTCCTGACGTTTCCCGAGCGTGATTTCCTCCAAAAATATCTCTGGCGAAGGTTTCATTCCGTTTGGACTCCGTTTGATATTCCCTTTCTGCAAAACCCTGAAATAGGCAAAAACAGCAATCTGGACTGGGCCTTTGGGTTAGTAGGTTAGTCCCAAAAATGATATAAAAGTGAATGATAAAGCCCATTAAACATCCAAGACTTCATAAATAATAGCATGGAACAATAAAAAATTATAGATACGTTGGAGACGTATCAAGCATCCCCAAGCTTAATTCCTGCTCGTCCTCGAGTAGGTAAATGATAAAGAAAGAATTTTTGATGTGGAATGCTAACAAATATAGTTATTCAATGTAATTCTCTTAATTGTGGCATGAATGTTCAGATCCGAAGGATTCAAGATAAAAGTCTATATTGACATAAGAAATAACAATACTTCAAGCAATACTAACAAAGCAATCATGTCTTCTCAAAATACTATGGCTAAATAAAGTTATCCCTACAAAATCATATAGTGTTGGCTATGCTCCCTTGTTATCACACAAAATATCACGCACAACCCCGATTTCAGCCAAGCACTTGTTTTCATACTCTATCTTTTCAAACCTTTCAACTTTCACGCAATACATGAGCGCGAGCCATGGATATAGCACTATGGGTGGAATAGAGGTGGTTGTGGAGAAGACAAAAAGAGGGAGATAGTCTCACATCGACTAGGCGTATCAATGGGCTATGGAGATGCCCATCAATAGATATCAATGTGAGTGAGTAGGGATTGCCATGCAACGGATGCACTAGAGCTAAATATGAATGAAAGCTCAACAAAAGAAACTAGTGGGTGTGCATCCAACTTGCTTCCTCATGAAGACCTAGGGCATTTGAGGAAGCCCATCGTTGGAATATAGAAGCCAAGTTCTATAACGAAAATTCCCACTAGTATATGAAAGTGACTAAGCATGAGACTCTCTACAATGATGAACATGGTGCTACTTTGAAGCACAAGTGTGGAAAAAGATAGTAGCAATTGTCCCTTTTTTCTTTTTCTTTCTTTTTTTCCTTTTTCTTTCTTTTTTTGGGCCTTTTTTTGGCCTTTCTCCCTTTTTTTCCTTTTTTTGCGGAGGGGCTTTATAGATTCAGCCTTTCCTCCCATGGGACAACGCTCTAATAATGATGATCATCACACTTTCATTACAACACAAAATTACAACTCGATACTACAACAACAAAGTATGACTCTATGTGAATGCCTCCGGTGGTGTACCGGTATGTGCAATGAAACAAGAGTGACATGTATGAAAAGATTATGCATGGTGGCCTTGCCACGAATACGATGTCAACAACATGATCATGCATGGCAATATGACAATATGATGTGTGTCATATAAATGGAACGGTGGAAAGTTGCATGGCAATATATCTCGGAATGGCTATGGAAATGCCATGATAGGTTGGTATGGTGGCTGTTTTGAGGAACAATATGGTGGCTGTTTTGAGGAAGGATATATAGTGGGTTTATGGCACCGGCGAAAGTTGCACGGTACAAGAGAGGCTAGCAACGGTCGAAGGGTGAGAGTGCGTATAATCCATGGACTCAACATTAGTAATAAGAACTCATATACTTATTGCAAATATTACGAGTCATCAAAACAAAGCAATCAACGCATGCTCCTAGGGGGGAGGTTTGTAGGAGTTAACCATCGCGCGCCCTCGACCTCCACACAAAGGTTGACATTCTACAAATACCTCATGCTTTAACTTAGTCACACAACGGTTCGCCATACGTGCATGCTACGGGCATCACTAACCTTAACACAAATATTTTTCAATTTCATAATCACTCCAATAGCATGACTTTAATATCACTATCCTCATGTCTCAAAACAATTATCAAGCATCCAACATCTCTTTCTATTCAATGCACTTGATGTGATTTTTTACTACATTGACATTGGATGTTTATCATGTGAAGACTAGTTTCATTAGCCTAAACACTTTACCATGATGTTTTAATAGACTATCAAATAGATATAAGTGAAGCATGAGAGTTCAACAATTTCTACAAAATATTACCACCACTATGCTCTATAAGATATAAGTGAAGCACTAGAACAAAAACTATTCAACTCAAAAGATATAAGTGAAGCACATAGAGTGTTCTAACAATTTCTTGGCCATATTTAACTCCCTCAAATAGGTGTGTACAGCAAGGATGATTGTGGCAAACTAACAAGCAAAGACTCAAATTATACAAGACGCTCCAAGCAAAACACATAGCATGCTGCGAATAAAAATATAGCTTCAAGTATAGTTACCGACGGATGAAGACGAAAGAGGGGATGCCTTCTCGGGGCATCCCCAAGCTTAGGCTTTCGATTATATTGAATTTACTTGGTGTGCCATGGGCATCCCCAAGCTTAGGCCTTTGCTACTCCTTGTTCCATATTCCATCAAAGCAATACTCAAAACTTGAAAACTTCACAACACAAAACTTAGAGAAAAATTCTCGTGAGCTCCGTTAGTAAGAAAAAACAAACCACTAATCAAAGGTACAGCAAGGAATTCATTCATTGTTTTTATTGGTGTTAAACCTACTGTACTCCAAGTTCTCTATGGTTCATATCCTCCAATATTACTCATAGATGCATCGGAATAAGCAAACGACACACGAAAAATAGAATATGTCAAAGACAGAACAATCTGTAGTAATCTGCTGGGTTCGCCTACTTCTGGAACTCCAAAAAATTCAAACTAAATTGGTAAATTTGCGAAATTTGTCTACCAATCAGTAGCAGAAAGAATCAACTAAAAAGCACAATCCAGTAAAATCTGAAGACTACTTTAGCGAGCGCTAACGATTCTGTTTTTCACAGCAAGATCGTATAAACTTCACACAAGTCCTACCAAAGGTTCTACTTGGCACAAACACTAAACAAAACATGAAAACACATCTAATCAGAGGCTAGATGCAATAGTTATTCCCTAACAGTAACAAAAGCAAAAAATATAAAATTGGGTTGCGTCCCAACAAGCGCTATCGTTTTACGCCCCTAGCTAGGCACCATACAAGATAGATCTAGGTATTGCCATCTTTGGAAGGGAATTATTTAATTAAGCACTTGTGATTTTTTGGAACTTCTTTGTCCCTATGAATAATCAAACTCTTGGGCAAGAAATCAAGAAATTCTAAAGTGTCAAAAGGGTCTCTTGCAAAAGTAAGAAAATTAGGATGAACACTTATGGATTTGAGATCCGCATGTCTAGAAGTTTTACCCTTGTCTTTAGGGACATACATGAACTTAGATAATTTAGTGGAGGTATTTGGAGTGGTTTTTATAGCGGAAAGAGTGGAACCCACATTAGTGATAACATCCTCAAGCTTATTTATTCTAGTAGAATCCTGATCTAGCTTTTCTTTAACTATGGGTTCTTTTTCCTTAAGATTTTTCAGAACAACTCCTACCTTATATCCATATTGGGTAATTTCATTGTGAATTTTTCTATCCAAGTTCTCTAACAATTCTACCGTAGCAACTTTGTTCTCAATAATTTCTAACCTTTGCATAACATGCTCCAAAGTTAAAACGGTCCCATTAACCATAAGAGGTGGTGAGCCAAATAATTCAGTCATAGCTTTATAAGAATCAACGGTGTGGCTACCCAAGAAATTCCCTCCGGTAATGGTATCTAAGATAAATCTATTCCATGGAGTTATGCCAACATAAAAATTGCAAAGAAGCACAGAAGTGGAAAGCTTCCGATTAGATCTATTCTGAGTATTGCAAATTCTATACCAGGCATCTTTTAAGTTTTCTTCCTCCCTTTGCTTGAAGTGAAGTACTTCAAACTCGGGAGACAAAGGAGCGGATAAGGGACTAGCCGTAATGACAAGCAAGCAAGTGAACTCACAAGCAAACAAAAAGGCAGGCGAACGATAAACACACGACGGAAGAAGGGCAAATAAAACGTCAAAGGTGAAGTGGGGGACAGGAAAACGAGAGGCAAATAAATGTAATGCGAAGGATAAGGGTTTGTGATAGGTACTTGGTATATGACTTTTGCGTAAGCCTCCCTGGCAACGGCGCCAGAAATTGGCTAGTTGACGGGGTGGCAAATCTTGACTTGACTTGGCATGAGTCTCCCCGGCAACGGCGCCAGAAATTCTTCTTGCTACCTCTTGAGCTTGCGTTGTATTCCTTCGAAGAGGAAAGGGAGATGCAGCATAGTAGCATAAGTATTTCCCTCAGTTTTTGAGAACCAAGGTATCAATCCAGTAGGAGACCACGCGCCAGTCCCTCGCACCTGCACTAACAAATAAGGACTTCGCAGCCAACGCGATAAGGGGTTGTCAATCCCTTTACGGTCACTTAGGAGAGTGAGATCTGATAGAGATGATAATTTTATTTTTGGTATTTTTAGTTTAACAAAACAGCAAATAAAAGCGGTAAAAGTAAAGTAGATGTAGATTGATATGTTGAGAATACACCCGGGGGCCATAGTTTTCTCTAGTGGCTTCTCTCATGATAGCGGTATTCTATGGCGGGTAAACAAATTACTGTCGAGCAATTGATAGAAAAGCGAATAATTATGAGACTATCTAGGCAAGATCATTGTATATAGGCATCACGTCCGAGACAAGTAGACCGACTCCTGCCTGCATCTATTACTATTACTCCACACATCGACCGCTATCCAACATGCATCTAGTGTATTGAGTTCATACGAACAGAGTAACACCTTAAGCAAGATGACATGAGATAGAGGGATAAACTCAAGCAATATGATGAAAACCCCATCTTTTTATCCTCGATGGCAACAATACAATACGTGCCTTGCTGCCCCTACTGTCACTGGGAAAGGCCACCGCAAGATTGAACCCAAAGCCAAGCACTTCTCCCATTGCAAGAACTATAGATCTAGTAGGCCAAACCAAACCAATAATTCGAAGAGACTTGCAAGGATATTATGAGCACACATAAAAGGTTCAGAGAAGAACCAAATATCTTTCATAGATAACCTTGATCATAAACTCACAATTCATCGGATCTCGACAAACACACCGCAAAAAGAGATTACACCGAATAGATCTCCTCGAAGACCGAGGAGAATTTTGTATTGAGATCTAGAGATATAGAAGAAGCCATCTAGATACTAGCTATGGACCGAAAGGTCTGTGGTAAACTACTCACAACTCATGGTGAGGGCGATGATGATGATGATGATGAAGGCCTCCGTGATGGATCCCCCTCCCGGAACAGGCTCCAAGATGGGATCTCCACAGGAACAGAAGCTACTGCGGTGGAATTAGGGTTTTCTCTCTGCGTATGGAGTTTCTGGGGTACGTAGGTATATCTAGGAAGAAGGAGGGCACCGGGGGCCGTGTGGGCCAGCCTCGAGGCAGGGGGGCGTGCCCCCCACCCTCAAGGGCTGGCCCTTCGTCCCCTGACTTGGTCCTGACGTTTCCCGAGCGTGATTTCCTCCAAAAATATCTCTCGCGAAGGTTTCATTCTGTTTGGACTCCGTTTGATATCCCCTTTCTGCAAAACCCTGAAATAGGCAAAAAACAACAATCTGGACTGGGCCTTTGGGTTAGTAGGTTAGTCCCAAAAATGATATTAAAGTGAATGGTAAAGCCCATTAAACATCCAAGACTTCATAAATAATAGCATGGAACAATAAAAAATTATAGATACGTTGGAGACGTATCAGTTGCCTGCGGTACTACCGCTCTGACGCATCACGGTACTACCGCTTCTGTGACGCGGTACTACCGTGATAGACGCCGAAGTAAACTTTTAGTACCACTTCATATGTGGTACTACCGTGCCTCCCCGGCGCGGTACTACCGCCCCCGAAGCGGCACTAAAATTTTACTTCCGCATCTTTGAGCAGTACTACCATTCACTACACACCTTCTTCGTAGCCCATACTTATTATCATTTTTACATGTTTCTTGTGCTTTGTTGTGGCCTTTGCATTGATTCTCTTTGTTTCTCTTGCGTGTTCTTGTGTTTGTGTCATAGGTGGTGGCTCCGGTTCAAATGTCCATTGCTCGAATCCCAGCCGTGACATAGGGTCAAAGCGTCTGTGCAACCAAGATGATGTTCCTGAGGGCTCCAATGCACACAACGCCGAACCAAGTCCACTGCCACCAAGAACAACGACACAACAATGGGCATGGACGAGATTCCATGAACTGAGTTCATCGCTAGGAGGAAGATAAATCCCTATGTGAATCCCCGGGCTCAGTTCAGAGGAGATGATTTGTTCTGGACCAAGCAGCAGTATCTTATCTTCAAAGAGGTGCTTAAGAGCAAACACAACTTATATGTGGATGCACACTGGATTGACATGCATCACATGAGGAAGGAGGAGTACGGGCCTATTTTGCCGAGGCTCTAGACCTCGTGGAGCAATTTGGCATTGAGCATATCATGTCTTTTTATATGGACTTTGACCCAGAGATTGTGGCCCAGTTCTTTGCTTCGGTCCACTTCCATCCTAAGGAAGAACGCAACATAACTTGGATGACCAATGGACAGAAGATGACTGCTACTTGGAAGGATTTCATGGATCTGCTTGAGGTTGCTGATGAGGGGCTCCACACTTCTGTTGGAGTTCGCCCTCATGCCAATCAAGAGTCTGCCAACAAGAACCGGCTGCTGCCCTATTATGTGGAGAAGACGCTCGCAAGTGGCAAGAAGACTTGGGTTATGAACCCTTTTCTGGATATTATGCATCGGATCTTCCGCAACTCACTGTTTCCTCGCATTGGGGACAAGGACAAGGTACATGCATACCTCGTGGACATGATGCTCATTTGTGAGGAGGCCCGTAGTGCTCAGACTCAACCACTTGATATCTCACATGTCATGTGGTGTGAGCTACGCTTTGCAGTGTTCACCCGCAAAGTGCCTATCTATGGTCCATATCTGTTTCTGCTGATCACCAAGACTTGGAAAAACTCTATCCTGATGAAGAGTTTGAGACTCCTCACTGCATTCGTCATGAGCCTATGAAGCTTCGCATCAAGAGCCAATGGGCTAACACCATTACCCATGCGGAGGGTGCTGCGGCTAAGATGGATGTGGATGAGGAGGAAATTGAGGAGGAGGCAGCTGATGAGGACAATTCTGGAGGGTATGCTCCCCCATCGTCTGAGCCCTCGTGGGCTAAAAAGCTGAAGAGCAAGATGAAGGCTCTGTTCTGTATGCAGGCCAAGGGCCAATGCAAGTCACATGTTGCTCAGAAGCAGGCTCGCCAGCGCGATAAGAAGATCTTGAGGACCTTTGGCGCGATTGTGACTAGTGGCCCTGAGTCGAACATTACTCCAGAGGACGAGTGGATTGCTGATATGTCTCCAACGTATCTATAATTTTTGATTGTTCCATGCTATTATATATGATGTTTTGGATGTTTAATGGGCTTTATCATACACTTTTATATTATTTTTGGGACTAACCTATTAACCCAAAGGCCCAGTGCAGATTGCTGTTCTTTTGCCTATTTCAGGGTTTCGCAGAAAAGGAATATCAAACGGAGTCCAAACGGAATGAAACCTTCGCAAGAGTTATTTTTGGAATGATATCAACACATAAGACTTGGAGTACACGCGAGGGAACGAAGGAGGCGGCCACGAGGGTCCAGGGCGCGCCCCCTCCTACAAGGCACGCCCCCACCCTCGTGGGCCCCCTCTGGCTCCCCCGAAGCCCTCCTTCCTCCTATATATACCCATGTACCCTGAAAACATCGAAGCAAGAGAAAAAACCCTAATTCCGCCGCCGGAACCTTCTGTTCCCGTGAGATCCCATCTTGGGGCCTGTTCCGGAGCTCCGCCGGAGGGGGGGGGGGATCTTCCACGGAGTGCTTCTACATAAACACCATTGCCTCACCATGAGTTGTGAGTAGTTTACCACAGACCTTCGGGTCCATAGTTATTAGATAGATGGCTTCTTCTCTCTTTTTGGATCTCAATACCAAGTTCTCCTCGGTCTTCGAGGAGATACATTTGATGTAATCTTTTTGCGGTGTGTTTGTCAAGATCCGATGAATTGTGGGTTTATGATCGAGATTATCTATGAGAAATATTTGGTTCTTTTCTGAATTCTTTTATGTGTGATTATAATATCCTTGCAAGTCTCTTCGAATTATCAGTTTGGTTTGGCCTACTAGATCTATAGTTCTTGCAATGGGAGATGTGCTTGGCTTTGGGTTCAATCTTGTGATGTTCTTTCCCAGTGAAAGCAGCGGCAGCAAGGCACACACTGTATTGTTTCCATCAAGGATAAGAAGATGGGGTTTATATCATATTGCTTGAGTTTATTCCTCTACATCATGTCATCTTGCTTAAAGCATTACTCTGTTCTTATGAACTTAATACTCTAGATGCATGCTGGATAGCGGTCGATGTCTGGAGTAATAGTAGTAGATGCAGGATCGTTTCGGTCTACTTGTAACGGACGTGATGCCTATATATAATGATCATGCCTAGATATTCTCATAATTATTCAGTAATGCCCAGTATGCGGCTATGCCCCTCACATGTCGAGGCACGACTTAAGGACATAAACGCATACTAGAATGATATCAAGTATGGTATCTTTGCACAACTCATGTAAATTCAGGGATGAAAGTGTAAAATGATAGTTGGCTTACACTCGCCACGTCACACAATGAAATACAATAACATACATCATCCAGATAACATCAAAGTCCGACTACAGACAAAATCCAAACGAAAAGATACCATAAATAACACAAGCCCGGATCCTCCGAGTAAGAACCACTACTGATCATCGGGATAAGACACGTAGTAACGTCCCCGCTCTTCATCGAACTCCCAGTACAGCTCTGAACCATCTCCTGTATAGTTCTCAATGGTACCTGCATCTGGTGTGTGTTGAATCTATGAGCCACAGAGGACTCAGCAATCCTGTTCCTGGGTAGCAAAACTATCAAAGCCTTAGGTGTGGAAAGGCTGTAAACAAGGTTGCAGCAAGCACTAAGCACTAGCTTACGAATTTAGAGCAAGAAGAGAACAAGTGCCAACAATCGCCAAGTTGATCAAGAAGTGATCCTAACTACTCACGATCATACATAACCCCACCGTGTTCACTTCCCGAAGCCCTTCGGAAAAATACCATCACGGTTACTCACGCAAGTAGTGTATTCATGAACATGGTGTCAAGTTGTCTACAACCGAATGTTAACAAATTCCCGTCTGCCACATAACCGTGGGCACGGCTTTCGAAAGATCAAACCCTGCAGGGGTGTCTCAACTTAGCCCATCACAAGCTCACGATCTGCGGAGTCGCAACTCCAAAGTGGGAAGACCCGAGTATTCTCGGGATCCCGTGCTCAAGATATTTCAACAAAGGTAAAACTAATCCAGCAAGACCTCCCGGCGTGCCGACACCCTGATAGTAGCCGCGCGTATCTCGTCTCAGGCGACGACCGGATGGGACATCCTACAGGTGTATATCAGACCTCGGGTTTCCCCGTGGTGGCCCCGCAGTCTGCCTAGTTTGGACCAACACTCATGATGAGCACTGGCCCGGGTTGTTAATTAAGAACTCAGGTTCGGAACGCCCTATGCAAGTTTTATTTATTAGGCAAATGTAAAACCAATGTTGGGCCTTGCTGGAAAAGCTTTAGCACTGAGCGAATTATCAAGGGGGGCCCATAAACCCCAACCGTGTTAGGGACGCAAAATCAAGGAACATAACACCGGTTTATCGGTTCCTAAGGTGGCATGAGTGGAACAAAACACCAAGCAAGAGGCTTAGCCTTCCACCCATTACCAATATATAGGTGAATTTAGTTTAACAGATTATATATTGTGATATCCCAACAAATACTTCATCACGGGGCAAGAATATTCGAATCTTCACCTGCAATTAACAACGCTATAAGAGGGGCTGAGCGATGCGTAGTTAGCCAAACAATGGTTTGCTAGGAAGGTGATTAGAGAGTTTCATAGCAACAATAGGAGGGCTGACAAACAGGTATAGGCATCGAGGCAAAATCTAAAGAGAGAGACATCTAGCATAGGCCAAGATAGTAGTGATATTTGGGAATGGTCATCTTGCCTGTTGATTCCACGGCGGGATCATAACCTTGCTCCTCAAACTCAGCCTCGGTAGGAACCTCGTACTCCGAATCGTCACCCGGCTCTAACCAGCACAACAATGCAACACCGGAACACAATCAATCATCATGCAATGCTCAAACACATGATGCATGAATATGATGCATATGGACATGGCAGGACATGGTACATCTCCTAGGGACACAAAGAATGCACAAGCATCATAGCAAACAAGATCACAACACAAGTATGAAAACTAACAAGGAACAAAACTAACATGTTCACAAGTTTATGTAGATTATTTAAACAAACACCCAACAAGTTTAAAGGAGTAGATTAACATGGCAAAGGTGCAACTAGGACTATAGCAACATGCTAGCATTTTTAAATGGGCTGGAAAGAACAAACAACAATTTCCAGAAACTCACATATTCAATTAAATGCATTTGGGACAGAACTTATAAACTCATATTTTAAGTTGTTAAACATACAAAACAACAGCACCACATTATTCTACACATTTTCCACCCCTAATGCATATAAAGTTTGTTAAATTTGGAGTTGTAGATAATTAGTTATGATTTTTACAAGTTTAAGCACATTTTAAACACAAAAATAATTCAAACAACATTTTAAATGTTTTAAACATGGCAACCAACAACATATAATTAATCTACATGAAAATCTAAGCAGTTTCCATATACAACTCATTTTCATTAGATGCATAATTTAAAAGATATTAATTATGCAAAGTCAATGCAGAAAAGAAAAAGAAAAAGAAAACCAGAAAAAGAAAAACGGGTGCGAAGGTCAAAATGACACAGGCCAACTTAGCCGTAGCCACTGACCTGTGAAGTCAGGGGCGCTGAGGTGGCGGCGGCTGTGTGCGCGTGGGGGTGCACGGTGTGGTGAGGCTGGCAGGTGGGGCCTGCCTGTCAGCCTCACAGGGAGCAAAAATGGGGGGGG
>LR738709.1:73417969-73465148 GCA_902687465.1 Secale cereale
GGGCAATCCCACAGCCCCCGATGGGTTTCGAACCCACGACCTCTCTGCTATCTGACGAAGGACCAAGCCACTGGGCTGTGCATGTGTTCTTGACAGAATATAGGTGTTGCGCGTGATATGTTAACTGAAGATGCAGCAGCAGGGAAAAACAGGGGCTCATCGGAGCTGCTCGTCGGAGTTGCTTGTCGGAGCTGCTTAGGCGACCCAAATGGACGGCGGAGGGGTGCGGGCTGTTCCTAGGGGAACACCGCATCCATGCCACGCACTTGCAGAACCTAGCGACCACTACAACGCAAGCGGCGAGCTCAAAACAGAACGACGGCGGCGGACCTCTACGAGACGAAGCAGTAGCCTAGGCGGAGCGGCGACTGCTCTAGCAGCATCTACACGATAAGGCGAAGCAGACGGGCAACAGAAGACGGCCTACGGTGGTCGGGATACTCGCCGGCGACGAGTCCCAGCGGCAACAAACTCGGGTGCACGACGAACTAGGGTCTAGACGGCGCAAAGGAAGGGGAAAACTACATGGGAAGGTGGGGACGCTCACCATGAACAAGGCGAGGTGTTCGGCTGGCCTGGAGGTGGTCGGAGTCGGCGACGACGATGCTCGAACAGCTACGGCCGCTGGAGTGGAAGAAGAGGAAGAAGACGACGTCGGCGAGGTGATCGGCTCCATGTAGAGGACGTAGTCGACGACGGGGAAGTAGTTCGGCAAGGTTGGCGAGGCCGAGTCCGATGGGAGGCACGCCGGCGATGAGCTCGCGCTCCCAGATGCGTTCGGGACGGCTTTGGAGCGGCGGATCTGGTGGACCTTAGCTCCCCACTCGGCAGGAGGAGGAAGGAGGAACCCTAGGGAGAGCGTTGGACACGCTGAGGGCTTAAAAGGGGGGGCAGAGGCGCGACGGTGCGACGACGGTGTCGGGCTCACGGTCCCCATGGCGTCGCTGGAGGTGGAAGAAAAGGTGGGTAGCTTTGCGGGCGCAGTCGCTAACGTGTGGGGCCAGGGAGTCCACATGTGCGAGAGCTAGCGGGGGTAAGTGGGCGTGTGGGTGTAAATAGGTGCGAGGGACGCACGGGCTGCTGGCGCGGGCCGGCTGGAGCTGGGCCAAGGGAAGAGAATGGGCCTGCTGGCTGGGCTGCATTGTTGCGGCTGCTGTTGCTCTATTTCTTTTCCTTTTCTATTTCCCTCAGACAGAAAATAAAAGGAAAAGTGCACGCACAAGGAAATAGAGTTAGGAGATAAATAAAATATCCCCATGCTCCTGGATTTATGCCCTATTTTATAAATTTGGTTTGGACATTTTTAGAGTTAGAAAAATAAAATGAGTTTGAATATGGTTCAAACTTCTGTCATTTTTGAACCCAACCTAATCACTTTAGAATTGGGCATGGCTTTCCATGGTGACTCATGTCAGAGCAACAAAGAAAAGGGGAGGAGTTGAACATTAATGGAATAGGCTAGGTCACTTGCAAAAATAATTAAAGAAAGGCAGAAAAAGAAGGCAAGAGAAAAGGTGAAGAAGAAGGAGGGGGTTTAGGGTTTAAGCAAGGCATGGCTAGGTAGCAACAACACACCACAATCATCAAGGTGGCCTCACATCACCAAAAAAGACAAATAAAAGAAGCTAAGATGAACATGATGCCATGAGAAAGATGAAGCAATGCATGGATGCATAAGAAAAATAAAATGGCAATGCAAAACAAAAATAAAGCTTAAATGACAAGAACCCCCAAGGATAAGGACAATGATCAAAATGGTAAATGCTTTATTGCCATTATTGGAAAGTATCACACATGGGGTGTTACAAACTCTCCTCCACTACAAGAAGATCTCGTCCCGAGATCTAGGACTGAAAGAAGGAGGGATACTTGGAACGAAGGTGATCTTCTCGTTCCCACATAGCTTCTGGGTCGGTATGGTGTGACCACTTCACTTTCAAGAATTTGATGGACTTGTTGCGGGTCTTGCGCTCAGTTTCTTCAAGAATAGCAACGGGGTGCTCACGATAAGACAAGTCTTGTTGAAGATCAATCTCTTCGAATGGAATGGTGCGTTCACGCGTCTTGAAGCACTTGCAGAGTTGAGACACGTGAAACACATCATGAACATCTGCAAAGTTGGAGGGAAGCTCGAGTTGGTAGGCTAGATCGCCTCTCTTGCTAAGAATCTTGAAAGGACTCATGTATCTTGGAGCAAGCTTGCCCTTGATACCGAACCTCTGAGTGCCCTTCATGGGAGAAACATTGAGATAGACATGGTCTCCAATGTTGAAAGCCAAGTCATGATGCTTGCCGTCATAGTAGCTCTTTTGATGCAATTGAGCGGCTTTGAGATTCTCACGTATGACTTTGCACATTTCTTCGGCTTCTGAGATCAAATCATTACCAAGAAGTTGACGTTCACCAGTCTCGGACAAGTTGAGAGGGGTACGACACTTTCTGCCATAGAGGATTTCAAAAGGAGCTTTGCCAGCACTTGCTTGGAAGCTGTTATTGTAGGAGAATTCGGCAAACGGAAGGCAATCTTCCCATTTCATACCGAAGGAGATGAAACAAGCTCTTAGCATATCTTCGAGGATCTGGTTCACTCTTTTGACTTGACCACTAGTCTGGGGTGAAACACAGTGCTGAAGCGAATCTTTGTGCCCATGGCTGACTGAAAAGAATCCCAGAATTTGGAAGTGAACAAGCTTCCACGATCCAAGGAGATCACTTGAGGAATGCCATGCAAAGAAACAATTCTGGAGGTGTACAGCTCTGCCAGCTGAGCTGCGTTGATGGATTCTTTGACGGGAAGAAAATGAGCTACTTTAGTTAGCTTGTCAATCACCACAAAGATAGCATCATTTCCCTTCTTGGACTTGGGAAACCCAGTGACGAAATCCATCTCAATATGATCGAATTTCCACTTGGGAATAGGTAGAGGTTGAAGGAGTCCGGCTAGACATTGATGCTCTGCCTTCATTCTTCTGCAGACATCACATTCATTCACGAATTGTGCAATCTCCCTTTTCATGCGAGTCCACCAATACGATTGCTTGAGGTCATGGTACATCATGGAACTTCCGGGATGTATCGAGAGGAGGGAGTCATGTGCTTCGTTCATTATGAGCTTCCTGAGATCACCCTTGGGAACCACAATTCTGTCCTCAAAGAACAAGGTGTCTTTCTCATCAACGCGATAGCACTTGTACTTGGGAGTACCGGTACCGTTAGCAATAACATGTTTCACTTTCTCCACTATAGCATCACTGAGTTGGGCCTCACGGATTTGATCTTCCAAGGTAGGAGCAACTTGAAGGTTTGCAAGAAAGCCTTGCGGAACAACTTGGAGGTTGAGCTTCCTGAATGATTCACAAAGTTCAGGCTGGAAAGGTTTGAGAAGGAGATTGTTGCAATACGCCTTTCTGCTCTAGGCATCTGCAATGACATTGGCCTTGCCAGGAGTATACTCAATGCTTGGATCATACTCTTGAATCATCTCAACCCAACGAGTCTGGCGAAGGTTAAGGTTTGGCTGTGTGAAGATGTACTTCAAGCTCTTGTGATCGGTGAAGATGTCTACTTTTCTGCCAAACAGAAGGTGTCTCCACGTGATCAAGGCATGTACAACTGCTGCTATCTCGAGATCATGTGTGGGGTAATTCTTCTCATTTGGTTTCAGTTGACGTGAAGTGTATGCCACAATCTTCTTGTCTTGCATGAGAACACTACCAAGACCTTGAAATGAAGCATTACAAAAGACTTCATAAGGCTTGGACTCATCCAGAGGAGTAAGAACCGGAGCAGAAATGAGCTTCTCTTTGAGTGTTTTGAATGCCACATCACAATCAGGAGTCCAGGAGTACTTGACATTCTTCCGCAACAGGTTGGAAAGAGGCTTGGCAATCTTGGAGAAGTTCTCAACGAACCTTCTGCAATAGCTAGCAAGACCAAGGAAGCTTTGGAGTTGCTTGACATTTTGCGGAGGTTCCCAGTAGACAATAGCTTCAACCTTCTCGGGGTTCACAGAAATGCCCTCGGTAGAGATAATATGGCCAAGATATAGGACTTTATCTAGCCAGAATTCACATTTGGAGAACTTCGCATAGAACTTGTGTTCACGGAGCCTGTCAAGGACCAAACGGAGGTGCTTGGCATGGTCTTCTTCATTCTTGGAGAATACCAAGATATCATCCAGATAGACAAGAACAAATTCATTGGTGTAGGGGTTAAATATGAAGTGCATCATCCGAGAGAAAGTGGGTGGAGCATTTGCAAGGCCGAAAGACATGACCGTGTATTCATAAGAGACAAAACTCGTTCAGAATACGGTCTTAGGAATATCCTCTTCACGGATACGAATCTGATGGTAACCCATCCGGAGATCGAGCTTCGAGAACACCTTTGCTCCTTTGAGTTGCTCGAACAATTCATTGATATTGGGGAGCGGGTACTTATTCTTTATTGTCTTCTAGTTCAATGGACGGTAATCAACGCAAAGGCGTTCCGTGCCATCCTTTTTGTTGACAAATAGAATACCACAGCCCCAAGGAGAAGTACTAGGCCTGATTAGACCCATACTTTCTTGCTCATCGAGTTGTTTCTTTAGCTCCTTCAACTCATCAGGAGAAAGCTTGTACGGACCCCAACATGCTGGCTTGGTACTGAGCTCGAGTTCAATGACGAAATCAACTTGACGACGGGGAGGCATGCCTGGAAGCTCTTCAGGGAATACATCCTCATATTCATTAACCACCGGAATCTGAGAAATGGCATTAAATTTGCCCTTGTCATCGAGAGAGAATAGCCTGATTGTGTTATCTTGAGCTGCGAAGATAATCACGTCTTCGTCAGGATGAGTCAGCTTGACCTCCTTATTTGCACAATCAATGTTTGCATCATGCTTGGAGAGCCAGTCCATCCCAAGAATAAGATCAATGTCGGAGTTGCCGAGAATAACCGGAGAAACCAGAAAATTGTAATCACCCATATGAATAGATATATTCGGAGCCACCATACTAGAAGTCATGTGTTTACCTGGAGAAATAAGTTGCAACTTTTGAGGTAATGCCACTGTGTCCACATTGTGCTTAGATGAAAATGGACATGACATGAAGGAATGTGATGCACCAGAATAAAACAAAACTTTAGCAGGTTTATGGTTAACTGGAACATTACTAATTATCACATCTGAAGAATTCTATGCTTGAGCTGCATTCATCAGATTCACTCTTGCTTCCTTGGGATTGTGCTTGACAATAGCAGTGCTGACAGGTGGAGGAGGCGGAAGGCGCCTTGGGTTGGGACACTTGTTGGCATAGTGACCCTTCTGAGAACACTTGTTGCAAGTAACTTCTGAGAGAGGCCGATGATAAGGACCACTTGATCTTGAAGCTTGAAACTAAGGCTTGGACTGATTGCTTGGGTTGGGTGGGTGGGAAAAACCACGGCCACCTGAGTGCTTGTTGTTGTTTGGAGGACGGTGCACTGGAGGAGGCGGTAGCCAGAACTTCTGCTGCTTGGTAACCACTTGAGAGGAAGAGGAGGAGTGAACATCATCACGGATCCTCTTTTTGTAAGCTTCACTCTTGAGCTGAGCTTCCTCTTGCTTGAGAGCCATATTGTAGAATTTTTCAAATTCATCCGGCTCGAACAAGGTGAGAGCTAGTTGGAGTTCATCTTTCAGACCACCATGAACTGATAAATCTTGCTCTTGGCATCGGGGATGTCTTGCTTCGCATAACGGGAAAGATTCTGGAACTTGACATTGTGTTGATAGACGGACATGGTGCCTTGCTTTAGGTTGCGGAATTACTCACGCATGCCTTCAATGACACTGGTTGGAATGTGGTGAGAGCGGAAATCTTTGCAAAAGTCAGTCCACGAGATCTCACGTTCACCTCTGGAATCTTTGTACTCTTGCCACCAATCAGCAGCTTGATCTTTGAGTTGGAAAGTGGCAAACTTGACATAATCCTCAGGCCTCACGTTACTGCATTCAAAGTGCTTTTTGATGTCTGTGATCCAGTCTTCAGCATCTAGCGGGTCCACACAGTAACTAAATGACTTCGGTCGGTTTGCCAGGAATTGGTTCAGTGTCGCAAAGTGAGGTTGATTGAATAGATTGCCTTGGCCTTGGTTCCCATGATTGCCTTGATTTGCTTGGTTGGCTTGAAAGTTCTGCATCATTTGCACGAGCATCTGGGTTTTCTGGTTGGTCGCTTGCATAATTGCCCTCCATGCCTCAGCCGGAGGAGGAGGGGAAGGAGGACGTTCAGGAGGACGCTCTTCTTCGCCCTCTTGGTTAGGGTTGTGAACCCTCTTAGGAGCCATCCTGAATATGATGACAATCGTTAGCCATTGATGCAAAATAGATAAGCTGAATCAACGGCTAGAAATTTGCAACATAAGTCTTCACAATGAACATTCGAACAAAATGAACAAATGAATTCCACATTTTAATGGTACAACAATCTTCTTGAGAAGCCACTTGGGAGAACAAAGATAAAATAAAAACAACAAGGTGCAGATGGAACAAATAAATGATAGAAGCTTCGTCCCACATGTTCGTGTTGAATGCTCCATGGAACGTGTTACAAAGGGTGTTGCAATCCCCGGATCAGCATAGCCAAGGACCCTTTAAGATACAACTCCCAATTGGAACAACACCCATGAAACCTCTTCACTCGATGTTGAACCCCAAACCTCATACCATGCACTCGTTGGAAGAATGCCTGCGAGCTACTTGATGAACCCACCTATTAATTCCCGAAGGTTACCGGTTATGCAATCTGGTGTTGGGTATACAGGGGAAGCACCGCGCACTCAACTCTAAACCTACATCCAGCTGTATCCATCCGTCAACACATATCCAGTAATCCTCGGAAACTGTTTACCTCGGACCTTCGAAACGCATCCGCTATACTAGCTGTGGCAGTACTCCCGAACTATCCCATTAGTACTAGGTGACGTCGGGGTTATCTCACCACTAACCGCATAGAAGAGTTTTCGATGTCTGCCGTCTTAAGTATTCTAGAACCGCTGCGATACATTTGTGACGACAACACCTCGGAGCTCAACTCCCCGGGACACTGCCACAACGCCTAAATGACAGGAGGCATCGAGAACAATGTTCTCGTCACAAAGATATCGGAACAATCCAAACAATACTCGCGTGATCCTAAAAAAATTTAGTGAATTTTTGAGAGTAGAGGAGATAGAACAACGTCAGGAGTCCTCACCAGAGCGATGAAGGGATGAGGAGTAAAAAGAAATCCTACTCTCCGATATATATATATATATATATATATATATATATATATATATATATATATATATATATATATATATATATATATATATATATATATATATATATATATATATATAGGACTCAAAACATTTTTGTGTGTGTGCCTAGACTCAACTGTCAATGATTCGATCAATCAAGGGGCTCCTAGGTCGAAGAAGGCTCTGAATACCAACTTGTAACGCCCCGGACACACCCGCCGGTCGTCGTTACTCCTGGCGGGATCTAGACTGGCCCCACATATCAATACTAGTCTTTTCTACGCACTTTGTCCTCATTCGTGCGCACCCGGGAGCAACTTCCGGGTCGGTCACCCATCCTGAAACTACTCCAAGTTGAGCACACTTAACTTTGGAGGTCTATCCAAAAGGGATCCTGGAAAAGAAGGAATTTCTTATTGATATGAGTAGTCTATCATCCCTAATAAGCCAGGCCATCACATATTCGCTTTTCTATCAATTGCTCGACAGTAATTTGTTCACCCACTGTAGAATCAGCTATCATGAGAGAACATATGCCCCCCGGGTCTATTCTAAACATATCAATCTACAATCTACTTTACTTTGCTGTTTTTACTTTCTGTTCTTATATCCAATGCCAAAAATATCAAACTATCCTATCTATCAGATCTCACTTTTGTAAGTGACCATAAAGGGATTGACAACCCCTTCTCGGGTTGGCTGCAAAATTCTTATTTGTTTGTGCAGGTGCGAGGGACTAACGCGTGCTCTCCTACTGGATTGATACCTTGGTTCTAAAAAACAGAGGGAAATACTTACGCTACTGTGCTGCATCACCCTTTCCTCTTCGAGGGAATACAACGCATGCTCGAGAAGTAGCAAGAAGAATTTCTGGCGCTGTTGCCGGGGAGGCTTACGCAAAAGTCATATACCAAGTACCTATCACAAACCCTTATCCTTTGCATTACATTTATTTGCCTCTCATTTTCCTCTCCCACACTTCACCCTTGCCGTTTTATTTGCCCTTCTTTTTGCCATGTGTTTACTGTTCGCTTGCTTCTCGTTTGCTTGTGTGTTGGATTGCTTGCTTGTTACTAGGGCTCAGAACAATACCAAATTGTGTGACTTCTCCAATACCAACAATAATGATTTTATTAGCACTCCGATTGCTCCTATTACCGATGCTGAATCTCGTGAGATCAATGCTGCTCTGTTGAATCTTGTCATGAAAGATCAATTTTCCGGCCTTCCTAGTGAAGATGCCACTACCCATCTGAACAACTTTGTTTATTTGTGTGATATGCAAAAGAAGAGGGATACGGATAATGATATTCTTAAATTGAAGCTATTTCCGTTTTCACTTAGAGATCGTGCTAAAACTTGGTTTTCCTCTTTGCCTAGAAATAGTATTGATTCGTGGAATAAGTGCAAAGATGCTTTTATCTTTAAGTATTTTCCCCCTGCTAAGATTAGCTCTCTTAGAAACGACATTATGAATTTTAAGCAACTAGATCATGAGGATGTTGCACAAGCTTGGGAGAGAATGAAATTAATGGTTCGTAATTGCCCTACACATGGTTTGAACTTATGGATGATTATACAAAACTTTTATGTTGGCTTGAATTTTGCTTCTAGAAATCTTTTAGATTCGGTCATAGGAGGCACTTTCATGGAAACTACCTTAGGAGAAGCTACCAAACTCCTAGATAATATTATGGTTAATTATTCTCAATGGCACACCGAAAGATCTACTAGTAAAAAAGTGCATGCTATTGAAGAGATTAGTGTTTTGAGTGGAAAGATGGATGAACTTATGAAATTATTTGCTACTAATAGTGCTTCTTCTGATCCTAATGATATGCATTTATCCACGTTGATTGAAAATAATAATGAATCTTTGGATGTGAATTTTGTTGGTAGGAATAATTTTGGTAACAATGCTTATAGAGGAAACTTTAATCCTAGGCCTTTTCCTAGTAATTCCTCTAATAATTGTGGTAATTCGTACAATAACTCTTATTGAAATTTTGGTAAGATGCCTTCTGAATTTGAAACTAGTGTTAAAGAGTTTATGAATTCGCAAAAGAATTTCAATGCTTTGCTTGAATCAAAATTGCTTAAGATTGACGAGTTGGCTAGAAGCATGGATAGAATTACTCTTGATTTTGATTCTTTGAAACTTAGATTTATTCCACCTAAGCATGATATCAATGAGTCTCTCAAAGCCATGAGAATTTCCATTGATGAATGCAAATAAAGAACCGCTAGGATGCATGCTAAAAAAGAGTGCTTTATGAGAGCGTGTTCTTCTAGTTATCATGAAAATAAAGATGAATATCTTAAAGTTATTGATGTGTCTCCTATTAGATCCTTGTTTTCTAGTATGAATTTTGATAAAGACGGGACTTGAGATGAGTCCACTTTAATTAAAAGGCGTCCCAATGATTCGGAGTTTTTAGGTCTTGATGCTAAAATTGTTAAAAGTCGGATTGAAGAGATTAAAACTTTGCATAGTGATGAACCCACTACTTTGGATTTCAAGGGATTCGATTATGATAATTTCTCTTTGATTGATTGTATTTCCTTGTTGCAATCCATACTAAATTCTCCGCATGCTTATAGTCAAAATAAAGCTTTTACCAAACACATAGTTGATGCTTTGATGCAATCTTATGAAGAAAAACTTGAACTAGAAGTTTCTATCCCTAGAAAGCTTTATGATGAATGGGAACCTACTATTAAAATTAAAACTAAGGACCATGAATGCTTTGCTTTGTGTGATTTGGGTGCAAGTGTTTCCACTATCCCAAAAACTTTGTGAGATTTGTTAGGTTTCCATGAGTTTGATGATAGTTCTTTAAATTTGCATCTTGCGGATTCTACTATTAAGAAACCTATGGGAAGGATTAATGATGTTCTTATTGTTGCCAATAGATTTTATGTGCCCATATATTTCATTGTTCTTGATATAGATTGCAATCCTTCATGTCCTATTATTCTTGGTAGACCTTTCCTTAGAACGATTGGTGCAATTATTGATATGAAGGAAGGAAATATTAGATTCCAATTTCCGTTAAGGAAAGGCATGGAACACTTTCCTAGAAAGAAAATAAAATTACCTTATGAATCCATTATGAGAGCCACTTATGGATTGCCTTCCAAAGATGGCAATACCTAGATCTATCCTTGTATCGTGCCTAGCTAGGGGCGTTAAACGATAGCGCTTGTTGGGAGGCAACCCAATTTTATTTTCTTTGTTTTTGCTACTTTTTAGGAATAAATATTGCATCTACCTTCTGTTTAGATGTGGTTTTGTGTTTTAATTAGTGTTTGTGCCAAGTAGAACCTTTGGGAAGACTTGTGTGAAGTTTATATGATCTTGCTGTAAAAAACAGAAACATTAGCGCTCACGAGAATAGTCACCAGATTTTACTGGAGAGTGATATTTAGTTGATTATTTTTTAGATGATTAATAGACAAATTCCTCATGTTTACCAATTTATTTCAATTTTGTTTGGACTTACAGAAGTATTCGAAAGTTACAGATTACTACAGACTATTCTGTTTTTGACTGATTCTGTTTTTCGTGTGTTGTTTGCTTATTTTGATGAATCTATGAGTAGTATTGGGGAGTATGAATCATAGAGAAGTTGGAATACATTAGGTTTAACAGCAATATAACCAAAGAATGAGTTCATTACAGTACATTTGAGTGGTGGTTTGTTTTCTTATACTAACGGAGCTCATGAGATTTTTGGCTAAGTTTTGTGTTGTGAAGTTTTCAAGTTTTGAGTATGGATTTGATGGACTATGGAACAAAGAGTGGCAAGAGCCTAAGCTTGGGGATTCCCAAGGCACCCCAAGGTAAAATTCAAGGACAACCAAAAGCCTAAGCTTGGGGATGCCCCGGGAAGGCATCCCCTCTTTTGTCTTCATATATCGGTAACTATACTCGGGACTATATTTTTATTCACCACATGATATGTGTTTTGCTTGGAGCGTCATGTATGATTTGAGTCTTTGCTTGTTAGTTTGCCACAATCATCCTTTCTGGACACATCTTTTTGAGAGAGATAAATATGGTCTAGAATTTGTTAGAATACTCTATGTGCTTCACTTATATCTTTTGAGCTAAATAGTTTTGCTCTAGTGCTTCACTTATATCTTTTAGAGCACGGAGGTGATTTTATTTTGTAGAAACTGTTGATCTCTCATGCTTCAATTATATCCTTTTGAGAGTCTTGTAGAACATCATGGTAATGTGCTTTGGTTATAAATTAGTCCTAATATGATAGACATCCAAGATGAATGTAGTAAAAACTTTCATACAAAGTGCATTGAATATGATGAGAAGTTTGATACTTGATGATTGTTTTGAGATATGAGGATGGTGATATTAGAGTCATGCTAGTGGAGTAATTATGAGTTTGAGAAATACTTGTGTTAAAGTTTGTGATTCCCGTAGCATGCACGTATGGTGAACCGCTATGTGACGAAGTTAGAGCATGAGGTATTTGTTGAGTGTCATCCTTTGTGTGGAGGTCGGGGGCACGCGATTGTTAACTCCTACCAACCTCCACCCTAGGAGCATGCGTTGATTGCTTTGTTTTGATGGCTCGTAAATTTTTTCAATAAGTATATGAGTTATTTATGACTAATGTTGAGTCCATGGATTATACGCACTCTCACCCTTCCACCATTGCTAGCCTCTCTTGTACCGCGCAACTTTCGCCGGTACCATACACCCACCATATACCTTCCTCAAAACAGCCACCATACCTACCTACCATGGTATTTCCATAGCCATTCCGAGATATATTGCCATGCAACTTTCCACCGTTCCATTCATATGACACGCTTCATATTGTAATATTGCCATGCATGATCATGTAGTTGACATCGTATTTGTGTCTAGGCCACCATGCATAAATTTTCATACATGTCATTCTTGATTCATTGCACATCCCGGTACACCGCTGGAGGCATTCATATAGAGTCATACTTTGTTCTAGTATCGAGTTGTAATATCGAGTTGTAAATCAATATAAGTTTGATGATCATCATTATTATAGCATTGTCCCAAAGAAAAAGAAAAAAAAAGGAAAGGCCAAAGAAAAAAGAAAGGCCCAAAAAAAGGAAAAATAATAAAAAAAGGAAAAAAAGAAAAGAAAAGAGAGAAGGGACAATGCTACTATCTTTTTCCACACTCGTGCTTCAAAGTAGCACCATGTTCTTCATGATAGGGAGTCTCTTGTTTAGTCACTTTCATATACTAGTGGGAATTTTCATTATAGAACTTGGCTTGTATATTCCAACAATGGGCTTCCTCAAATGCCCTAGGTCTTCGTGATAAAGCAAGTTGGATGCACACCCACTTAGTTTCTTTTGTTGAGCTTTCATACATTTATAGCTCTAGTGCATCCGTTGCATGGCAATTCCTATTCACACACATTGATATCTATTGATGGGCATCTCCATAGTCCGTTGATATGCCTTGTCGATGTGAGACTATCTTCCTCCTTTTTGTCTTCTCCACAACCACCATTCTATTCCACCTATAGTGCTATATCCATGGCTCACGCTCATGTATTGCGTGAAAGTTGAAAGGTTTGAAAGAATAGAGTATGAAAACAAGTGCTTGGCTGAAACCGGAGTTGTGCATGATATGAATATTTTTACTTTTTGTTCTTATATCAAAAAATACCAAAAGTATCAAACTATCCTATCTATCGGATCTCACTTTCGTAAGTGACCGTAAAGGGATTGACAACCCCTTATCGCGTTGGCTGCGAAGTTCTTATTTGTTTGTCCAGGTGCGAGGGACTCGCGCGTGGTCTCCTACTGGATTGATACCTTGGTTCTCAAAAACTGAGGGAAATACTTACGCTATTATGCTGCATCACCCTTTCCTCTTCGAGGGAATACAACGCAAGCTCGAGAAGTAGCAATTGCCAAGCAGGGATACAAGTGGTCTGATTCCGAGGAGGAGCAGCAGGAGACTGACGAGGAGCGTGGCGACTGATCTACTCCGCCTGAGCTGCCACCTATGTCATAGGGGTCCTCTCTGCCCTTTTGGTGTCTCGATGCCAAAGGGGAAGAGAGTGTAGGATTTGCGCGTGTGTGTCTTGTGCCTCATTTATTTGCTTTCGTTGGTTGAACCTTGTTTGCTTTCGTTGTTTTGTGTCGTGTGTGTCAGACCTATCATATGGTGTGAGACATATGCACTCTACTCCTCATTTCATCATTATGTCTATGCTATCTAATAGGTTGTGAGCTTTTGCTTCTCTTGCCCTGTTACTCTGTGCTCACGATATCCTCCTTGCATCCATGCGTAGCGTTATATTCGTTATTAAAAGGAGTGTGTTGTTTATAAAATATAGGGGGAGTGTTGATCCTAGTATGTGCGCTGTGCAGTCCAAAGCATCTTCATAAGTATGCACACGTCTAGGGGGAGCTTACCCATATTTTATATAGATGTTGGGTTTTCTTATTATCTTCTTTTATATTTCTCTGTGCAAATCCCGTGTTGTCATCAATCCACCAAAAAGGGGGAGATTGTAAGGGCATATTTCTCCCTAAGTAATTTTAGTGATTGATGACAATGCTTTTGCGGACTAATCATGTGCACTAAGCATTTCAGATATCTCATACCTAGGCACAAGACTATTAAGTGCCCCTTGGAACCTATTGAAGACTGTGCTTCCTTTTGTTTCTTTTCGGTGGAATTGAGTCATAGGAAAGCCGTACTATTAAGAGGGGGTCTGCTTCGGAAAGGTTAGGGTGGAATCAACACATACACAGCTATTCTTTAGAACCACCTTTCCTTCGCTTCTTTGGAGCTCCGGCTGTTTTCCTTGTCTTTCGCAAAATGATGACATTCTACTACTATCACTCTGAGGCACACACAAAGCGGTAGTACCACACGGCCTCACGGTAGTGCCGCTTCAAGTCTACGGTAGTACCGTACCAAGGACCCGGTAGTACCGTGTGGCCGGCCCCAGCGTCGTAACTAGTACGGAAGTAGGAGCGGAAGTAAATTTTTACATCCGCGTCCTACGCGGTAGTACCGCTCCGAGCAAGCGGTAGTACCGTGTCGGGGCATCGATCGAAACTCTACAGAAGAAGCCGCAGACGTAATTTATTTAGTCTACACTCTTCCCTGACCAGTCTGACCCTGCTTTGCGGTAGTACCGTAAGGACGTGCGGTAGTACCGCTCCGGCAGTACTACTGCCCATTGCTTTTCGCAACAGGGGCTAGATCTGGCTCATGCCGCGCCAGCGGTAGTACCGCACCTAGAGCGGTAGTACCGCAGGGCCGTGCGGTAGTACCGCAAATTAAGTACGGTAGTACCGCATGTTGTGGGCAGAGTTGGTGGATGCTACTTCTCGAGCTTGCGTTTTATTCCCTCGAAGAGGAAAGGGAGATGCATCACAATAGCGTAAGTATTTCCCTCAGTTTTTGAGAACCAAGGTATCAATCCTGTAGGAGACCACGCGCGAGTCCCTCGCACCTGCACAAACAAATAAGAACTTCGCAGCCAACGCGATAAGGGGTTGTCAATCCCTTTACGGTCACTTATGAAAGTGAGATCTGATAGAGATGATAGTTTATATTTTTGGTATTTTTGGTTTATGAGAACAACAAATAAAAGCGATAAAAGTAAAGTAGATGTAGATTGATATGTTGAGAATAGACCCGGGGGCCATAGTTTTCTCTAGTGGCTTCTCTCATGATAGCCACTACAAGAAATATGTCAACTTATAACCTTTTGTTAGTGACCCTGGAAGAATTGGTCATAGATCTATGACCATTTCAGACCAATTGGTCAAAAGCTGTTCGGGGGGCTCCAAACCCTAAACTATAACGACCATTTTGGTCACAAAGGTCATAATTTCCTTACACGAAATGGTCACAAAGCAGATAGCACTGGTCCGCTGCCTTATTTCTAGCTGTTAATGACCAATGTAGATGGTCATAACCTTGAAAATTGTGGTGGGTTGCTACGACTAGGCGCCACCTCATCAGTTTTGCCTATGTGTCATGTCCATGTGGCAGTTTTTCCCCTAGTTTGTGAAGCAACCTATATTTCTGTCATTCCCAAAATTCCCCAAAAAATCTCATAAATTCTTTGGGTCATATCTGCGTCAAATATGTAAAAAACCTTCCTTGCCTAGTTCAAAAATAATTCAAAAATATTCATTTGCCTATTCTGTTCAAAAAAACACTTTGTGAAGGAAGTACCACTTTGGCATATCCAAATGGTATCCATTTTCTACAGTGCTTTCCTATGCCCAAATAACTATCCCCCACCAAATGCCAGCTCAATCCATTCATTATTTTGAGCCCATCTTCAACATTCGTATTTATGTCCAGTGTGGTACTTTGCAAAGCAAGTACCACCTAGACTCCTCCTTTTGAGCTGAAAATTTGTGAAGACGGTCTTCTTAGTAATTGATCATCCTCAACCAAAACTCACGCCCATTAGCCATGTGCATTTTCCGTACCGCTAATCAAACACTTGGCTGCTAATTCATGTTTGAGCATCGATCGGTCTCCTCGTGAGAATCTTATGTTGTAATTTTCTTCCTAGCACCTACCTGGGGAGTGGCCAACCCACTAGACATGCCTAGGCCGCCCAGAACACATGGCAACGCCACAGTCACGCGGTGACCACGCAGCGGGCATGCGAGTTTACGCGCTCTAGAGTTGGGGCCCTCGACCACCGCCCAAACCTCGACGTATCGCCACCAAACCATGTATTTATGATTAAATAGGTACTTATGTACCTAGAAATGATTTTTGGAAAAAATAAATAGCAAACTATGAGGCAGCCGCAGTTCAAATTTGACCCGCTTCCAACTGAATCGGCGGAAATTTGTCTTTTTCACGAGAGGTGGATCAAAACTTTTTACACCCAAACATTTTGTCAATTGTTCATTAAATATGTCCTAGTATTTTAAAAAATTGATTTGGTCAAATTTTGCAACAATTATTTGGGAGGTCCTTCACAAAAAAACCTCCTTTTGGGCACTCGAAAAATGGAAAATGATTTTTTCGTTCAAAGAAAATGGAAACTTCCTTAAGAAATATTGTTTGCCATTCCAAGATGCACCCTTGTGCACAATATGAGCTCATTTGAACAAACTATGCTATGAATGTGGCCATAGGATTGATCATTTGGCTTGAAAGCCATGAATCTTCACGCATGATAGCTCATTTCTGAGAACACTTTTTTAAAAGAATTGCCGTATGACAAGTTTATTATTTTTCCTGATAACTTGGTCATATATAATGACACAATGCGAAGGTTTTCCAACTTTTTGATTTTTTTTGAATTTTTTATGCCCGTTTCAAAATGCGGTCAAAACGGCGGGAATGACAGTTCCTAGGTAGTGGTTGAATCTTGGAATTTTTTTGGTGTTTTTCTGATTAAATAGATACTTACGTACCTAGAAATGATTTTTGTAAAAAATAAAGAGCAAACTACAAGGTAGCTACAGTTCAAATTTGACCCACTTCCACCTGAATCGGCCGAAATTTGTCTTTCTCACGAGAGGTGGATCAGAACTTTTTACACCCAACCATTTAGTCAATTGTGCATTAAATATGACCTATTATTTTATAAAAATGATTTGGTCCAATTTTGCAACAATTATTTGGGAGGTCCTTCACAAAAAAACCTCCTTTTGGGCACTCGAAAAATGGAAAATGAATTTTTCGTCCAAAGAAAATGAAAACTTCCTTAGGCAACATTGTTTGCCATTCCAATATGCACCTTTGTGCACAATATGAGATCATTTGAACAAACTATGCCATGAATGTGGCCATAAGATTGATCATTTGGCTTGAAAGCCATGAATCTTCACGCTTGATAGCTCGTTTCTGAGAACACTTTTTAAAAATAATTACCGTATTACAAGTTTGTTATTTTTCCTGGTAACTTGGTCATATATAATGAGACAATGCGAAGGTTTTCCAACTTTTTGATTTTTTTTTGAATTTTTTATGCCCGTTTCAAAATGCGGTCAAAACGGCGGGAATGACCGTTCCTAGCTAGTGGTTGAATCTTGGTATTTTTTTGGTGTTTCTCTGATTAAATAGATACTTATGTACCTAGAAATGATTTTTGTAAAAAATAAAGAGTAAACTACAAGGCAGCTACAGTTCAAATTTGACCCACTTCCAACTGAATCGACCGAAATTTGTCTTTTTCACGAGAGGTGGATCAAAACTTTTGACACACAACCAGTTTGTCAATCGTGCATTAAATATGGCCTAGTATTTTATAAAATTGATTTGGTACAATTTTGCAACAAATATATGGTAGGTCCTTCACAAAAAAACTCATTTTGGGCATTTGCAAAATGATTAAAAATAGCTAGAAAGATCATAAATGCATACAAATTGGTACTTATCCATAATATGTGGTCTAACTCTAGTGAAAATTTGTATGGTGCCCTTTTGCAAAATATTTTTGGTAGCTACTTCACAAAATCCCTTAGATATTTTTAGTACTTAGATACTTTTTTAAATCATTGGTTTTCCGAACCAATCAGGACTCTTCCCCCGGATCGATGACATGGCGCCCATCCATCCATCCATCCATCTCACCATCCCACATCCATCCATCCATCCATCCGACGGTGGCCGATGCCTTCTTCGTGCCCTTCTTCTCCTCGCTCAGCTTCAACTTGCACCGAGGCCGACCTCCTCCTTCAGGTAACAGACGCTCCTCCACGCCATGGAACTCATCAAAGTGCCCCCTTCTCTGTTCCATTTGCCCAAAACATGAACTCGTTTGATTTTGACCATGGGGAGTGATCTGAGGCACTGCTGCACTGGTGCGGATTGCAGTGGGTAGTGACTGAGATGCTGCTATTATAGTTTTTTTCCAGCTTGATATGATACTGCACTGGCTCTAAACTGATGGCAAATATATTATCTATGTTGAATTGCATTTGATGAATATTCAGAACTAATTATGTACTACCAATATAAATAAACCCTGAATCGCAAGATCCTAGCACTACAGTTTTGTGTTGTTGTCATGTTAAGGATAAAATGTTAGTGTTACCTTACGAGTTGAATTATGTAAAAGCGAACATGCTTTGCCACTAGCAAATAATGCACCATCTTGCATTGCAATTGATCCAATTCCCCTTGTTGCCTGAAATCAAAGCTTATGGCAGTACACTGCTGTTTGAGAGTAGCAGGGGCTTTGTCCTGGTTATACTGGCCTGAATTTGGTTAACACATTGGTACTACTAGTAGTGGTACTACTACTACTACTAATCTTGAAAGCCATGAATCTGCACTAGAATTTTCAAAAAAACACATGTTTTTTTAGGGTGGTTGTCTGAACTGAATTGCTTAGAACTTTCCTATCCAAACAAGAGTTGTAGTTGAGCACCTTTCTTTTTCTTCGGTACAGCCACATCTTTTTTCTTTATCTCTCAAACTGCATCTTACATGGTTGTGCTTTCTCAGCTCTTAGTTTTCTTCGTTCTTAAAATGCAGCTCAAATGGTTGTGATATATATTTATCCTAGATAGAGAATCAGTGTTGTTCTATCTAGTTCTACTCGGACAAGTTTCTCAGTTTCATTGATCCCCTCTTTTTTAGCGTGAGAACCGACGTGGCGGGACGACAGCATGTCGAAGCAGACCGCCATCATCAAGCACACCATGGAGATCATACACCTCCTCACTGACGCCAACCCCATATTCCCTTTTCTCCTTCCTTGAGATTGCTAGTATTATATGATGTCAGTTTAATGGATTGTCATTGTTTGTTGTTCCTTCAGATAGCTAGTATTAACTGGTTGCTTGCTTTTGTACCATGCTATCTATGGGTTATTATTATTGTTTATCCCGATCATGAGCTTGAATGGTGTAGGAGTACAACAACACCAGGTTAATTTTTAGAAGTGATGTTACTGAATTTTTTTCTATGCCATGGTACAATTATAATTCGAATGGTAGCCAGTTGACACGAGCTGTTTGGCCCAGATCGTGGTATCTATTAGGGGCTACAATTTATTACTTTCTGTATAGATTTGTTAGCAATGGATGAACTGATCAGGGAAACACTTCTGAGTTGATCTGAAGTTCTGAATTTGTCCAGCAGATCTGAATTTGGAGTGCTTTTTGTACTGCAGTGAGTGCCTCAGCGCTATATGTTAGTGCCAGGTTGTTAAGCAGTTTTCTGTTCTCTGCTGGTAGCTTATAAGAATACAATTCTCACTGAATGTACTTTGCATTCTTACTGTATCTACTGCTGCCACAATCATTCTTATACCAACTTATTTACTAAATTAATGTAATGTCTTAGCCTATTTTGTCCAATCCAATGACAGCCCAATAGGTAACCAAACTGAAACTGTAGTTTTAATCCACACTATTCCCAAGTTTACTTATGTCAAGGGATCCACTTATCAGAAGTCAGTACTTAATGTGTGGATGGTTGTGCTGTTTTGCAGGTTGTTGGCACCAAGGTGTTTGAGATGGTCTTCCTGTTGGTGCACGAGGAAGAGGAAGTGAAGTCTTTGATTTGTCCACCAAGGAAGAGGAAGCACGAAGTCTTTGATCTGTACAGAGGGTAAGTCCTTGGTCTGTCCCACTCTTCCTTTGCTATGTGATGGTGACCTCCATGTGTTATTTGGACACTTTGGTTCATATACTATTCTTGTGATTTTCCAATGCTATGTCAAGAAATGAATCCTAACCTTTAATGAATTCAATGTATGATCATGATGAGATTGAATGAATGAATGATATCATGCCAACTTGTTTCTGTCCTTGATCAGTATCATTTGTGGTAGCTCCTAGGCTACATGTGCCTTTTCTTGGTCCGAGTTCCTAAGTATGGTGTTGTACTTTTGGTAACTAGACAGATAAATTTTTAAATTTGGTGAACATCAGTAGCTAACTATGTTGTGAACATCAGTAGCTGCTACTGTTAATTGTTACTGCCATGATGTTGACACTGCTTAGAATATGTTTTGTGCCTTAACTCTAGTAGTATTTGCTGTCAAAAACATGATTGTATTGTGAGTCATCAAGTTCTTGGAGTTTTCTTCAAGCTTGCTAGTATTTATTTTTTTTCCACCAATATAATATTTGCTAATACTTACTCATGGTTGCTATTGTTATGTATGCCCTCATGCTTCAGGACCCACTCCTACCTGCTTGTGTATTTTCTTATTATTTTGTTCAATTCCTTTCCTAGTTGTTGTATGTTGGAGGATATTGCAGGATAATGATCATTTACTGTCTTTTGCAGGAGCTCTAGGCTTAAGAAGTTGGAAAAAGGGAACACTTCATCTTTGTAGCTGTTGTATTTGTTCCTGGCTGATTACAAATATGGAATGGTTGTTCTATACTTCATAGCAGCACTTTTATAGTTGTTCTAAATTCCTGGATGATGTGGACTAGCATGATTGTAATATATATAATGTACTCATTTTGGTCATTATTTGTGAAAATTGTGTGATTGGGGCTCTGCTGATCGAAATATTGATTATTTATTGCTGATAATTTATTGTTGATACGTTGGAAATTAAACAAATACTGTTTGGGCCCTAAAAAGGCAACAAATCAAATAATTTGGGAAAAATTGATCAAAATTAATTAAAATAATAATTGTGAAAAGGTGAAGGCCAGAAAAGAAAAAGGCTTAGGCCCAGTAACGAAATAGATCTCAAAAAGGCTATGACCCATGAAATAAAAAGGCTAAAATGTTGGGCTTGGCCCATGTAGCTGATCAAAATTAATAGTAAAAAATATATAAAAAGGCTGAATTGTTGGGCTCGGCCCATGTAAAACAACGAATTGGACCGGGCTGAATCTTGTGCCACATCAGCTTGCCACGCTGGATGCCTACGTGGCCTGGGGAGGCTGCTAGTGACCAAAACACGACAGTAGGCATATTTTGGTCACAAACGTCTATGACCTTCTCACAGAGAAGGTCGCTATAGTCAGTTTATGACGGCCAGCTTTTGACCTTATGTTTTTGGTCACAAAAAGGTCACAAATGGAAATTTGTGACCATTCAGTGACCAATAGTGGTGGTCACAAGTTGACATATTTCTTGTAGTGAGCGATATTATGCGGCGGGTAAACAAATTACTATCGAGCAATTGATAGAAAAGCGAATAATTATGAGACTATCTAGGCATGATCATTGTATATAGGCATCACGTCCGAGACAAGTAGACCGACTCCTGCCTGCATCTATTACTATTACTCCACACATCGACCGCTATCCAGCATGCATCTAGTGTATTGAGTTCATAAGAACATAGTAACGCCTTAAGCAAGATGACATGATGTAGATGGATAAACTCAAGCAATATGATATAAACCCCATCTTTTTATCCTCGATGGCAACAATACAATACATGCCTTGGTGCCCCTACTGTCACTGGGAAAGGACACCGCAAGACTGAACCCAAAGCCAAGCACTTCTCCCATTGCAAGAACTATAGATCTAGTAGGCCAAACCAAACCAATAATTTGAAGAGACTTGCAAGGATATTATGAGAACACATGAAAAGTTCAGAGAAGAACCAAATATCTTTCATAGATAACCTTGATCATAAACTCACAATTCATCGGATCTCGACAAACACACCGCAAAAAGAGATTACAAAGACCGAGGAGAACTTTGTATTGAGATCCAGAGAGAGAGAAGAAGCCATCTAGATACTAGCTATGGACCTGAAGGTCTATGGTAAACTACTCACAACTCATGGTGAGGGCGATGATGATGATGATGAAGAACTCCGTGATGGATCCCCCTCCGGTGGAGCTCCGGAACAGGCTCCAAGGTGGGATCTCACGGGAACAGAAGGTTGCGGCGGTGGAATTAGGGTTTTGTCTCTGTTCACGGAGGTTTTAGGGTACGTAGACTTATATAGGAAGGAGGGCACCGGGGGAGTCACGAGGGCCCCACGAGACAGGGGGTGCGCCCTGGGAAGGGGGGCGCACCCCCACCCTCGTGGGCCCCTCATGGCTCTTCTGACGTGGTTCTCAAGTTCTTCGTGCGTGGTTTTCTCCAAAAATATCTCTCGTGAAGGTTTCATTCCGTTTGGACTCCGTTTGATATTCTTTTTCTGCAAAACCCTGAAACAGGCAAAATACAACAATCTGGACTGGGCCTTTGGGTTAGTAGGTTAGTCCCAAAAATGATATAAAAGTGAATGATAAAGCCCATTAAACATCCAAGACTTCATAAATAATAGCATGGAACAATAAAAATTATAGATACGTTGGAGACGTATCAGTGGATAACGGTTGGATTTGTTCTTCCACTATATAAGGTGAGTCTTCTTCCTCAAGTTCACTTACCTCTTCCTCCCCAAGCTCCATTGTTGCTCAAAGCTCCATTTCGGCCCGATCTCTCTCCCTAGCCAATCAAACTTGCTGATTTCCCTAGGGATTGCTTGAGAAGGCATCGATCTACACTTCCACCAAGAGAAATTTGATTCCCCTCACTAATCCCTTGCGGATCTTGTTACTCTTGGGTGTTTGAGCACCCTAGACGGTTGAGGTCACCGCGGAGCCATAGTCCATTGTGGTGAAGCTTCGTGGTGTCGTTGGGAGCCTCCAATTCGGTTGTGGAGATAGCCCCAACCTTGTTTGTAAAGGTTCGGTCGCCGCCTTCAAGGGCACCACTAGTGGATTCACGACACCTTGCATTGTGTGAGGGTGTGAGGAGAATACGGTGGCCCCAGTGGCTTCTTGGGGAGCATTGTGCCTCCACACCGCTCCAACGGAGACGTACTTCCTCTCAAAGGGAAGGAACTTCGGTAACACATCCTCGTCTTCACTGGCTCCACTTGTGGTTATTTCTTACCTTTACTTGTGCAAGCTTTCATTGTATATCATTGCTTGCTTGCTTGTGTGCTTGCTTTTGTTGCATCATATAGGTTGTCCATCTAGTTGCATATCTAGACAACCTACTTTGTTGCTAAGTTTAAATTGGTTAAGAAAAGCTAAAAAATGTTAGTTGCCTATTCACCCCCCTCTAGTCAACCATATCGATCCTTTCACCCTTCCACCTTGCTAGCCACTCTAGTACCGCGCAACTTTCGCCGGTGCATCAAACCACCTTATATCCTTCCTCAAAACAGCCACCATACCTACGTATTATAGCATTTCCATAGCCATTTCGAGATATATTGCCATGTAACTCCACAGTTCCGTTTATTATGACACGCACCATCATTGTCATATTGCCTTGCATTATCGTAAGATAGCTAGCATGATGTTTCCATGGCTTGTTCGTTTTTTGATGTCATTGCTACGCTAGATCATTGCACATCCCGGTACACCGTCAGTGGCATTCATATAGAGTCATACTTTGTTCTAGCATCGAGTTGTAAGTAAATAAAAGTGTGATGATCATCATTATTAGAGCATTGTCCCGAAAAAAGGAAGAAAGGCCAAAAAAAAGAGAAAGGCCAAATAAAAAAAGAATGGCCCAAAAAAAGAGAAAAAAAGAAGAAAAAAAGGAGACAATGCTACTATCTTTTTTTCCACACTTGTGCTTCAAAGTAGCACCACGATCTTTATAATAGAGAGTCTCTCTTTTTGTCACTTTCATATACTAGTGGGAATTTTTCATTATAGAACTTGGCTTGTATATTCCAACAATGGGCTTCTTGAAATGCCCTAGGTCTTCATGAGCAAGCAAGTTGGATGCACACCCACTTAGTTTATTTTGTTGAGCTTTCATACACTTATAGCTATGGTGCATCTGTTACATGGCAATCCCTACTCACTCACATTCATATCAAATGATGGACATCTTCATAGTCCATTGATTTGCCTAGTCGATGTGAGACTTTCTCCCTCCTTTTTGTCTACTACCACCTTCTATTCCACCCATAGTGCTATGTCCATGGCTCACGCTCATGTATTGCGTGAAGAGTTGAAAAGGTTCGAAAAAGTAAAGTATCAAGACAATTGCTTGGCTGACACCGGGATGGGCATGAGGGGTACCTTGTGTTAAGAAAAGGGAGCATAAAAGACTATATGATTTTGTAGGGGTAACGTTCTTTTGCATTGATATCTTGAAAGACTTGATTGTTTGTTGGGATGCCCGAGTATTAAATTCTTTTATGTCAAATGATAGACTATTGCTTTGAATCACTCGTGTCTTAATATTCATGCCATGATTAGATTACATGATCAAGATTATGCTAGGTAGCATTACACATCAAAATATATCTTTTTTATCATTTACCTACTCGAGGACGAGCAGGAATTAAGCCTGGGATGCTGATACGTCTCCGCCATATCTATAATATTTGATTGTTCCATGCCAATATTCTACAACTTTTACATCCTCTTGGCAACCTTTTATACTATTGTTGGGACTAACATATTGATCCAGTGCCCAGTGCCAGTTCATGTTTGTTGCATGTTTTTGTTTCGCAGAATATCCATATCAAACGGAGTCCAAATGGGATAAAAACTCACAAAGATGTTTTTGGAATATATATGATTTTTGGAAAGAAGAATCAACGCGAGACGATGCCCGAGGGGGCCACGAGACAGGAGGCGCGCCTCGGGGGGGGGGGGTGTGGGCGCGCCCCTGACCCTCGTGGCCACCCCATAAGGCAGTTGGTGCCATTCTTTCGCCGCAAGAAAGCCAATATCCGGATACAAATCGTGTCAAAATTTTAGCCCAATCGGAGTTACGGATCTCCGGGAATATAAGAAACGGTGAAAGGCCAGAATCTGGGAACGCAGAAACAGAGAGAGACAGAGAGACAGAGCCAATCTCGGAGGGGCTCTCGGCCCTTCCATGCCATGGAGATCAAGGACTAGAGGGAGAACCCTTCTCCCACCTAGGGATAAGGCCAAGGAAGAAGGAGAAGGAGGGGGGCTCTCTCCCTCTCGCTTCCGGTGGCGCCGGAGTGCCACCGGGGTCATCATCGTGCGATGGCGATCTACACCAACACCTCCGTCATCTTCACCAACATCTTCATCACCTTCCCTCATCTATCTACGGCGGTCCACTCTCCCACAACCCGTTTTACCCTCTACTTGAACATGGTGCTTTATGCTTCATATAATTATCCAGTGATATGTTGCGATCCTATCATGTCTGAGTAGATTTTCGTTTTCCTATCGGTAATTGGTGAATTGCTATGATTGGTTTAATTTTCTTGTTGTTATGTTGCTGTCCTTTGGTGCCCATCATATGAGTGCGCGCGTGGATCACACCATAGGGTTAGTTGTATGTTGATAGGACTATGTATTGGTGGGCAAGAGTGACATAAGCTTCAATCTAGCATAGAAATTGATGCATACGGGATTGAAGGGGGACCAATATATCTTAATGCTATGGTTGGGTTTTCCCTTAATGAACGTTAGTAGTTGCATATGCTTGCTAATAGTTCCAATCATAAGTGCATAGAATTCCAAGTGAGGGATGACATGCTAGCAGTGGCCTCTCCCACATAAAACTTGCTATCGGTCTAGTAACGTAGTCAATTGCTTAGGGACAATTTCGCAACTCCTACCACCACTTTTCCACACACGCTATACTAACTTTATTGCTTCTTTATCTAAACAGCCCCGAGTTTTTATTTACGTGCTCTTTATATTCTTGCAAAATTATCCCTCCTAGTTTTTTCTACCTTTAGATGCTCGTTGGGTTCGACACTCTTACTTATCAAAATAGGCTACAATTGATCCCCTATACTTGTGGGTTATCAGGGTGGCATTGTGCTCGGAAGCCACCCGTCTCCTTCTCTCCCCACCGCATTACCTGGGATAAGAGGGACAGGGAGAGGAGTTCACGGGGTACCTATCTCTTTTCAATCTTAAACTTGAAGGCAAATGCCAAGTTTTAATTCAAATAATGTAATCCCTCGAGTCCATCTTTGTGTTCTGTAATGCTTGTACTTGTATCAGCATGTGAATGAAAAGGATGAAACTTGTCGGGGAACAGACAAAGGGGCTAGCCCCCCGCGAACTCCTTTTTACCAAAGGCTACTGCGACCATCCCGACCGAAGCAGTGTTCGAGTCAAGGATGGGAGCACCTAAGTTTCAAAAGAGCGAGGCGACGTTTTCTCATGCAAAGTTATAGCTTTACAAAACACTAATGGACAGGAGGTTAACTTATCTGTCTGGCTTGCCGAGGATTGCCGTGTCGTGCAATCTTCTCGTCCTTTGTCAGAGCCAAGTTCGCGGCAGGAACCTGCAAGTCCATGTAGATGAGAATGAATGCAGGATGCAATCCTATTTATATGCATATGCTAATGCAATGATCTTGGTGTGCTTGTGCATGCATGCAATCTTAGTTGGGGCCCCCCTACATCGCTTCTTTATTTTCTCTTGCACGGGGTCATCGCCCCATCTTTGTACGAGGGGTTACATGCAACTGAGGCAAGGCCTATACAAAAAGGTGGCACACCTTATGGGTAGTACTTACGGAGATGCTCAATATTCCATGAGTTTTGCAACTGAGTGCCATCTCCGGTCTCCAGACGGACTGCGCCGGGTCTGGTGACTCGTACCACCCAGTAAGGGCCTTCCCACTTTGGTGACAACTTGTTTGTACCCTTGACGGACTGAATGCGCCTAAGGACAAGGTCACCTTCCTCAAAACATCGGGCATGGACCCTGCGGGTGTGATAGCAACGCAGGGCTTGCTGATAGCGTGCAACACGCGTAGCAGCCCAGAGACGGTTCTCTTCCAGTAGCACAGTGTCGTCATGCCGGTGCTGATCTTGCGCTACTTCATCATAGGCAAGCACTCTAGGAGACCCATAAATGAGTTCCGTGGGATAACTGCTTCTGCCCCATAGACCAGGGAGAAGGGAGTATGCCCGGTAGCTCGGTTAGGTGTCGTTCTGAGGGACTAGAGAACTACCGGCAGCTCCTCGATCCACCACCTGCCGTGCTTCTGCAGCATATCAAAAGTTCTTGTCTTGAGTCCACGAAGCACTTCAGTGTTCGCCCTCTCAGCTTGTCCATTGCTTTGGGGATGTGCCACGGAAGCGAATGAGATCTTGGATCCAAGGGCATGGACATATTGCATGAAGGCGTGGCTCGTGAACTGGGTGCCGTTGTTAGTGATGATCCTTGCCGGAACTCCGAAACGTCCACTTTGTAAACTTGTCGATGTCAACGAACAAGTGTTCAAAGCCCCTGATTGCTCGGGGGAAGGGGCCGAGAATATCGAGCCCCCATACCGAAAATGGCCATGAGAGAGGGATTGTCTGAAGAGCTTGGGCAGGCCGGTGTGTTCTCTTGGAATGGAACTGACAAGCTTCACATGTCGTGACGAGATCGACAACATCTTGGAGGACTGTGGACCAATAGAATCCTTGCTGGAATGCTTTCCCAACTAACGCCCTTGATCCAAGGTGTGAGACGCACATTCCTCCGTGAATTTCATCCAGAAGTTCCTTTCCATCCTCCCGGCAAACCCACTTCAATTTCACACCGTTGGGCCTCCTTCTGTACAGAGTGTCATCGACAAACTGATACATACTGTCCCTCCAGGCTACTTTATCAGCTTCATCTTGGTTGCCATGGAGTTCTCTAGTTTGAAGGAAGTGGACAATGTGCCTTTCCCAAGTTGGAGCATGAGGCTCAGCAACCAGGACAAACGGCACCTCCTCTGCTGTGGGAGCACTGGCCTCATGTGCGGGACCCTTGGGCCCGACAGGAGGGGTGGTCTGGCAGGCTGTGAGCAGTTTTTTCCGGTAGGGTCTCTGCCGGGAGCGGATCGCTCTACCGGGAGAGGCCTACCGCAGTCCAGCTTTCTCCTTTTCCGGGCCATTGTGGCTGGTGATATGGAGGGCTGAGAGAGACGGAAAACAAAAGTTCCCGGTTCCACGGGAAGCTTCTGCGCAGCATAGTTTGACAGGTGATCAACTATGCTATTTTCCGCATGGGGTACGTGCTCTGTTTGCAACCCATCAAAGTGCTCCTCCAATGACCTCACTTCCTCGACGTATGCTTCAATCAATGGGCTTTGAGAATCTTTGTTGACTTGTCTCACCACAAGTTGTGAATCTCCTCGTATGACTAGCCTCCTAATTCCCAATTTTGCTGCAATCCTAAGCCCGACAAGGAGCCCTTCATACTCAGTTGTATTGTTGGTGGCTTCTTCCCAGGCAAAGTGCATTTGGACGACGTACTTCAAGTGCTCGCTGGACGGTGCGATGAGAAGCACGCCAGCCCCTGCACCTTGTAGGGAAAAAGCACCATCAAAATACATGATCCATTTTTGGGGTGATTCCTTGCCGGGGAGAGCTGTTTCTGTTACCTCCTCGTCAGGGGTTGGCATCCATTCTGCAATAAACTATGCGAGTGCGCTGCTCTGAATGGTCGAAGTGCTCTCAAACTTCAAACCAAAGCTGGATAACTCCAAAGCCCACTCCACTATTTTGCCAGTAGCCTTAGGACTTCGGAGTATCCTTTGCAATGGGAAATGAGTGACAACCTTGATCTCATGGGCTTGGAAGTAGTGGCGCAATTTCTTTGAAGCCATGACAAGGCGAAAGATCAACTTTTGCACGCGAGAGTACCTTGATCGAGCCCCCTGTAACAAGGAGCTGACGAAATATAGTGGGCGTTGCACCACTTTCTTCCTTACTGTGTCCTTGGGGTTGCTCTCGTTGCCGCGCTTATTGCTGTCCTGATTCTTTCCTGATTCCACTGTGATCTGGCCACTTTATGCTTCATCTACTTCTCGCTGTGCTATCAAGGCCGCACTGACCAGTTGGTTGGTTGCAGCCAGGTAAAGCAATAATGGCTCTTGAGGAGGTGCAACCAAGGTAGGCACAGATGATAGGTAAGCCTTCAACTCATGCAATGCTGCATCTGCTTCCAAGGTCCACTTCATTGGCCATGCCTTCTTCAGAATTTTAAAGAACGGCAAGGCACGCTCGGCAGACTTGGAGATGAATCTGCTTAGCGCGGCAGCGCATCCCATCAAGTGCCTTACATCCTTAACTGTCCTTGGCGCCTGGATCTGGTCAATGGCTCTGATCTTGTCGGGGTTGGCTTCAATACCTCGATGGGATACGAAGAATCCAAGTAGCTTACCGGAGGGAACACCAAACAAAAACTACTCCGGGTTAAGCTTCAAGTTGATCTTGCGCAAATTAGCAGATGTCTCCTCCAGATCCTGGATAAGGGTGGCATTATCCTTGGTTTTGACCACGATGTCATCCATATAAGTTTCTATATTCCTATGTAACTAAGGCTCAAAACCAATCTGGACTGCTCTTGCAAAAGTGAATCCGACACTCTTCAATCCGAAAGGCATGTGGACAAAGCAGTATGTGCCACACGGAGTGATGAACAATGTATTTTCCTCATCTTCTCTGGACATGGATATTTGGTGGTACCCAGAGTACGCATCCAAAAAGGAGAGCAGATCACAACCTGATGTGGAATCCACAATCTGGTCGATACGTGGCAAAGGGAACGGGTCCTTTTGGGCAAGCCTTGTTGAGATCCGTGAAATCAATGCAAAGCCTCAATTTCCCATTAGCTTTCCGGACTACCACTGGATTTGCCAACCATGTAGGGTGCAGTACTCCTCTAACCAAACCAGCTGCCTCTAGTTTCTTGATTCCTCAGCAATGAACTATTGCCGCTCCAAGGCCTGCTTCCGAACTCTCTGCTTGGCAGGTCGGGCATGTGAGTAAACAACAAGGTGGTGCTCAATTACCTCCCTGGGAACACCGGGGATATCAGATGGTTGCCAGGCAAACACATCGATATTCAAACGCAGGAAGGCAATGAGCGCGCATTCCAGTTTTTCATCAAGGGTGGCGCTGATGGTGAAAGTACGATCAACGCTAGCTAGCCCTGCCGGGACCTTTTTCACTTAGGGTGCAGCAACCTTGGGCCTTTTGCTGTTGGAACACTCTGGCACGTCGTCAATGGGCGCCGTGCACTCGGAGGGGGCATGCTTCCCGGATTCCTTGACAGAAGTCCAACAATCCCTATTCTTTCCTTTGCTTACCGAGGCGGGAGTTTCCGCTGTCGCAGCCTCTACTGCGACTGCATCCCGGTACATCTTGTCCATGCAGATAATGGTGTCCTTCTTGTCTGATGGGATAGTGATGACTCATAGTGGCCCAGGCATCTTCAGAGTGTTATAAGCATAATGCGATGCTGCCATGAACTTAGCGAGGGCTGGGCGTCCCAGAATCCCATTGTATGGCCGGGGGAGGTCAACCACATCAAACACAACCTTCTCAGTCCGGTACTTCAGCTCTCCCCCAAACGTTACCGGCAACGTAATCTTTTCCTTAGGATGGCTCCTGCCGAGATTGACTCCTTGAAACGTGCCAGTAACCTCTAGCTCTTCTTCTCCTATCTGAAGCTTCTTGATGACTGCCGAGGAAATCAGATTCAACCCAGCCCCGCCGTGCACTAGCATATTAGTGACCTTGAGGTTATGAATTGTTGAAGAGACCAACAATGGGAAACACCCTACCACTGTGACACGACCAGGGTGGTCCTCCTCATCAAAGATGATGGGCGTGCAGGACCACTTGAGCGGCTTCCGGGCCTCTGGCGCTGGCTCCACATCATTAACCTCCCTTGCCCCTCGCTTGAGTTGGCGATGGGATGTGTGCAAAGATGCACCTCCGTCAATGCATAGGGCATCAGTGGCCCACTTAAATTCCTGCTCACTGGTTTCCTCTTCATCCCCCCTCACTCACATTGCCACAGATTTCAGTCTCCTGGCCCCTAGCGGGTCTTCCTTGGTTCCGAAAGGGTTTGCCGGGGCAATTTGCTTCACCGCCTCGGCCCTGACCTTCGGAAGCATTCTGAGCTCTTTCCTTATCCCTCTTATCATACTCTTCCCTCTGCCTCTTGGCAAGCTGCTCAACCTGATAACACTCTTTAAGGTCGTGGCCCTTGGTCTGGTGGATCTTGAAGTACGAACCATCACCTTTCCCAGCTTTCTCGGTAGGAGCGTCTTCCCAGCAAGCCGTGCAGGCAACAACTTCCTTGCCGGGGGCCTCAGCTTTGGCCTTCCTGCCGGTACTAGGCAGGCATGAACCTTCCACAGTCATCACTACCTTTTCTCTTCGTTTCCTATTGCGGTTCTTGCCCTTCTTCTGACTGGTTGACTCATCTTCATCCTCTGAATCAATGTTGATGCAATTTTCCTCTCAGGGCAATTTCCTTCCTTCCTCTATCCAAGCACACATATCCACCAGTGTGTATAGTTCCTTCACACTCTTGGGCAACCGCACATTCATTTTGGAACGAATGCGGCGGTTGCGCATATTGGACTAGAAAGCTGCTATAATGGCTGCCAGATGGATATTTGGAATATTTCTATGAACTTTGCTAAATCTCTTTAAATACTTACGGAGGGTTTCTCCTTCCTTCTGCTGAAGGAGTTGCAGGTCGCTGGGCCTGCCGGGTTCCTCGTGCCCACCGGTGAAGGCTCCGATGAACTCATGGCACAGATCTGCCCATGACGAAATGGAGTTCTCCGGTAGGTGCATCAGTCAAGACCTCACATTCGGCTTGAGGGCCAAAGGGAAGTAGTTGGTGAACACCTTCTCGTCTCTTCCCCCGGCAGCCTGAACAATGATGGTGTAGATGCTCAGGAACTCTGCCAGGTTCAGCCTCACGTCATACTTCTCAGGTATCTCTGGCTTGAACATGCAGACAGACGGCCAATAGACTTCTCGCAGCTCTCGTGTAAAGGTAGGGTAGCCGACCTCAAAGCGTAGGCACCCGCCAACACCGAGCGCGGACTCGTCGGCATGGAGGCCATTGCACCCGTCAGTTGGACGAGGGTTCTCGCGGCGTCGATCTATGACATCGCGCACATCTCCCCGTCGCCTATCCTCCGGGGTTGATGTCGGCCTGGATGTGCTTGAGGGTCAGAAGAGGCCATCGAGACGTTGTCGGGGTGTTGATTTGGTTGCGCTCGCGCCGGCTGCCATGGCGGGGACTGCACGGTGGGGATGGCCTCCTCCGTTTGGCCAGCCATGTGGGCGGTTGCTGTCGCTTGGGAAAGCTATGGCGGGCAGGCTCGTCGCGAGCCCCTAGCTTCGGCGAAATTGAGCAGGCTCTGGATGGTGGCACGCCATTAATCCATCTGCTCGGCTACTGGCGGGAACCTTAGCAGCAGCTTGGCTCGCGCCATGGCTTCCGTGGGTGTGCTTGGCATGAATGTCGAGGATGTTGACTGCACCATCTCCTGGCTCCTAATGGTGCCAATAGCGGCAGCGGTGGCGTCGTGCCCACGCTGCTGTGGAATGACCACCTGAGCAGCGGGATTACACGGCGGTGGTTCTCCAAGATCAGCAGCTCCATCCAGCACAGCAGTTTAGTTGGCCCGGCCCAGAGGAGATGCACGCGCCGCAGTCGCTCCCTGGGTGGGGACGACTTGAGAGCGGTGGTGTCAGGCCCAAGATGCGATTCTATCCCGATCACGTGACACACTCGTGATTGGGGCACAACCGCATTTCGGGCGCTTAGCAAGATGGATATCATTACATCGTACCATTACATAAATACATGGGGATACGACAATTCATACAATTTACATGAATACAACATCATCAAAACAAGACATCCGACTACGGATGCAAACATGAAAAACACAACGACATCCATCCTGCTATCCCAGGCTGCCGACCAAGAACCTAACCCAAGACTGACGAAGCAAAAGAAGAAAGAACTCCAACACAAGTACATTGCTCTCACGTCAAGTCATCGGAAACCTGCACCTGCAACTGGTGTTGTAGTATATGTGAGCCACGAGGACTCAGCAATCCCATAACCATAGGTATCAAGACTAGCAAAGCTTTATTGGGAATGGAGAGGTTAAGTGGTGAGGTTGCAGCAGCGGCTAAGCATAATATGGTGGCTAACTTACGAGTAGAAGAATAAGATGAGCATCTACGCAAACGGTCGCAAACTAGTAATGATCGCTAAAGATCCTGAACTACCTATGAGCCAAACATAACCCCACCTTGTTCTCTTCTCAAAGTGAAAAGAGATGGTCACGGTTACTCACGTGGTTCGTGTATTTTATCTCGGATCCCCTGTCAAGTTTTCTACAACCGGAAATTAACAAATTCCAATCTGCCACATAACCGCGGGCACGGCTTTCGAAAGATCATAACCCTGCAGGGGTGTCCCAACTTAGCCCATGACAAGCTCTCACGATCAGCAGAAGTAAAATTATTACCCCTTATCTTAGGGACAATCCGATCAGACTCGGAATCCCGGTGCACAAGACATTTCGAAAATGGTAAAACAAGTCCAGCAAGACCTCCCGGCGTGCCGACACCCTGTTATTAGCCGTGCGTATCTCGTCTCAGGCCACGTCTAGATGAGCATAGCGTACAGTGACCAAACCCAAAGTTGCCAAGGGGTGGCGCCGCAAACGACTCTATTTGGGACCAACACCATCGGCACTGCCCCCCTGTAATGTAGAATTAAGAACCCGAGGACGCGACCCCCTATGCAATTTGATTAATTAATTAAGTTGTTATTATGAGGAAAATTAAAACCAATGTTGGGCCTTGATGGAGGAGTTTTATTCAAAGACGAACTGTCAACGGGTCCCCATATACCCAACCGTGTTAGGAACGCAAAAGCAAGGAACATAACACCGGTTTATCGGTTCTTAAGGCGGCATGAGTGGAACAAAACACCGAGCAAAAAGCTAAGCCTTCCACCCATTGCGAAGTATATAGGTGTGTTAATTAAATTAAGAGATATTGTGATATTCCCAAAAACCCAGAACCGACATGGAGCAATCTTCATCTTCACCTGCAACTAGAAATGCTATAAGAGGGGCTAAGCAAGCGGGTAACATAGCCAAACAACGGTTTGCTGGGAAGGTGTCAAAGGTTAGAGATTTCATGGCAACAAGGAGAGGCTGACAACAAAAGATAGGCAGCGCGACATATAGCGATAGCATCGAGACAACTAGCATAGCAATGATAGTAAGGGTATCCAAGGAGAGGGTCATCTTGCCTGAGATTCCGCAAGGAAGAAGAACAAGTCCATGAAGAAGACGAAGAAGAAGCCACGTAGACGAACCAAGTGAAGTCGAACGAATCCTTGTGATCGCAATGGAATAAGAACTAGCGAGAAGAAGCAAGTAACACGGTAAACACACCACACAAGAACACGACATAATGCTCAACCAAGTATGCTGCAAGACAAGTCTATATGATGCAAAACATGGCAAGGGATAAAGCATGCAATAACATCACAACAAGGCAAGTTTAAATGAGGCCGGAAACAACATATAACAATTCTGGTAAGTCCTCATATGCACATTTCAAAATTGGTCCAGATCTGAACAAACCTTAAGTTCAAGTTGTTAAATAGCAAGTTCACATGCACCATTATGATCTACATGAAATTCTATTCAAGTAACATATGAGGTTAATTTAATTCGGAGCTACGGCCTAGAAGATATGAGCAAAACAAGACAAGCGTGGCCATTATGCAAGATGCATCCAAACACCAAGCAAACACACTCCAAGCATGTAAACAACATGATATTATTCTTCTACATGCAAAAACACACAAGTTTCATATAGGACACGCTCAAAACGGAGCAACGGTTCATCACATACACATGAAACAAGATATAACAACATGCTGTCCAAAAACAGCAACATGACACTTAGTTGACATCAAAACAACATGATACAATAACATTTCATGGCAACAAAGGGCATGGAAAGCATGTACATGTCCAGCACTACAAGCATGAACAAAGAGCTACTACAAAACACCACTAGAACATGCTCAAAACATCATGGCAAGATTGCAAAAGATAACAGTTTCATAGACTTAGTGAAAATAAACTAGACATGGCAGCAACAATGACAAGTAGGCATGTTTGCAAGCTTGTGAAACTCAACTCAATACATATGATGGCATGTGAATATAACCAACAACAAGAACACATGTTTACGAAGCTACTCATGGCAAGAACATGGTCATAGGATGCATAGAACACTAGCTATTCACATGGCAAAACTAAACTTATTGTTAACAGACTGACAGAAACATTTTATAGCAACTTGAGAGCAAGAAATAAACAAGCTACAACAAGCCATATATGCAAACAAGGGCATGGATGGATAGATCATAACATGGACAATAAGACATGATCATTGGACAACCCAAAACATTCATGGATTTGAGTGGGGCATCAAGCAAACATGGCATCAGGATATAACAGTTTTAGACTTAGCAGTTTTCAACAAGTCATAGAAAATAACAACAGCGAGTAGGTCACTTTGCAAGCTTGTTGCAAACACCACAAGGCATAACATGGAAAACTAATTACACCACAACAAAGATGGCATGATTGTGCTTCTAAAACATATTGACATGTAGCTCAAACAAAAATCACACCTAAAGATACGAAAAAGACAAATCAGCATCTCATAACAAGTTTCAGCACTTAACGGCCGCATGCACTTTTTCAACAGAGATAAACATGGCAATATGCCACCTAACATGAATGCTACAGAAACCATCATGTAGAGCACTTCACGATGAACATTTTGACATATCATACACTCCATTTGGACCAACATGCACAAAGATGTGACCTCTCAAACATGCTAACATATTGATGACAGACAACAAGGACTTAACAACAACATCACATAGCAGTTTTGCAACGAAGTTTAAGACATCTAGATGAACAGTAACATGCATGCAAATGCAACTAACATGTAGAGCATATCACAACAAATATTTGGACATATCATTTGCTCAATTTGGACCATCACACAAAAAGTTATCACTCACACAATATGCCATGATGATATGTTGAAACAGGGACTTAGCCAAATTTTCAAGAAAAACAAAGTGAGCGTCTAGTACTAAAACACGCTCGGGCGAAGGAATAGGCGCGGCTCACCTAATGGGCTTCGGCCTAGTTGGAGAGGTGGTCGGGCCGAACAGAGCTGGGCCCTGGGGAGGCCAACGGGGCAGGCTGGGGAGGCGGGCCGCACCTGGGTCGACGGATGGGCCTTGGCCCACACGGGGTCAATGCGAGCGGCAGCGGTTGCTCGAGCAGCCACTCAATGCAGGGACGGTAGCGGCGCGATGAGGCTCCGGGGGGTTGTGGAGACGTGTTGGCCAATGGGATCGACCGGATCCGACTAGTGGAGGGGAGATCGGCCGGATCGGTGCAGGCGGAGGGGAGGCCAGTCGTGGCGGCGGCAGTTCCAGGCGGCAGTGCATGCGGGTCTGGCCGGTGGCAGGGCCCGACGGCGAGGAGCGGAGGGACGGTGGGGAGGTCCGGATCGGACCTCCGGCCGCCGGATCTAGGCTTGGGCGGCGGCAGGAAGCATCCGGGGTCGCCGGCGGGCGGCTCCGGTGGCCGACGGGGTTGGAGGCGAGGCGCTGGCGGCGGGGACGAACGAGGCGACGGGGACAAGGGGCTCGGGCGAGGGAGCCAGGGCGGGTGCGACCGACGGCGCGCACGGGCCTTGATCTAGCCCGGGGAGGGCCGGTTGCTGGCTTTGGCGGGCCCGGCAGCTGGGAGGAGGCCAGGGCGATGTGGAGGCACAGGAGAGGTTGCGGGCGGCGGCTCAGGTGGTAGCGCGGCCATTGGGATGCCGACAAGTGGCGGGGGAGGAGCGGGGTGGCGCTAAAAACAAGGCAGAGAAAGGAGAAGGCCTTTTTTGGACGTGGGGGTGTCCATATATAGCAGTTTTTGGCTAGGGTTAGGTGTTTGGGGTTGTTTTGGACCCTCTGATCTAGATCGGACGGTCTGGGTCGAGAGAGGGGGTAGGATGGGCCTAGTGGGCTGTGTAGAGGGGTGAGTGGGCTGAGAAGAGAGGGAGAAGACAGGCCCGTCACAGTGTTTCGGAGACCGAAACGTCCGACGATAACCAGCTATAATGCCGCTATAGTTATCCGTTGGGCTATCAAACGGCTCCAAATGCGACGAAATTTGACAGGCGATCTACCTATGCCATAATAAGACCACACGCCAAGTTTCATCCCATTTCGAGAACATTTTCCGGCCACTTATAAAATAATTATTCGGAGGCGCCGCGGGCGCGTGCAAGTGTGTCCGGGCTCAGAACGGACAACAAAGAGGACGGACAGACTCTGACGGAAGCAAGTTTTGAAAACATGCTGATGCAATGAACACGATGACAAGGCAAAGATGCAACATGCAAGCAGATGACATAGCAACGACAACAAATAACTGGCTGACACCTGGCGCACCGGTGTCGGGGTGTCACAGGTGGTTTGCCCCGGATCGAGTGTCGTTGTCGCGGTTGTGCTCATCGGTTGGAGGAAAGGGTGTGGATGGAGTGACCCCCTCGACAGCACCTTGCTGAGTGTGCTTGACGACACGCTGCTGGTGCTGCTCTCCTATGACGCCTTCAGCCACCGTGTCGGCCGTTGGGGGAGTGGCAGTGGTGCCACCGGCTTCCACCACGCCCCCAGCGGCGCTTGTTGGGGAACGTAGTATTTTAAAAATTTCCTACGATCACGCAAGATCTATCTACCAGATGCATAGCAACGAGAGGGAAGAGTGTGTCTACGTACCCTCGTAGACCGGAAGCGGAAGCGTTAAGTGACGCGGTTGATGTAGTCGAACTTCTTCGCGATCCAACCAATCAAGTACCGAACGTACGGCACCTCCGCGTTCAGCACACGTTCAGCTTGATGACATCCCACGAGCTCTTGATCCAGTTGAGCTTCACGGGAGAGTTTCGTCAGCACGACGGCGTGGTGACGGATATGATGTATTTACCGGCGCAGGGCTTCGCTTAAGCACTGCAACGGTATGACCGAGGTGTGTTCCTGTGGAGGGGGGCACCGCACACGGCTGGAACAATTCAACTTGTGTGTCTTTGGGTGCCCCCCTGCCCCCGTATATAAAGGAGCAAGAGGGGAGGGCCGGCTGGCCTCCTATGGTGCGGCTAGGGCAATCCTACTAGGAATAGGATTGCAATCCTATTCCTAGTAGGAGTCCACCAAGAAGGAAGAGAGGGAAAGGAAAAGAGGGAGAGGTGGCGCCCCCCCAATCCTAGTCCACCTAGGATCCCTAGGTGGGGCGCCGGCCAGCCTCTATGGGCTGCCTCTCTCCTTTCCTCAAGGCCCACTATGGACCATCCCCCTTCGTAGGGGGTTCCGGTAACCCCCTTCGGCAATCCAGTTAAATCCGAAACTTTTCCGGAACACTTCCGGTGTCCGAATATAGTCGTCCAATATATCAATCTTTATGTCTCGGACATTCCGAGACTCCTCGTCATGTCCGTGATCTCATCCGGGACTCCGAACTACCTTTGGTACATCAAAACTCATAAACTCATAATACCGATCGTCATCAAACGTTAAGCGTGCGGACCCTACGGGTTCGAGAACTATGTAGACATGACCGAGACTCATCTCCGGTCAATAACCAATAGTGGAACCTGGATGTTCATATTGGCTCCTACATATTCTACGAAGATCTTTTATCGGTCAAAACCGCATAACAACATACGTTGTTCCTTTTGTCATCGGTATGTTACTTGCCCGAGATTCGATCGTCGGTATCTCCATACCTAGTTCAATCTCGTTAGCGGCAAGTCCCATTACTCGTTCCGTAACACATCATCTCGTGACTAACTCATTAGTCTTTTGCTTGCAAGGCTTATTGTGATGTGTGTTACCGAGAGGGCCCAGAGATACCTCTCCGACACTCGGAGTGACAAATCCTAATCTTGATCTATGCCAACACCACGAATACTTTCGGAGACACCCGTAGAGCATCTTTATGATCACCCAGTTACGTTGTGACGTTTGATAGCACACAAGGTGTTCCTACGGTATTCGGGAGTTGCATAATCTCATAGTCATAGGAACATGTATAAGTCATGAAGAAAGCAATAGCAGTAAAACTAAATGATCATAGTGCTATGCTAACGGATGGGTCTTGTCCATCACATCATTCTCCTAATGATGTGATCCCGTTGATCAAATGACAACTCATGTCTATGGCTAGGAAACATAACCATCTTTGATCAATGAGCTAGTCTTGTAGAGGCATACTAGGGACATTCTGTTTTGTCTATGTATTCACACATGTACTAAGTTTCCGGTTAATACAATTCTAGCATGAATAATAAACATTTATCATGATATAAGGAAATATAAATAACAACTTTATTATTGCCTCTAGGGCATATTTCCTTCAGTCTCCCACTTGCACTAGAGTCAATAATCTAGCTCACATCGCCATGTGATTTAATACCGATAGTTCACATCGTTATGTGAATAACACCCATAGTTCACATCGCCATGTGACCAACACCCAAAGGGTTTACTAGAGTCAATAATCTAGTTCACATCGCTATGTGATTAATACCCAAGAGTAAAAAGGTGTGATCATGTTTTTCTTGTGAGAGAAGTTTAGTCAACGGGTCTGTCATATTCAGATCCGTATGTATTTCGCAAATTTCTATGTCTACAATTCTCTGCATAGAGCTACTCTAGCTAATTGCTCCCACTTTCAATACGCATCCAGATTGATACTTAGAGTCATCTGGATTTAGTGTCGAAGCTTGCATCGGCGTAACCCTTTACGAAGAACTCTTTATCACCTCCATAATCGAGAAACATTTCCTTAGTCATCCAGTTACTAAGGATAATTTTGACCGCTGTACAGTGATCTACTCCTGGATCACTATTGTACCCCCTTGACAAACTCATGGCAAGGTACACAACATGTTTTGGTACACAGCATGGCATACTTTATAAAACCTATGGCTGAGGCATAGCGAATGACTTTCATTCTCTTTATATTTTTCTGCCGTGGTCTGGTTTTGAGTCTTACTCAACTTCACACTTTACAAGTCAGGCAAGAACTCCTTCTTTGACTGATCCATTTTGAACTACTTAAAAATCTTATCAAGGTATGTACTCATCGAAAGTCTTATCAAGCGTCTTGATCTATCTCTATAGATCTTGATGCCCAATATGTAAGCAGCTTCACCAAGGTCTTTCTTTGAAAAACTCCTTTCAAACACTCCTTTATGCTTTCCAGAAAATTCTACATCATTTCCGATCGACAATATGTCATTCACATATACTTATCAGAAAGGTTGTAGTGCTCCCACTCACTTCTTGTAAATACAGGCTTCTCCAAAAGTCTGTATAAAACCATATGCTTTGATCACCTCATCAAAGCGTATATTCCAACTCCGAGATGCTTGCACCAGTCCATAGATGGATCGCTGGAGCTTGCATACTTTTTTAGCACCTTTTGGATCGACAAAACCTTATGGTTGCATCATATACAACTCTTCTTTGAGGTATCCATTCAGGAATGCAGTTTTGACATCCATTTGCCAGATTTCATAATCATAAAATGCGGCAATTGCTAACATGATTCGGACAGACTTAAGCATCGCTACTGGTGAGAAAGTCTCATCGTAGTCAACTCCTTGAACTTGTCGAAACCCTTTCGCAACAAGTCGAGCTTTGTAAACAGTAACATTACCGTCTGCGTCAGTCTTCCTCTTGAAGATCCATTTATTTTCGATGGCTTGCCGATCATCGGGTAAGTCAACCAAAGTCCATACTTTGTTCTCATACATGGATCCCATCTCAGATTTCATTGCCTCAAGCCATTTTGCGGAATCTGGGCTCATCATCGCTTCCTCATAGTTCGCAGGTTCATCATGGTCTAGTAACATGATTTCCAGAACTGGGTTGCCGTACCACTCTAGTGCGGAACGAACTCTGGTTGATCTACGAAGTTCAGCAGAAACTTGATCTGAAGTTTCATGATCATCATCATTAGCTTCCTCACTAATTGGTGTAGGAATCACTAGAAATTGTTTCTGTGATGTTCCACTTTCCAATTCGGGAGAAGGTACAATTACCTCATCAAGCTCTACTTTCCTCCCACTCACTTCTTTCGAGAGAAACTACTTCTCTAGAAAGGATCCACTCTTAGCAACAAAGACCTTGCCTTCGGATCTGTGATAGAAGGTGTACCCAACAGTTTCTTTTGGGTATCCTATGAAGATTTACTTCTCCGATTTGGGTTCGAGCTTATCATGTTGAAACTTTTTCACATAAGCATCGCAGTCCCAAACTTAAAGAAATGACAGCTTAGGTTTCTCGTCAAACCACAGTTCATACGGTGTCATCTCCACGGATTTAGATGGTGCCCTATTTAACGTGAATGTAGTTGTCTCTAATGCATAACCCCAAAATGATAGCGGTAAATCGGTAAGAGACATCATAGATCATACCATATCCAATAAAGTACGGTTACGACGTTCGGACACACCATTACACTGTGGTGTTCCAGGTGGCGTGAGTAGTGAAACTATTTCACATTGTTTTACTGAAGGCCAAACTCGCTAACTCAAATATTTTACCTCTACGATCAGATCGTAGAAACTTTATTTTCTTGTTACGATGATTCTCTACTTCACTCTGAAATTCTTTGAACTTTTCAAATGTTTTAGACTTGTGCTTCATTAAGTAGATATACCCATATCTGCTCAAATCATCAGTGAAGGTCAGAAAATAACGATACCCGCCGCGAGCTTCAACACTCATTGGTCCACATACATCTGTATGTATGATCTCCAACAAATCTGTTGCTCGCTCCATTGTTCCGGAGAACGGAGTTTTAGTCATCTTGCCCATGAGGCATGGTTCGCAAGCATCAAGTGATTCATAATCAAGTGATTCCAAAAGTCCATCACTATGGAGTTTCTTCATGCGCTTTACACCAATATGACCTAAACGGCAGTGCCACAAATAAGTTGCACTATCATTATTAACCTTGCATCTTTTGGCTTCAATATTATGAATATGTGTATCACACGATCGAGATCCAACAAACCATTTTCATTGGGTGTATGACCATAGAAGGTTTTATTCATGTAAACAGAACAACAATTATTCTCTAACTTACATGAATAACCGTATTGCAATAAACATGATCAAATCATATTGATGCTCAACACAAACACCAAATAACACTTATTTAGTTTCAACACTAATCCCGAAAGTATAGGGAGTGTGCGATGATGATCATATCAATCTTGGAACCACTTCCAACACACATCGTCACTTCACCTTTAACTAGTTTCTGTTCATTACGCAACTCCCATTTCGAGTTACTACTCTTTAGCTACTAAACCAGTATCAAATACCGAGGGGTTGCTATGAACACTAGTAAAATACACATCAATAATCTGTATATCAAATATACCTTTGTTCACTTTGCCATCCTTCTTATCCGCCAAGTATCTAGGGGAGTTCCACTTCTAGTGACCATTTCCTTTGCAGTAGAAGCACTTAGTTTCAGGCTTGAGTTTAGCTTTGGTTTTCTTCACGGGTGTGACAACTTGCTTGTCATTCCTTTTGAAGTTCCCCTTCTATCCCTTTGCCCTTTACTTGAAACAAGTGGTCTTATTAACCATCAACACTTGATGCTCCTTTTTGATTTCTACCTTCGCCGATTTCAGGATCGCGAAGAGCTCGGGAATTACCTTCGTCATCCCTTGCATATTATAGTTCATCACGAAGTTCTACTAACTTGGTGATAGTGACTAGAGAACTTTGTCAATTACTATCTTATCTGGAAGAATAACTCCCACTTGATTCAAGTAATTGTAGTACCCAGACAATCTGAGCACGTGCTCACTGGTTGAGCTATTCTCCTCCATCTTGTAGGCAAAGTACTGTCAGAGGTCTTATACCTCTCGACACGGGCATGAGTATGAAATACTAATTTCAACTCTTGGAACATCTTATATGCTCTATGGTGTTCAAAACGTTTTTGAAGTCCCGGTTATAAGCCGTAAAGCATGGTGCACTTAAACTATCAAGTAGTCATCATACCGAGCTTTTGTCAAAAACGTTCATAACGTCTACATCTGCTCCTGCAATAGGTCTGTCACCTAGCGGTGCATTAAGGACATAATTCTTTTGTGCTGCAATGAGGATAATCCTTAGATCACGGAACAATTCCGCATCATTGCTACTAACATCTTTCAACTTGGTTTTCTCTAGGAACATATAAAAAATAAACGTGGAGCAACATCGCGAGCTATTGATCTACAACATAGATATGCTAATACTACCAGGACTAAGTTCATGATAAATTAAAGTTCAATTAATCATATTACTTAAGAACTCCCACTTAGATAGACATCCCTCCGGTCATCTAAATGATCACGTGATCCAAATCAACTAAACCATGTCCGATCATCACGTGAGATGGAGTAGTTTCAATGGTGAACATCTTATGTTGATCATATCTACTATATGATTCACGCTCGACCTTTCGGTCTCTAGTGTTCCAAGGCCATATCTGCATATGCTAGGCTCGTCAAGTTTAACCCGAGTATTCTGCGTGTGCAAAACTGGCTTACACCCGTTGTATTTGAACGTAGAGCTTATCACACCCGATCATCACGTGGTGTCTCGGCACGACGAACTTTCGCAATGGTGCATACTCAGGGAGAACACTTATACCTTGAAATTTAGTAAGGGATCAACTTATAATGCTACCGTCGTTCTAAGCAAAATAAGAAGCATAATAAGATAAACATCACATGCAATCAAAATATGTGACATGATATGGCCATCTTCATCTTGTGCTTTTGATCTCCATCTTCAAAGCACCGTCATGATCACTTTCGTCACCGGAGCGACACCTTGATCTCCATCGTAGCATCGTTGTCGTCTCGCCAACTATTGCTTCTACGACTATCGCTACCGCTTAGTGATAAAGTAAAGCAATTACATGGCGATTGCATTTCATACAATAAGGCGACAACCATATGGCTCCTGCCAGTTGCCGATAACATTACAAAACATGATCATCTCATACAAAACCGTATAACTCATCATGTCTTGACCATATCACATCACAACATGCCCTGCAAAAACAAGTTAGACGTCCTCTACTTTGTTGTTGCAAGTTTTACGTGCCTGCTACGGGCTTAGCAAGAACCGTTCTTACCTACGCATACAAAACCACAACGATGTTTCGTCAAGTATGTGCTGTTTTAACCTTCACAAGGACCGGGCGTAGCCACACTTGATTCAGCTAAAGTGAGAGAGACAGACACCCGCCAGTCACCTTTAAGCAACGAGTGCTCTTAACGGTGAAACCAGTCTCGCGTAAGCGTACGCGTAATGTCGGTCCGGGCCGCTTCATCTCACAATACCGCCGAAGCAAAGTATGACATGCTGGTAAGCAGTATGACTAGTATCGCCCACAACTCATTGTGTTCTACTCGTGCATATCATCTACGCATAGACCTGGCTCATGATGCCACTTTTGGGGAACGTAGTATTTTAAAATTTTCCTACGATCACGCAAGATCTATCTACCAGATGCATAGCAACGAGAGGGAAGAGTGTGTCTACGTACCCTCGTAGACCGGAAGCGGAAGCGTCAAGTGACGCGGTTGATGTAGTCGAACTTCTTCGCGATCCAACCGATCAAGTACCGAACGTACGGCACCTCCGCGTTCAGCACACGTTCAGCTTGATGACGTCCCACGAGCTCTTGATCCAGTTGAGCTTCACGGGAGAGTTTCGTCAGCACGACGGCGTGGCGACGGATATGATGTATTTACCGGCGCAGGGCTTCGCTTAAGCACTGCAACGGTATGACTGAGGTGTGTTTCTGTGGAGGGGGGCACCGCACACGGCTGGAACAATTCAACTTGTGTGTCTTTGGGTGCCCCCCTGCCCCCGTATATAAAGGAGCAAGAGGGGAGGGCCGGCCGGCCTCCTATGGTGCGGCTAGGGCAATCCTACTAGGAATAGGATTGCATTCCTATTCCTAGTAGGAGTCCACCAAGAAGGAAGAGAGGGAAAGGAAAAGAGGGAGAGGTGGCGCCCCCCCAATCCTAGTCCACCTAGGATCCCTAGGTGGGGCGCCGGCCAGCCTCTATGGGCTGCCTCTCTCCTTTCCTCAAGGCCCACTATGGACCATCCCCCTTCGTAGGGGGTTCCGGTAACCCCCTTCGGCAATCCAGTTAAATCCGAAACTTTTCCGGAACACTTCCGGTGTCCGAATATAGTCGTCCAATATATCAATCTTTTTGTCTCGGACATTCCGAGACTCCTCGTCATGTCCGTGATCTCATCCGGGACTCCGAACTACCTTTGGTACATCAAAACTCATAAACTCATAATACCGATCGTCATCAAATGTTAAGCGTGCGGACCCTACGGGTTCGAGAACTATGTAGACATGACCGAGACTCATCTCCGGTCAATAACCAATAGCGGAACCTGGATGTTCATATTGGCTCCTACATATTCTATGAAGATCTTTTATCGGTCAAAACCGCATAACAACATACGTTGTTCCTTTTGTCATCGGTATGTTACTTGCCCGAGATTCGATCGTCGGTATCTCCATACCTAGTTCAATCTCGTTACCGGCAAGTCTCTTTACTCGTTCCGTAACACATCATCTCGTGACTAACTCATTAGTCTTTTGCTTGCAAGGCTTATTGTGATGTGTGTTACCGAGAGGGCCCAAAGATACCTCTCCGACACTCGGAGTGACAAATCCTAATCTTGATCTATGCCAACACAACGAATACTTTCGGAGACACCTGTAGAGCATCTTTATGATCACCCAGTTACGTTGTGACGTTTGATAGCACACAAGGTGTTCCTACGGTATTCGGGAGTTTCATAATCTCATAGTCATAGGAACATGTATAAGTCATGAAGAAAGCAATAGCAGTAAAACTAAACGATCATAGTGCTATGCTAACGGATGGGTCTTGTCCATCACATCATTCTCCTAATGATGTGATCCCGTTGATCAAATGACAACTCATGTCTATGGCTAGGAAACATAACCATCTTTGATCAATGAGCTAGTCTTGTAGAGGCATACTAGGGACATTCTGTTTTGTCTATGTATTCACACATGTACTAAGTTTCCGGTTAATACAATTCTAGCATGAATAATAAACATTTATCATGATATAAGGAAATATAAATAACAACTTTATTATTGCCTCTAGGGCATATTTCCTTCAGCGCTCACATCCTCTCTTGTCTCAGCATCCCCTGCATCATTAGAGGCCGCGGGTGGCGGGGCCTCCGAGGTAGATGGCTGGACCGAAGGGCTGGATTTCTTCTTCTTGGGCACCATGGTTGGTGGCGTCGTCGAAGATGAAGATGACGATGAAGATGACGTGATGTGTACGCTTTCAGGTTCATGCAAGCGCCGCCCCTACCTGGCGCGCCAAATATGTCGCGGAATATCCGAGGCCACCTATGGGACCGGGTGGCCCCTTGCTAGTTCTGCGGGAGACGGCGTTTTGCACAAAGAGCAGAACAGCGCACGACAGTGCGACAGAGAGCACACAATCAGTTTACCCTGGTTCGGGCCGCCACGAGGCGTAAGACCCTACTCCTGCTTTGGTGGATTGATGGTGGAATGAATGTGGTGGTGCGTAGTACACTCGTCCGGCAAGACGTGCCTTAGGACCGCAGCGACTACGCGCGTATGGTGGCTTGGGTTCGTCAACATTCCAACCCATCCTACGGGTGTCATGGGCCTCCTTTTATAGATTAAGGGATCACCACAGTGACAAAATGGACATTACCAACTGATATGACAGCGAACAGTGCTATCGTACCTAACTCTGCGGGCTGACAGGGCACATTAAATGCACCACTTAGTGTCACATCGCTGGCCGCCAGGCAAGGCTCGTCGGGCTGTTTTGCCAGCTCCGCATATGCTTCCCTGACACATCGCAGGACGGGTGCCTTTGGGGGTTTCTTCCATAGGAGATGACCGCTATGTGGCGAATGGCTGCCACTTAATCACTTTGCAGCTTGACACCGCACTAATCGACAACGTGGGTCGTGCTTGGGTAGTTGGCGGGGCGGTTCACCCCCCCCCCCCCCCCC
>LR738709.1:73465226-73521886 GCA_902687465.1 Secale cereale
CCCCCCCCCCCGCGGCCCCCGGCAGGCCCGTCGGGGAGTCTCTGATAGATTGTTTCTGGTGGTGGCCTTGCCCCTTTCTAGGCTCGCCTGCCTGGCAAGGGAGGCCCTTCTCTTGTTGATATCTCGTTTTCCAGGCTTGACCTTGGTCTCTCTGGCTGCGTGTTGGTTCTTCAATCTTGGGCTTGCTCTTGTGCTTCATCCTGGGTCTCGTGCCTGTGCATAGTTGGGCAACAGACCCATGGTTTGTTGCACCGACATGATCGAACTTCAACTTCTCCCTTTCACTTTGGCATTGTCTCTTTGAATCAACAATGACCCACCAAAGATCATCATCGGGCACAACTTCTGGTTCCTCTTGATCTTCAGCTTCCCCCGTTGCAGCATCACCGTATTCAAGGGGCGGATAGTTGTCATCATTCTCTTCTTCTTGGTTGTCTTCCATCATAACCCCTCTTTCTCTGTGCTCGGTCCAAACATTATAGTGTGGCATGAAACCCTTCTCAAGCAGGTGGATGTGAAGGGCTTTCGAGTCAGAGTAAGACTTCGTATTCTCACATCTAGGGCATGGACAACACATAAAACTATTCTGCTTGTTTGCCTCAGCCACTTTGAGAAAATTATGCAGGTCCTTAATGTACTCGGAGGTGCGTCCATCACCGTACATCCATTGCCGGTTCATCTGTGTGCATTATATATAATTAAGTGTGTCAAAAACCATTACAGAAAGAAGATAAGAACAAGAGGCTCACCACGGTGGTGTGAGCGAAGAGATCGGCGCGGGCGATCGATGGCGGTGAGGACGGGGACGGGACAAGACGAACCGGCAAACCTAGACAAATCTTGAGGAAAATGGAGCTTGGACAAGGATCTTCGAGAGGAGAAAGCTTAAGTATGGCTCGGGCATTTCATCGAACACCTCATGTGCATAGGAGGTGAGCTAGAGCACCATAAACCTGTCCTCTCCAAGGCAAAAAAAACAGAGCACTGGCTCTTTTCGGGCAGGGGCGCGGGGGTATATATAGGCTTTTCTTTAGTCCCGGTTTGTGGCTCAAACCAGCATTAAAGGACAACCTTTGGTCCCGATTCCAACCACAAACTAGGACCAAAGGTGCTGGGCCAGGAGCGCACAGGAGCGAGGCCCATTGGTACAGGCTCGTGTCAGGAACCGGGACCAAAGGGGTCAGACGAACCGGGACCAATGCCCCCCGAGGCCCGGCCGGCGCCGTGGCCACACGAACCGTAACTGATGTCCCCTTTGGTCCCGGTTCGTGAGTGAAGCGGGATTAATGCCCTTACCCCCCTCAACCAAAGCCCCATTTTCTAGAAGTGATATCACCCCATTCCTTTGATACCACTGCATATCTAGTATAGATCCGATGTAAGTCTTGCGAGTACTTCAGATGAGTACTCACGGTTGCTTTGTTATCATTTTAATTCGACCCAGCTGCTGCAACAGCTAGTAGCACCGCGGATGCAGGTTGCCCCAATAGCGCGTTCTACGTGCAGGCCGATGACCAGGAATAGTCCGGAGGTCCCAGTAGGAGGCCTTGCCTTTCGATCGAGTGTCATTGTTTTACTCGACCTTCTTAAGGCAGAACTTATCTAACTATGTTTGTACTCACATATATTTGCTTTGATGACATATGTATTTTGGGCCCTCGTGGCCTTGGCTTGTAATATAAAGATTTTAGTTTAATTTATGTGGTAGAGTTGTGTTGTGATATTGATGTGAGTCACCATTCACGATCGTGCATGATGCGTGTATGGTTAGTGCACGATTATAAACGGGGCCATCACTAATACAATCCTCTCATTAAGTTTACCGACCGTAAAGATTCAACCAGATAAATAAGATGCTTAATCTATTTCAAGAGGAAAGGTGGAACCGTGAGCCATAATTCTACAACTATAATGCAGACTACACATAGACATTGTTCATAATTAATTTGCACTAGTAATTAAACTTAATTAATTCTTAATTGTGCTCCCACTAAAACAAATATCTCTCATGATTGATTTTAAGTTATTCAAGATCCTGATCTTATTCACAGCGATGGATGGTAGCATCACAGATGACGTGAATTTCAACCGGTAGGCAATCTTTTGCCGATCATATCTCCATATGACTCATGTTCATCTTTCGATGCTTTGTGCTCCGAGCTCAAAACTTTTCTGTTAGAATTTCAAGATAACTGAGTGTTCCTGCTATGAGGTCTTACCTTCACCCACCACACACTTCACGATTTGTTTGTAGTCATGGTAGCATGTAGTGCTCTGAAAACCCACATGTTATAGATGATTGTTACAATGGGAAGAGCACCTATTAACTTGATATTTTTAGTGAGAGATCACCTAATAATTAACTACTCCACAAACAAAGGATGCAAACAATAAAAAGGATAAACATCTCATGCAACTCATAAATAGCATGATGTGATATAGCCCTTCGCAGCGGGATCTTCTTCATGATTTTCCGTGGTCATCATGAAAGTACTTTGGGACGATGTCGTAGCCACCATCATGTTTCCAGTCCTCAAGCGCTGAGCCATGAAACATAAGGGGATACTCGAGCTACTACATGTTGGAATTGCAACTTTTGCATTAGTGTTTTTTCGTGTGATCGGTGCATTCTAGAATTGGCAAACTGTGGCATGTTGAGTGGACATGCATGATGCGAGCATGATCGTTGATTATGAAATGCTCTCTGAATGGGTTGATTCAGTGACATACTTGCTTAGTTAATTCACTAGTGACACGTTTGGTTGCCAGCATCCACACCAGCCAGGCCCGCGTGGAAAGAATTTGGTCCGTTTGGTTGCCTGGGTCACATCCAAATGTTGGCCCGCACGGAACTGAAAAGCACTCCCTAGCCTGTCCTGTCAGGAATGGCCGACTCAGTAGTTTCATGCGATCCAACCTATGTCGAGCCACCTTGAGCGCACGTGGTGGGTCCTCTTGCATGGGAGGATGCTACCTGGTATACACCCTGCACATTGCTTCTTCTTCCACCTCGAGCAACCTCCTTCTCTAATCTCCTTTCTTTCATTCCTTCTAATCTACACAATGGTGCTTCGATTCGAGGTAAGCTTTACACGAAAAAGATGCACATTGATGCTATATATGGTTTCATTTTAGCGATTGGTCGTAGTTTTATCAACCGTAAATGTTCAATTTCGTGTTCAAGTTTGTAACTATTTTAGACCAATTTTGTCAAGTCCGTCCTAGAACTGAGTAGAATAGGCCGAGCGGTGGCAAGACGAGCGGCAAAGCGGGGTCGGACGGGGACACGAGGTGGGCGGAGCAGCTGCTAGGTCTGTGCACCATCACCGTCGGGGCACACAACCTGTCAGGGGTACATCACCTCTTCGATGTGCTCGGGGAGCTCGAAACCTTCTCCAACAATGCCAACCACAGGCTGGCCACATAAGGGATGCGGGCACTCTTGCTTCATCTCCCTGCCCCGGTGGGCCCCGTGGCAGCCGCGGTCATGAGGGTGTCGGCCGCCTGCAAATGCCCAACACTGTCAATCCCCGACGTGCAGCCACGACTTTTCTGTGCGTCCCTCATCAAGTTCCATGAGGTTAGCCTGAGGTTCACTCTCCCCAACAAGCTGGCGAACACAGACACCTTTGGCCTCCGCAACGCCCCAACCGCTCCACCTCGCTGACATTGGCGTCTCGCACAGGGGAAGTGGCCGACACTGTTGGAGTCCCTCATGTTGGCACAGGCCCGACCTCGACACCGCTGTAGCCGAGTACTTTTTGGCGATACAAGCATACAAGTTACAACCGATTGCTTCCGGCTGCTTTGACGGAGACGCGTACGTACAACGCATCTCCGTCAAAGCAGCCGGAAGCAATCGGTTGTAACTTGTACGCTGATAACCCTCAACCGTAAGGGATTGAGATAGTCTTCGCGGGTAAGAATAACCCAATTTATTGATTCGACACACGGGGAGCCAAAGAGTATTTATAAGCTTTGACAGTTGAGTTTTCAATTCAACCGCACCTGAAATATACTTACTTGCAACAAAAGATAAATGGTAACAGTGATATGATAGCGATGATGGTGATAGTAAAAGTAAACAGCAAAAGTAAATGGCAAAGGTAAATGGCAAAAGTAGCAACTAGTGACAAGCAGGATTTAAAACACTATAGGCTAGGGAGATGGATGGTTGGGCACTGCATGGATGAGATATATCATGATTCTAACTTGGGGCACGGCACATGGAAAAGTAATGATCATCTAGGCAAATATCAAACATTAGGCATGTATCCCATAGGTAGTTGTACGTGCTTGCAATAAGAACTTGCACAACATCTTTTGTCCTACCATCCCGCTACGAACGGGGCCAAAAGGAACTTATGGAGATTAAGGTGCTCCTGTCAAAGAGCACCGGAACAAAGCAATGAACTCAATGGATACATGTAATCCTCAAACTACGGACCATCCCCTTTGGTGTCCTAAGCTGTCACTTTTGGGATCGCCGGTTCCGAACCGTAACAGGTGCAAACAACTCATAGGTAGGATCAAGAACACAAATATATTCATGCAAACACATATGGTTCAGATCTGAAATCATGGCACTCGGGCCCTAAGTGTCAAGCATTAAGAATAACAAGTTGAAGCAAAGATGATAAACACCATAGTAGATGATAGGCAACATGCCCCCAACGTTCTGACAAACTATTACATGATCTAACTCATCCAATCCCTACCATCCCCTTCGCCTACAGCAGGGGAATTACTCACACATGGAAGGAGAAGTCATGGAGGGATGATGGAGTGGTGATGATGATGACGATGGCGACGATCTCCCCTCTCCGGAGGCCAATTCAGCCTCCAGATTAGCCCTCCTGAAGAAGAACAGAGGGTGGCGACGGCTCCGCGATGGAAAACTGCGAAAAGAACTTCTGATCTGGGGTTTCCGCGTCGCGAGTAAAAATACGAGGCAAAGTAGGGCACCAGGGGGTGTGGGGCCCACCCAGGCGACCCCCCGGCGCGGCGAGGGGCTGGGCCGCGCCACCAGGGCTCCTGGGCACCCCCTGGCCCCCCTCTGGTCCCTGTTCTGGCTCCTGGTTCCTTCGGGTGCGTGGATTTTCTGTGATTTTTCGTGGATTTTTCTGAGATACCTAAAATCCGTTTTCCTGCACACAATAAAACCATACAGGCAGCTCTGCTGAAAACAGCGTCAGTCCGGGTTAGTTTAGTTCAAATCATGCAAGAATGAGGTCAAAACAATATCAAAAGTGTTTGGAAAAGTAGATGCGTTTGAGACGTATCAACTCCCCCAAGCTTAGCATATTGCTTGTCCTCAAGCAATTCAGTTCAACGAACTGGACGCGACAAAGAAAACTTTGACAAACTCTTTTGCTTCATTAGATGTATATAAGCACGTACTACGAAAAGAGTCTAGCAAGTATTGAAACAGTACTTATGAGGACAATGCAAGGAGCAATCCTTCTTTCAAGTGACCAATCACAAATACCTAAAAATAAATAATATACTACTGAAAATCAAGACAAGATTACATTGCACATAGCTTGAGCATACTAGGGTGGTATCTCGCTAGTCTCCATGAGTGAAGCAAAACATAAATGCAGAAAATCCTCCAGAGTTTTAAAGGAGACTAGAACTAAGAATTTCAGAATAAATCATATCACAAGCATGTAGAAGACAATGTAATACTTTGGGACAATGCACATTACACTCAGAATGACAATTATGCTCTCCTAGTTAGTGCTTTGAAGAAAGAAGGTGGAGACTCTCGAACCGTGGCTTTTGTTTGGCAAGGTTGAAAACCCATGGTCGGAAACAAAAACTAAACATGTACCAGAGCTCTTGGTTTTAAAAACAGAGGTAAAAATGTTTTTGAGAGGTGCATATTTTGTCAACGAATGCTAGCGGATAACTCAATCACTTCTTAAGCTGGACAAGTCTCGAGGAACGGCTCCCGCATGAGGACGATCCCATCCTCTTAATCTCCTTTGTTTATCACTGCCAAAGTTTTCTGATTTCTCATGAACAAAGCGTGAAGGAGGGTTTGTTTGTTATATTATCTTTTTGAGCCGGGCGCACTCTATGCCAGTTCCTTCCTGTGTTAAGGGTTTGCACATTAGACATGCAATCCAGGGGTGAAACTTGTCCGACTTAAAAAGATCACGAATTAACTACTACTTCCTCATGAGCTAAAACATAGGCACAAAAAGAGAAATGCTTTTGATTAATTTCGAGGTGGTACACGAAAGTCTTCGTTAGGAATGGCAGGTAAATACCATGTATAGGAAGGTATGGTGGACTCATATGGCATAACAGGTTTTAAGGATTTTGGATGCACAAGCAGTCAGTCCGCTTAGTACAGGTGGGGGTTTAGCAAAAGACTGGGAAGCGACCAACTAGAGAGCAATAACGGCCATAATCATGCAGAGCGACAATGTAACATTGAATCGGGCATGAAAGTGATATAACTATTCTAAAACTCAAAGATCATCAAGGCAGAGCAGACTTTTTAGTCTCAAACATGTGTAAGCATGTGCCAAGTCAATCCAAAAATTCTCTAAAGGGAAATACCACCTTAGTATACCGAACTATGAACAGTGCAATGCATGTAGATCATTTCAATAACACATTATATACTCTAGTTATTCGAGACTAGCCACAAGGAAAGCATGAACCACTGGAAGAGCATTGTAAACATAGCACTATGTCGCTACAAGATGGTCTCTAGATCATAAGTACAGGCATATGTACAAAAGTAGAAACAAGAAGAGTTCATACCGGTCTTCCTTGTTGCTTCCCTTCAGTGGATCTTCGTCATTACTGCTTGTCAATTGCACGACCGAACGTAGGAAATATAATTAAATGCCATCACGGACTCGAGCTGAACTCTGAAAACAAAGCAAACTAAAGAGAAAAGGAAATCTTTTTGGATTATTTCAAGGGTTGAACGAAAGCAAAAGAAAGAGAAAATCTTTTTGTTGTTTTTGCAAAGAGAGAAATAAAGAAGAACGGGCAAAAACTTCGAAAAGATCAAAGCCAACAAAACGGATAATACAATGGAAAAGTGAGAGGGGCACGTACTCCCCCAAGCTTAGGCTTTTGGCCTAAGTTGGTAGCAGCTACTGCCCCAGGAGCCTCCTGCTCCGGGGGTATGGTGGTGAAACCAAGGGTCGTAGAAGGATGCTGGCGCGTATACCGAACTCCTCGGAGTCTCCCACGAGGAAGGGTTCGTACGCCAAGCAGAGGAAGACCCTTCACCAAACTCGGTGGCGGTATCTCCCTGGAAAGGTGGTAACTCACCGTGCTCCTCCTCGTCGGGCACAACCCCCTCCATGGGGTTATGAAACTGATACTGGACCATGAACTCATCGAACTGGACAACATCAAAGGACCATCCGTTCCTGCGAGAAAAATCAAACAAAAGAGGTGCAGGTAGACGGATCTCGCGTTCCGCGGTAGTTCCGAAACGTAAGATATAAACAAGATTATCCAGCTCAGAGGCCATGGTAACAAACTTATGCCTTTTCATAGCAGCAAGATCAAAGCTTAAATAAGTAAAAGGATTATCATCGGGGTGTGGGGTGCCTCCAAGATGTTCTAAGATAAGTGTGGCATAAACGCCACCATATAAGTCCCCCTTGTTACCGTTCATAGCAAGGCGTCGAGCAATTAAGGCACCCAGATTATAATCAGACCTCCCTGAGAGGGCTGCTGCCAGGATAGCAATATCCGGAGCAGAAATGATGCTCGTGTTGTCACGAGCTAACACCCCTCTAGCAACATAATATGCAAAATACCTGAGGTGAGGAAATAAGATGCTGGAGATCTTCGACCGATGAATATCCCTCGTACCCATGCTGCAGAGAGAGTTAATGACGGTTTTCAGCTCGGAGGGCTGAGTGGCCATCCTAGCCGTCCTCCCAACGTTTGGCACACCTATTATTTCACAAAACCTTCCCAAAGTCATGGTGATAAGATCATTGTAAATTTTAAACTCAATAGCACCTGAATCAGGATTATATCTAAAAGTGTTAATAAAACTGGAGGTGAGTTTTTGATATTGAGTAACACAGCACGTGACGAGCCGTGTCAAACCTGCATTAGCACAAAGATTATAAAACTCATCCTTAATTCCCGCAGCTTCAAGGAATTCATCACATGGAAACGTCATTGCACGTGCTGGACTTGTATCTTCCAACAACTCCAAGGGCACATGATCTTCATTATAGCTCTAGCTACGGCTCTAGTAACTCGATCGGAGTGTGCAGGCCTCCTCTTCTCAAGCCACCCTTTTGCCCTTCCTAACAAACTCATTTCAGGGAGTATTTGTTCAAAATCTCAGCTCAAATGATGGGCTGTAGAGAGAGATCGAAGAATCGCCTCCAAGAACAGCAAGAACACAAGAACAAGTGCAGAACTCGCGTTTTTGGAGAAAAAGAGAGAGGGAGGAAGAAGACATACCTGGAGGGGGGCCATGTGGGCCCCAGGCGCCCTGTGGGCGCGGCCAGGGGCTGGACCGCGCCAGCTGGCCGCCTGGGCCACTGGTGGGTCCCCCTGGCTGGCCCCAGGTCCCTTTGGGTCTCTCCCGTCGTGGAAATTTTTATTTAAATTTTTCTGGAATTTCTCTGAAAACTTCACTGTTGAAAAAATTTTGAAGTTCAAAAAGCTGCGGAACTCTCTGAAAATAGTGAGTAGTATTGTGAAGCTTCAAAACATAAATACTTGGTAGAGCAAGTAGGACAAAAACTAAAAACAAATGAAAAATATAACAAGCTCAACTTTTTATCTATATAAAACATGTTTACTAGTAAGGTTGATCAAGTCTTACCAACAAACAGGCGATATATAGAGCAAAAAGTCTCACCTCTCACGAAGTAATCACTGAACCTTTACCTTGATGGACATTGTCCCTACCATGATCGTTTTGTATTTGTGAGGCACATGTAGTGGACAATCCCATTCTCCAATCTTCACGGTCTCGATATTTTCTATAGAGTTGAGGCCATGCCTCCTGTCGATCTTCTTTGGAAAATATACCGTGTGTTCTTTATCATTCACATGGAAGGTAACCTTCCCTTTATTGCAATCAATAATAGCACCTGCGGTGTTAAGAAAAGGTCTACCAAGAATAATGGACATGCTCCCATCCTCGGGCATGTCAAGCACAACAAAATCAGTAAGAATCAAACAATTAGCAACTTCTACGGGAACATCCTCACAAATACCAATCGGGACGGCGGTTGACTTGTCAGCCATCTGAAGGGAGATATCTGTAGGAATTAGTTTCTCTAAACAAAGCCTCTCGTAAAGAGAGAGAGGCATAACACTCACTCCTGCTCCAAGATCACATAAAGCAGTTTTGACATAATTATTCATTATGGAGCAAGGAATGGTAGGTATACCTGGATCACCGAGCTTCTCAGGAATCTTGCCACTGAAAGAGTAGTTAGCAAGCATACTAGATATTGCTTCATTAGGAACTTTTCTTTTATTAGTGACAATATCTTTCATATATTTTGAATAAGGAGGTAACTTAATAGCTTCGGTCAAAGGAATTTGAAGAAAAAGAGGTTTAATCCACTCACAAAACTTATTGTAATGCTCTTCTTCTTTGGATTTGATGGACTTACCTGGAAAGGGCATGGGCTTCTGCACCCATAGTTCTTTTTCCTTCCCATGTTTTCTTGCGATGAAGTCTTCTTTAGTGTACCTCTTACGTTTGTCAGGTGCTTCTTCTTCTTGAACTTCAGGCGGATCATTCTTCTCATTATCCTTACCTTCAGGTTCAGCACCGTCTTCAGTCTCAGCATCGGAGATAGATACACTGTTTGGATCAATAGTTGGCTCCTCATCTGCAATAGGATCATTAGAATTGTCAGCCTCCTTATGTTTCTTCTTTTTCTTTGGAGAGCCAACAATTCCTTCTTCCTGCATTTGAGAATCTTGCTCGATTCTCTTCGGATTCCCCTCTGGATAGAGAGGATCTTGAGTGCTAGTTCCTCCTCGGGTCTTAATCCCAAAAGCCTGCAAATTATCTTGTTTGGCATTGTTAGCAAGCAAATCTTTTTGCACATTAGAAATTTGGTCAAGCCGAGTTTTAACCATATGAAAATGCTTCACAAGACATTGAACATCATTAACTGTTCTACCTAGAACATCAAGCAAACTTTTGATAGCAAGGGAATTATCATGCAACTGACTTTGTATCCTCTCATTAAAATGATTTTGTTTCATAATAAAATTATCAAACTCATCTAAACATTGATCAGGAGGCTTACCATGAGGGATGTCACTTGCGTTGAAATCTAAAAGAGAGTGTACCTCTAACATAGGAGGGTGAGTGGTAGGCTCACACAGCTTCTCAATAGGGGGTAGATTCTTCACATCTTCAGCTTTAATACCTTTCTCTTTAATAGACTTCTTTGCTTCTCGCATATCTTCGAGGCTTAGAACAAACATGCCCCTCTTCTTTGGTGCTGGAGGTGGTTCAGGGATGGACCAATCTTCATGGTTTTTGGCAATCCTGCCCATCAAATCTTCTGCATCTTCCGGTGTCCTTTTCCTGAAAACACAACCAGCACAACTGTCCAAATAGGACCTGGATTCATCAGTTAAACCAGCATAGAATATATTGATTAATTCGTTCTTAGGGACTTCATGTCCCGGTCTAGCCCGAATCAGACCGCAGTACCTCCCCCAAGCTTTAGGGAGGGACTCATCCTGCAACTGTTTAAAGTTATAAATTCTCTGTAAAGCAGCATGTTGCATGTGAGCAGGAAAGTACTTATCAACAAAAGAGTGAGCTAAGTCTTGAGGACTCTTAATGGAACCGCATGGAAGCGAATCATACCATGCTTTAGCACCTTCCTTCAAGGAGAAAGGAAGAAGCTTGGTGATATAAAAGTATCGTATCTTCTCATCTGTGGTAAACAGGCCACCCAACTCAACGAGTTTGTTAGGTGTGCAATAGCATCATCATTTTCTCTACCATAAAAGGGGTCAGCTTCAACCATTGGTGTAAGTGAAAGATCAACAGAGAAATCATAATCAAGATCATCAATGCATATAGGAGATGTAGCAAATTCAGGATCAGGAACTGTTTTGTTCTTCAAAGAGTGTTTTTCAAATAGTTTCTTAATAACTTCAGGGTCAGAGCCAGAAAACTCTGTCAGTTCCCTGCATAAATCTTCATCAAGCATATAGTAATCATCATCAAGGAGTCTCTCCTTGAGTTTACTCAAATCAGGATAATCATAAGTTTCACCAATAGGGTAGCGAGTAACAGGAATTTCAATTCCAGACTTTTTAGCAGCAGCAGCAATTTGTTTTTCAAGAGCATAACCAAGTGAGCTAATATCATCAACAGTAGTAGAAGCATCATCAAGAGTATCGGACATAGTAACTAATTCAGTAGGAGCATCATGTGGTGGTGGTGAGGCAAACTTACTCATAACAGAAGGCGAATCAAGTGTAGGACTAGTGCTCAGAACAGTACCTCTTCTTGTAGTGGATAGTAAGATCGGAACCTTGGGGTCTCCTTTCTTACCCATAGTGGATGAAGTGCAGCAGGTAGGATACTTCAAGTAGACTTGTAAATATTGCTATGCTCCCCGGCAACGGCGCCAGAAAACGGTACTTGATAACCCTCAACCGTAAGGGATCGAGATAGTCTTCGCGGGTAAGAATAACCCAATTTATTGATTCGACACACGGGGAGCCAAAGAGTATTTATAAGCTTTGACAGTTGAGTTGTCAATTCAACCGCACCTGAAATATACTTACTTGCAACAAAAGATAAATGGTAACACTGATATGATAGCGATGATGGTGATAGTAAAAGTAAACAGCAAAAGTAAATAGTAAAGGTAAATGGCAAAAGTAGCAACTAGTGACAAGCAGGATTTAAAACACTGTAGGCTAGGGAGATGGATGGTTGGGCGCTGCATGGATGAGATATATCATGATTCTAACTTGGGGCACGGCACACGGAAAAGTAATGATCATCTAGGCAAATATCAAACATTAGGCATGTATCCCGTAGGTAGTTGTACATGCTTGCAATAAGAACTTGCACAACATCTTTTGTCCTACCATCCCGCTACGAACAGGGCCAAAAGGAACTTATGGAGATTATGGTGCTCCTGTCAAAGAGCACCGGAACAAAGCAATGAACTCAATGGATACATGTAATCCTCAAACTACGGACCATCCCCTTTGGTGTCCCAAGCTGTCACTTTTGGGATCGCCGGTTCCGAACCGTAACAGGTGCAAACAACTCATAGGTAGGATCAAGAACACAAATATATTCATGCAAACACATATGGTTCAGATCTGAAATCATGGCACTCGGGCCCTAAGTGTCAAGCATTAAGAATAACAAGTGGAAGCAAAGATGATAAACACCATAGTAGATGATAGGCAACATGCCCCCAACGATCTGACAAACTATTACATGATCTAACTCATCCAATCCCTACCATCCCCTTCGCCTACAGCAGGGGAATTACTCACACATGGAAGGAGAAGTCATGGAGGGATGATGGAGTGGTGATGATGATGACGATGGCGACGATCTCCCCTCTCCGGAGGCCAATTCAGCCTCCAGATTAGCCCTCCCGAAGAAGAACAGAGGGTGAAGGCGGCTCCGCGACGGAAAACTACGAAAAGAACTTCTGATCTGGGGTTTCCGCGTCGCGAGTAAAAATACGAGGCAAAGTAGGGCACCAGGGGGTGTGAGGCCCACCCAGGCGACCCCCCGGCGCGGCCAGGGGCTGGGCCGCGCCACCAGGGCGCCTGGGCACCCCCTGGCCCCCCTCTGGTCCCTCTTCTGGCTCCTGGTTCCTTCGGGTGCATGGATTTTATGTGATTTTTCGTGGATTTTTCTGAGATACCTAAAAATCCGTTTTCCTGCACACAATAAAACCATACAGGCAGCTCTGCTGAAAACAGCGTCAGTTCGGGTTAGTTTAGTTCAAATCATGCAAGAATGAGGTCAAAACAATATCAAAAGTGTTTGGAAAAGTAGATACGTTTGAGACGTATCATACGCTTGTATCGCCGGGAAGTACTCGGCTACAGCGGCGTCGAGGTCGGGCCTGTGCCAACAATTGGTATCTAGAGCTTGGTTTATCTTCTAGTAACAGAAGGTCATGGCGGGCAAGGAGATCGTGGAAGCATCCGGTGCGGCTAAAGTATTTGCTGCTCCGACGATTTCATCGTACCCACGGATTGATCGCGAGAACTTCAGGGTCTGGAAGGCCCTCATGGAGTGTGGTCTCCGCACCAACGAGCTATGGGATGCGGTCGATCCAGGAGGGCACGCGTTCAAGAAGGAGGGAGCCGAGCACCGGAAGGATCGGCAGGCGGCGTTGGCGATATACTCGGTGATGCCGATGGATGTCCTCCAACACCTAATCGCCAAGGAAACGGCGAAGGAGGCATGTGATACGTTGAAGCTCATGTTTGAGGAACACACCTGCGTCAAGCAAGCCAATCTCCAAAATCTCCTAAGGAACTATGAGACTTTGGTCATGGGCGACAATGATTCCGCGGATGCGTTCGCGTCACGGGTGGCTACTCTCGTTGATCGGATCCTGATACGTCCAAAACGTATCTATAATTTCTGCTTGCTCCATGCCTCTTTTGTGTGATATTGCTATGATATTTATGCACTTCCATACACTTTTGATCATATTTGGACTAACCTATTAACTCAGTGCACCCCAGTGCCAGTTTCTGTTTTCTGCTATTTTTGTATTTCAGGTTTTCCCATTACTTAAATTGCCAGAAAAATTCTGGGAAAAATATATAAAAAATCAGCGCTCTGGAAGCTTCCACGCGCCAGAAGTGGGGCCAGAGGGGAGCCAGGGGCATCCCAGGCGGCCCCCCTCCTGGCCGCGCAGGGGTGGCGCCTGGGCCCCCCTTACCTCCTCTGGTGACCCCCTTTGGCATATATTTACACCGCGTCCCGAAACCCTCGAGGACGGAACCCTTTTTCACGATCTCATCTCTGTTCCGCCGCCGCCGCACTTCCAAGATCGGGAGCACCAGGAGAACTCTTCCCGGCACCCTGCCGGAGGGGAGAACCACCACCGGGAGCCTCTCCACCACCATGGACGCCTCCCGGATGAGTTGTGAGTAGTCCCCCTTGGACCATGGGTCCATGACCAGTAGCTATGTGATGTTCTCCTCCCCTCTTTGTTCTTCATCGATTAGACCTCGTGAGCTGCCCTACTTGATCGAGGCACATATGTAATCCTTATGTTGTTGCTATGATGAGTTTGCTGGGATCCGATGGATTATGAGATTATATTCAGATTGTGTGTGAGTAATATATTTGATTCACCTCTTTTATATTTATGTTCTTGAGTAATTCTTGCATGTTCTCCGTTGCTGTTTATTGCTTTGGCCAAGTAGTAGGTAGTAACTCCAAGAGGGAACGTTATGCTTGATTGTGGGTTCATGCCCCTCGATGACTAGCTTGAGTGACAGAAACATGAGTCTAGGGGATGTGCTATTGCCACAAGGGGGAAAACAACGGTGCTTGTACTTGCAGGTGCAAGGATTGTTTACTTTACGCAAAGTTCTTTTAATGCAGTTGTTTGTTGCTTTGAGTTTACACTATGGGTGGGACTCGCAACTTAATACCAGCGAGATGTTCTGGATAGATATCTCAAGGTGGATGATTAGTAGTAAATGCAGATGGATTTCGGTCTACTTGCATTGGCGTACCGCCCATGCTTTTGAGCCTCTACCTTTCTTACAACATAGTTAGCATTGGTTTGCGCACATAATCCTGTCAATTGCCCAGCTGTAATTTGTTTACCTCGCTTAGCTGTTTTATCGTCTTTTGGGAGAGAGACATCACTAGTGAACATACATCATGGGACCCCGGTCCATATTACCATCACTGATCACACCCGCTATTTACTTTCTGTTCTTATTTACTAGTTGCAGTCATACCTATCACTATTATCTCTTGCGTTTGATCCTTTGTAAACGACAAGGCCGAAGGGATTGACAACCTCTCTGTACTCGTTGGGAGCAAAGTTATTTGTATCTGTGTGCAGGTCCTGTCAAGCAAAAGTATCTGGCGCTATTGACACCTTCTTGTCGACCCTCGGAGTCTCACGGGATTAGATCCTTGGTATCTTTGCCAAGGGAAAACTACCGCTACGCTACATCTCAAACCTTCCACCTGGGGTAACCAACGAGGGGCGAGAAGCCATCAAGCAAAGTATTTTGGCGCCATTGCCGGGGACTCCACTCTTCAAGATAGGGGAGTTGCACGCTATCTGTTATCTTTGCTTTTTAGTCTTGTTAGTTTACCTTTCAGTTTTCTCTATGTCTTTTCACTAGTTTTGCTTAATGGAAAACAACCAAAATTATGAGAGAGCTTTATAAGCTCTACCTTGCTTTGGGACATGATGTGTTTGAAGAGAAAATTAAAAAACCTATGGAACTTTATTATTTGCATAACAATCAAGATGGTGGTGATGTTATTAGTATGCTTTCTTTGAATATCAATATTGCTAATGACATGGAAAGCTCTAAGCTTGGGGATGACACGTTTGATGAACATGATATTTTTAGTCCTCCAACTTTTGAAGAGAAAATTTACTTTGATGATACTTTGCTTCCTATATATGATTACAATGATGAATATGATGTTTTCAGTCCACCTACTATTGAGGATAAAATTTATTATGATTATGATATGCCTCCTAAATACAATGATTACCATGATGGTTATGATTGCTTTACTCCCACTATTCCTAATAAGAAAGATTTTGCTTATATGAAGAGTAATGATACCTTTTTGCATGTGGATCATGGTAACAATGTTTTATGTGATGCTTATATTGTTGAGTTTATTCGTGATCCCACTGAAAATTATTATGAGAAGGGAACATATGCTTATAGATATTTCAATAATATCAAGTTCCCTCTCTTTATGTTGAAGGTTTTGAAGCTGCACTTGTTTTGTCTTCCTATGCTTATTGCTTTGTGCTTCAATGAATTATTGTATTGCAATATTCCTATGCATAGGAAGCATGTTAGGCTTAAATGTGTTTGGTATTTGCTTCTTGATGCTCTCTTTTGTTCTTCAACTCTTATTCCTACGAGAGCATCATTAAAGTCTTAAGCCTATCTTTATGGCTATAAAGAAAGAGCTCTAGGGAGACAACCCTTGTTATCTTTGCTTTAAGTTTGTTCTTTCAGCTTTAGTGGTCTTGATGTTTGTTACTACTGTAGCAACATCATTGTATCTTTATTTTTCAGCTTTGTGCCAAGTTTAGCCTCCGATTGCAAGAAAGTTCAAAAGTTGTGACGTGCTGTCCAGGAAACAGATTCTGTCCTTGGACAGAAAAATTCGTATAAAATCACCAGATCGTCTTTTTGGTCTGCATTTTTTCGACAGCGTGCTCTATACAATTGGCTTTCGGGCATCTGTTCTGAGTTTTTTTATTTGAGTTGCAGAAGTGCCCCGAAAAAATTATTTACTACCTGCTGGTCTGTTTTTCACAGATTCTGTCCTGTTTTGCCTTTTCTTCATTTTGCAAACCTTCAGCTTGCTTTTTCTTTGCAAAAACCTTTTGGCAATCTTGAGAAACAGTAGATCTTCAAGATTATCCTTATTTCCAGCAAGGAAAAATTATTTTATTATGGGTACTAACCTCGCTAATCAGATTATGATGAGTTATGTATGAAGGGAGTTTTCAAGTGTGCGAGGGAAGATGATAAAAAGATTCAGGAGGGTCAAACGCTCAAGCTTGGGGATGCCCCTGTGCATCCCCTTCTCCATCAATAATTATCAGTTCGTCTTTCGTTCCACTATATTTCAATCACTTCATGCGTTATGTGCTATGCTTGGAGCGTCTTGCTTTTAGTTTCCTTTTTAGTTTTCTTTAGCTTTGCTTGCTGTTCATAACGAGTTAGAACCCAGCTTTCTTTGTGTGGGAGAGAAACACGCTCCACTTCAACCTAGAACACAACATAGGATTTTCATGTTTATCTTTGCTGTGTATGTTCTTTGTCTTTCAATAGCTACTGTCATGTTTAGCTCTTAGTTTTCATGCTTTTCTTTTTAAAGAGCTTTTGTTTAGTTGGTTGCTTCTGGAACTCTCTTGAGTTATCATGCTTATCTTGTTAAGAGAGTTGGCTTCTGTGGCACTGGTTGATATGTCTATGATAAAAATGCTATGTGCATAATGGTGCTTAGTAGTTCATGTTTTCTTATGGTTAGTCTCAAATAGCTGGGGGTTCTTAATGTGTTATTGAAGTACCAGCATGATTTGTTTGCCTATGATGTGGTATGGTTTAGTGATATCTTCCTCCAAGAATTTATTTTGATTGGCTTGGCATATGCTCACGCATATTTAAGACTGTAAAGAAAGCCTATCAAGCCTTGATGATCTTTAATTTCTGATTAGCGATATAATTTCCATGCCCGATTCAATGTTGCTCTGTCGCTCTGCATGATTATGGCCGTCATTGCTCTCTTAGTTGGTCGCTCCCAGTCTTTTGCTAGCCTTCACCTGTACTAAGCGGACTGACTGCTTGTGCATCCAAAATCCTTGAAACCAGTTATGCCATATGAGTCCACCATACCTTCCTATACATGGTATTTACTTGCCATTCCTAACGAAGACTTTCGTGTACCATCTCAAAATTATTCAAAAGCATTTCTCTTTTGTGCCTCTGTTTTAGCTCATGAGGAAGTAGTAGTTAATTCATGATCTTTTTAAGTTGGACAAGTTTCACCCCGGGATTGCATGTCTAATCTGCAAAACCCTAATACGAGAAGGAACTGGCATGAGTGCGCCCGGCTCGTAAAAATATACAACAAACAAACCCTCCTTCATGCTTTGTTCATGAGAAATCAGAAAACTTTTGGCAGTGATAAACAAAGGAGATTAAGTGGATGTGATCGTCCCCGTGCGGGAGCCGTTCCTCGAAACTTGTCCAGCTCGAGAAGTAATTGAGTTATCTACTAGCATTCGTTGACGAAATATGCATATCCCAAAAATAATTTTTACCTCTGTTTTTAAAAACCAAGAGCTCTGGTACATGTTTAGTCTTTGCTTCCAACCACGGGTTTTCAACCTTGCCATCAAAAGCCACGGTTCGAGAGTCTCCACCTTCTTTCTTCAAAGCACCAACTATTGAGAGCATGATTGTCATTCTGAGTGTAATGTGCATTGTCCCAAAGTACCATTGTCTTCTGCATGATTATGATATCGCTTATTCTGAAATCATTGTATCTAGTCATCACTTAAACTTCGGAGGTGCTCCTGCATTTATGTTTTGCTTCACTAAAGGGGGCAAGCGAGGTATCACTTTGTCATGTTTGCACACCATGCTCACTACAAATCTATTGGGTGTTTCAGTATCATATTGTAAAACTTTCAGTTCTTTGTGATATTCTCATGAGGCAACTTAATTACTAAAGATTCATTATCTCAGTAAGCATTTGTCATGTGACTGTGAAAAGTTCTTATATGGTTGATAGCATGTCACCACAGAAATTATGCCGGCGGGCGCGCTAGGGGCCGGCGGGCGCGCGCGCTGGGGGCCGGCGGGCGCGCTGGGGATGGGAGGCCGGCGGGATGGGCAGCTCACTACTAGGAAAAGGCCTATTAATGACGCACCTAATTTGGCCATTAATGGCGCATTAGGGGTGCGTCATTACTAGCACGCCATTAGTATATTTTACTAATGGCGCACCTCTGGTGCGCCATTAGTATCTGGTATACTAATGGCGCACCGCAGATGCGCCATTAGTATGCACAGTAGTGCGCCATTAGTATGCCTCCCAGGGGCCATGTGTAGCCAGGTGCTTTGGCATACTAATGGCGCACTCTGCTGTGATGCGCCATTAGTATGAATATTAGGTTTTTTTTATTTTTTTAATTTGCTGTTTTTTGCACAGGTTATGCATATATATAAATGTAATTTCTCGTGGAGCCAACATATATGGTACGCACATCGAAACTATTAGAATCTACTCCCTCCGTTCCGATTTACTCGTCGTGGTTTTAGTTCAAATTTGAACTAAAACCACGACGAGTAAATCGGAACGGAGGGAGTATATAATAGCTCATAGAACAACTTAGCATCATGCATCATCGATCATAATAATAATAAAAACTCAACATTGGTATTAAATAATAAATCTTACACATCATTATCGACCATACAACTTCTACTACGTAGCAATTTTCTAAGATAAAATGGCATAAAACAAGATGGCGTTTGTCTCTAAATCAATTAGATTTAAAGGGTCATTATGGAGAACGCAGATTATCTTGTCTCCATTTCTTGCCCTTCTCACTCTATTGCTTCCAAGTACCTCCTTACGAGTTTTCGTTATTTTTCGCCATTCTTTAATTCTCATTCCTTCATTTTTAGAAGAAATCCGATATGGACACGTGTGATTTGTAGGTTCACCTGGCAGAATGTTTAAAACTTGTAGTTGACCAGATTGAAACATGACAGGAGGCACACAGTCACTAGGGAAAATCTGTTGCAAAACATAGTAAGACTTCGTAGTTAGCATTGTAGTTCTGTTCGAGAAGAACTAATGCAAAACATGCACGAATGTCGTAATAGTAAAAAAATCTTACCATGGTATCTCCATTGATATTAACGTAGTTCAAGACGTGCACTAGTGGGACGTATTGACTATATTGTGGATCAATATTACGATATTGAATGTAATCCACAAGAAAGGAATAAAAGAAGATGATCTGCTCTTTGTCCTTATAAGTACATTCTGAGCCAGGGGTGTAGTAGGTTCTGTCTAGCATCATCCTCACATTATTTGAATAATCAAAATAACCTATCAATGGAAATAAGTTGTCAACTATTTTGAAATAAACAATATAAATTACTAACTAACTATGTTTGATAAACTCACCTCTCGGTAGAATTGGAATCATATCGTCAACAAGGACCCAAATGTCCAAATCGTCTTCGGCGATGGAATCCGGATTACCAAGATCCATGGTGAGAAGCATACCCTCATAAAAACCATATATCTTGCAAAATGATTCCCAATTCTTGCAACCAAAAGTGGTTAAGTTATCTGAATTGTACAAATCCACTTCTAAATCAACATTATGCATGGTCCTTAGTTGAATTTGCTTTGTCTCCGTAGTTTCATGATTCAAATCCCATCCTCTCCAAGACATAGCGTCTTGCATGACACGAGATAAACTAGTTGCATGTAAAAGAAGAAAATTAATTACTTACACGTTGAAGTAGCTAGAAATCGTGCTTAATTAATTACGAAAAAAGACTTGTCGTTGCGTACCGTTTCGACATCGAAGGTCTCGTCGAGCTTAATACTGAAGTAACGACCGTCTACCAGGTGAGGCCTGTCGCACAGACCCCGGTCGTCATCGCACCAGGAGCACTCCGGGATCCTATCGTCGTCGGAAGATGACATTTCCTATGTTTCAAAGAGATTAAACTTTATAAATTAAAAATATGTACCTAGACAAGCTAGCTGTGGCACCATCCTAGGCTCATTAGGACTAACATTGTCAACACTTTTGCACTAGTTCTGCTACATATCATCGTCACTAGATGTCTACAGTTTTATTACTAGAGCCACCATACAAACCTCATCATACTAGAGTTTGGTGGCCTGGACCTGCATTTGTTCTTGGTTGCTTTTCATACTAGAGTTTTACTATCACAACAGTGTTTTTTTAAATATAATATCACAACAGTGCTTTTTTATTAATAGCAAGTTCATCATGTCAATTACTCCAAGCAACAACAGTTTGCCTAGTAGAACAATTTAAACTATGGCTTAGCAGAAAAATTAACAGCAACAAGTTTTTCATGTGTTTTTCAGAGTACAAGTTACTGAAACTAGTCTAACTACTGAAACTACTGAAACTAGTCTAACTAGTCTAACTACTGAAGTGTAAGATTGCTACAGGAAGTTACTGAAACTATTCTAACTACTGAAACTACTGAAACTAGTCTAACTAGTCTAACTACTGAAACTACTGAAGTTTCAACATTGCTACAGCATACAAACTTGAAGCGCTTGTGACTTTCAGCAGAACCTCACAATCCGATTACTATCCTCTCTATAAACTCATTTTAAACGAGTTCAAAAAGTGTAAGATCTTTATCCTAAAACACCACCAAAAAATTAGGGCATGGCATCTAATAAGCAATGTTTGGAAATACAGTAAGTTTAATCTATGCCTAGCCATCCCTTACAAGGATATATGGACATATTTCAGTTGTTTCAAACTTGAAACAATAACATGTGATGACCAACTTCTTAAAAGTGCAGATAACTAGTAACCAGTTGCAATTTTGCCATCATATTGTAGCAGACAGTATTGTGCCTGGCAGTATTACCACTATGTTCATCCATACAAATTTACTGACATAGGACAATATTTTCTAGTACATCATGGACAGCATAACATGCTGGGGCAGGAGTTCGGGACAACAAAACACATAAAGAAGCCGCATTGTCAAAACAGCTCCGATACTTGGATCATACAGACAGCGACACTTATTTTCGGACGGAGGGAGTATCCTGCAGGCAGAATGGTGAAACCCACCCAGGCATATTAACGGCAAGTCCGATCAGCTCTTAACAGTATATCATCAATTATATATCATCAAATGACCCATTAATCAAACAGGGACTACCATTGAAGAGCAAGCTCAAATCTTAAAAGTATATCAGTATATCATCATCTTCATGAGAACAATAATCAGGAAACAGCAGATTTCCACTCTCACGTAGAATAGGTAGGGGGAAGAGCAGGAGCTAGTTTAAGCAACCGGGCTAATCAAATTTTGATCCAAGTGACCTAAATTTTGATCCAAGTGACCTAAATTTTGATCTCAACCGCGTACTTCAACGAAAATGGCAGAAATACAAAAAAAATACTTTGTGGTTGTGATTAGAGAGGAAGGAGGGAGGAGTGATGGCTACCTGCGTATGGAGTGGTCGCCGGCGTAGCTCCGGGCGGCGGCGTTGCTGCAGAGTCGGGGGAGGCCGGGGCGTCGGGGGCACGGGCGTCGAGGCCGGGGCGTCGGGGGCGCGGGCGGCGGCGGCGTAGCTCCGGGCGTCCGGGGCGTCGGGGGCGCGGGCGTCGAGGGCGTCGGCGGCGCGGCGCTCGGCTCAGCGGGGGTGGCGCGGGGGCGGCGGCGCGGCGCTGGAGGGAGAGAGAGGCGTCGGGGAGAGGGGGGAGATCTGGCGAGGGAGAGAGAGGAGGGTGCGGCCGGTGGGGGGGATATGGATGGGGGATTACTAATGGCGCACCGCACCTCTGTGCGCCATAAGTATGTAGATTCTAATGGCGCACGTTCCCCAGGTGCGCCATTAGTATGTTTGGACAGGCGCGCTAGTTCAAAAAAAAAACTTCTTGATACTAATGGTGCACTCTGGACATCGTGCGCCATTAGTAGTTCGAGCTCTAATGGCGTATCTATTGCTGGTGCGCCATTACTATATTCTAATGGCGCACTGCTTGTTCGGTGCGCCATTAGTATCAATTCCATCTATAGCCCTTTTCCTAGTAGTGGCTTTGCCGACCAGTTTGTCGCTCCTCTTCAACTATCATATTGTGCATTATGACACAAGCTTTCAGGACATCAGTGATTTCTTTACGTTTCCATCCTTTAGCAGGTCCACGAACAATTGCAAAACGGGATTGCAGAACTCCAAAGGCTCGTTCCACATCTTTCCTAGCCCCCTCTTGCTTCTTGGCAAAAGTTTTATGCTTTCTGCTAGTTGGAGCTGGTATGCTCTTCACAAATGTTGCCCACCATGGATAGATACCATCTGCAAGGTAATACCCCATTGTGTACTGATGGCCATTGATGCTATAATTCACTGGAGGAGTTTGGCCTTCGGCTAGCTTTGAAAAAACAGGAGAACGTTGAAGAACATTTATATCATTCAGAGACCCTGGTAAACCAAAATAAGCATGCCAAATCCAAAGATCTTATGAAGCAACTGCTTCCAAGATCATAGTGGGCTCGCTCACATGGCCTTTAAACATGCCATGCCATTTTTTGGGGCAATTTTTCCACCCCCAGTGCGTGCAATCTATGCTCCCTAACATACCGGGAAATCCTCTTTCCTCCCCTTTTGCAAGTAACCTAGCAATGTCTTCTTCATTTGGAGATCTCAGGTACTTTTCGCCAAAAACTTCACAAACTTTGATCACAAATTTCTTACAAGACTCTAAATTAGTAGACTCAGCGGACCGGATGTACTCATCAACACCATCAGGTGCTATTCCATATGTTAGCATCCGCATTGCCGCGGTCATCTTTTGCAGAGGATGTAACCCAAGAACTCCAGAAGCACTTCTTTTTTGCGAAAAATAACCATCATAGTCATGCTCAAGTATACCATCAGCTATGCGGTTGAACAAAGTACGTGACATCCTAAATCTGTGCATAAAAAGTAAATGAGACCGAGAAATGAAAAAAAAAGACCAAAGCAGAGAATTGTACTATACGAACCTTCGTCGAAACAAATGTTCGGGAAAGCGAGGAACTTCTTTGAAGTAGTCGTTCCACAGAAGAATAAATCCGGCATCTCTTCCTCGATCGATTGACTGGCATCCATGCTTGGAACCCCCATGGCGTCGAGCATTCTTCCTATCTTCTTCCTCGCGATCGGCTAATGCCGCAAGTATGAGTTCATCGTCGCCCGATGAAGATGACGAAGAACTCATGTCCCAAGATGATGTGTTCATTGTGTTGCGTGAGAGAAGATAGAGAAATCTAGAAGTGAGAAGATGAGGCACAACTAGAAATGCTGGAAGAGAGGTGATTGGGGCGGTTTATATAGACCAGAAATATAGCCGTTGAAAATATAGCCATTGGAAATATAGCCGTTTGAAAATATAGCCGTTGGAATATACACGTCCTGATTTCCACGTCCTGTATACACGTTCCACCGAAAAACTGGGAGGTGTAAAATTTAGCAAGGTGTATATGGACGTGTATATGAAGATATACACGTCCAAATTTACACCATCCACTAGAGATGCTCTATTTTTTGTGACATCTTCATGAACAGTGAAAAATCACAAAACTGCCCTTTGGCCAAAGTTCAGCACAAAATGGCCCTATTTCCAAAATATTTCATAAAATGACCCTACCCGTATGACGCCCGCACCCGAGCGTCATGCTAGATTCCATAACGCCCCGGTCAAAGACGCCATACGGGTCATCGGTGACTTGCCACGTTGGCAGGGTCTGGCACGATGACGCCCCAGGGCAAGGCGTCATGCTCATGACTATGGCGCCGCTGCCCGGGGCGCCATTGTAAGGGCATATTTCTCCCTAATAGTTTTGGTGATTGATGACAATACTCTTGCGGACTGATCGTGTGCTGTAAGCTCATACAGGTATATCTCCCTTATGGCACAAGACGATTGCTTGCCCCTCGGATTCTATGAAGGACGGTGTTTTCTTTTTGCTCCCTGTAGGTGGCATTGAGTAATAGGAAAGCCGTACTATTAAGAGGGGGTCTGCATCGGAAAGGCTTGGGTAGAATCAACACGTACACATCTTTCTCCCACACTTCCTTTCCTTGCTTCTCTGGAGGTCCAACCGGTTTTTCTTTCGTTGAGGCAATTCTGTGGCTTCTGTACTGATCTTCTGCCAAGAATGCGGTAGTACCGCTCTGCCAAGCGGTAGTACCGCACAGGTACACGGTAGTACCGCTTGCCGACACGGTAGTACCGCTCCCGCGGTAGTACCGCGTCCCCATGCGGTAGTACCGTGTATCTGGGCCAGGCACTGAAGTCTAAGTATAAGAAGTGGATGCGGAAGTAATTTTTTTTACTTCCACATACCACGCGGTAGTACCGCTTAGCTTAAGTGGTAGTACCGTGTCGCATTTTGCTACTTCCGTTTTCCCCTGCGGATGTAGCCACGGATGTAATTTATTTCATCCATGGTTGTATCAGGTGTCGATTTTTGCCTTGGCGGTAGTACCGCTTCCCAAGCGGTAGTACCGCTCAGCCAGCGGTAGTACCGCTCATGAGTTGCGGTACTACCGCTCTCTGTGGGCTGAAACCTCAAATAACGGTTGGATTTGTCCCCTCACTATATATAGGGGGTCTTCTTCTCCAAGAAGACTTACCTCTTCCCCCACCACTCCATTGTTGCTCCAAAAGCTCCATTTCCGCCCGATCTCTCTCCCTAGCCAATCAAACTTGTTGATTTGCTCGGGATTACTTGAGGAGGCATCGATCTACACTTCCACCAAGAGATATTTGATTCTCCCCACTAATCCCTTGCGGATCTTGTTACTCTTGGGTGTTTGAGCACCCTAGACGGTTGAGGTCACCTCGAAGCCATATTCCATTGTGGTGAAGCTTCGTGGTTTGTTGGGAGCCTCCAAGTTGTGGAGATTGCCCCAACCTTGTTTGTAAAGGTTCGGTTACCGCCTTCAAGGGCACCACTAGTGGAATCACGGCACCTTGCATCGTGTGAGGGCGTGAGGAGAATACGGTGGCCCTAGTGGCTTCTTGGGGAGCATTGTGCCTCCACACCGCTCCAACGGAGACGTACTTCCCCTCAAAGGGAAGGAACTTCGGAAACACATCCTCGTCTCCTTCGGTTCTACTTGTGGTTATTTCTTACCTTTACTGTTGCATGCTTTACTTGTTTAATTCCTATAGCATGCTTGTGTAGTTGTTGGGCTTATTTACATTAGTTGTCTTCATAGTAGTTTATCTAGACAACTTATTTTGTCGCCTAATTTTAATTGGTTAAGAAAAGCTAAAAATTGTGAGTTGCCTATTCACCCCCCCCCCTCTAGTCAACCATATCGATCCTTTCAATTGGTATCAGAGCCTCGTCTCTTTTTAAGGACTTTACCGTCCAAAGAGTATGGTTGACAACGTAGTCGAGACGGAGGACCATTCCGATGGAAATCCGTCCTTGCCTACGGTAGATGGGGGAGCCTCCGTCACTCGTGAGGAGTTCAATGTGGCCTTGACCACATTGAAAGAATCACTAGCGAGCGAGGTCAAGGGCATGTTTAAAGAAATGTTTGAGGGGCTTAAATTATCCACCTCACCGTTGGAAGTGGGTCGTCCCGCTACCAACGTGTCAGAGGCTAATCCCGACAAGGGAGAAGCTAGTAGTGAGCAAGCCCCGGTCACTAAGCATGGTAGTGGGAAATTTGCCCAATCTCCTCCGCCTACTCACTATGGAGGACCCGTCCCCACACCGCATTTAAATTCCGTCGGGCCCCCACCGAAGTTCGTTAAAAATACTGATTTTGCTACTTGGGTGTTTCGTTTCAAACGTCATATTAATCATTGTTCCACTAACCTCTGGAGAATCATTGAGCAAGGTTTTTATCCGTATGATCCCGACAACATGACTCCAAGAGAAACTGCCGATCATCAGTTCAACGAGTCCGCACTTTGCATTCTTCAAGACTCAATCCCTCCTGAAGACATTGCTCATCTTCGTCCATTCACTGTGGCCAAGGAAGCATGGGAGCATGTTGGCACAATGTACAAGGGAAGCACAAGCATTCAATGCTCCAACTATGAAGTGGTGCAAGATGAAGCTGATGAGTTTGCAATGATCGAGGATGAAGATCCTCGTGAACTTTATCGAAGATTAACTATTCTTGCAGTGTCTCTTCGAGACCATGGCAGTAAGGATACGGATGACAATTGGATCAAGCGCAAGTTCCTCAAGGCCATGATGCCCTATCACAAGGCCATGTCCTCTGTGATTCGTCAGAGACCGGACTTCCACACTTTATCCTCAAACGAAGTGTTGGATGAATTTGTTGCCATGAGGATCCTTGACGTTACCGCCGACAATGCGGTCCTAAGAGCTCAACGGTCCAAGAAGCCTAATCTTGCCCTGAAGGCCAAGGCTTGTGTGGAAGAGGAGGAAGTTGAAGATGATGATGAGTGCTGCCCCGAGGACACCAAATATGCCTATCACGAGCACATGGCTCTTGCGTCTAGGCAATTCTGGGGCAAGAAGAACTCAAGGTCCAACTTCAACAGGAACAACTACAGTGGGAACAAAGGGAAGCAACGAGTAAGGACATGCTTCAACTGTGGAAATGTAAGCCACTTCGTTGCGGATTGCCCATATGAGAAGAGAGAAGACTTTGGAGGCAAGCTTATTTGGAAGGACAAGTCAAAGTCCTATCCCAACAAGAACAACTTCATCAAGAAGACTCCTCCGAAAGTGTTGGTGGCTCAAGAAGAATATGTGGAGGATGATGAAAATGATGAAGAGGATGAGGTGACCACTATGGCCACAATTGCAATTGCTACCACTCCGCACTTATCTCTCTTCAACTCACCCAACGAAAACTTCACCGCCAAGTGTCTTATGGCCAAGGCCACCAACAAGGTAACTCCGATCATCAATTCTACTATCTCTTCCAACCCCTCATTAACTAATTGTATTGATGAGGGTGAGGGTAGTAAGGAGGGAGAAAATAAATTTGATGTGTTCATAAAAAATCTCAAGGGCAAATCCAAGAAGCATGTGGTTGCTCTCTAGGAACAACTCGGTGAGGCAAATGACATTATTGAGGCTCACGAGGAAACCATCACTAAAATGGAAGGGCATAGTCGAGACTATGCCGATGAGATATCGGATCTCTCTAACGCTCTAGAGGAGGAGCGTGGTCTTCGTTTGGCTCTTGAGGAGTCACACAACGATGATCATGCTAAATTAAAGAAAGATCTTGATCATGCTCTAGTTGTCTCTCGTGTCCTTAACTCTGAGAAGGCCAAACTTGCGGTTGACCATGCTAAACTCAAAGAGGAGTCTGACATACTTGACAAGGCTCACAAGGCCTTGAAAGGAATGCATGCTACTCTCAAGGAGTCTCAGGATCAACTCCAAGTTTCGCTAACCAAGGAAAAGGCTATCTTTCCTCGCATGGTTTTAATTGATAATGCAAATGCTACTAACCCATGTTGTGAGCATGTGCATCTTGTTGAAGAGAATGCCGAATTGAAGAAGCAACTTGAGAAAGGCCTTGTGACTTGCATACAAGGTGAGAAGAACCTCAACGCCCTTTTAAGCAATCAAAAGGAAGTTGTGGCAAAGGAAGGAATTGGGTTTGCTCCTAAGCCCAAGAAGAAGAAGAATGACAAGACAAAGCAACCACCCCCTCTCCGACAATCCTTTGTGAAAGAAGGAGAGGGCACCTCAACCAAGAAGAAAAGTGGTGGGGTCAAGAAAAACTCCACCACACCCTCAAACATGGCCGGCGATTTTAATCCGTCATATGTTTTATGCCGTGCTAGTGATGGCCATGTGTTTGCTAAATTTGTTGGTTCTTCTTATGAGTACATTGAATGGTCCATTTGGGTTCCTAAGACCCTTGTCACTAACCTCAAAGGACCCATTACCAAATGGGTACCTAAATCCAAGCATTGATCTATTGTAGGGGTTTGCTTCCGGTGGGGGATCATGGTTGCTCGATAGCGGAGCCACAAATCATATGTCCGGAAGCAAAGACTTGGTGGTGGACGTGCATCTCGGTTCATCTATGGCCACCAACGTCGAATGGGGTGATGCTTCATCTTCTAAGGTATTGGGACTTGGCAAGGTGGTTGTCTCTCATGATCTCACGATCGAGAAAGTCATGCTTGTTGAGTCCCTTGCATACAATTTACTTTATGTTCGCCAACTTGCACTCATGGGCTTTGCTACATTCTTTGATATTGATTCTGTGGCCCTCTTGTGGAGCAAGACTCTTAAAGTAGCCTACGTTGGGCATGTCGAGAACGGTCTTTATGTGGTTAACTTCTCGAAGCAACCCACTAAGGTCGCGACATGCCTAATGGCTAAAGTTGATGTGGGATGGCTTTGGCATCGCCGTTTGGCCCACGTCAATATGAGATCTTTGCAAAGTCTTCTCAAGGGGGACCATGTCCGAGGACTAACAAATGTTAGCTTTGCCAAAGATCGTGCTTCCAGGGCGTGCATTGAAGGAAAATTACATGAGAAGGCTCACCCTCCCACGACTATCATCTATTCAAAGAGACCTCTAGAGCTCCTCCACATGGATCTCTTTGGGCCTCCCACTTTTGATAGTCTTGGGGGTAGAAAATATTGCTTGGTGATTGTGGATGATTACTCAAGATATACCTGGGTATACTTCTTCAAGAAGAAGAGTGAGACCCAACAAACCGTCATCAACTTTGCAAATGAAGCTCAACGACAACATGAAGCAAAGATTTTGATGATTAGAAGTGACAATGGCACCGAGTTCAAGAACTACACCTTGGATGAGTTTCTTGGTGATGAGGGGATCAAACATCAATATGCCGCCCCGTATACCCCTCAGCAAAATGGTGTTGTGGAGAGAAAGAACCGAACTTTAATAGATGCTGCAAGAACCATGATGGCTGAATTCAACTCTCCATACAACTTTTGGGCCGAAGCCATCAACACCGCTTGCCATGCATCAAATCGTCTCTATCTTCGCAAAGGCTTGAACAAAACTCCGTATGAGATTCTTACCGGTAACAAGCCCAATCTCAAGTACTTCCGGGTGTTCGGGTGTAAGTGTTTCATTCTTAAGAAAGGTGTTCGGTTGTCTAAATTTGAATCTAGAGCTCATGAGGGCATATTTGTTGGTTATGCTACAAACTCTCATGCTTACCGTGTCCTCAACAAGTCCACCAGACTCATAGAGGAGACGAGTAACGTAGAATTTGATGAAAATAACGGCTCCCAAGTGGGGCAAAGTGGTACTTGTGATACAGGTGATGAAATTCCTCCTCAAGCCATAAGAAGAATGGGTATTGGATACATCCTACCCGTTGAGGAACCCCTTGTGGCCGAAGGAGAAGGACAATGTTCCACTCAAGTGGAACCATCACCAACCCAAGACCCACACGCTTCCGAAGAACAAAATGAAGGCCCTCAACCGGACGAACAAGGCCAAGTGCGAGATCAATCACAAGATGGTGGGGAGCCACCAAATGATGCACAAGGCCAAGTTCTCTCCTCCGAGCAAGATCAAGGTCAAGAGGAAGCTCAAGATCAAGATCTAGCTCCTGACGTCGCTCAAGATGATCAACTCAGTGCTCCTCAGTTATCTCTTGAAGAGCAATTGGAGCGTCGTGCTGCAAAAGTTGCCTCCAGGCTTGCTTCCAGAGAACATCACATGGAAAATATCCTAGGAAGCATCAAAATGGGGGTAAGCACTCGTAGACAATTAGCAAACTATTGTGCTCATCAAGCTTTTGTCTCCTTTGTTGAACCTAAGAAGGTTTATGAGGCTCTCGAAGACCCCGACTGGCTCAATGCCATGCATGGAGAACTCAATAACTTCGAGCGCAACAAAGTGTGGCGTCTGGTGCCAAGACCAAAGGAGAACCATAATGTCATTGGAACCAAATGGATCTTTAAGAACAAGCAAGATGCCCATGGCATTGTCATCCGCAACAAGGCACGTCTGGTGGCTCAAGGCTACTCCCAAGTCGAGGGTATCGACTACGGTGAAACCTTTGCCCCTGTTGCTTGTCTTGAATCTATTCGTTTGTTGCTTGCCTATGCTTCCCATCATAACTTTAAATTGCAACAAATGGATGTGAAAATTGCATTTATTAATGGTCCTATTAACGAGTTGGTATATGTTAAACAACCCCCGGGGTTCGAGGATCCTAAGTTCCCCAATCATGTGTATCAACTTGATAAGGCACTCTATGGCCTTAAACAAGCCCCACGAGCGTGGTATGAGCACCTTATCGAGTTGTTACAAGATCGTGGGTTTGAAATTGGGAAAATCGACCCCACTCTTTTTACTAAGAAGGTCAAAGGGGAGTTGTTTGTATGCCAACTATATGTTGATGATATTATCTTTGGTTCTTCTAAAAAAGCTTTCAATGATGAGTTCGCCGCACTCATGACCACACACTTTGAGATGTCCATGATGGAAGAGTTGAAGTACTTCCTTGGATTTGAGATCAAACAACGAAGAGAAGGCATCTTCATCAAACAATCCAAGTATACTCAAGACATGCTCAAGAGGTTCAACCTTAGTGATGTCAAGCCGGCTACTACTCCGATGCCAACCAAATGCCAACTTGACATTGATCCCAATGGTAAAGCGGTGGATCAAAAGGTATATCGCTCTATGATCGGATCCTTGCTTTACCTTTGTGCATCTAGACCGGATATTATGTTGAGTGTGGGAATTTGTGCACGGTTTCAAGCCTCACCTAAGGAAAGTCACTTTGTGGCTGTCAAGCGAATCTTTCGATATTTGGCTCATACCCCAAACTTTGGCTTATGGTACCCAAGAGGAGCGAATTTCAACCTTGTTGGTTTTTCTGATTCTGACTGGGCGGGAGACAAAGTGGATAGGAAGTCCACCTCGGGAGGGTGCCAATTTCTTGGTTGCTCTCTTGTTAGTTGGTCTTCCAAAAAGCAAAGTTGTGTATCTCTCTCGTCCACTGAAGCAGAATATGTGGCCGCTGGCAGTTGCTGTGCTCAACTCTTATGGATGAGGCAAACTTTGAAGGATTACGGTGTCACTTGTGACAAAGTGCCTCTTTGGTGTGACAATGAGAGTGCCATCAAGATTTCTCTCAACCCGGTGCTTCACTTCAAGACGAAGCATATTGAGATTCGGTATCATTTCATCCGGGATCACATAAGGCAAGGAGAGATCGAGCTTCACTACGTCAACACTCATGATAACCTTGCAGATATCTTCACGAAGCCATTGGATGAAGCTAGATTTTGCGAGTTAAGGCATGAGCTAAATATCATCGATTTGAGCAATGTGGTTTGAGTCTGTGCACACACACCCCTCACACTCAATATAGCTATCTTGTCTAGATGTAGGCATGGACATAGGGGGAGTATTGTTCTCTCAATGAACTGTTCCTCCCCCCATTATGCATAAACTAACCAAGTCTTTATCATTTGCCATACATATTTGGTTTAAATGTTTCAAGTCGAGTTTTGATCATGGGCCCAAGGATAATTCTTCGCGGTGCCATATCTATATACTCAAACATAGGTGGCCTCGGCCACCGCCCTCCTCTGAGGAGTTGTGTTGTTCACTTTGCGTGTGCGTGCATTTGTTTTTTTTTTTTTGCTTAAAGCCTCTTGTCAAACGTGCAAGTTCTTGGAGGAGCGGTACTACCGTGCAAGCTTACGGTACTACCGCAGATGGGGTTTAGGTACTACCGCTCGGCCGGCACGGCAGTAATTTTTTACTGTCGCTGGTAGAGCGGTACTACCGCTTGGCGAGCGGTACTACCGCGCAAGCGGTACTACCGCAATGACCGCGGTACTACCGCACTTATCAAAACGCGTGGGGGTTATAAGCAGGCAGGGGGAGTTCCATCTCCCCCATACCCATTCACTCCTAACCCCCACGTCGTCCCTGTCTCTCTCTCTCAAGAACGCCGCCGGAGGACCTCGCCGGATCTCCTCCCTCGGCCACTCGTTTCACTTTCCGACCGGTGGGATCGTTCCCCACCACGTCCTCTTGCCATGGATGCATGTTTTTCCCCTTTTCCCTTCTTCTTTTTGCCTTGCCTAAGTTTTTAGGGTTAGGGGAGATGCTTAGTGCTTTCTTGTGTTCTTCGTGATCTTATCCATGGATGCTTAGGTTGTGGGAGAGTGTTGGTGATCCGGAAATATGCTTAGAGTTGTTGCTACGAAGTTACTGATCAGCCGTAGTACCGTGTGAAGATCGTGTTGGTAGTTTCTAGTTCTTTATCTTCTCAGATCTGTTCCGTGCAGTACTACCGCTGGAGAACCGCGGTACTACCGCACGGTGTAATCCAGATCCGATCTGACCTGAGAGGTACTACCGCTGTCCCCAGCGGTACTACCGCTCGAGCGGAAGTAAAATTTTAGTACTGCTTGCCGAGCGGTACTACCGCGTCCATATGCGGTACTACCGCTTCGCATGCAGTACTAATATGTTAGTTCCGCCCCTTCTCGCGGAAGTAAATTTTTACTACCGTAAGGAATGCGGTACTACTGCATGTGACATGCGGTACTACCGCTTACCCTACGGTACTAATTTTTTACTTCCGCAAGGGTCAGCAGTACTACCGCTTGGCTCACACTAGCTTCGTGGCATGTTCTCTTTTCTATTTTCCTTGGTTTCTTGTGTCTTTCGAGGCTTTGGCATTGATTCTTCTTGCATTTGTTTTGCTGTGGTCTTGTGTTTGTGTTTTTAGGTGGTGGCTCAGGCTTTGCGGGTCGTCGTACCAACCCAGTTCGTGACACCGGTTCCAAGCGCATGCGTACCCCGAGCGATGTGCCAGAGGGCTCCAACCCCAATCCCCAGCGCCGGTACAAGACCTCAGCCAACAAGCGCAAGGAATCATCCATGTCTATGGAGGAAATGCCTGCTGGTGAGTTCATGGCTAGACGGAAGATCAACCCATATGGTGAACCTCGTGAGCACTTTCCTGGTGATGATGTCTTCTGGACCAAGCAACAGTATCGCATCTATCATGAGGTGCTCAAGACCAAGGCCAATCTGTATGTGGATGCTCACTGGATCGATGTGGAGCACATGAGGAAGGATACAAACAGGGCTTATTTTGCAGAAGCCCTTGACTTGATCGAGCAGCTGGGTCTGGAACATATCATGACTTTCCAGAACGATTTTGATCCTGAGCTCATTGCGCAGTTCTATGCCTCTGTCAACTTTCAGGCCAAGGAAGATCGTCCCATGACTTGGATGACTCATGGTCACAAGATGACCGCCACTTGGAAGGAGTTCATGGATCTTCTTCAGCTTCCCGATGAGGGTCTCCACAACCCTATTGGTTTTCGGCCTCACGCCAATCCTGAAGCAGCAAACAAGGACAAACTTCTTCCATTCTATGAGGCAAAGACCCTTGCTAGTGGCAAAACAACTTACGTGCTGAATCCCTTCCTGGACATTATGTATCGGATTTTTCGCAACACGCTGTTCCCTCGTGTTGGCGACAAGGACAAGGTTCACGCCTATCTGGTCGATATGCTTCTGATGTGTCAAGAGGCTCGCTCCGCTCAGGCTGCTCCTCTTGACATTTCCCACATCATGTGGAATGAGCTCCGGTTTGCTATCTACACTCGCAAGGTACCTATCTATGGTCCTTTCTTATATCTGCTCATCTCCAAGACTTGGGCGAAATTGTATCCAGAGGAGGAGTTGGAGGCCGACTGCTACCGCCATGATCCTATCAAGCTTCGCGTGAAGACTCGTTGGGCCAACACCACTACTCGCGCTCAGGCTGCTGCTGCCCAGATGGGCACTGAGGATGAGCCTATGGAGGAGCCTGCCGATGTCTGCTCAGGCAGATTTGCCCCCTCTTCTTCCTCTACCATAGAGAAGCCGTCGTGGGCTAAGAAGCTCCAGCAGAAGATGAAGGCTCTCTTCTGCATGCAGGCTCAGGGGCAATACCGTGCCCATGTGACTGACAAGAAGACACGTCAGCGGGACAAGAAGATTCTGTCCTTGTATGGTGAAGAGGTCTCAAATGGATCGGAGGACATCATCACTCCAGAGGGTACCTGGATGGCTCGCCAGGGATACCAGTGGACAGATTCTGATGATGAGTATCAGCCAGAGCAGCAGGGATCTGATGAGGACTATCAAGAGGAGCAGCAGCAGGGATTTGATGACGAGTATGACGACTGAGCTTCTCCCGGGCTGCCACCCATCTTCGTTTCCTCTCTTTCCCTTTGTGGTGTCTCGATGACAAAGGGGGAGAGTGATTTGCATTTGCCGTCTTGTGTGTGTGTTTCTTTTCGTTGAACTTGGTTTTATTGTGCGTGTTTGTGTGAGACAATCATATGGTGTAAGACATATGCCCCCGTATCGTTAAACTTATTATCATGTCCTTATGCTTAAACCTATGCAGTCAAATGTTATATAGAGTATCACATGTGTAGATTATAGGGGAGCGCTATACCTAGTATGTGTGCAGTGCAGTCCAAAGCACAATCATATGTAGGCATACATACAGGGGGAGCTCACCTATACTCTAGGGCTTATATTGTTTTCTCTATTATTTCTTCTCTGTGCAAATCTCGTGTTGTCATCAATACACCAAAAAGGGGGAGATTGTAAGGGCATATTTCTCCCTAATAGTTTTGGTGATTGATGACAATACTCTTGCAGACTGATCGTGTGCTGTAAGCTCATACAGGTATATCTCCCTTATGGCACGAGACGATTGCTTGCCCCTCGGATTCTATGAAGGACGGTGTTTTCTTTTTGCTCCCTGTAGGTGGCATTGAGTAATAGGAAAGCCGTACTATTAAGAGGGGGTCCGCGTCGGAAAGGTTTGGGTAGAATCAACACGTACACATCTTTCTCCCACACTTCCTTTCCTTGCTTCTCTGGAGGTCCAACCGGTTTTTCTTTCGTTGAGGCAATTCTGTGGCTTCTGTACTGATCTTCTGCCAAGCATGCGGTAGTACCGCTCTGCCAAGCGGTAGTACCGCACAGGTACACGGTAGTACCGCTTGCCGACACGGTAGTACCGCTCCCGCGGTAGTACCGCGTCCCCATGCGGTAGTACCGTGTATCTGGGCCAGGCACTGAAGTCTAAGTATAAGAAGTGGATGCGGAAGTAATTTTTTTTACTTCCGCATACCACGCGGTAGTACCGCTTAGCTTAAGCGGTAGTACCGTGTCGCATTTTGCTACTTCCGTTTTCCCTTGCGGATGTAGCCACGGATGTAATTTATTTCATCCGTGGCTGTATCAGGTCTCGATTTTTGCCTTGGCGGTAGTACCGCTTCCCAAGCGGTAGTACCGCTCCGCCAGCGGTAGTACCGCTCATGAGTTGCGGTACTACCGCTCTCTGCGGGCTGAAACCTCAAATAACGGTTGGATTTGTCCCCTCACTATATATAGGGGGTCTTCTTCTCCAAGAAGACTTACCTCTTCCCCCACCACTCCATTGTTGCTCCAAAAGCTCCATTTCCGCCCGATCTCTCTCCCTAGCCAATCAAACTTGTTGATTTGCTCGGGATTGCTTGAGGAGGCATCGATCTACACTTCCACCAAGAGATATTTGATTCTCCCCACTAATCCCTTGCGGATCTTGTTACTCTTGGGTGTTTGAGCACCCTAGACGGTTGAGGTCACCTCGAAGCCATATTCCATTGTGGTGAAGCTTCGTGGTTTGTTGGGAGCCTCCAAGTTGTGGAGATTGCCCCAACCTTGTTTGTAAAGGTTCGGTTGCCGCCTTCAAGGGCACCACTAGTGGAATCACGGCACCTTGCATCGTGTGAGGGCGTGAGGAGAATACGGTGGCCCTAGTGGCTTCTTGGGGAGCATTATGCCTCCACACCGCTCCAACGGAGACGTACTTCCCCTCAAAGGGAAGGAACTTCGGAAACACATCCTCGTCTCCTTCGGTTCTACTTGTGGTTATTTCTTACCTTTACTCTTGCATGCTTTACTTGTTTAATTCCTATAGCATGCTTGTGTAGTTGTTGGGCTTATTTACATTAGTTGTCTTCATAGTAGTTTATCTAGACAACTTATTTTGTCGCCTAATTTTAATTGGTTAAGAAAAGCTAAAAATTGTTAGTTGCCTATTCACCCCCCCCCCTCTAGTCAACCATATCGATCCTTTCAGCCATGTCCCTGTGCATGAACAAAACATAGTTTCCTCTGCTTTTCCCTCCACAAACATCAAGTTTCCATGACACCTACACCTATTGCATCAAGTTTCATACACAGTTTCCTACGTAGTTCATGACAAATGCATCAAGTTTCATACATAGTTCACCACAAAGTTTCCTACATAGTTCACGACAAATGCATCAAGTTTCATACATAGTTCACCACAAAGTTTCCTACATAGTTAACGACAAATGCATCATTTCCTTCCTTTCCCCGTCTTAGCCGGTGCAGCATCCTTCCCCTTCACTAAGCGTCTTCTCCTGTGCAGTGGCACCTCCACCTCCTCTTCCTCCTCCTCTGAGGCGGCCTCGATCACCGGGTCCTTACGTGCCTTCCTTGTGTATTTGCCCAAAGTATACTTTCCACGCCTTTGACTAGGCTGAGGCGCATCGGGCATCTGCGAGGTGTTAATCTCATCATGCGTCTGTTCATCCCCCTCCTCCTCCATGTCATCAACAGATTATTCGCCTTGCTGCTGGGTGCTGCTTGATGATGATCTCGATCTCGAAGCTGTAGGGACGGCGACATCAATGGAGCGGCAGCCTAGTAGAGCACCAAGGCCACGTGCCCAAGACTTGCTCCGCTATGAAATTGACATATCATGAAGTTAGGAAATATACCCAAAAAATGTGTATGAAAAACAAATTATCAAATGGCATACCTCAACAAAAGCTTTAAGCTTATTGTACGACTCTTCACCTGGAGGATACTTGAGTGCCTCACCGGCGTCGTTGACATGCTTCGAGAGCTCGTTTTGCTGTTGGACACAATAGGACAATTCATTTTGGCACAATGTAGGCAAGCATATAGATATAACGGTAACTTACCACAAAGCGGATAATGGCGCCGATTCATACCGTCTACCATCTCTAATAAGCCTGTTGTACTCAATATTGGCCATCTGATCAAAACCTGGATTTGGTTCATGTAATATGTCCCCTGGCTGAAATGCGGGTGCGTTAAGTTGAGTACGGGCAACGGAACGAAACCACACAAGATAATTGTTGAATGCTTCCGTATCAAAAGGCCGTGGGTGAGGCTTAGAAGTCGGTTCACGTAGTGAAAGCTCAATCTTATTGAGCTTCTGCTTGAACTCCTGGATATACACGTCATGCTCTCGATCCCATTTTTTTATACTCTTCTGCTTCATTTTGTCGAGACTGCATAGCATTTGACAATTGCATTTTCGTTAGTATCTTCAAAACAATGGAGAAAGCATTTGAAGTGCTAAGCACTTACCTATGCAAATGTAGCGAAGTGTCCTTGTACTTCAGCGGGGTCTCTTGAAATAAGCCAAATTGTGTCATAACTCGTTGTGGCTGATAAAACTCAACAGCATAATAACAAATCAATGGGCAGCGCATCCTCCATAAGTGTGCTTCCTGTAGACACTTTGGGTTAAGTCTGAAAGTAATATGACCAGCTCCCCTACCAATATTGCCCTCCGTTCCGTACGGTTGTCAGGTAACCTATAATCAAAGATTAAGAAAATACTACATTGTTAGTATGAATTTTGGAAAACCGAACAAACCGAAGAGACAAAGCAAGAGACTACTAAGATAACCTGCTCCGGGGTCATGATGTCAAGCTCGTTGCAGTAGTGCAAATACATGGTCTTTGAATTGCCAACAAAACCTTCAACCTTGTCCCACTTATACGCCCATGTAGGCATACGGTCTGGGTCATCATGATCATCCCATCCCACCGGTCGTAACCCTTTGGTATAGGCCGCCCCACTGGCAAGTGCTCCCAACTCCAGATCGATAATAGAAGCATCGGACCACCGATGTTGGCTTCCTTTGACTCTACGACGTTTCTTGGATTCACGCCCCTACGGCACGCCTCGTCCAGCTACACACAAACAAGAAATATGTCATTACAAACTACAAAAGTTCTACATCTTCAATACACCATTATAAGCAAAACTACTTACCTGACGATACAAATAAGCCAACGCCGCCGTACCCCAACTGAGTCCATGCTCCCACCCAGCAAACAACTTAAGCCACATAAAGGAAGCGTTCACGCCAGTGCCGTTAGCGAAAAGAGTCCGGCTGACTACATACCACAAGTATGCCCTGGTATACTACTGCACTGTTTCATCGTCCGCACGAGCCGGGCATTTCCCAAAGTTCTCAGCAATCCAATGATAACTTGCACCGGCGGACTTCCCTTGTACCACTGGCTCTCTCCCTATGAGTCCAACCATAATCTCACGGCATGCATCAGAATCTGTGCTAAAACAAATAGGCTCTCCTTTGATGGGAAGTCCAGTGATCAGAGAAACATCCTGCAAAGTGACTGTCATCTCCCTAGCATAGAAGTGAAAAGTATGTGTCTCAGGGCGCCATCGGTCAACGAGTGTCGTGATCGCACAAGGGTTCATCTTCGGCATGGAACGAGACACGAGTGAGATGAAAGGGAGAAGCACAGTCTTCCGGATATACTCCGTGTATCGCTCGTCATACTCCATCTTGTCATGAACCGAACCGGACCTCAGGTGAAGCTGATCAAAAACCCTTCCTTCATCTGCCATGAACCGTCCACGATGCAATTGATCATACGATGGATGGATAAGAGAAGCCATCCTGCAAATTACAAATGTATATGGTAAGCCCGGTTGTCATTTGCAAATATCCGCACTAGTGCGAAAACATACATACATGTGCAAAATTTCTACACTAATTCTTCTGCCATACACCATATATGTGCATATAATTTTCTACAATATATCCAATATCATACACCATATATTTGCACTAATTCTTCCATACACCATATATGTGCGTACATATCCTAACCAAACTCATATCACCTTCATAAAAATCCTATATCATACATATTCTAAGCCATACATATCCTAAATCACACTAATCCACACATTATCACACAAAAATTCACTATTCATTTCAACAAAAAGATGAACTAGGGTTTCACCCAAATCAATCAAATGGACAGATTTCAACCAATAGAAAGAGGGGAAAGGGAGGGGAATACCTTGAGGATTCGAAGGGCTACCGGATCCACCAATCTTCGGCTCAGATCTGCGGCTCTTGAGTGGGGAGAGGGAGGGGCGATTTTAGGGGCGCCATGAAGGGGAAAGAACAGAGGGAGGAGAGAAAGGAAGAAGACAGACGAGATGGGCTCGAGGCTGCGATTTGCTGAAGGGGTATGGCGCCCCAGGTCGGGACGTCGTGGATCAGACCATGGCGCCCTGGGCCGAGGCGTCATGGGCCCAAGGCCGTGCCCACGTGGCAGTCAGCGCCGACGCGCATGGCGCCATTGACCAGGGTGTTGTACTAATATGCATGGCGCCCCGGGTGCGGGCGTCATGCGGGTAGGGCCATTTTGTGAAATATTTTGAAAATAGAGCCATTTTGTGCTGAACTTTGGCCAAAGGGCCAGTTTTGTGATTTTTCACTCATGAGCATGCGCCAGTACTGGGCATCCTGGATGAGCTGGTAGGTTTTTCCTTCTTTCTTTGTGCACGGCTGCAGAGTATGGGGAATACTTTCGAGCCTCATGTGCTCGGAGCCCGGCCCGGACAGCATCGGGAATGATTTTGAGCTATGAAAATAGTAATGGGCTCTGTTCTTTCACCTAAAATAGTACCTTTCACCCTCAAAAAAATAAAATAAAATAGTACCTTTCAAAATATATTTCTTTTTCATACAGAAAGACTTCACCACGTTTAACTTTTGAAGCCATTAAAGACAGTATAACTGGACCTAAACCGAGCTCCCACAACGATTTGAGTTTTCGGCCGTCCGTTTTTCCGATCAAGGACTTTCTGGCCGTCCGATTTCATGGTTGTGGCGATCTATTCTGCAGTCTGTGTTAACTGGACCCAGCTGTCCTGTGGGCTGCTGCTCCACAGGCCGAAACCGACGCCTGTGGTGTATTGGGCCTTGGCCGAGCCGGCAGCCCATTCGAAGGACGGAGAGCCACCGCGTCGGCTTTACTCGCGAGCCCGGCCGAAAAAGCTAGCGAACCTAATCGAAGGAGGGGAACCGGAGCACATCGATCCGGAATCCAGCCGCAGAGAGGGGCGGCCGGTTCCATCCATCTAAGACCGCCGGGGTGCGTCCGTCCACAGGGATGGGATCGAGTCTGGTCGATCCCAGCGACCGGAGGAGCGGGATCCAGGTGAAGACGAGTCCATCCGGTTGATTCCAGCGACCGGCAGAGCAGGATTCGGGTCGAGGCGATCCAATCCAGCGAGCGGCAGAGGTGTGAGGTGCGGGCGAGGGAGAGACGCCTCGTGTACTGGTAACTTCTCTCCTCTCCTTCAATCTCGCAATCATGGCATTGTTCTTCTGGAAACTGCTCTGCTCCCCTTCAAGCTTGCGATTATGGCCTATTATCATTCATTCATTCAGGCCTATTATCATTCCTTCATTTGCTTAATGCCTGGTAAAGTCGCAAACCTTGCATGTACTATATAATGCTTCCCTCCCTGGCTCCAGCAGCAACATCTTCGGCGACATGCTCAAGTATGCTACCTGCAAATTGCATCAATGTCCTCGTGTCGTCTCAATAAAAGATGCTGATATCCTCTCCCAACAAAAATATGTGCAGGTGATGTTCATGCTACACGTTGACAATTGATTTGGGCAGATTCTGCAGCTTCCTATTGTCCATTGTTGTGGTCAGTCGTTCATCATCTCAAATGGCTTTTGGACAGGTAATTACTCCTTTCAGTTTTTGCTATCAAATTTAATACTATGATGGAATGTTTCATCTCTGCGCTTCGTGTCTGCAAATCAATCAAGCTTGGACGGGAGGTCCCATGTATTGGCCTACTCACAACACCTGTTAGATTTTCAATCATTATCTACTAGCCTAATTAACTAGGTGTGTTCCTTGCTTAAATTGATAGTTATGTTCAGAATCCAAAATCATTAATATATTTCTTCCTAATTTTTCTGGGGGGAAACAAGCATCGTATGAAAATCTTGTTTGTAATACACGTATAATCAGATCTGATGGTTAATTAGATTGATTCCTTCGGTTGCTTGCAATTTCACTGTTTGTAGTTTGCATGATCTCGCTGGCAAGGTGTGATTCAGCGGAGCTGCAGCCGGTGGAAGTCGACCAGTCATCTTGGTCTTAAGGAAGTTGGTATCAATTGATGTGTCTGCGAAAAAGGTAAATACCTATTCAACATTGCTTTGCTTTCGCTGAGATAAAGAGACCATTTTATTTCTGATACCTATGATAATTATATTTCTAGCCAAGCAAAGCAATTGAAAAACAGATTATTAATGTTACATTATTCTGACAATACTATATGTTATACAATAATAAATTATCACTCCATTATTTTGATTGCCTTTAACAGGCTGACACTAGCGGCGTGCACAATTTTATTTGAAGAACCTTCCAAGTTCGCAGTGACTAATTAATGTGAAGATATTTTTATTGGACCAAGTCACAGGATTGATTTAGTAACCAGCAAGCAGGTAATACTAATCTAGGTAAGTTTCTTTTATGTGTTGCTTGGATCTTCAATAAAAAATATAAAATGGACAAGTCAACTTCTAAAATAGTGGGGCATCCCTCGGGAAGCAGTACTTGCACTGCATCTAGCAAAAGTTGTGTATGAAATCACGTGCACTTGCAGTCATACGTCTCAAGAATTTCAGATGCTCTAAAATTATTCTAAGGCTTATAATACTTGTGTGGTTTGGTTGCGAAATTGCATTTGGGCAACCACTTCTCAAATAGGGATCCTTGAAATGGGTAATTTTGCTAACTAGGATTATGTCTGATTTTGTACAGACTTTAGTTTTACTTGGAGCTAATTTTCCCATTGTAAATTCATCTAACATTTTGGTATCAATTACACATAAATGGATTTGGCACACTACCATACTATATGTAGTTTGCAAAGTATTGGCTATATTAAACATTTATCCAACCAAGCTGCCTCCCTGAGAATAAAAGAGGGAAATAACGTGCAGACAGCCTAAATGAATTTATGTCATCTTATTGTTGAACATACTTTGTCGACAAAAGAGGGAGAGAACACACTGTTTATAGCTCACACAAAGCTGAAAATGTCTATATTTGGTTGTTGGTACCGACTGGGTGTTCTTGCAGATTTTACTTCTATCCTGCAGAGTTAAAATTTGCCTATTCACAAACCTCAGCTGCTGCAGATGATACATGTGTATTGCAATAAATTTGTTAACTATAAACTGAACTATCGATTTAGTAACTCAATTTTAGTGCAATCTGCAATGATCTTCAACAAGGATGCATTGACACTGATTCTTTTTGAGTTTTCATAGGCAGTGTTTAATTCGGATTACGATAAGAGATCAATTGTTGAGGTTGTACTGAACCAACATATTGTATTTATTACTGTGGCAGTACTACAATCTCTTAATTATGCTTCTTAAAGTAAATTATGTCGGCCTCTTCTCATAAAATTTGGAAAGCTAAGGCTCTTCAGAAGGTTTCTTACAAAAAAAGGCTTTTCAGAAGCTACTACATGTATATGTTTAGTTGCTCACATCATATGCCTGTTTTTTCTTTCTTTAATTTTCAAATGCTTGTGAATCATCTGCAAAAGTAGTGTAACCTGTAACCCTGTAGGCGTTGAACTAGATACCAATCAATCAGTGCCGTCAGGAAGATAATATAGGTTTTGATCTGTCGAATGGTCATGCAATGATTTACCTCCAGAACATTGCATGGCTTTTTGCGGATATTGGCTACTTCATAGCTGTAACTTCTTCCAGTTGAATTACATGTAAGTTATGTCCTCTATTTAATAAGTTGTTTGTCTTTTGGCTTGCTACAAATGATTTTAGCTGATACGATGTATGCATCCTCGCCGGGACTGTTGCAAGACACGGCAGAAGAACATAAATCAATCTAAGATGATATCAGAAAGCAAGGACGAAGCATATGTATATTACCTTTGATTTTCAGAAATATAAGAATAATCATGTGTGGTTTTCTTTTGATGTGGAAATTATTACGACGATCCTTCATCATAGATGTACACATGCAAGATTTTTTCTTATAAAGCAATTCATATTTCGAACATAGATCCGGCAAATATTTTATTGGAGCTGATATGTGTAGTACGGTACTCACAAAAATCATAGCTTCCATCTGGCGGCTTTGGGAGAGTTATGTTTCGTCAATTCCTGAATTTATAGAGTTATAAGGCCAGTTGTTGCTCCTTGATCAAGGCTCTTAACATTAAGATGTGTTTTCGTGTATGTTCATGGTAGTCCGCTGGTGAGTATAAGTTAATGCGAGTACCTATTATGCCAATTTATTTTTGACCTTTTGATTTGAAATTAACCATAAGAATAACATGTCCCCACAGACTGTTTTTCAAGTACCTCACGTTTAAAAAGAAACAAATTTTCCCTATTTCAATAGTTGACTTTTAATTATGTTTACCTTCCATCTCTTTGTTTATAGAAATTCCTATCAATACAATGCCAAAATAGATGGGCGCAGCAACGCGCGCCAATCATGATCTAGTAGCCTTTAACACCACACAGTATAGCCTAAAGCATGCTTTTCCAAATACCATGTCACTAAATAAAACATAATTAACTTATTTGAGTTTAGCATCCACAATCAAGTCATGCTAAATTCGGATGGTTCCAATCAAAGGAAAACTAGAAAAATTGTACTTAATTGGTTTCTCTTCATTCCTCAGTTGAACCTTCTGGAGTCCTCTTGTTCTGAACCACTTCCAACAACCTTACTATGTAAAAAAGCCAAGAGTTTGGTGGTATTTTTCCTTGCTTCTTATCACCATAGCTGAGAGGAAAGGAAAAATTATCAATTTGCCTTCCCACCATATGCGTATATCAAGATGACAAGGTTTTTTTAAGGGGTAGATGACAAGGTTATGAGACGCTTAATTACCCAAGAGAGGGGGGAATGGTGAGCTTCCTTTGTTCGCCGACTCTCATACCTGTCAAATATGGGATGGACTGTAATTAGTTTCTTAAATAGAAAATGTAAAATGCTTTTTATTATTTGAGATTTTCAAGATTACGACCTTCGATCCCTAGCTCCCATCCACGAATCACTTGTTTAGCTCCTGTAGTGGACAACAAATTGGTGACCTCATTGTGCAAGGATTAAAAAGATGCAAGAAGAGTGTCAAAGCTTAGTTTTATCAATCTTTTACCAATCTTGAACTGATAGTGGTAGCCATGGTCGATAAATTTCCCATCCTTCGAGTGACCAATATATTCGACTTTCACCTTTACAAACACAAGGTTTGGATTAACTTGTGAACTGGTTTTACGGGCAGAGAATCAATATCACATGAGGTGCTACTAAATCATTGTTAAAACTACTCATGCAATTTGAGGATAGCACATACCTTACTACCCAAAGTTGCAATTTCCGCATCAGCTTGTCCCTCAATAATGCGTTCTATTCCTAATTTGTCATTCTCTTTATATTGCAAATCTGTTTCCATCTCGTCATCATCGTCACTGACCTCATGATATACACTATCTTTTGGTATAGCGCTGGGCTTCTCAACAACTATCACAATATAAGAGGAAAGTATATTATATCTTAAAAAGAGAAATACTGCCGCAAACAGTTTATATTTGCACATTTGCATAACCGACAAATATATATATGTTGTGTGTAAAAATAATAAAAAAGAAGTGAAACCATTATTTTAGGAAAGAAAGAAATAATTTATATTTGATATTCTGTGGACCCATACCTTTATTTTTGTTACGAGATGGATGTAGTATGGATGCAGTACAGGTGTTGGGCCTCGGATGGATGTAGTATCCTGACAGAAAAATCGAGCTTTGGCCGTTAACAAAGAATGTGGTATCCGCATCCTCCTCTAACTCAATCTCCAGCGGAGACATGGGTTGCGTTGAAGGATTCAGTGCACAAATGATCACCCGTCCCTCTTGGCCAGCTTTTCTCTCGAGGATGCTCCAACCGGAACTACTAAGGTCACCTAGTGTTGCCTGAATGAATTGATTATAAACAATCAAATGAAATAAATTATGGGTGAGACCTTGCCATTAATTTTTCTCGGAGAATCATTCATGATACTTGCGGGTTAATTAACACAAGAGCCGATTTTCAATACGTGCGGTCCAGTCCATGATAGTAGACTAAAAACCATGCAAGACTCATTCATGATACTTATTAGGCGTTTTGGGCTATCATGACAATGCATATCAAATATAAACCCTTTTTCTGCGCGCAAATTAAAGCAAGTTTTATAAAGGTAGTTTAAAGAATATATTCTCTTTTTTGAACAAATTAACTAATTGGTTAATTATACCTGGGTGATCCGGAGGCGACCGAGTGATTTGGAGAAACAGTGGACGTAGTCCTCTCCGGCCTTCACCTCTGCTCCTGTTGTGCATGCATCCACATCTTGACTTAGTTAATTCGCTTGATCACATCTAATAATGATTAATTAAGTGAAGAAAAGAGAATATTGGATCCATCATGATACGTACCCCATGATGCCATTGATCGATGACTAGCCTGGGAGTACTCGATCAAGATGTTCGGTGCGGTGTATTTCTCTTCTGCAGGGTGTGGATGGGTTGCGTTAATCAACTAGTACATGTATGAATATATACATGCGCGCATATATATACATGGTAAGTGAGTGTACATATACAGATATAGAAAACCCCTAAACCTCAGTCAAATGGTAAAAAATGGATTGCATCATATATTGCCGTGTAAGGCGCACACACATGCCTAGTTACATATTAGATTTGTGTCCAGTCAAATATTATAAAATTTGATCAAATTTATATTAAAAACTCAACATCTACTATATCAAATATATATTACAAGACTACATTTCATAATGAACCTAACAATATTGATTTGGCGTTGTGAATGTTGATACTTTTTCCTATAAGTCTTTGACTTCTGACAAAATTTATATGCAGACTAAAAAGAACCGGAGAAGTATTGCACCGTATAGTCAGGTTTGCACGACCTATTTTATGTTCCTACGTTAAACACAGAACAAAAATAACTAGAATCTGAGGGATAATATATGATTTCGACATGTGTAAGCAGTAAAATCACTTTCAGAACAATTAGCATCACACCAATAATTGAGAGAAATTGGTACTATAATCAATTAATAATAACTATGGCTACTGCTAACCTTGGCGTTGGGTGGACAACCTGATGATCAATCTGACCGCGAGCAGAGAGGGTTTGAGGCGGCAGGAGAGGTTTTATAGGCGCAGCGCACCAGGGCTCTCCTAGTAGGCAGTAGATATGTTTTGTGGAAACAAGTATCTCTATCACCGCGCGCTAATTATGGGCGTGGTACGATTTGCCTGCTAGGTAGTAGTAGTACCACATGGTAATAATTAATCACATTTCTCTATCATATCACCGCTTGCCGTAGGTGGTCCAAGAGTATCTTGGGCGTCCAAAGTTGAGCAGACAAGAGATTTCACTCATTCATTCATTTTCCATTTTTATTTTACCTTTTGGCTCCGACGTGCAAGTGCACACATCCATCCAATTAACCTTGGCATTGGACGCTAAGATCACTGGACGCTCCATTCATACGTACTCCTAGGGCATTTCTAACCTATCCCTTATAACCGACTAGAGGAGTGGAAATTATGTTTTACTCCTCTAATCGGTACCTAGTCGTTCCCTAATCCGCCGTAAGAGAGTAATTTTTGTACTCCGGCCCCAACTTTATCCCTAAATATACTCCACCGCTCAACGGCTTGGTAAAAGCCATGTCTCTTCCTCGCGTCGCCCCCCGCCCCTGCAAATTAGCCGGCGCGACTCCCAACGACCATCCGCTGACCCGTCGCTACCTCGTTGTCTCGCTTACCCCCTGCCACCGTTCTGTCAGACATTGAGCCCATTCGGCCCCGTCGCTGTCGCCGGAATCAAGGTGAAACGCCGCCACCATCTCCATTGTTGATTCATCAGATTGCTTTGTTGCTTCTTCTTTTTCTCTCCGCCGCCGCATCTCACCTTGCTTGCACACCGCTACAGGTCATTCTCTCTCCCACCACCACCACACCGCAAGTGTTCGACGAGTTGCCAAGGTGAGTTTTGTTTGTTCGTTTCTTTGTGAACCGAGCTGTTTGAATTGTAGATTAAGAGGTTGAGGGAGACGATGTTGGAGGACTCGTCTTCATCCGAAGAGGAAGAAGATGATGATGAATTTTACAACATTTTATTTTTTAATGATGATGTTCGGCGGCAGGAGAGGATCACAGTTTGGCCGCATACATATCAATCAGGATAGAGCGGAGAGTCATGCCAAGATCATGAGAAGCTACTTTGACCCAAAGCCAACCTATCCAGAGAAGTACTTTCACCAGTGCTTTCGGATGCACACAAGTCTTTTTCTGAGCATTGCAAAAGTTGTGGTGCGATATGATGACTGGTTCAAGCTCCGAAGAAATGCATGTGGAGAGATAAGTGCAAGCCCTCAGATCAAGTGCATTGCGGTTGTTCGAGTCTTGGCATATGCGTGTTCGGCCGATGCAATCAGTGACTATGTCCGCATTGGTGAAGACACAATCCTTGAGGCTATTCGAAGGTTCACTAAAGCAATGATCGCTGTTTTTGGCCCAGAGTACTTGAGAGCACCAAGCAAGACACCCAGAGACGATGACTGAGAGTGAAGCAAGAGGATGGCCAGGATGCTTGGATCACTTGACTATAGGCACTGGACATAAGAGAATTGTCCTGCAGGGTGGAAGGGTCAGTACAAAGGCCACTGGAACAATCCAACGATCATTCTTGAGGTAGTTGCATTGAAGGATTTTTGGTTATGGCATTCTTTCTTTGGTTTGCCTCGCTCTCACAATGAATTGAATGTGCTGTCGAGATCACCATTGTTTTCTAGTCTTATTACAGGCAGTGGCGGAGCCAGGAATATAGTATGAGGAGGGCCAAGTGTAGTAAATTCTTGCTAGGGAGGGCCAGCTCATAAGAATACATCATTTTTGCAATCATTATACATCTATTAGCATGCATATTAGGCTTAATACAACAATGTTAGGGGGGGCCAGGGCCCCTGCTGGTCCCCCCTGTCTCCGCCACTGATTACAGGTGAAATTCTTTGATGGTGTCCTGGATTGGGGGGTGCTAACATAGTCGGCCCATGTTCCTCGAATTGAGCCGATGAGCCCTCATTCGTGATCAAGATGGATTCTGGAGGCCGTACGCGGGATGCCTGATCAATACCACCTCTACCGAAGACTTGACGTATACTCCAAGATCTCTCCTGCCGCCTCGCTTCTAGATACCGACCTTGTAACCCTAGATACACTCCCTGGCTTGTATATAAGCCAAAAGGGTTTAGCCCGTAGAGGGGAGATCAACGCAATATCATTCACCTAGCCCTAGATTTAGACCACACATTACGATCTCGAGGTAGATCAACTCTGTATTCGATACATCTCCATCAATATAAACACGAGTAGGACGTAGGGTTTTACCTCCATTAACAGGGCCCAAACCTGGGTAAACATCGTCTCCCTTGTCCCAATTACTATTGATCCGAGATCCACATCTCGAGACCCCGTACCCCAAGGTCTGCTGGTTTTGACAACGAGACTGGTGTTTTCATTGAGAGTTCCGTTGTGCGATCGGCAGAAGGGTCGATGGGATCGCCGGTTAACGACCCTGAGCTTGTAGGGTTGACCTTCATGCTTGAAGCATCGAGCATGAAGATGCCTCCACACAAATTGGAGGCGAAGCATGACCCCTCTTCGGCTCCTGGGGGGATTCCCCTAAGGACGAGGGGCTGAGGTATTTTTTGTAAAGTGAGTCAGAGAGCAACCTGCCAGAGGTGGTCAAGAGGGCTGATCTTCGAATCAAACCGGCCAAACCAACAGCCACTAATCCAACATTGTACGAGGGTAATAGGGTCTCAGACCCACGATATTTAGAGATCGGAACTCGTGCACTCACCTCTCATGTGGAGTATTTCCCCGATAATGCCGGCCCGCCCAATGTCTGAGATCTGGCCTACGTTCAACAGCTCCTAGACGAATCGATTAGGCACTTCTGGGCTAGGTTCTCCTCTGTCAAAGACAAGATATCATACATAATAGCAGCATTCCAGCGTGGATGCAAGGACAAAGGAGTTTCAAATGACCTTGCTCGTAAATGCGTTCAAACACTCCCGGAATTGAATAACCTGGTGGCACGATGATGTTTGCTAGAACTACGTCGGTATTTCCCCAACGAGGAAGGGATGATGCAGTACGACAATGGTAGGTATTTCCCTCAGTGATGAGACAAAGGTTATTGAACCAGTAGGAGAATCACGCAACACTATGTAAACATCACCCGCACAAAAATAAGAAATACTCGCAACCCGACGTGGCAAAAGGGGTTGTCAACCCCTTTCGGGTAACGGTGCCGAAAAATAGGCAAACGGACGTGAGAGAGTTGTAAATATTGATGGATCGAACGCCAAATAAGATAAAGTGCAGCAAGATATTTTTGTATTTTTGGTTTAATAGATTTGAAAATAAACGCAAAGGAAAATAGATAGCAAAGGCAAATATGGTAAAGAAGAGACCCGTGGGCCGTAGGTTTCACTAGTGGCTTTTCTCGAGAAAAATAGCAAACGGTGGGTGAACAAATTACTGTTGGGCAATTGATAGAACTTCAAATAATCATGACGATATCCAGGCAATGATCATTTTATAGGCATCATGTCCAAGATTAGTAGACTGACTCCTGCCTACATCTACTACTATTACTCCACACATCGACCGCTATCCAGTATGCATCTAGCGTATTAAGTTCATGGAGAAACGGAGTAATGCAATAAGAACGATGACATGATGTAGACAAGATCTATTTATGTAGAAATAGACCCCATCTTGTTATCCTTAATGGCAATGATACATACGTATCGGTTCCCCTTCTGTCACTCGGATCAAGGACCGTAAGATCGAACCCATCACAAAGCATCTCTTCCCATTGTAAGATAAATATATCAAGTTGGCCAAAGAAAACCCAAATATCAGAGAAGAAATACGAGGCTATAAGAAATCATGCATATAAGAGATCAAATAAGACTCAAATAACTTTCATGGATATAAAAAGATAGATCTGATCATAAACTCAAAGTTCATCGGATCCCAACAAACACACCGCAAAAAGAGTTACATCATATGGATCTCCAAGAGACCATTGTATTGAGAAGCAAACGAGAAAAAGGAAGCCATCTAGCTACTAACTACGGACACGTAGGTCTACAAAGAACTACTCACGCATCATCGGAGAGGCACCAATGGAGATGATGCTCCCCTCCGTGATAGTGTCTAGATTGGATCTGGTGGTTCTGGAACTTGCGGCGGCTGGAATTGATTTTCGTCGACTCTCCTAGTGTTTTTGGAATATTGAGGTGTTTATAGAGCGAAGAGGCAGTCCGGGGGGCACCCTAGTTGGGCACAACCCACCAGGTTGCGCCTGGGACCCCAGGCGCTTCTCCGGCCCACTCGATGTCTTCTGGTCCATAAAAAATCAACAAAAAGTTTCGCTGCGTTTGGACTCCGTTTGGTATTGATTTCGTGCGACATAAAAAACATGCAAAAAACAACAGCTGACACTTGGCACTATGTCAATAGGTTAGTACAAAAAATGATATAAAATGACTATAAAATGATTATAAAACATCCAAGAATGATAATATAATAACATGAAACAATCAAAAATTATAGATACGTTGAAGACGTATCAGCATCCCCAAGCTTAATTCCTTCTCGTCCTCGAGTAGGTAAATGATAAAAATAGAATTTTTGATGTGGAATGCTACCTAACATGTCATGTCATATTCTTTTCTTTATAGCATGGACATTTGGACTTTTATATGGTTCAAAGAAATAGTCTAGTTTTGACATGAGACTTAAATACTCAAGCATATAAACAAGCAACCATGTCTTTCAAAATATCAATACTAAATTAAGTTATCCCTAGCCCATCATGCTCAATCATTGATCCATTCATGCAGCACATCCAAATATTAGCTACATCCAATGCTCAAGTTCGATAACAGTGTTCCATAGTTGGTGTTTTATAAGAGAAGATGGAGACTCAAAATAAAAATAAAATTGCATAAAGTAAAAGATAGGCCCTTCGCAGAGGGAAGTAGGGATATGTAGAGGTGCCAGAGCTCAAAATTTAAATTGAGAGATAACATTATTTTGGGTGGCATGCTTTTCCCACCAACAAGAACGACTTAGAGTTCCCAACACTTTCCACACTAGATGCATCATAGGCGGTACCCAAACATAAAATAAAGTTCATTCCTTTTTTCAACAAACTTTCACAAGCCATGGCTAACCGTATCCACGGGTGCCATCCATGCCGACACTTTCCAAGGAATTTATTATTTGACAACATAAATATTTTTTTCTTTTCATTTCAGGACTGGGAATCCCTATTACCACCATACTCTTGTGCAATGACAAGTGAATAAACACTCATCTTGAGAATAACACATCCAACATGAAAATATCGGCTACCCCTCGCCGCTTCGCGAGCGATACGGGCACACAAAAGAGAAATTTATTTGAAATTAGAGTTGCCACGTACAAATTTGCTTAGAACGGCATGGAAATACCGCATATAGGTAGGTATGGTGGACTCACTTGGCACAACTTGGATTTTAGGAATTGGATCCACAGGTAGTATTTCTACTTAGTACAAGGTGGAGGCTAGCAAGAGGTTGAGAAGTGACTAACCAAGGAACGAAAACCATGATAAGAGAACATTATACATAACTAACACCGAACAATGCAACACAAGTAGGATGTAATTTCATTGCATGACTATTGACTTTCGTGCTTGCATAGGGAATCGCAAACCTTAACACCAATATTCTTACTAAAGCACAATTACTCATCAACATGACTCACATATCACATCATCATATCTCAAAACTCACTGGTACAACGACGTCCTAAACAAACGGTTTAAAACCCCTTTCTGCGATGGCATTTGGAACCGTCGCCAAGTGAGTGTGGGCGATAAGGGGGTCCTTCCCACACGACCCAGAAATCGTCGGGGATATGCCCTCGTGGGACCCAGGCTAGGGCCATGTGCGATCGGGCGAGGCATGGAAACCCAATCATTTCCGTAGGTGTGTACATCCCACACAGTGAATCCCAGAAATCATTTCCGTAGGTATGTACATCCCACACGGTGAAACCCAGAAATAATTTCTGTAGGTATGTACATCCCACATGGTGAATCCCAGAAATCATTTCCGTATGTATGTACATCCCACACGGTGAATACCAGGAAATCATTTCCGTAGGTATGTACATCCCACACAGTTCTTTGTGTGGAAACGTTTGTGCAAGGTGGCCTAACGCAAACAGTTCACTGCCGGAAGCCGTGTGTGATTGTTAGTTGATCGAACACGCGTACTTTCTAGAAACCGTGCGGGTTGTTTGAGTTCATCGCCCACGGTGTTGTCTGAGTAACCGTTTGCAATAGAAAACCCCAATAAGCAGGGTAATTAGCCTATTATTGATAATCCATGTACTAACCAAACTAATATTTCTTATAAAACATGCCAGATATTTCTCATCTGTATAAAAGCAACCAGGATTTCATAATCGAATTACATCAGATAGCTTCGGCACTCAGTTACGCCATTACACAACAACACCTAGTTTCACATGCAACATCAAAAACCTTTGGAAAGTAGCATCATACACGGTAAATAGACAGATGAATCTCATCCAGGAAACTGCATAAGCGGAAGGCAAATATTGAGCCTTCAGTGATGTTGAATGTCTTTGCAACTTTAGGCCAGTGGCTATGGATAATTTCCCGCCCAACCTTCGTCCTCTTCAGCAAGACTTCAATATTGTACCGTGGGTGTTGAATGAATACCTTCCTCACCTCTTGACCATGCAGGTGGTTTGAGAGGTAATCATCGGTGAACTTCTTTGAAAAGTACTGAAAACAAAGCTATGCATAAATTGTTGTTGTAAATTTTGAAATGGCGCAAGGGGTAAAAACAAGGTAAACGAGTTGGTACCATCCTATAGTTGACTGATGTCTTCTTCATTGTGCAAACAAAGATCTTGCTATTGTTCATCGCAAGTTTCTTCATCCTAACAATACTTCTGAGTTTCTTGACTTGACTGATATTCACGGACATCTTATTTCCCCATATGAAAAATGGGTCGAACAGTGGGTCTAAGCCTATGACAACAGTACCTACATGTGCAAGACCAAATTGTAAGAAACCTAAATATTGGAATGATTGCCGCAACTGCAAAATAATGTGCTATTAGCCAAAGGACCCTGCTTGAACAAACCTGATGGTAAACCACAGTGTCTCCCATTGTTTCCCTACAAGACACATAAGGAAGATCTTGAACAGGTTAATGATGACCCACAAGTGTAGTGGATCTATCATAGTCCTTTCGATAAGTAAGAGTGTCGAACCCAATGAGGAGCAAAAGGAAATGATAGGCGGTTTTCAGTAAGGTATTTTCTGCAAGCACTGAAATTATAGGTAACATATAGTTTTGTGATAAGATAATTGGTAGCACGTGACAAAAGGTAAAAGTAAATAAGGTGCAGCAAGGTGGCCCAATCCTTTGTGTAGCAAAGGACAAGCCTAGACAAACTCTTATGCAAGGTAAAGCGCTCCCGAGGACACATGGGAATTATCGTCAAGCTAGTTTTCATCACGATCATCTGATTCGCGTTCGGTACTTTGATAATTTGGTGTGTGGGTGGACCGGTGCTTGGGTGCTGCCCTTACTTGGACAAGCCTCCCACTTATGATTAACCTCTAATGCAAGCATCCGCAACTACAAAAGAAGTATTAAGGTAAACCTAACCATAGCCTGAAACATATGGATCCAAATCAGCCCCTTACGAAGCAACGCATAAACTAGGGTTTAAGCTTCTGTCACTCTAGCAACCCATCATCTACTTATTACTTCCCAATGCCTTCCTCTAGGACCAAATAATGGTGAAGTGTCATGTAGTCGATGTTCACATGACACCACTAGAGGAGAGACAACATACATCTCATCAAAATATCAAACGAGGACCAAATTCACATGACTACTAATAGCAAGACTTCTCCCATGTCCTCATGAACAAAAGTGACTACTCACAAGACATAATATTGTTCTTGATCAGAGCGGTATTAATATGCATAATGGATCTGAACATATGATCTTCCACGAAATAACCAACTCGCATCAACTACAAGGAGTAATCAACACTACTAGCAACCCACATGTACCAATTTGATGTTTTGATACAAAGATTGGATACAAGAGATGAACTAGGGTTTGAGAGGAGATGGTGCTGGTGAATATGTTGATGAAGATATCTCTCCCCAAGATGGGAGAGTTGTTGGTGATGACGGCAGTGACGATTTCCCCCTCCCGGAGGGAAGTATCCCCGGCAGAACAGCTCTGCCAGAGCCCTAGATTGGTTTCCGCCTCGGTTCCGCCTCGAGACGGCGGCGTGTGGTCCCGAAAGCCTTCTCTTGATTTTTTCCAGGTCGAAATGCTTCATATAGGAGAAGATGAACATCGGGGGCCCACCGGCTGGCCCTTGAGGCAGGGGGGTGCGCCCTGGGAAGGGGGGCGCGCCCCCACCCTCGAGGCCAGCCAGTAGCCCCTCTCGTGGGTTTCTTTCGCCAGATATTTTTTATATTTTCCGAAAAAATGCTCTGTGGAGTTTCGCGGTTTTGGAGTTGTGCAGAATAGGTTTCCAGAGTTTGCTCCTTTTCCAGCCTAGAATTCCAGCTGCCGGCATTCCCCCTTCTTCATGTAAACCTTGCAAAATAAGAGAGAAAAGGCATAAGTATTGTGGCAAAACATGTATGAATAGCCCATAATGCAATAAATATCAACTTATAAGCATGATGCAAAATGGACGTATCAACTCCCCCAAGCTTAGACCTCGCTTGTCCTCAAGCGAAAGCCGGTATCGAAAAATATGTCCACATGTTTAGAGATAGAGGTGTCGATAAAAACAAAATACGGACATGAGGGCATCTTGATCATTCTCATAACATCAACTTATATAAATATAGTCATATGATCATTATGCTAAAGTAACAATTCATCCACAATATCAAGTATGCGTCGTAAACTTCATTGGAAACTAACAAACTTTGGTCTCGGTCATTGAATCAATAGCAATTTATCGTAATATCGGAAAGAGTCAATATAAGAGCTTTTCAGCAAGCCTACCTACTCAACTATCATATAGTCTTTCACAATTGCTCACACTCACGCAATACTTATGTTTATGGAGTTTTAATCAGACACAGAGAAAGACAGGGGCTTATGGTGTTGCCTCCCAACCTTTTACCTCAAGGGTAATGCCAACAGTAATAGATCATGAAAACTTACATCCAAGTGGGTATATATGGCTGGATATTTCCAACACAATGTGCTTGCCAAAGGATAAAATGTAAAAAGGAAAGGTGGATTTCACCTTGACACTTATAAGACAGGAATAATAGATAGGCCCTTCGCAGAGGCAAGCAGAGGTTGTCATGTGTTTTTATGGTTGCTTGCACAAAGTCTTAGCATAGAAGAACTTCGCTTTATATTGCCACTTGTGATAAGGACCTTTATTATGATGTCCGTCGCTTTTATTACTTCCATATCACAAGCTTGTATAAAGCTAATTTCTCCCACACTAATAAATCATACATATTTTAGTGCGTTTGTGATACGTCCAAAACGTATCTATAATTTCTGCTTGCTCCATGCCACTTTTGGGTGATATTGCTATGATATCCATACACTTCCATACACTTTTGATCATATTTGGACTAACTTACTAATCCAGTGCACCCCAGTGCCAGTTTCTGTTTTCGGCTGTTTTTGTATTTCAGGTTTTCACGTTACGAGAACTGCCAGGAAAAATCCAGAAAAATTATATAAAAAATCAGCGTTTCGGAAACTACCGTGCGTCCGAAGGACAGCCGGGGGGGGGG
>LR738709.1:73521916-73543194 GCA_902687465.1 Secale cereale
GGGGGGGGGCACCAGGGCTCCAGGCGCCCTGGCGGCGCGCCCCCCCGGGCCGCGCCGGGGGGCGCCTGGGCCCCCCGAAGCTTCCCCGATGCCCCCCTTTGGCATATATTTAAAGCGTGCTCCGAAACCCTCAGATCAGGAACTCTTTTCGCGATCCCATCTCTGTTCCGCCGCCGCCGCCGCTTCCAAGATCGGGAGCACCAGGAGAACTCTTCCCGGCACCCTGCCGGAGGGGAGGATCACCACCGGGAGCTTCTCCACCACCATGGACGCCTCCCGGATGAGTCGTGAGTAGTCTCCCTTGGACCATGAGTCCATGACCAGTATCTATGTGATGTTCTCCTCCCGTTCTTGTGCTTCACTAATTAGTCCTCGTGAGCTTCCCTACATGATCGAGGCACATATGTAATCCTTATGATGTTGCTATGTTGAGTTTGCTGGGATCCGATGGATTATGAGATTATGTTCAGATTGATCTTGAGTAATATATTTGATTTACCTCTTTTATATTTATGTTCATAAGTAATTCTTGCATGTTCTCCGTTGTTATTTACTGCTTTGGCTGAGTAGTAGGTAGTGACTCCAAGAGGGAACGTTATGCTCGATTGTGGGTTCATGCCCCTCGATGACTAGCTTGAGTGACAGAAACATGAGTCTAGGGGATGTGCTGTTGCCACAAGGGGGAAAACAATGGTGCTTGTGCCCGCGGGTGCAAGGATTGTTTACTTTACGCAAAGTTCTTTTAATGCAGTTGTCTGTTGCTTTGAGTTTACACTATGGGTGGGACTCGCAACTTAATACCAGCGAGATGTTCTGGATAGATATCTCAAGGTGGATGATTAGTAGTAGATATTGATGGATTTCGGTCTACTTACTTTGGCGTACCGCCCATGCTTTGAACCTCAACCTTTCTTGCAATGTAGTAAGCATTGGTTTGCGTTCGTGATCTTGTCAATTGCCCAGCTGTAATTCGTTTACCTCACATAGCTGTTTTATCGTTTTTTGGGAGAGAGACATCACTAGTGAACATCATGAGACTCCGGTCCATATTACCATCATTGATCACATCCGCTATTTACTTTTCGTTTTTATTTACTATTGCAAACATTATCTATCACTACTATCATTGCTTTTAATCCTTTGTGAACTACAAGGCCGGAGGGATTGACAACCTCTCTGTACTCGTTGGGAGCAAAGTTATTTGTATCTGTGTGCAGGTCCACGTTGATTGCTAATATCTGGCGCCGTTAGCAGTTGACACCTACTTGTTGAACCTAGGAGTCTCTGGGGATTCGATCCTTGGCATCTTTGCTAAGGGAAAAAACTTCCACAACACTGCATCTTACACCTTCCACTTGGGGTAACCAACGAGGGGTTCGAGGCCCATCAAGGAGTATTTTCTGGCGCCGTTGCCGGGGACCCCACTCTTCAGGATAGGGGAGTTGCATGCTATCTTTTACCTTTGCTTTTTAGTCTTGTTAGTTTACCTTTCAGTTTTTTGCTTTAGCACCTTTTATCGAAAATCACAAAAATAGTTATCTTGCTTGCTTGCTACTATGGGTTCTACCAAAAACACTAAATGGGAGGAGTACACCCCTTCTTCCATTACCCCAATTACTGCTGTCGGGATCTACAAAAGTAATAAACCTTGTGATTATATTAGTCTTGACGGAGGGTTGTGCCCATGGCATGGTCTTCCAGGAAAAGAGTATGAGCCTCAGTTTAAAATTGCTCCTAAGCTTCCCCAAACTTGGGAAGATGTTCAAACTCTTATAATAGAGAGCAATTCAAACAAAGAGGATGACACTACAATTCTGCCCACTAATGATAAAATTGATTTTGACAATTGTAGTATTTCAGAAGTTGTCACCTTTATACAAAGAATGGCCAAAGATCCCCACACTAGCACGCTTAATCTTGCCTTTACAGAGCATGTCACTAATGCTCTTATCAAAGCTAGGGAGGAGAAACTTAGAGTAGAAACCTCCATACCTAGAAAGCTAGAAGATGGTTGGGATCCTATGATTAAAATTAAGATAAACAACTTCTCTTGCTATGCTTTATGTGATATTGTAGCTAGTACTTCTATTATGCCCAAAAGACTATATGATATGCTTAAATTGAAATCTTTTGATTCTTGTTCTTTTGGTGTTCGTCTCGTTGATTCTTCCATAAAGAAACCTTTGGGGAGGATCAACGATGTTCTTATTGTTGTCAATGATAATTATGTGCCCGTTGATTTTACTATTATGGATATTGAATGTGATCCTTCATGTCCAATTATTTTGGGACGTCCCTTTTTACGCACCGTTGGTGCTATCATTGACATGAAAGAGGGTAATATAAAATTTCAGTTTCCTCTCAAGAAAGGGATGGAACACTTCCCTCGTAAGAAGATCAAGTTACCTTTTGAGTCCGTTGTACGGGCTAGCTATTCTTTTACTCTTGATAAAACTTGATATATGCATTATGCCTAGCTTAAAGGCATAAAAGAAAGCGCTTTTGGGAGGCAGCCCAATGAATAATTTTTTTGCTTTTGTTGTGTCTTGATGTTGTTTAGTGCTGTAGCATCATCATTGTATCTTTGCTTTTCATATTTGTGCCAAGTATAGCCTCTGATTGCTAGAAAGTTCAAATGTTGTGAGGTGCTGTCCAGGAAACAGATTCTGTCCTTGGATAGAACAATTTGTATAAAATCACCAGATCATCTTTTTGGTCTGAATTTTTTCGAAAGCGTTCTCTATATAATTGTCTTTCGTGCATCTGTTCTGAGTTTTTTGATTTGAGTTGCAGAAGTATCCCGAACAGATCAATTACTACCTGCTGTTCTGTTTTTCACAGATTCTGTCCTGTTTTGCCTTTCCTTCATTTTGCAAATCAAGAACTTGCTTTTTCTTTGCAAAAACCTTTTGGCAATCTTGAGAAACAGTAGAACTTCAAGAAAATCTTTATTTACAGCAAGGTATAATTATTTTATTAAGGGTACTAACCTCGCTAATCAGATTATGATGAGTTATGTATGAAGGGAGTTTTCAAGTGTGCGAGGGAAGATGATAAAAAGATTCAGGAGTGTCAAGCGCTCAAGCTTGGGGATGCCCCCATGCACCCCCAAGAAATATTCAAGGAGACTCAAGCGTCTAAGCTTGGGGATGCCCCCGTGCATCCCCTTCTCCATCAACATTATCAGTTCGTCTTTCATTCCACTATATTTTTATCACTTCATGTATTATGTGCTATGCTTGGAGCGTCTTGCTTTTAGTTTTCTTTTTTAGTTTTTCATAACGAGTCGGAACTCAGCATTCTTTATGTGGGAGAGAAACACGCTCCACTTCTACCTAGAACATAACATAGAATTTTCATGTCTATCAATGCTGTGTGTGTTCTTTGTCTTTTAATAGCTACTATCATGCTCTGCTCTTAGTATTCATGCTTATCTTTCCAAAGAGCTTTTGTTTAGTTGGTTGCTTGAACTCTCTTTAATTATCATGCTCGCCTTATTAAGAGAGTTTGCTTCCGTTGCATTGGTTAATGTGTCTATGATAGAGATGCTACGTGCATAATGGTGCTTAGTAGTTCAGGTTTTCTTATGGTTAATCTCAAATAGCTGGGGGGTTCCCAATGTGTTATTGGAGTACCAACATGGTTTGTTTGCCTATGATGTGGTATGGTCTAGTAATATCTTCCTTCGAGAATTTATTTTGATTGACTTGGCGTATGCTCACGCATATTTAAGACTGTAAAGAAAGTCTGTCAAGCCTTGATGATCTTTTATTTCTGAGTAGCGATATAACTACCATGCCTGATTCAATATTGCTTTGTCGCTCTGCATGATTATGACCGTCATTGCTCTCTTAGTTGGTCGCTCCCAGTCTTTTGCTAACCTCCACCTGTACTAAGCGAACTAACTTTGCAATACATAGCTCATGGGAAAGTAGCCTAAAAACTATTGTGGTAAAGAATATGTTGCTTATGTATCTTATTTCTTATAAGTTGCTTGCTGAGCGGTAACCATGTTTCTAGGGACGCCATCAACTGTTACACTATTGTTGAATATCATGTGAGTTGCTATGCATGTTCGTCTTGTCTGAAGTAAGGGTGATTTGCCGTGGGTTGAATGAGTATGCATATTGTTAGAGAAGAACATTGGGCCGCCAACCAAAGCCATGTATCATGGTGGAAGTTTTAGCTTGGACATTAATCCTCAATCTCTTATGAGAATATGCTTATGCATTGAAGAGGAGTCCATCATCTATTTTCTATGTTGTCCCGGTATGGATGTCCTCAAGTTGAGATCTATCAAAAACGAGAAATCAAATGCGATTTATCTCCTTGAACCTTTGTACAGGTGGCATAGAGGTACCCCTTTGTGACACTTGGTTGAAACATATGTAATGCAATGATAACCCATGAAAATCCGAGCTAATTAGGACAAGGTACGAGCACTATTGGTATACGATGCATGAGGCTTGCAACTTATAGGATGTCTTATGCATGACACATATGAAGTACTACTACCGTTGACAAAATTGCTTCCATATTTTCAAAATAAAAAAGCTCTAGCACATAACCATTCTTTTACCTTTATGTTAAAGCACCAACTACTGAGAGCATGATTGTCATTCTGAGTGTAATGTGCATTGTCCCAAAGTAGCATTGTCTTTTGCATGATTGTGATATCGTTTATTATGAAATCATTGTATCTAGTCATCACTTAAACCTTGAAGGTGCCCCTGCATTTATGTTTTGCTTCACTAAAGGGGGCAAGCTAGATATAACTTTATCATATTTGCACATCATATCCATTGCAAATCTTTTTGATGTTTCAGTTTCATGTTGTAAAACTTTCAATCATTTGTGATTTTCTCATGAGGCAACTTAATTACTATAGAATTATTGTCTCAGTAAGCTTTTGTCATATGACTATGAAAAAGTCCTATATGGTTAATAGCATGTCACCACAGAAATTATTCTTGTTATCATTTACCTACTCGAGGACGAGCAGGAATTAAGCTTGGGGATGTTGATACGTCCAAAACGTATCTATAATTTCTGCTAGCTCCATGCCACTTTTGGGTGATATTGCTATGATATTCATACACTTTGTCGGTGTACTAAGGTAGGGGTACCCCAGTACCCCAACTTGTGCACGGGCAGTTGCAGCTTCCCGCGGCAAGGTTTACTGCGTGCTCGCCGGAGACCTTCCTGCCTCCTATTAAACCATTCAAAAACAAAGTATACAAGACAGAAGATCGAGACCCCGGCAAGAGGAGCTTGCCGGGAAGGCCGTACCAGGCTCAAGACTGTTCCAATAACACAAGACCCTGGCAAGAGGAGCTTGCCAGGAAGATTAGAAGATATTGCCTCGGCGCTATGCGCGCCCCGGCAAGGGGCCCGGGGAGCGGCAAGTTCCCGGGCCCGGCAAGATCAAGGCCCCGGCAAGGCACTTGCCGGGAAGGCTACGCTGTGTGCCCGCGCTCCAGCTCATCGGCCCACGCGTCGCCCTGGGGGCCTAACCAGGGACGCGTGGCGGATGGCTGTGCAGCCTGGGGTACACGGTGGCACACCACAGCGATAAATCCGTCGCCGTGGCGGACGGAGACGCTAAGGCGGGAGCTTTTGGGGTCGACGGCGACGGGCATTAAATGCCCTTGTCCCCCACTGTTAGAGTAGGTATAGACCACTGTTCTGTACTGTAGCTCCACTGTTCCCGCACTGTTACAACTACCACCTCTTTTACATTTTTACCCCTTTCTCCTACGTTGACACCTGTCGGTGACCCCTTGCATTATAAAAGGAGGCCCATGCACAACGTGGAGGGGGTTCGAAACCTAGATTACTCTCACGCACGGTGTAGCTGCTTCTTCAAGCTCCCGAGCGCTCAACTCAATACACAACCAAGCAGGAGTAGGGTTTTACGCATCCGTGCGGCCCGAACCTGGGTAAAACTGCCCGCGCGTCTGTCCCGATCTGCTCTTTGTGCTCCCTCCGCCCTCGTACCGCACAGACAAGGGGCTCCGGTCCCATAGGTGTTCGTGGCGGACAGTTTCCCCCGACATCTTTGGCGCGCCAGGTAGGGGGCGTCGAGGTTGTGCGAACCTGATCCGGCGTTCGCGCGGGCGCATTCTTCATCAACCTCTCCAGCTTCATCAACAACTTCATCAGCGACAACTCCATGGCCCCGAAGAAGAAGCCTTCGGAGGTCGGAGGCCCGTCTGCGTCTCACCCGCCGCCACCAGAGCCGACGGTGGGCGGGGGAGACGCCGTCGGAAGGGTGGTCGCCGGCGAGGACACTCACGGTGCCACCAGATCCAAGAACAAGACGGATGACCGGACCTCGGTCTCCGTGGACGCGCCGCGTCCATCACAGCACACGACGACCCCGCAGCGCCATACCACGGGAGGTGGTATCCGCTTGCTGGGACAAGGCCAAACTGGAGGTTCGCGGGACGCCCCGGACCCCCGTCCGGGCACAAGCAAAGCGAAGGCGCCGGCGCGGGACCCCGCTCCTTCTAACGTCGTTAGAAATCCGAGCGTATCCCGCTCCTCGCACCGCTCGCCCGCGTTCCCCACTACTCCGGCAGAAGCGCTCGCAAGGGCGCAGCTGCTTCTCGATTTTCCTCCGGCGGCCGACAAGGCCGAAGAATGGAGGGCCACTATCCGGAGCCTGATAGACTTCGCCAACAACGACTCTCCGCAGCAGCCGTCGGCCTCACGGCCGCGGCAGGCTGAGAAGACGAAGGCTATCGGCGACAAGACTGCCGGGGGTGCGACAAGCGTGCACTCCCCGCCGCAGAAGCAGAAGACGCCGCCCCGCCGGAACAACCCCGACGACGGCTCCACAGCCTCGTCGGACCCGCGGGCCCGTCGGGACCAGCGCCAGGTCCTCGACGACCGGCGAGATGAAGACGCTCGGACCACGATCGAGCGCCGCCGAGAAGCTCGGCGACAATCCGACAAGAGAGCTGGGAACACTGTCGACGCACCCGCGCCCGGTGAACCAGGCGACTTGACGTACGCGGCAGGCTGCCCTGCGTTCACCCGCGAGCTGCGGCGCGTCCAGTGGCCCAGCATGAAGAACTTTAAGCCCGACGTACCGGAGAAGTACGACGGCAAGACGCACCCCTCGGAGTTTCTCAGCGTCTACACTATCGCAGTGCAAGCTGCCGGGGGGCGCGACGAGAAGATCCTAGCCAACTACTTCCCGCTCGTGCTGAAGCCGAACGTCCGTTCGTGGCTCATGCACTTGCCGGAAGGCTCTATCTCTTCTTGGGCCGACCTCTGCCATCAGTTTGTTGGCGCCTTCACCGGCGGCCACAAACCCCATGGCCAGGAGAGCGATCTCCATATCTTGGCCCAGAAGGAAGGCGAGCCCCTGCGCAAATATATCCAACGCTTCAGCCGGGTGCAACACAACATCCCAGACGTTCACCCTGCCGCGGTTATCAGCGCGTTCCATCAGAACGTGCGTAACCGCCGCATGCGTGAGGAGATGGCGATGACCAAGATCAGGGACGTCAGCGAGCTTTACGCTCTTGCTGACAAGTGCGCCCGCGCGGAAGAAGGGAGGAAACTCCCCGGGGAGGATGCTGGCGCAGGGGGAAGCGACAGCGACGACGCCGCCCCGGCAAAGAAGAGCCGGCGGCGGAACAACAGGAAGAAGGGCAAGAAGGAAGTGCTTGCCGTCGAGAAGTCCGGCAAGGAGGCCCCCGCCAAGCAAGCGCAGGCCGGCGGCTCCGGCAAGGAGCCTGCCCCTGCGGCGGCGGCCGACAAGCCGGGTAGCTCCGACAAGCAATACTGTAAGATTCACCGCACCAAGGGTCACGATCTTTCCAACTGCAAGCGCGTCGAATACCTCGTCGAGCAACAAAAAGCTGAGTACGAGAGGCGCGACAAGGAGAAGGCCCAAGGTGGCGGAGAAGAGCCCAGCAAGAAGCGGCCGTTTAACGGCCGGGGAGGACGCCGCGGCAAGGCCAAGCAGCGGCAAGGAGATCGACCTCCCCGGGGCCGCGACAACGACGAAGACGACGATGAAGACATGGAGGACGACGAGAACAGTGAGCAGGAGTTCCAGAAGGCCACGGAGGTCCTGTGCGTCGACGGTGGCGCCTCCCTGCACACCTCCCACCGCCAGCTGAAACAGTGGGTGCGTGAGGTGAATGCAGCGGAGCCGCCCGTGGAGTCGCGCAGGCTCCTTAAATGGTCCAGCACGCCCATCGTTTTTGACCTTGAGGATCACCCTGACCGCACCACTGCGGTCGGGTGCTTGCCGATGCTGGTTTCCCCCACCATCCGCAACCTCAAGGTCACCAAAATGTTGGTTGACGGCGGGGCCGGGCTGAACTTGATCTCCTCCGCTGTGATCAAGAAGCTCCAGATTCAAGACGGCGAGCTCGAAGAGACCGGTTCATTCCAAGGAATCAACCCGGGAAGGAGCAAGCCTAAGGGAAAGATCACTCTGCCGGTGACCTTTGGCGGGGAGCTCAACTTCAGGACTGAGCGCATCACCTTTGACGTCGCTGATATTCCATTGCCCTATAATGGAATACTCGGCCGTCCCGCCCTCGCCAAGTTCATGGCAGCTTCCCACTATGCTTACAACGTGCTGAAGATGCCGGGGCCGATAAGCGTCATCACTGTCCACAGTGACAAGAAAGATGCGCTTATTTGCGCCGACAAGATTTACCGGGATGCGGCAGCTGCGGCCGAGAAGGATACTCTTGCCGCTGAAGCTCCCGGAGGGAAGAAGACGAAGACCAAGTCCGGCAAGTGCTCTGGGACCCACTCCGGCAACCGCACCTCTTCGGAGTGCTGCGCTGCCGTCGAGGACGTTCCATCGAGCTCCACCGGCAAGAGCAAGAAAGGAATGGCTGCTCCTCCGGCAACCAAGAAAGTGTCCGCAAAGGAGGATGGCACTGGTGGTACCTTCACCATCAGTGCCGCCCTTGACAGCAAATAGGAAAGCGCGCTCGTCGCCTTCCTGCGGGCGAATGTCGATGTGTTTGCTTGGCAACCATCTGACATCCCCGGCGTTCCCAGGAAGGTGATTGAGCACAAGCTTGCTGTCTGCCCTCATGCGCGGCCCATCAAGCAAAAAGTGAGGAAGCAAGCCGTGGAGCGCCAAGAGTTCATCAATGAGGAGATCAAGAAACTAGAGGCAGCAGGCCTAGTTAGAGGTGTGATCCATCCGACGTGGCTGGCAAACCCAGTCGTCGTGCGCAAGGCCAACGGGAAGTGGAGACTGTGTATAGACTTCACTGATGTCAATAAAGCATGTCCCAAGGATCCTTTCCCTTTGCCGCGCATTGACCAGATCGTTGACTCCACTGCCGGATGTGAGCTACTCTGTTTTCTTGATGCATACTCAGGCTATCACCAGATTTTCATGGCCAAGGAAGATGAAGAGAAGACTGCATTTATCACTCCATGTGGCACCTATTGCTTTATCCGCATGCCATTTGGATTGAAGAATGCAGGCTCAACTTTTGCAAGGGTAGTGTACACTGCTTTTGAGCCACAGATCCACAGAAATGTAGAAGCCTACATGGATGACATCGTGGTGAAGAGCAAAAGCAAAGAAACACTGATTCAAGACTTGGAAGAAACGTTTCAGAACCTGCGTAGGATACAGCTCAAGTTGAACCCCGAGAAGTGCGTCTTTGGAGTTCCCTCCGGCAAGCTTCTCGGGTTCTTTGTGTCACAGAGGGGGATTGAGGCCAACCCCGACAAGATCAAAGCCATCGAGCAGATAGAAGCCCCGAAGCGCGTCAAGGATGTCAGAAGGCTTGCAGGTTGTGTTGCTGCCCTCAGTAGGTTCATTTCAAAATCCGCAGAACGCGCCCTACCTTTCTTCAAAATCTTGAAGAAGGCAGGTCCCATGAAGTGGACTCCGGAAGCGGAGGCGGCGTTGCAGGATTTGAAACGGTACCTGTCCTCCACTCCTATACTTGTCGCACCTAAACCACAGGAAAAGTTGTTGCTATACTTAGCGGCAACCAACCAGGTGGTTAGTGCTGCGTTAGTAGCGGAGAGGGAGTCCGACGAGGAGCCAGCGTCACCGGCAAGCGAATCTAGCGACAAGCAGGGGGCTGTCCCGACAAGCTCTGGCCCCGACAAGGAAGACTCTGCGCAGGAACAAGGAGAGGTGCGGAAGAAGATGGTGCAGCGCCCAGTGTATTTTGTAAGTTCCCTTCTCCAGGGAGCTAGATCAAGGTACTCCGGTGTGCAAAAATTGCTTTTCGGCCTCCTCATGGCCTCGAGGAAGCTGCGCCACTACTTCCAAGCCCATGAGATAACAGTGGTCACTCGCTTTCCGTTGAAGAGGATATTGCACAATCCAGAAGCAACAGGCAGGATTGTCGAGTGGGCACTGGAGCTGTCAAGCTTTGGACTCAAGTTTGAAAGTACTTCAACCATACAGAGCCGAGCCTTGGCAGAATTCATTGCTGAGTGGACCCCAACACCAGAAGATGAAGTTCAAGAAACAAGTGTACCCGTGCAAGAAGCGACAAGTGAATGGGTAATGTATTTTGACGGTGCCTTCTCGCTGCAAGGCGCCGGTGCCGGCGTGGTACTCATTGCGCCCACCGGAGAGCACCTCAAATATGTTATCCAGATGCACTTTCCCAGGGAGCAAGCGACAAACAACACTGCAGAATATGAAGGCTTGCTTGCCGGCCTCAGGATTGCGGCCGAACTTGGGATCAGGAAGCTGATTGTTCGGGGAGATTCTCAGTTGGTGGTCCGACAAGTTAACAAGAGCTATCAGAGTCCTTTGATGGAAGCGTATGTCGATGAAGTGAGAAAGCTTGAAGAGCGCTTTGAAGGTTTGCAGATGGAGCACGTCCCAAGAGCCCAAAATGAGATTGCAGATGGCCTTTCAAAGTGCGCCGCGATGAAGTTACCTGTGGAACCAGGGACCTTTTTGCTCAAGCTGACTCAACCATCAGTTACACCATCAATTGGGCAGTCGAAGAAGAGAAAGTTGGTCCCCGGCGACTACTTGCCGGCGGATCTTCCTGAACCCGCCGCCAAAGTTCCCAAGATCAACAACAACGCTGAGGAACAGTTTGCTCCTGCGAGCCCTCGGGCTTGTGCAGTTGAAGCAAGTGTTCCCGACAAGCCTCGCCCCGGCGAGCTTGCCGGGGGACCGTCAGCTCCGACAGGACCAGAGGTCTTTGCCGTAGAAGCTGAGGTTCCCGCAGCGGCCCTCGAGCCTTTAGTCCTTGCCGTCGAGCCTCGGGCTCCGGCATGGGCACAGCAGATCGTCCGTTTTCTGCAAACTGGAGAACTTCCCGACGACCCTCAAGAGATAGAGAAGATAACCAGGCAGTCAAGTATGTATCAGTTTGTGGATAACGAGCTATACAGAAGAAGACTCAACGGTGTCAGGTTGAAATGCATCTCCAGAGAAGATGGACAGAAGCTGTTGGCAGAAATACACGGAGGCATATGCGGCCACCACATTGGCGCAAGGGCACTTGCCGGGAAAGCTTTCCGGCAAGGGTTCTTTTGGCAAGAAGCCCTCCAAGATGCAACTGCACTAGTAACCAAGTGTGAAGCGTGCCAGTTCCATGCAAAGCAAATTCATCAGCCAGCTCAAGCTCTCCAAACAATCCCTTTGTCATGGCCCTTCTCGGTCTGGGGGCTCGATATCCTCGGCCCTTTCCCTCGCTCTGTCGGGGGCTTTGAGTACTTGTATGTTGCAATCGACAAGTTCACAAAGTGGCCAGAAGTGGAGCCAGTGAGAAAGGTGACAGCACAGTCAGCAGTCAGGTTCTTCAGGTCGATTGTTTGCCGTTTCGGGATCCCTAACAGGATCATCACCGACAACGGTACGCAATTCACTAGTCGCACCTTCATGCAGTACGTCCAAGACCTTGGCGCCAAGGTCTGTTTCGCTTCTGTTGCTCACCCGAGGAGCAACGGCCAAGCGGAGAGGGCAAATGCTGAAGTGCTGCGCGGACTCAAGACAAGGACCTTTGACAGGCTGCGCAAGTGCGGAAGGAATTGGATAGAGGAGCTCCCGGCGGCTCTTTGGTCAATCAGAACGACACCAAGTCGAGCCACCGGACAGACACCTTTCGCTCTAGTCTATGGAGCAGAGGCAGTTCTCCCCACGGAACTCGTATACGGATCTCCTCGAGTGCTCGCTTATGATGAGCTCGAGCAAGAGCAACTGCGGCAAGATGACGCATTGCTCCTTGAGGAGGGACGTCTCCAGGCTGCTGTACGAGCTGCTCGATACCAGCAAGCTTTGCGCTGCTACCATAGCCGCAAAGTTAAGGCCAGGAGTCTCGAGGAAGGCGACCTTGTTCTTCGGCGTGTTCAGTCCGCCAAGAATTCCAACAAGCTGACGCCGAAGTGGGAAGGCCCTTATCGGGTGAGACAAGTTACGAGGCCCGGCGCTGTCCGCCTCGAGACCGAAGAAGGCTTACCGGTGAGCAACTCCTGGAACATAGAGCATCTTCGCAAGTTTCACCCCTAAGGCGCGGTTGCCGTGATCCGCTCCGGCAACCACCTTTTGTACAAGCCTTGCCGCTGTTGCATGTAACCCTTTGTACAAAGCCGGGCGCAGACCCCGTGCATCAGTAAAGATTTCGTGTTTTCGCATCGATTGCCTTTTGCATGCTTCTCTTTGCTATTTGCATGTTTTGTTTGGCATTTGATGCAACACTCGGACATACGGTAAGCACTATTACGCCGAAAGGCAATATGCTGTTTCCCTCTCCTTTTCCTTTTCTCTTAAGCAGAAGGAACGTTCCTCGCGCACAAGTTTGCCGAGGGGGAAGGAGGTGGAGGAGGGACTAAGTGCTGTTCAAGTAAGAAGAGCCTTACCGGAGAGCAAACAACATGAACAAGCAGCATATGAAAGATAAGTTGGTACAAGCTTTGGACTCAAGTTTGAAAGTACTTCAACCATACAGAGCCGAGCTTTGGCAGAATTCATCGCTGAGTGGACCCCAACGCCAGAAGAAGAAGTTCAAGAAACAAGTGTACCCGTGCAAGAAGCGACGAGTGAATGGGTAATGTATTTTGACGGTGCCTTCTCGCTGCAAGGCGCCGGTGCCGGCGTGGTACTCATCGCGCCCACCGGAGAGCACCTCAAATATGTTATCCAGATGCACTTCCCCAGGGAGCAAGCGACGAACAACACTGCAGAATATGAAGGCTTGCTTGCCGGCCTCAGGATTGCGGCCGAACTTGGGATCAGGAAGCTGATTGTGCGGGGAGATTCTCAGCTGGTGGTCCGACAAGTTAACAAGAGCTATCAGAGTCCTTTGATGGAAGCATATGTCGATGAAGTGAGAAAGCTTGAAGAGCACTTTGAAGGTTTGCAGATGGAGCACGTCCCAAGAGCCCAAAATGAGATTGCAGATGGCCTTTCAAAGTGCGCCGCAATGAAGTTACCTGTGGAACCAGGGACCTTTTTGCTCAAGCTGACTCAACCATCAGTTACACCATCAATTGGGCAGTCCAAGAAGAGAAAGTTGGTCTCCGGCGACTACTTGCCGGCGGATCTTCCTGAACCCGCCGCCAAAGTTCCCAGGATCAACAACAACGCTGAGGAACAGTTTGCTCCTGCGAGCCCTCGGGCTTGTGCAGTTGAAGCAAGTGTTCCCGACAAGCCTCGCCCCGGCGAGCTTGCCGGGGGACCGTCAGCTCCGACAGGGCCAGAGGTCTTTGCCGTAGAAGCTGAGGTTCCCGCAGCGGCCCTCGAGCCTTTAGTCCTTGCCGTCGAGCCTCGGGCTCCGGCATGGGCACAGCAGATCGTCCGTTTTCTGCAAACTGGAGAACTTCCCGACGACCCTCAAGAGATAGAGAAGATAACCAGGCAGTCAAGTATGTATCAGTTCGTGGATAACGAGCTATACAGACGAAGACTCAATGGTGTCAGGTTGAAATGCATCTCCAGAGAAGATGGACAGAAGCTGTTGGCAGAAATACACGGAGGCATATGCGGCCACCACATTGGCGCAAGGGCACTTGCCGGGAAAGCTTTCCGGCAAGGGTTCTTTTGGCAAGAAGCCCTCCAAGATGCAACTGCACTAGTAACCAAGTGTGAAGCGTGCCAGTTCCATGCAAAGCAAATTCATCAGCCAGCTCAAGCTCTCCAAACAATCCCTTTGTCATGGCCCTTCTCGGTCTGGGGGCTCGATATCCTCGGCCCTTTCCCTCGCGCTGTCGGGGGCTTTGAGTACTTGTACGTTGCAATCGACAAGTTCACAAAGTGGCCAGAAGTGGAGCCAGTGAGAAAGGTGACAGCACAGTCAGCAGTCAGGTTCTTCAGGTCGATTGTTTGCCGTTTCGGGATCCCTAACAGGATCATCACCGACAACGGTACGCAATTCACTAGTCGCACCTTCATGCAATACGTCCAAGACCTTGGCGCCAAGGTCTGTTTCGCTTCTGTTGCTCACCCGAGGAGCAACGGCCAAGCGGAGAGGGCAAATGCTGAAGTGCTGCGCGGACTCAAGACAAGGACCTTTGACAGGCTGCGCAAGTGCGGAAGGAATTGGATAGAGGAGCTCCCGGCGGCTCTTTGGTCGATCAGAACGACACCAAGTCGAGCCACCGGGCAGACACCTTTTGCTCTAGTCTATGGAGCAGAGGCAGTTCTCCCCACGGAACTCGTATACGGATCTCCTCGAGTACTCGCTTATGATGAGCTCGAGCAAGAGCAACTGCGGCAAGATGACGCATTGCTCCTTGAGGAGGGACGTCTCCAGGCTGCTGTACGAGCTGCTCGATACCAGCAAGCTTTGCGCCGCTACCATAGCCGCAAGGTCATGGCCAGGAGTCTCGAGGAAGGCGACCTTGTTCTTCGGCGTGTTCAGTCCGCCAAGAATTCCAACAAGTTGACGCCGAAGTGGGAAGGCCCTTATCGGGTGAGACAAGTTACGAGGCCCGGCGCTGTCCGCCTCGAGACCGAAGAAGGCTTACCGGTGAGCAACTCCTGGAACATAGAGCATCTTCGCAAGTTTCACCCCTAAGGCGCGGTTGCCGTGATCCGCTCCGGCAACCACCTTTTGTACAAGCCTTGCCGCTGTTGCATGTAACCCTTTGTGCAAAGCCGGGCGCAGACCCCGTGCATCAGTAAAGATTTCGTGTTTTCGCATCGATTGCCTTTTGCATGCTTCTCTTTGCTATTTGCATGTTTTGTTTGGCATTTGATGCAACACTCAGACATACGGTAAGCACCATTACGTCGAAAGGCAATATGCTTGTTTCCCTCTCCTTTTCCTTTTCTCTTAAGCAGAAGGAACGTTCCTCGCGCACAAGTTTGCCGGGGGGGAAGGAGGTGGAGGAGGGACTAAGTGCTGTTCAAGTAAGAAGAGCCTTACCGGAAAGCAAACAACATGGGCAAGCAGCATATGAAAGATAAGTTGTTAGAATTTGACCAGTTCAAATTTTAAATTTTGATTGTCTTCCTTGAACGATCACACTTTGTATGGAAAACCTGTGCGCGGAGGAACCTACCCGTAGCTTGCCGCACCCTTATCTTGTTTTCGAGTCCACTCAACGATTTAAGTGAGCTGCGACAAGTGTCGCGCCCTTGCCTCGTTTCCGAGTACGCTCAGCAAGCTAAGTGCGTTGCGACCAGCTGCGGCAAAGTTGCTTGCCGGCGAGGACCTTGACCAGCAGGCTGCTCAGAGTCCAGCACTCAGCGCTCGCGGCAAGGGCCCCTTGCCGGCAAGCTCCCCGGGAGCGCAGGGTGAAAAACATACAAAGTCAAAGATTGGAACAAGGAAGATAACATTGCACTGATTGATTGAAGTAAAGCAAATATCTTACAAGGATAACTTGTCGTAATGTACTGATGAGTTCATAACATAATGTGCAGCAACAAAAAGATAAAGATAAATGGAGCCCTAGTCCACGCGGTCGCCTTCCTTCCTGCCGAGCTTTGCCACCTTGGCGATGATGTGGCCGACCTGCTCCTTCAGGGCCTCCGTGTCCGCATCTGCCGGCAGGGTGCGAAGAACGTTCGTGAGATTGATCCCCGGGTTGCGGTACACGATCTTCGTCAACACCCGCTCCAGAGTTCCCGCGCAGAGACGGCGCGACTCCTCGGCCAGCTGCGCGGGGATGCTGTTCCGGAGACCTGCAAGAGCTGGAGCGACGCCTCTGAAGAAGAGGCTGAGCTTGGCGCTGTGCGGGAGATCTGGATCCGGCGAATAGATAAGATGTTCGACCTTCAAAGCAAGCAACTCCTGGTCAATGTTGGACGCAGAAGAAACCAGCTCTTCGGTCCACACCTCGATAGTCTGCCGGAAGAGCTCGGAGGCCTTGTTGACGCTCTCCATCAAGGTTCGCTCCTTGCGGAGCTCATCCTTCAACTTGGTCTCCTGGGCCCGGGCAGCATCAAGCGATTCCTTCAGGGTGGTGACTTTCAGCTCCAAGTCTTCAATGGAATCCTTGGCGGCCTTCAGCTCGTCACCCCTCTTGGATAAACTCACCTGGAGCTCTGAGTTGGTGTGAGCATCCTTCTCGCGCTCCAGGATGAGCGCGGCAACCTTCTCGGCGCTCACCTTCATCGCCTTCTCCAGTTGTTCAACCTTGGCGGCGAGCTCTTTCTTGGCATCCTCCGCGGCAGCCGCGGCGGCCTTCGCCTCTTTCAGCTCCCCGCCAAGGGCAGCCTCGCGAGCGGCAAGGTCTTCTTCATGAGAATCCAGCTCCACCTTCCGCTGCGCGAGCTCTCCCTCTCGCCGGGACATCTCCACCCCGGCGAGGCGCTGCTGTTCATCGGCTTCGGCCCTCTCAAGTACCCACTCTTGGTACTCGCCGGCGAGACGCTCTCGCTCCTCCGCCACCTGGCGGAGAGCAGCCTGGTTGGCGGCGCTGAGCTCCGCCGCACGCTTCTCCATCTCTGCCGCAGCCTTGGCGGCAAGAGCCTCCCGGGAAGCGAGCTTTGCTTGCCTGGCCCGATAAAGGGCCAGGAGCTGATGAAGCAATCGCTCCTCCTCGGGCCCCTCACCTCCACCGGGCGCCTGGACTATCTTCAGGCCTGCGGAGGCGAGGACCTCTCCGTCGAACGCCTCGCCCTCCGCAGGAGCTCGCGACGAAGACCCCCACGGCATCTGGATGAAGACGCCATTGGGGGCCTCGAGATAAAACCTTTGCTCCTCGCCGGCGGAGGGACCGGTGGCCGGCGCAGCATCCGATGCTCCCGCCACCTCCGGGTCGGCGGTGCGGCCACCGTCTCCCTCCCCGGCCGCTGCGTCCGCAGCCGGAGCAGTCTCTTGCGCGGCCGGCTCGGCGGCCTCGCCCACCTCCTCGACGACTGGAGCGTCGCCGCCGCCGCCCTGCGCGTCCTCCTCCTCGAGGATAATTACCTCCGTCTCCATAGGCACAGGAGGAGGAAGATCTAGGAAGAAGAAGAAGACAAAGAAATTTCAAGACCCAAGCAAATATCCAAAAAAGGGACAAGCCAAGAAGACGAGTTACAAAGGTTACCTTGGCGGGCGCCCTCAGCGGCGGGCTCCCTCGCCGGGGAGCTCGGCCTCGTCGGAGTAGTCGCCCTCGCCGGGGAACTTGGCCTTGGCGGGGTGGCCGCCCTCGCCGGGCTGCTCGTCCTTGGTGGGGTACTCTGCCTTGACGGAGTACCCGCCCTTGACGGAGCACTCTCCCTTGCCGGAGAATCCTGCCTTGGCGGGGATGGCGGTGCCTGCAGCTCCTCGGCGGTGGTCTCCGGGCGCTCTTCCCGCTGCGGCTCCTCCTCTGCACGGAACAAGACAAGGGATGTCAAGATATGAAGATAAAATCAAAAGCCTCGGACGTACCCCGACAAGCTAAAAGAAAGAACCCCAGACTTACGCTGGGGGCTGCGCTGCGGGCTGCGCTGGGGGCTGCTCATCGGAGCAGTGCCAGGGTCCGGCAGGCTCGGCTCCGGCGCGCCCTCTGTTGCCGCCGCTGCCGAGTCCTCCGCGACTTCGGCCTCGGGCGCCTTGGCCTTCTTCGCGGCACGATGGGCCAGGGTCCTGAAACCAGAACAGAAGACAGAATTAGCATCAACAGAAGATCAAGATAAAAATCAAGAAGATGAAGAATCTCGGATCCTTACTCCTGGTCCTCCTCGTCGTCCTCGCTCAGGGCGGAGAAGTCGTACTCCACCGTGGGCGCGTCGACGCGAGGAGCGGGAGGCGAAGACTCCCTCGCGCGCTTGGTGCTCGCCGGGGCTGGGGGCTGCGAAGACCCAGCCCCTGTGGCTGCCGGCGCCCGGGGGGCGGGCGGAGCCGCTGCTCCGCTCCGAGAAGACCCCTGCCGGCTCGCTGCCGGCCTGCGGGGCGCCTCCATCGTGGTCCGCGCACGGCCCGCCTCTGCTGCGGCTGGTGCGCCGGACGGCCTTGGCGCGGCTTGACTCCCCCGGGGAGCCGCCCGCCGAGGTGGCTGTTGCCGGGGCGCCTGTACCCTTTCCCCCGTCGCCGCCTTGCGGAGACGCTTTGCCGGGGACTCCTTCGGGCTTGCCGGGGGCGGGGAGCTCTCCGGCGAGGAGAGGTCGTCGGCGTATAACTCCGTAGATCCGCCGGAGTCTTCGGCCTCCTCCTCCTCCTCCTCCTCTGCCCCGGCCGGCTCGCTGGGCCCAGCATCCAGCGCTGCGGCCCTCTTCCCCTTGGCGCCTCCGCCCCTCGCGGCGCCTCTGCTTCCTCCGGCGGTGCCCTCCCTTGCCGCGGCCTCCGTCGCGATCCCATGGATCCCGGAGTGCCTCAACGAGGGGACCCCGACGAGCGCGTCGGGTGGGAGGTTCAGCAACCGACGGATCTCCGCCTCTTCCGCCTGGGTGGACGCCTCCTCGGCCTCCGCCTCCTCCGGCGAGAACCCGAAGACTCCTGCCGCCGCGGCTGCGGCGGCCTCCTCAGCCCGAGAAGCTATGTAGGCGATTTCCTGCTCGGTGGTGTCCCGCGTATGCAGCTTGAGGTCCTCCTTGTTACTCGCCACCTCGACGAGGTTGTCGTAGAAGTTGAGGACGTCGATGGGCTTCGGGGCGATCCACGAGCGGTCCAAGCCATGCGAGTCGCACATCGGCATCATGGCAAGGATTCGGTCCCTCGCGGCGTTGTTGCAGAGCGGCACCACTTCCCGGGGAGTCCTGAACCACTCGGGGTGCGTCGGGTCGTACTTGAAGAGCTCTCGTACCATCCCGCGCAGCTCCAGAGTGGTGAAGTTGAAATTAAGCCCGGGGCGCAGCCTCATGATATCTGCCGGGCCGCCGTACTCCCAAGCCGGCCTCTTCCGGTCTTGGAGAGGGGCGATGCGCCGGCGGAGGAAATCTGCGCCCACCTCGGCAACTGACAGCCGGGCCAGCCGAAGACGGAGGATCCGGACGAGGGCGATGTCGAGCTTGACGTCGTCGGAGTCTAGATCGCTCCAATCTCTGCCGCGCGCGATAGGCGTTGTGCGCGGCGCAGTGAAGGCTTGCGGCTGGTCCTCTACAATCCAACACCACTCCGCTCGCCATTCCTCCCACTTGCCGCGGAGCTCCCCCGGCAAGTACGACCCCTTCTTCCCGAGACGGAAGACCCAAGAAATACATCCGGAGAGGGGGGCATCGGCCTCGGCTCTAGGGGTGAAAAAGTGTCTAAAGAGGGCTACGTTGGGGTGGACTCCTATAAAGTTTTCGCACATATGTGCGAAAACGGCCATGGTGAGGATGGCGTTGGGGGTGAAATCAAGCAGATGGAAGCCATACGTGTTCATGATATCACAGAAGAAGTTCGAAAAAGGAGGGCAGAGACCACAGTGGAAAAAGGCAGCAAAGAAGTAATACCCGCCGGGATAGTTGTCCTTGGCGGCGGCCGGGTATGCTCGGGTGCGGGGATGCGCGTCAGTGCCCTTGGACCAGAACAAGTAGTACTTGTTCCAGAGTTCTTGCACGCCGAGCCTCGGCGAGAAGACGACGTGCCGCTTCCGGTAAGCGATGAGCTTGGCTGCTTGCTCGGATTTCTCCTTCTTGGACTTCTCCGCTTTCCCCTTGTCGCTCTTTGGGGCCATGGCGGACGCGGCGGAAGGAAGAGGACGAAGAGCTAGGCGGCGGCGGAGCTGTGGAGGCGGAGCGCAAGGAAGAATCTTTTGCAGGAAGAAGACGACGTAATGAGAGCACAGGGAGGGGAACCGCGCCCGCTGCCTCTGCTTTTATGGGGGAGTGGGGGGCGTTTCCCCCTTTCCATTAAGAGATCGTGGGCACGTCCCATCCCACGGCGCCGCAATCGACGCGTGCCGTTACCGTGGGGTGCGGCGGATATGGAAGTGGATTCGGCGCGCCGCGGGCCGCGGGTGCCCGTGCACTGTTTTGAGCCTGGCCCAACAGCGCTCGGCACCGTGTGTGGCCCAGGCCCGGGGGCTCCTGTCGGTGTACTAAGGTAGGGGTACCCCAGTACCCCAACTTGTGCACGGGCAGTTGCAGCTTCCCGCGGCAAGGTTTACTGCGTGCTCGCCGGAGACCTTCCTGCCTCCTATTAAACCATTCAAAAACAAAGTATACAAGACAGAAGATCGAGACCCCGGCAAGAGGAGCTTGCCGGGAAGGCCGTACCAGGCTCAAGACTGTTCCAATAACACAAGACCCTGGCAAGAGGAGCTTGCCAGGAAGATTAGAAGATATTGCCTCGGCGCTATGCGCGCCCCGGCAAGGGGCCCGGGGAGCGGCAAGTTCCCGGGCCCGGCAAGATCAAGGCCCCGGCAAGGCACTTGCCGGGAAGGCTACGCTGTGTGCCCGCGCTCCAGCTCATCGGCCCACGCGTCGCCCTGGGGGCCTAACCAGGGACGCGTGGCGGATGGCTGTGCAGCCTGGGGTACACGGTGGCACACCACAGCGATAAATCCGTCGCCGTGGCGGACGGAGACGCTAAGGCGGGAGCTTTTGGGGTCGACGGCGACGGGCATTAAATGCCCTTGTCCCCCACTGTTAGAGTAGGTATAGACCACTGTTCTGTACTGTAGCTCCACTGTTCCCGCACTGTTACAACTACCACCTCTTTTACATTTTTACCCCTTTCTCCTACGTTGACACCTGTCGGTGACCCCTTGCATTATAAAAGGAGGCCCATGCACAACGTGGAGGGGGTTCGAAACCTAGATTACTCTCACGCACGGTGTAGCTGCTTCTTCAAGCTCCCGAGCGCTCAACTCAATACACAACCAAGCAGGAGTAGGGTTTTACGCATCCGTGCGGCCCGAACCTGGGTAAAACTGCCCGCGCGTCTGTCCCGATCTGCTCTTTGTGCTCCCTCCGCCCTCGTACCGCACAGACAAGGGGCTCCGGTCCCATAGGTGTTCGTGGC
>LR738709.1:73543204-73612781 GCA_902687465.1 Secale cereale
CCTGGCGGCGCCCCCCCCCCCTGGGCCGCGCCGGGGGGGCGCCTGGGCCCCCCGAAGCTTCCCCGATGCCCCCTTTGGCATATATTTAAAGCGTGCTCCAAAACCCTCAGAACAGGAACTCTTTTCGCGATCCCATCTCTGTTCCGCCGCCGCCGCCGCTTCCAAGATCGGGAGCACCAGGAGAACTCTTCCCGGCACCCTGCCGGAGGGGAGGATCACCACCGGGAGCTTCTCCACCACCATGGACGCCTCCCGGATGAGTCGTGAGCTTGGACCGTGAGTCCATGACCAGTAGCTATGTGATGTTCTCCTCCCATTCTTGTGCTTCACTAATTAGTCCTCGTGAGCTGCCCTACATGATCGAGGCACATATGTAATCCTTATGCTGTTGCTATGTTGAGTTTGCTGGGATCCGATGGATTATGAGATTATGTTCAGATTGATCTTGAGTAATATATTTGATTTACCTCTTTTATATTTATGTTCATAAGTAATTCTTGCATGTTCTCCGTTGTTATTTACTGCTTTGGCCGAGTAGTAGGTAGTGACTCCAAGAGGGAACGTTATGCTCGATTGTGGGTTCATGCCCCTCGATGACTAGCTTGAGTGACAGAAACATGAGTCTAGGGGATGTGCTGTTGCCACAAGGGGGAAAACAACGGTGCTTGTGCCCGTGGGTGCAAGGATTGTTTACTTTACGCAAAGTTCTTTTAATGCAGTTGTCTGTTGCTTTGAGTTTACACTATGGGTGGGACTCGCAACTTAATACCAGCGAGATGTTCTGGATAGATATCTCAAGGTGGATGATTAGTAGTAGATATTGATGGATTTCGATCTACTTACTTTGGCATACCGCCCATGCTTTGAACCTCAACCTTTCTTGCAATGTAGTCAGCATTGGTTTGCGTTCGTGGTCCTGTCAATTGCCCAGCTGTAATTCGTTTACCTCACATAGCTGTTTTATCGTCTTTTGGGAGAGAGACATCACTAGTGAACATCATGAGACTCCGGTCCATATTACCATCATTGATCACATCCGCTATTTACTTTTCGTTTTTATTTACTATTGCAAACATTATCTATCACTACTATAATTGCTTTTAATCCTTTGTGAACTACAAGGCCGGAGGGATCGACAACCTCTTTGTACTCGTTGGGAGCAAAGTTATTTGTATCTGTGTGCAGGTCCACGTTGATTGCTAATATCTGGCGCCGTTAGCAGTTGACACCTACTTGTTGAACCTAGGAGTCTCTGGGGATTCGGTCCTTGGCATCTTTGCTAAGGGAAAAAACTTCCACAACACTGCATCTTACACCTTCCACTTGGGGTAACCAACGAGGGGTTCGAGGCCCATCAGTTTGCAACATGACAACTTACTTGGAAGGATCTTTCTCAATCCATAGGTAGGTATGGTGGACTCTCATGGCAAAACTAGGCTTAAGGATATATGGAAGCACAAGTAGTATCTCTACTTAGTGCGAGGAGTTTTGGCTAGCATGAGGGGGAAAGGCAAGCTCAACATCTTGGAAGATCCATGACAATATACTTTAATTCGGATATAAGAAGACATAACCCATTATATTGTCTTGCTTGTCCAACATCAACTCTTTAGCATGTCATACTTTAATGAGTGCTCACAATCATAAAAGATGTCCAAGATAGTATATTTGTATGTGAAGCCTCTCTTCTTTTATTACTTCCTATTAATTGCAATGATGACCAAAACTATGTTTGTCATCTCCCAACAACTTTTATTTATCATACCCTTGTATGTGAGGTCATTACTTCCCATAAGATCGATATGATCTCTTTGATACTCTTTTTGTTTTCTTTCTTTTCATCATGACCCAGGTGAGATAATCAAGCCCTTGACTCAACACTAATATTTATTATATAGCTCACGGACTCGATTACAAAAGATAAAGATCACAAAGCAAAAGCTCACAACTAGATCATGCTAACTTTATTCTAATAGATCAAGATACTACCAAAAGGATCGAACAAAGTAAAATGGTAAAGATAGGAGTGATGGTGATACGATACCGGGGTCACTCCCCCAAGCTTGGTGGTTGCCAAGGGGAGTGCCCATACCCATATGATTATGTCTCCTTCTTCGAGGTTGGTGATGATGGAGTTGCAAGTAGTGACGGGGGATCCTCATATATCGAGCGTAGGAGGTCTTCCAGCTTGCGAATAATACCTTTGAGAGCAGTGATGGCTTCTCGCCCCTCGTTGGTTACCCCAAGTGGAAGGTTTGAGATGCAGTGTAGCGGAAGTTTTCCCTTGGCAAAGATACCAAGGATCGATTTCCCCTGAGACTCCCAGTTTCAACAAGAAGGTGTCAACTACTAACGGCGCCAGATATTAGCAATCAACGTGGACCTGCACACAGATACAAATAACTTTGCTCCCAACGAGTACAGAGAGGTTGTCAATCCCTCTGGCCTTGTCGTTTACAAAGGATCAAACGCAAGTGATAATAGTGATAGGTATTGCTGCAAATAGTAAGTAAAAACAGAAAGTAAATAGTGCATGTGATCAGTGATGGTAATATGGACCGGGGTCCCATGATGTTCACTAGTGATGTCTCTCTCCCAAAAGACGATAAAACAACTATGTGAGGTAAACGAATTACAGCTGGGCAATTGATAGAATTATGTGCGCAAACCAATGCTAACTATGTTGCAAGAAAGGTAGAGGTTCAAAGCATGGGTGGTACGCCAAGGCAAGTAGACCGAAATCCATCTGCATCTACTACTAATCATCCACCTTGAGATATCTATCCAGAACATCTCGCTGGTATTAAGTTGCGAGTCCCACCCATAGTGTAAACTCAAAGCAACAGACAACTGCATTAAAAGAACTTTGCGTAAAGTAAACAATCCTTGCACCTGCGGGCACAAGCACCGTTGTTTTCCCCCTTGTGGCAATAGCACATCCCCTAGACTCATGTTTCTGTCACTCAAGCTAGTCATCGAGGGGCATGAACCCACAATCAAGCATAACGTTCCCTCTTGGAGTCACTACCTACTACTTGGCCAAAGCAATAAATAACAACGGAAAACATGCAAGAATTACTTACGAACATAAATATAAAAGAGGTGAATCAAATATATTACTCAAACACAATCTGAACATAATCTCACAATCCATCGGATCCCAGCAAACTCATCATAGCAACAGCATAAGGATTACATATGTGCCTCGATCATGTAGGGCAGCTCACGAGGTCTAATTAGTGAAGCACAAGAAGGGGAGGAGAACATCACATAGCTACTGGTCATGGACCCATGGTTCAAGGGAGACTACTCAAAACTCATCCGGGAGGCGTCCATGGTGGTGGAGAGGCTCCCGGTGGTGATCCTCCCCTCCGGTAGGGTGCCGGGAAGAGTTCTCCTGGTGCTCCCGATCTTGGAAGCGCGGCGGCGGCGGAACAGAGATGAGATCGCGAAAAAGGGTTCCCGTCTTGAGGGTTTCGGGACGCATGTTAAATATATGCCAAAGGGGGGCATCAGCGGAGGCCTGGGGGGCCCAGGCGCCCCCCCGGCGCGGCCAGGAGGGGGGCCGCGCCACCAGGGCGCTTGGAGCCCTGGTGGCCCCCCTCCGGCTCTACTTTGGCTGCCGGGAAGCTTCTGGAACGCTGATTTTTTATATAATTTTTCCGGGATTTTTCTGGCAGTTTACGTGACGGGAAAACCTGAAATACAAAAACAGCAGAAAACAGAAACTGGCACTGGGGTGCACTGAGTTAGTAAGTTAGTCCAAATATGATCAAAAGTGTATGGAAGTGTATAAATATCATAGCAATATCACCCAAAAGAGGCATGGAGCAAGCAGAAATTATAGATACGTTTTGGACGTATCAACATCCCCAAGCTTAATTCCTGCTCGTCCTTGAGTAGGTAAATGATAACAAGAATAATTTCTGTGGTGACATGCTATTAACCATATAAGGATTTTTCATAGTCATATGACAAAAGCTTACTGAGACAATGAATCTGTAGTAATTAAGTTGCCTCATGAGAAAATCACAAAGAACTGAAAGTTTTACAATATGATACTGAAACATCAAATAGATTTGTAATGAGCATGGTGTGCAAATATGATAAAGTGATATCTCGCTTGCCCCCTTTAGTGAAGCAAAACATAAACGCAGGGGCACCTCCAAGGTTTAAGTGATGACTAGATACAATGATTTCAGAATAAACGATATCATAATCATGCAAAAGACGATGCTACTTTGGGACAATGCACATTATACTCAGAATGACAATCATGCTCTTAGTAGTTGGTGCTTTAAAAGAAGGTGGAGACTCTCGAACCGTGGCTTTTGTTGGCAAGGTTGAAAACCCGTGGTAGGAAACAAAGACAAAACATGTACCAGAGCTCTTGGTTTTAAAAACAGAAGTAATAATATTTTTTTAGATTATGCATGTTTCGTCAATGAATGCTAGCAGACAACTCAATCACTTCTTGAGGTGGACAAGTTTCGAGGAACGGCTCCCGAATGAGGACGATCACATCCTCTTAATCTCCTTTGTTTATCACTGCCAAAGTTTTCTAATTTCTCATGAACAAAGCGTGAAGGAGGGTTTGTTTGTTATATTATTTTTGAGCCGGGCGCACTCTTTGCCAGTTCCTTCTCGTATTATGGGTTTGCACATTAGACATGCAATCCCGGGGTGAAGCTTGTCCAACTTAAAAAGATCATGAATTAACTACTACTTCCTCATGAACTTAAAACAGAGGCACAAAACAGAAATGCCCTTTTTTTGAATAATTTCGAGATGGTACATTAAAGTCTCCGTTAGGAATGGCAGGTAAATACCATGTATAGGAAGGTATGGTGGACTCATATGGCATAACTGGTTTAAAAGATTTTGGATGCACAAGCAGTCAGTCCGCTTAGTACAGGCGAAGGTTAGCAAAAGACTGGGAGCGACCAACTAAGAGAGCAATGACGGTCATAATCATGCAGAGCGACAAAGCAACATTGAATCAGGCATGGAAGTTATATCGCTACTCAGAAATAAAAGATCATCAAGGCTTGACAGACTTTCTTTACAGTCTTAAATATGCGTGAGCATACGCCAAGTCAATCAAAATAAATTCTTGAAGGAAGATATTACTAAACCATACCACATCATAGGCAAACAAATCATGTTGGTACTCCAATAACACATTGGGAACCCCCCCAGCTATTTGAGACTAACCATAAGAAAACATGAACTACTAAGCACCATTATGCACGTAGCATTTTTATCATAGACATATCAACCAATGCAACAGGAGCAAACTCTCTTAATAAGATAAGCATGATAACTAAAGAGAGTTCAAGCAACCAACTAAACAAAAGCTCTTTAAAAAGATAAGCATGAAAACTAAGAGCTAAGCATGATAGTAGCTATTGAAAGACAAAGAACACACACAGCAAAGATAGACATGAAAATTCTATGTTATGTTCTATGTAGAAGTGGAGCGTGTTTCTCTCCCACACAAAGAAAGCTGAGTTCTGACTCGTTATGAAAAGCTAAAGAAAACTAAAAAGGAAAACTAAAAGCAAGACGCTCCAAGCATAGCACATAACACATGAAGTGATAAAAATATATTGGAACGAAAGACGAACTGATAATGTTCATGGAGAAGGGGATGCACGGGAGCATCCCCAAGCTTAGACGCTTGAGTCTCCTTGAATATTTCTTGGGGGTGCATGGGGGCATCCCCAAGCTTGAGCGTTTGACACTCCTGAATCTTTTTATCATCTTCCCTCGCACACTTGAAAACTCCCTTCATACATAACTCATCATAATCTGATTAGCGAGGTTAGTACCCTTAATAAAATAATTGTTCCTTGCTGGAAATAAGGATATTCTTGAAGGTCTACTATTTCTCAAGATTGCCAAAAGGTTTTTGCAAAGAAAAAGCAAGCTCAAGGTTTGCAAAATGAAGGAAAGGCAAAACAGGACAGATTCTGTGAAAAACAGAACAGCAGGTAGTAAATGATTTTTTCGGGGCACTTCTGCAACTCTAATAAAAAAACTCAGAACAGACGCACGAAAGACAATTGTATAGAGCACGCTGTCGAGAAAATTCAGATCAAAAAGATGATCTGATGATTTTATACGATTTTTTCTATCCAAGGACATAATCTGTTTCCTGGACAACACGTCACAACTTTGAACTTTCTTGCAATCAGAGGCTACACTTGGCACAAAGTTGAAAAGCAAAGATACAATGATGATGCTACTGTAGTAACAACATCAAGACACAACAAAAGCAAAATAAAAATTTATTCATTGTGGGCTGCCTCCCAAAAGCGCTTTCTTTTATGCCTTTAAGCTAGGAATAATGCAAAAAGATCAAGTTTTATCAAGAGTAAAAGAATAGCTAGCCCGTATAACGGACTCAAAAGTTAACTTAATCTTCTTTCGAGGGAAATGTTCCATCCCTTTCTTGAGAGGAAACTGGAATTTTATATTCCCCTCTTTCATGTCAATGATAGCACCAACGGTGCGTAGAAACGGACGTCCCAAAATAATTGGACACGAAGGTTCACATTCAATATCCATAATAGTAAAATCAACGGGAACGTAATTGTCATTGACAATGATAAGAACATCGTCGATCCTCCCCAAAGGTTTCTTTATGGAAGAATCAACGAGACGAACACCAAAAGAACAAGACTCAAAAGGTTTCAATTTAAGCATATCATATATTCTTTTGGGCATAACTGAGGTACTAGCACCAACATCACATAAAGCATAGCAAGGGAAGTTATTCAACTTAATTTTTATAATAGGATCCCAACCATCTTCTAGCTTTCTAGGTATGGAGGCTTCTACTCTAAGTTTCTCCTCCCTAGCTTTGATGAGAGCATTAGTGATATGCTCTGTGAAGGCAAGGTTAAGCGTGCTAGTGCGGGGGTCTCTAGACATCTTGTGAAGGAAATCAATAACTTCGGTAAGAGTGCAATTATCAAAATCAAGGTCACTACTATCAAGTAAAGTGGTAGTGGTGTCCTTTAGGCTCACTTGTTTGGTAGTTTCTATAGTCATAGTATCACCATTAATAGGTCCATTGGGACCAGGAGTGCATTGGGTGCTAAGAGTTTGGATATCCTCAACAACTTGGATAGTAGCAACAGTGTGGTGGGTAGGAAGGTTCTTAATTCTATCTTCTTCCTCCTCTAGGGGTACAACCACTTCGGGTTTAGCTGCCATTTGGTTTATCAAAGTGGCTTGTGTGTGGGACATATTGGAAACTTGGGTCTCAGTGATAGTGAGCCTAGTCTGGAGGTTAGAAATCTCAATATTTAGGCTCTCTAATTGTCTACTAATGTCTTGCAAGATAGCAGTATGCTCATTTAATTGCCTCGAGAAGGTTTTGTTTTGTTCATATTGGGTGTGCATGTAATTCTTAGTGGCCTTCTCTATTTCTAGAAGTTTCTCATAACCAGGGAAGTCTCTATCTTTTTGGGTGGAGTTCTTGGTGCTAGGATAAGTATTGTTGTTCCCATAGGAATTAGAGGGGAACGGTCTAGGATTGCTACCAAAATTACTCCTATAAGCATGAGCAATCACAAAATTTAAAGGATCATCACGAGGATCAATAGAAGATTGCTTGGAAAGTAGGGACATGATCAAGTCAGCTTTTTCATTTAAGGAGGAAATCTCCTCGACAGAGTTTACCTTCCTACTTGTTGGAGCGCGTTCGGTGTGCCATTGGAAATAATTGGTCATCATTTCATCGAGAAGCTTCGTGGCAGCACCAAGTGTAGTTGACATAAAGGTTCCTCCCGCGGCCGAATCTAACAAGTTCCGCGAGGTAAAGTTCAAGCATGCATAAAAAGTTTGGATAACCATCCAACTAGTCAAACCATGAGTAGGGCAGTTCTTGATAAGAGATTTCATATGTTCCCAAGCTTGGGCAACGTGTTCATTATCCAATTGTTTAAAATTTATTATGTTACTCCTTAGTTGGATAATTTTAGCAGGTGGATAGTATTTTCCAATAAAAGCATCTTTGCACTTGTCCCATGAATCTATGCTATTTCTAGGCAAAGATTGAAACCAAATTTTAGCTCCTCCTCTCAAGGAGAAAGGAAAAAGCTTAAGCTTAACAATATTACCATCTATTTCTTGGTACTTTTGCATATCACAGAGTTCAACAAAATTGTTTAAGTGTAAAGCAGCATCATCTCCAGCACCAGAGAATTGATCTTTCATAACTAGATTCAGTAAAGCAGGTTTAATTTCATACGAAGGTGCTGAAGTGGCAGGTGTAGTGATAGGTGTGCAGATAATGTCATCGTTGTTGTGACTAGTGAAGTCACACAACTTGGTGTTCTTGGTGGAACCCATAGCAGCAAGCAAGCAAGATAAATATTTTTGTGATTTTCGATAAAAGATACTAAAGCAAAAACTGAAAGGTAAACTAACAAGACTAAAAAGCAAAGGTAAAAGATAGCGTGCAACTCCCCTATCTTGAAGAGTGGAGTCCCCGGCAACGGCGCTAGAAAACTTTGCTTGATGGCTTCTCGCCCCTCGTTGGTTACCCCAAGTGGAAGGTTTGAGATGCAGTGTAGCGGAAGTTTTCCCTTGGCAAAGAGACCAAGGATCGATTTCCCCTGAGACTCCCAGTTTCAACAAGAAGGTGTCAACTGCTAACGGTGCCAGATATTAGCAATCAACGTGGACCTGCACACAGATACAAATAACTTTGCTCCCAACGAGTACAGAGAGGTTGTCAATCCCTCCGGCCTTGTCGTTTACAAAGGATCAAACGCAAGTGATAATAGTGATAGGTATTGCTGCAAATATTAAGTAAAAACAGAAAGTAAATAGCGGATGTGATCAGTGATGGTAATATGGACCGGGGTCCCATGATGTTCACTAGTGATGTCTCTCTCCCAAAAGACGATAAAACAGCTATGTGAGGTAAACGAATTACAGCTGGGCAATTGAAAGAATTATGTGTGCAAACCAATGCTAACTATGTTGCAAGAAAGGTAGAGGTTCAAAGCATGGGCGGTACGCCAAGGCAAGTAGACCGAAATCCATCTGCATCTACTACTAATCATCCACCTTGAGATATCTATCCAGAACATCTCGCTGGTTTTAAGTTGCGAGTCCCACCCATAGTGTAAACTCAAAGCAACAGACAACTGCATTAAAAGAACTTTGCATAAAGTAAACAATCCTTGCACCCGCGGGCACAAGCACCGTTGTTTTCCCCCTTGTGGCAACAACACATCCCCTAGACTCATGTTTCTATCACTCAAGCTAGTCATCGAGGGGCATGAACCCACAATCAAGCATAACGTTCCCTCTTGGAGTCACTACCTACTACTTGGCCAAGGCAATAAATAACAACGGAGAACATGCAAGAATTACTTACGAACATAAATATAAAAGGGGTAAATCAAATATATTACTGAAACACAATATGAACATAATCTCACAATCCATCGGATCCCAGCAAACTCATCATAGCAACAACATAAGGATTACATATGTGCCTCGATCATGTAGGGCAGCTCACGAGGTCTAATTAGTGAAGCACAAGAACGGGAGGAGAACATCACATAGCTACTGGTCATGGACCCATGGTCCAAGGGAGACTACTCACAACTCATCCGGGAGGCGTCCATGGTGGTGGAGAGTCCCCGGTGGTGATCCTCCCCTCCGGCAGGGTGCCGGGAAGAGTTCTCCTGGTGCTCCCGATCTTGGAAGCGCGGCGGCGGCGGAACAGAGATGAGATCGCGAAAAAGGGTTCCCGTCTCGAGGGTTTCGGGACACGATATAAATATATGCCAAAGGGGGCATCAGCGGAGGCCTGGGGGGCCCAGGCGCCCCCCCGGCGCGGCCAGGAGGGGGGCCGCGCCACCAGGGCGCCTGGAGCCCTGGTGGCCCCCCTCTGGCTCTACTTTGGCTGCCGGGAAGCTTCTGGAACGCTGATTTTTTATATAAATTTTCCGGGATTTTTCTGGCAGTTTACGTGACGGGAAAACCTGAAACACAAAAACAGCAGAAAACAGAAACTGGCACTGGGGTGCACTGAGTTAATAGGTTAGTCCAAATATGATCAAAAGTGTATGGAAGTGTATAAATATCATAGCAATATCACCCAAAAGAGGCATGGAGCAAGCAGAAATTATAGATACGTTTTGGACGTATCAAGCAGCTATGTAATCCTTCAACAAAAGATTTTCACTTGTGAGATGCTTGTTGCGGATCTGAGCTAACTCAAGCATCCTGAAAGCTTCTAGCTCAGTTGAGGTAAATAGATTAGAAAGGGATTTGGAGGTGTATTCTTCTCCCGCTGACGGAGCCGGATCTTCCACCTCCATCTTGATTTTCTTCTCCTTGTGGATCTCCTCGGGTCCTTCCCTCTTCAGATATATCTTCATAAGCCAAGCATCGGTGCCCTCATTGTTGGAGGAGGGAGACGACATGGTGTCTAGCTTTGCAAACCTTAACAGAAACAACTCGAAACGAAAACAGAGGAATTCTGCGTGATACAAAGGTCAAAACCTTCGGGAGTATATATAATGAACTTTTCCCGAACAAAAGGAGTAACCCACAAGAAAACGGAGTCCAGGGGACACACGGGGTGCCCTCGAGGTAGGGGGGCGCGCCCTGGGAAGGGGGGCGCGCCCCCTACCCTCGAGGGGGACCCATGTCTCCTCCGGACTGCGGTTTATTTTTTCTATTTTTCTAAATATTCCAAAACGGAGAAAAATTTCCTTTAAAACTGTTTTGGAGTCGGTTTACTTACCGTATCACGTACCTCTTCCTTTTCGGAGGCTGAATCGTTCTGGAATGTGTCCCTTATGTATTCCTCCGGGTTTATGGTTTCAATAATATTAGTTTCAACATTTATAGGACTACCTGAGATATAATGTTTGATCCTTTGACCATTCACCACCTTCGGATTTGTGCCTTCGAAGTTGTTGATTTTTATGGCACCGAAACGATAAACCTCCTCGATAACGTAAGGTCCTTCCCACTTGGAGAGAAGTTTTCCTGCAAAAAATCTTAAACAAGAGTTGTATAGCAAAACATAATTACCTACGTTAAACTCACGCTTTTGTATCCTTTTTTGTCATGCCATCTTTTAACTTTTTATTTAAATAACTTGGCATTCTCGTAGGCCTGAGATCTCCATTCATCGAGAAAATTAATATCAAATAGCCTCTTTTCACCGGCAAGTTTGAAATCATAATTGAGCTCTTTGATAGCCCAATATGCCTTATGTTCTAGCTCAAGAGGTAAGTGACAAGCTTTTCCGTATACTATCTTATATGGAGACATTCCCATAGGATTTTTGTATGCAGTTCCATAGGCCCATAATGCATCATCTAGTTTCTTGGACCAATTCTTTCTAGACCTATTAACTGTCTTTTGCAAGATTAATTTCAACTCCCTATTACTTAACTCAACTTGACCACTAGTCTGTGGGTGATAGGGTGATGCAATTCTATGGTTGACATCATACTTAGCAAGCATCTTACGGAAAGCACCATGAATAAAGTGTGAACCACCATCAGTCATTAGATATCTAGGGACTCCAAACCTCGGAACTATAACTTCTTTAAGCATCTTAATAGAGGTGTTATGATCAGCACTACTGGTTGGAATAGCTTCTACCCACTTAGTAACGTAATCAACAACAACTAGGATATGTGTGTACCCATTAGAGGCAGGAAAAGGTCCCATATAATCAAAGCCCCAAACATCAAATGGTTCAATAACAAGTGAATAATTCATAGGCATTTCTTGACGTCTACTAATATTACCAATTTTTTGACATTCATCACATGATAAGACAAACTTACATGCATCCTTGAAGAGAGTAGGCCAATAAAAACCGGATTGCAATACCTTGTGTGCAGTTTTGTCTCTCGCATGGTGTCCTCCGTAAGCTTCGTTGCGTAAGATCTGTTCCTATTCATGCTCAGGTACACAACGTCTAATAATACCATCTACTCATTCTTTATAAAGATGTGGGTCATCCCAAAAGTAATGTCTCAAATCATAGCAGAACTTTTTCTTTTGCTGGTATGTGAAGCTAGGAGGTATAAACTTAGCAACAATGTAATTAGCATAATCAGCATACCATGGAGCAGTACAAGAAGTATTAATCACAGCTAGTTGTTCATCAGGAAATCTATCATCAATAGGTTGTGGGTCATAACGTATATTCTCTAACCTAGACAAGTTATCTGCTACGGGGTTCTCAGCCCCCTTTCTATCAATAATATGCGAGTCAAATTCTCGCAGCAAGAGAATCCATCTAATAAGTCTAGGGTTAGCATCTTTCTTTTCCATAAGGTATTTGATAGCAGCATGATCAGTGTGAATAGTTACTTTAGAATCAACGCTAGCATACTGGATAACATTCAATTTCTTATCAACTCTTTGCCCTAGAACAGCTCCTACAGCATAATCACTAGCATCGCACATAATCTCAAAGGGTAAATTCCAGTCAGGAGGCTGGACAATAGGTGCAGAGATCAATGCTTTCTTAAGTATTTTGAATGCTTCTAGACAATCATCATCAAAGACGAAATGAATATCTTTTTGTAAAAGATTAGTCAGAGGCCTGGAGATTTTGGAGAAGTCCTTAATGAACCTCCTATAAAACCCGGCATGACCAAGGAAACTTCGTATACCTTTGATATCCTTAGGGCATGGCATCTTTTCAATAGCATCCACTTTAGCTTTGTCAACTTCAATACCTCTTTCAGAAATTTTGTGTCCCAAGACAATGCCTTAATTAACCATAAGTGGCACTTCTCCCAATTCAAGACAAGGTTAGTGTCTTCACATCTCTGCAAAACTCGATCAAGGTTGCTTAAGCAAGCATCAAAAGAAGTTCCGTAAACGGAGAAATCATCCATGAATACCTCAACAATCTTTTCACAAAAATCAGAGAATATAGCCATCATACATCTTTGAAAGGTAGCACGTGCATTACATAAACCAAAAGCCATACGTCTATAAGCAAATGTACCGAAAGGACAAGTAAAGGTGGTCTTTTCTTGATCCCTCTTTGACACAGGTATTTAAGTGAAACCGGAATAACCATCTAGAAAGAAGAAATGAGTATGTTTGGATAACCTTTCTAGCATTTGATCAATAAATGGTAAGGGGTAATGATCTTTCCTAGTAGCCTTGTTTAACTTACGGAAATCAATTACGATCCTATAACCGGTAACTATTCTTTGCGGGATCAATTTATCCTTATCATTAGGGACAACGGTCATACCTCCTTTCTTAGGAACACAATGGACAGGACTTACCCACTGGCTGTCGGCAATGGGATAGATAATACCTGCCTCTAGAAGCTTTAGAATTTCCTTCCTTACCACTTGTTTCATCTAAGGATTTAACCATCGCTGATGATCAATAACTGGTTTAGCATTTTCTTCCAGTTTTATCTTGTGTTGACATATAGTGGGACTAATGCCCTTAAGATCATCCAGAGTATATCCAATAGCAGCTCGGTGCTTCTTCAGAGTTTTCATAATCTTTCTTCTTCCTGCTCTGAAAGGTTAGCATTAATAATAACAAGATATATCTTCTTTTCATCAAGATAAACATACTTAAGATTATCAGGTAAATGTTTAAGTTCAAATATGGGATCACCCTTGGGTGGAGGAGGATCCCGTAGGATTTCAACAGGCAAGCTGTTTTTCAATACGGGTCCCTCTGTAAGGTATAGTTCAACTATTTCCCTTCTCTCATTCATATGCATATCAATTTCATGGTCTAGCAAGTATTTCTCTAAAGGATCATTAGGTGGTACGACAATAGAAGCAAGACCAACAAGTTCATCCTTAGGGTGGTGCCTTTTCAAGGGGTTGTCTACGGAATTTAGCAAAGTTAATATCATGAGACATATCCCCTAATCCGACAGTGACAATATCTTTCACGCAGTCTATCTTGGCATTAACAGTATTCAAGAAGGGTCTAACAAATATAATGGGACATAATGCATCTTGTGGGGAACTAAGAACAAGAAAATCAGCAGGGTATTTAACCTTCCGACACAAGATTTCTTTATCTCTAACAATCCCAACTAGTGAAATAGTATCTCGATTAGCAAGCTTAATAGTAACATCAATCCCTTTTAACTCAACAAGTGCAATATCATGCATAATTTCGTTATACAAATCAAGAGGGATTATACTCCCACTAGTACCTACATCACATAAACCATGATAGCAATGATCTCCTATCTTAACAGAGATGACAGGCAAGCCTACAACAGGTTTATGTCTATTCCTAGCATTGGGTTTGGCTTTTCTAGCAGATTCTTCTTGGAGATAAATAACATGTCCATCTAAATCTTCTACCAAGATATCTTTGACCATAGCAACACTAGGTTCAACTTTAATTTGCTCAGAGGGTGTAGGTGTTCTAGTATTACTCTTACGAACTACAGTTGAAGTTTGAGCATGATCCTTTATCCTAAGAGGGAAGGGTGGTTTCTCAATATAAGCGGTAGGTATAAGAGGATCAACATTATAAGTGATAGTCTTTTCTTCAACTTTAATAGGTTCAACTACTTTTACTTCAATAGGGGGATGGTATTTAAACCACTTCTCCTTGGGGATATCAACATGAGTTGCAAAGGATTCACAGAACGAAGCGACTATCTCAGAGTCAAGTCCATATTTAGTGCTAAACTCACGAAAAACATCGATATCCATAAAAGATTTAACACAATCAAACTTAGGGGTCATACCTGACTCCTTACCTTCATCGAGGTGCCAATCTTCGGAGTTGCGTTTAATTTGTTCCAATAAATCCCATTTGAAGTCAATAGTCTTCATCATATAAGAGCTAGAACAAGAAGTATCGAGCATGGAGCGATTATTATGAGAAAGCCGAGCATAAAAATTTCGAATGATCATTTCTCTTGAGAGCTCATGATTAGGGCATGAATATAACATTGACTTAAGCCTCCTCCAAGCTTGAGCGATGCTTTCTCCTTCGCGAGGCCAGAAATTATAAATATAATTGCGATCACGATGAACCTGGTGCATAGGGTAGAACTTCTGATGAAATTCCAACTTCAGACGATTATAGCTCCATAATCCCATATCATCGCATAGCCTAAACCATGTCAATGCATCTCCCTTCGAAGATAAAGGGAAAACCTTCTTCTTGATAACATCCTCGGGCATACCTGCAAACTTAAACAATCTACAAACTTCATCCACATAGATTAGGTGTAAATCGGGGTGAACTGTTCCGTCTCCTGTATAGAGATTTTCAAGCAGTTTCTCTATCATACCCGAAGGAATCTCAAAGCAAACATTTCGAATAGGTGTAATAGGTTGAGGAGCGTCTCTTTGCTCTTCTGCTCGGGGTGAAGATACCCCGAATAAGCCCCTCAAAGGATTTTGAGCCATAGTAACAAGTGACAATAAATTTCAGCACACTATATAAATTTTTCCTTACCAAATTCCACTTACCAAATGCGCTTCACTCCCCGGCAACGGCGCCAGAAAAGAGTCTTGATGACCCACAAGTGTAGGGGATCTATCATAGTCCTTTCCATAAGTAAGAGTGTCGAACCCAACGAGGAGCAGAAGGAAATGATAGGCGGTTTTCAGTAAGCTATTTTCCGCAAGCACTGAAATTATAGGTAACAAATAGTTTTGTGATAAGATAATTGGTAGCAAGTGACAAAAGGTAAAAGTAAATAAGGTGCAGCAAGGTGGCCCAATCCTTTGTATAGAAAAAGACAAGCCTGGACAAACTCTTATGCAAGGTAAAGCGCTCCCCAGGACACATGGGAATTATCGTCAAGCTAGTTTTCATCACGATCATCTGATTCGCGTTCGGTACTTTGATAATTTGGTATGTGGGTGGACTGGTGCTTGGGTGTTGCCCTTACTGGGACAAGCATCCCACTTATGATTAACCTCTAATGCAAGCATCCTCAACTACAAAATAAGTATTAAGGTAAACCTAACCATAGCCTGAAACATATGGATCCAAATCAGCCCCTTACGAAGCAACACATAAACTAGGGTTGGAGCTTCTGTCACTCTAGCAACCCATCATCTACTTATTACTTCCCAATGCCTTCCTCTAGGCACAAATAATGGTGAAGTGTCATGTAGTCGACGTTCACATGACACCACTAGAGGAGAGACAACATACATCTCATCAAGATATCAAACGAAGACCAAATTCACATGACTACTAATTGCAAGACTTCTCCCATGTCCTCGAGAACCAAAGTGACTACTCACAAGACATAATATTGTTCATGATCAGAGGGGTATTAATATGCATAATGGATCTGAACATATGATCTTCCACCAAATAACCAACTAGCATCAACTACAAGGAGTAATCAACACTACTAGCAACCAACAGGTACCAATCTGAGGTTTCGATACAAAGATTGGATACAAGAGATGAACTAGGGTTTGAGAGGAGATGGTGTTGGTGAAGATGTTGATGAAGATAGCTCTCCCCAAGATGGGAGAGTTGTAGGTGATGACGGCGGTGATGATTTCAGCCTCTCGGAGGGAAGTATCCCCGACAGAACAGCTCTGCCGAAGCCCTAGATTGGTTTCCGCCTCGAGAGGGTGGCGTCTGGTCCCGAAAGCCTTCTCTTGATTTTTTCTAGGTCAAAATGCTTCATATAGGAGAAGATGGACATCGGGGGCCCACCGGCTGGCCCTCGAGGCAGGGGGCGTGCCCTGGGAAGGGGGGCACACCCCCCACCCTCGAGGCCTGCCAGTGGCCCCTCTCGTGGGTTTCTTTTGCCAGATATTTTTTATATTTTCCGAAAAAATGTTCTGTGGAGTTTCGGGGCTTTTGCAGTTGTGCAGAATAAGTTTCCAGAGTTTGCTCCTTTTCCAGCCCAGAATTCCAGCTGCCGGCATTCCCCCTTCTTCATGTAAACCTTGCAAAATAAGAGAGAAAAGGCATAATTATTGTGGCAAAACATGTATGAATAGCCCAAAATGCAATAAATATCAACTTATAAGCATGATGCAAAATGGACGTATCAACTCCCCCAAGCTTAGACCTCGCTTGTCCTCAAGCGAAAGCCGATATCGAAAAATATGTCCACATGTTTAGAGATAGAGGTGTCGATAAAAACAAAATACGGACATGAGGGCATCTAGATCATTCTCATAACAGCAACTTATATAAATATAGTCATATGATCATTATGCTAAAGTAACAATTCATCCACAATATCAAGTATGCATCATAAACTTCATTGGAAACTAGCAATATTTGGTCTCGGTCATTGAATCAACTGCAATTTATCGTAATATTAGAAAGAGTCAATATAAGAGCTTTTCAGCAAGCCTACCTACTCAACTATCATATAGTCTTTAATAATTGCTCACACTCACGCAATACTTATGTTTATGGAGTTTTAATCGGACAAAGAGAAAGATAGGGGCTTATGGTGTTGCCTCCCAACCTTTTACCTCAAGGGTAATGTCAATAGTAATAGATCATGAAAACTTACATCCATGTGGGTATATATGTCTGGATCTTTTCAACACAATGTGCTTGCCAAAGGATAAAATGTAAAAAGGAAAGGTGGATTTCACCTTGACACTTATAAGACATGAATAATAGATAGGCCCTTCGCAGAGGGAAGCAGAGGTTGTCATGTGTTTTTATGGTTGGATGCACAAAGTCTTAGCATAGAAGAACTTCGCTTTATATTGCCACTTGTGATAAGGACCTTTATTATGCAGTCCGTCGCTTTTATTACTTCCATAACACAAGCTCGTATAAAGCTAATTTCTCCCACACTAATAAATCATACATATTTTAGTGGGTTTGCAACATGACAACTTACTTGGAAGGATCTTTCTCAATCCATAGGTAGGTATGGTGGACTCTCATGGCAAAACTAGGCTTAAGGATATATGGAAGCACAAGTAGTATCTCTACTTAGTGCGAGGAGTTTTGGCTAGCATGAGGGGGAAAGGCAAGCTCAACATCTTGGAAGATCCATGACAATATACTTTAATTCGGATATAAGAAGACATAACCCATTATATTGTCTTGCTTGTCCAACATCAACTCTTTAGCATGTCATACTTTAATGAGTGCTCACAATCATAAAAGATGTCCAAGATAGTATATTTGTATGTGAAGCCTCTCTTCTTTTATTACTTCCTATTAATTGCAATGATGACCAAAACTATGTTTGTCATCTCCCAACAACTTTTATTTATCATACCCTTGTATGTGAGGTCATTACTTCCCATAAGATCGATATGATCTCTTTGATACTCTTTTTGTTTTCTTTCTTTTTATCATCACCCAGGTGAGGTAATCAAGCCCTTGACTCAACACTAATCTTTATTATATAGCTCACGGACTCGATTACAAAGGATAAAGCTCACAAAGCAAAAGCTCACAACTAGATCATGCTAACTTTATTCTAATAGATCAAGATACTACCAAAAGGATCGAACTAAGTAAAACGGTAAAGATAGGAGTGATGGTGATACGATACCGGGGTCACTCCCCCAAGCTTGGTGGTTGCCAAGGGGAGTGCCCATACCCATATGATTATGTCTCCTTCTTCGGGGTTGGTGATGATGGAGTTGCAAGTAGTGACGGGGGATCCTCATATATCGAGCGTAGGAGGTCTTCCAGCTTGCGAATAGTACCTTTGAGAGCAGCTATGTAATCCTTCAACAAAAGATTTTCACTTGTGAGATGCTTGTTGCGGATCTGAGCTAACTCAAGCATCCTGAAAGCTTCTAGCTCAGTTGAGGTAAAGAGATTAGGAAGGGATTCAGAGGTGTATTCTTCTCCCGCTGCTGGAGCCGGATCTTCCACCTCCATCTTGATTATCTTCTCCTTGTGGATCTCGTCGGGTCCTTCCCTCTTCAGATCTATCTTCATAAGCCAAGCATCGGTGCCCTTGTTGTTCGAGGAGGGAGACGGCATGGTGCCTGGCTTTGCAAACCTTAACAGAAACAGCTCGAAACGAAAACAAAGGAATTCTGCGTGATACACTGGTCAAAACCTTCAGGAGTATATATAATGAATTTTTCCCGAACAAAAGGAGTAACCCACAAGAAAACAGAGTCCAGGGGACACACGGGGTGCCCTCGAGGCAGGGGGCGCGCCCTGGGAAGGGGGGCGCGCCCCCTACCCTCGAGGAGGCCCCATGTTTCCCCCGGACTGCGGTTTATTTTTCTATTTTTCTAAATATGCCAAAACGGAGAAAAATTTCCTTCAGAACTTTTTTGGAGTCGGTTTACTTACCGTATCACGTACCTCTTCCTTTTCGGAGGCAGAATCGTTCTGGATAGTGTCCCTTATGTATTCCTCCGGGGTTATGGTTTCAATAATATTAGTTTCAACATTTATAGGATTACCTGAGATATAATGTTTGATCCTTTGACCATTCACCACCTTCGGATTTCTGCCTTCGAAGTTGTTGATTTTTATGGCACCGGAATGATAAACCTCCTCGATAAAGTAAGGTCCTTCCCACTTGGAGAGAGGTTTTCCTGCAAAAAATCTTAAACGAGAGTTGTATAGCAAAACATAATAACCTACGTTAAACTCACGCTTTTGTATCCTTTTGTCATGCCATCTTTTAACTTTTTATTTAAATAACTTGGCATTCTTGTAGGCCTGGGTTCTCCATTCATCGAGACAGCTAATATCAAATAGCCTCTTTTCACCGGCAAGTTTGAAATCATAATTGAGATCTTTGATAGCCCAATATGCCTTATGTTCTAGCTCAAGAGGTAAGTGACAAGCTATTCTGTATACCATCTTATATGGAAACATACCCATAGGACTTTTGTATGCAGTTCCATAGGCCCATAATGCATCATCTAGTTTCTTGGACCAATTCGTTCTAGACCTTTTAACTGTCTTTTGCAAGATTAATTTCAACTCCCTATTACTTAATTCAACTTGACCACTAGTCTGTGGGTGATAGGGTGATGCAATTCTATGGTTGACATCATACTTAGCAAGCATCTTACGGAAAGCACAATGAATAAAGTGTGAACCACCATCAGTCATTAGATATCTAGGGACTCCAAACCTTGGAACTATAACTCCTTTAAGCATCTTAATAGAGGTGTTATGATCAACACTACTAGTTGTAATAGCTTCTACCCACTTAGTAACGTAATCAACAGCAACTAGGATATGTGTGTACCCATTAGAGGCAGGAAAAGGTCCCATATAATCAAAGCCCCGAACATCAAATGGTTCAATAACAAGTGAATAATTCATAGGCATTTCTTGACGTCTACTAATATTACCAATTCTTTGACATTCATCACATGATAAGACAAACTTACGGGCATCCTTGAAGAGAGTAGGCCTATAAAAACCGGATTGCAATACCTTGTGTGCAGTTCTGTCTCCCGCATGGTGTCCTCCGTAAGCTTCGGAGTGGAACTCGCGTAAGATCTGTTTCTGTTCATGCTCAGGTACACAATGTCTAATAATACCATCTACTCCTTCTTTATAAAGATGTGGCTCATCCCAAAAGTAATATCTCAAATCATAGAAGAACTTTTTCTTTTGCTGGTATGTGAAGCTAGGAGGTATAAACTTAGCAACAACGTAATTAGCATAATCAGCATACCATGGAGCAGGACGAGAAGTATTAACTACAGCTAGTTGTTCATCAGGAAAGCTATCATCAATAGGTTGTGGGTCATAAAGTATATTCTCTAACCTAGACAAGTTATCTGCTACAGGGTTCTCATCTCCCTTTCTATCAATAATATGCAAGTCAAATTCTTGCAGCAAGATAACCCATCTAATAAGTCTAGGTTTAGCATCTTTCTTTTCCCTAAGGTATTTGATAGCAGCGTGATCAGTGTGAATAGTTACTTTAGAATCAACGCTAGCATACTGGATAACATTCAATTTCTTATCAACTCTTTGCCCTAGAACAGCTGCTACAGCATAATCACTAGCATCGCACATAATCTCAAAGGATAAATTCCAGTCAGGAGGCTGGACAATAGGTGCAGAGATAAATGCTTTCTTAAGTATTTCAAATGCTTCTAGACAATCATCATCAAATACAAAAGGAATATCTTTTTGTAAAAGATTAGTCAGAGGCCTGGAGATTTTGGAGAAATCCTTAATGAACCTCCTATAAAACCCGACATGACCAAGGAAACTTCGTATACCTTTGACATCCTTAGGGCATGACATCTTTTCAATAGCATCCACTTTAGCTTTGTCAACTTCAATACCTCTTTCAGAAATTTTGTGTCCCAAGACAATGCCTTCATTAACCATAAAGTGGCACTTCTCCCAATTCAAGACAAGGTTAGTGTCTTCACATCTCTGCAAAACTCGATCAAGGTTGCTTAAGCAATCATCAAAAGAAGTTCCGTAAACGGAGAAATCATCCATGAATACCTCAACAATCTTTTCACAAAAATAAGAGAATATAGCCATCATACATCTTTGAAAGGTAGCAGGTGCATTACATAAACCAAAAGCCATACGTCTATAAGCAAATGTACCGAAAGGACAAGTAAAGGTGGTCTTTTCTTGATCCCCCTTTGACACAGGTATTTGAGAGAAACCGAAATAACCATCTAGAAAGCAGAAATGAGTATGTTTGGATAACCTTTCTAGCATTTGATCAATAAATGGTAAGGGGTAATGATCTTTCTTAGTAGCTTTGTTTAACTTACGGAAATCAATTACCATCCTATAACCGGTAACTATTCTTTGCGGGATCAATTCATCCTTATTATTAGGGACAATGGTCGTACCTCCTTTCTTGGGAACACAATGGACATGACTTACCCACTGGCTGTCGGCAATGGGATAGATAATACCTGCCTCTAGAAGCTTTAGAATTTCCTTCTTTACCACTTCTTTCATCTTAGGATTTAACTGTCGCTGATGATCAATAAATGGTTTAGCATTTTCTTCCAGTTTTATCTTGTGTTGACATATAGTGGGACTAATGCCCTTAAGATCATCCAGAGTATATCCCATAGCAGCTCGGTGCTTCTTCAGAGTTTTCAATAATCTTTCTTCTTCCTGCTCTCAAAGGTTAGCACTAATAATAACAGCATATATCTTCTTTTCATCAAGATAAACATACATAAGATTATCAGGTAAAGGTTTAAGTTCAAATACGGGATCACCCTTGGGTGGAGGAGGATCCCCTAGGATTTCAACAGGCAAGTTGTTTTTCAATACGGGTCCCTGTGTAAGGAATATTTCATCTATTTCCCTTCTCTCATTCATATGCATATCATTTTCATGGTCCAGCAAGTACTGCTCTAAAGGATCATTAGGTGGCATGGCAATAGAAGCAAGACCAACAAGTTCATCCTTAGGGTGGTGCCTTTTCAAGGGGTTGTCTACGGAGTTTAGCAAAGTTAAAATCATGAGACATATCCCCTAATCCGACAGTGACAATATCTTTCACGCAGTCTATCTTGGCATTAACAATATTCAAGAAGGGTCTACCAAATATAATGGGACAGAATGCATCTTGTGGGGAACTAAGAACAATAATATCAGCAGGGTATATAAACTTCCGACACAAGACTTCAATATCTCTAACAATCCCAACTGGTGAAATAGTATCTCTATTAGCAAGCTTAATAGTAACATCAATCCCTTCTAACACAACAGGTGCAATATCATGCTTAATTTCGTTATACAAATCAAGAGGGATTATACTCCCACTAGCACCTACATCACATAAACCATGATAGAAATGATCTCCTATCTTAACAGAGATGACAGGCAAGCCTACAACAGGTTTATGTCTATTCATAGCATTGGGTTTGGCTATTCTAGCAGATTCTTCTGGGAGATAAATAACATGTCCATCTAAATCTTCTACCAAGAGATCTTTGACCATAGCAACACTAGGTTCAACTTTAATTTGCTCAGAGGGTGTAGGTGTTCTAGTATTACTCTTACGAACTACAGTTGAAGTTTGAGCATGATCCTTTATCCTAACAGGAAAGGGTGGTTTCTCAATATAACCGGTAGGTATAACAGGATCAACATTATAAGTGATAGTCTTTTCTTCAACTTTAATAGGTTCAACTACTTTTACTTCAATAGGGGGATGGTATTTAAACCACTTCTCCTTGGGGAGATCAACATGAGTTGCAAAGGATTCACAGAAAGAAGCGACTATCTCAGAGTCAAGTCCATATTTAGTGCTAAACTCACGGAAAACATCGATATCCATAAAAGATTTAACACAATCAAACTTCGGGGTCATACCTGACTCCTTACCTTCGTCGAGGTCCCAATCTTCGGAGTTGCGTTTAATTCTTTCCAATAAATCCCATTTGAAGCCAATAGTCATCATATAAGAGCCAGAACAAGAAGTATCGAGCATGGAGCGATTATTATGAGAAAGCCGAGCATAATTTTTTTTCAATAATCATTTCTCTTGAGAGCTCATGATTGGGGCATTAATATAACATTGACTTAAGCCTCCCCCAAGCTTGAGCGATGCTTTCTCCTTTGCGAGGCCAGAAATTATAAATATAATTGCGATCACGATGAACCTGGTGCATAGGTTAGAACTTCTGATGAAATTCCAACTTCAGACGATTATAGTTCCATGATCCCTTATCATCGCATAGCCTAAACCATGTCAATGCATCTCCCTTCAAAGATAAAGGGAAGACCTTCTTCTTGATAACATCCTGGGGCATACCTGCAAATTTAAACAATCCACAAACTTCATCCACATAGATTAGGTGTAAATCGGGGTGAACTGTTCGGTCTCCTGTATAGATATTTTCAAGCAGTTTCTCTATCATACCCGAAGGAATCTCAAAGAAAACATTTCGAATAGGTTGAGGAGCGAGTCTTTGCTCTTCTTCTCGGGGTGAAGATACCCCGAACAAGCCCCTCAAAGGATTTTGAGCCATAGTAACAAGTGACAATAAATTTCAGCACACTATATAAATTTTTCCTTACCAAGTTCCACTTACCAAAGGCGCTTCACTCCCCGGCAACGGCGCCAGAAAAGAGTCTTGATGACCCACAAGTGTAGGGGATCTATCGTAGTCCTTTCGATAAGTAAGAGTGTTGAACTCAACGAGGAGCAGAAAGAAATGATAGGCGGTTTTCAGTAAGGTATTTTCCGCAAGCACTGAAATTATAGGTAACATATAGTTTTGTGATAAGATAATTGGTAGCAAGTTACAAAAGGTAAAAGTAAATAAGGTGCAGCAAGGTGGCCCAATCCTTCGTGTAGCAAAGGACAAGCCTCGACAAACTCCTATGCAAGGTAAAGCGCTCCCGAGGACACATGGGAATTATCGTCAAGCTAGTTTTCATCACGATCATCAGATTCGCGTTCGGTACTTTGATAATTTGGTATGTGGGTGGACCGGTGATTGGGTGCTGCCCTTACTTGGACAAGCATCCCACTTATGATTAACCTCTAATGCAAGCATCCTCAACTACAAAAGAAGTATTAAGGTAAACCTAACCATAGCCTGGAACATATGGATCCAAATCAGCCCCTTACGAAGCAACACATAAACTAGGGTTTAAGCCTCTGTCACTCTAGCAACCCATCATCTACTTATTACTTCCCAATGCCTTCCTCTAGGCCCAAATAATGGTGAATTTTCATGTAGTCGACGGTCACATGACACCACTAGAGGAGAGATAACATACATCTCATCAAAATATCAAACGAATACCAAATTCACATGACTAATAATAGCAAGACTTCTCCCATGTCCTCAAGAACAAAAGTGACTACTCACAAGACACAATATTGTTCATGATTAGAGGGGTATTAATATGCATAATGGATCTGAACATATGATCTTCCACCAAATAACCAACTAGCATCAACTACAAGGAGTAATCAACACTACTAGCAACCCACATGTACCAATCTGAGGTTTTGATACAAAGATTGGATAGAAGAGATGAACTAGGGTTTGAGAGGAGATGGTGCTGGTGAAGATGTTGATGAAGATAGCTCTCCCCAAGATGGGAGAGTTGTTGGTGATGACGGCGGTGACGATTTCCCCCTCCCGGAGGGACGTATCCCCGGCAGAACAGCTCTGCTGGAGCCCTAGATTGGTTTCCGCCTCGGTTCCGCCTCGAGACGGCGGCGTCTGGCCCCGAAAGCCTTCTTTTGATTTTTCCAGGTCAAAACGCTTCATACAGGAGAAGATGGACATAGGGGGCCCACCGGCTGGCCCTCGAGGCAGGGGGCGCACCTTGGGAAGGGGGGCGCGCCCCCACCCTCGGGGCCAGCCAGTGGCCCCTCTCGTGGGTTTCTTTCGCCAGATATTTTTTATATTTTCCAAAAAAATGTTCTGTGGAATTTCGGGGCTTTTTGAGTTGTGCAGAATAGGTTTCTAGAGTTTGCTCCTTTTCCAGCCCTGCCAGCATCCCCCCTTCTTCATGTAAACCTTGCAAAATAAGAGAGAAAAGGCACAAGTATTGTGGCAAAACATGTATGAATAGCCCATAATGCAATAAATATCAACTTATAAGCATGATGCAAAATGGACGTATCAACTCCCCCAAGCTTAGACCTCGCTTGTCCTCAAGCGAAAGCCGATATCGAAAAATATGTCCACATGTTTAGAGATAGAGGTGTCGATAAAAACAAAATACGGACATGAGGGCATCTTGATCATTCTCATAACAGCAACTTATATAAATATAGTCATATGATCATTATGCTAAAGTAACAATTCATCCACAATATCAAGTATGCATCATAAACTTCATTGGAAACTAACAAACTTTGGTCTCGGTCATTGAATCAATTGCATTTTATCGTAATATCGGAAAGATTCAATATAAGAGCTTTTCAGCAAGCCTACCTACTCAACTATCATATAGTCTTTCACAATTGCTCACACTCACGCAATACTTATGTTTATGGAGTTTTAATCGGACACAGAGAAAGATAGGGCCTTATGGTGTTGCCTCCGAACCTTTTACCTCAAGGGTAATGTCAATAGTAATAGATCATGAAAAATTACATCCAAGTGGGTATATATGTCTGGATCTTTCCAACACAATGTGCTTGCCAAAGGATAAAATGTAAAAAAGAAAGGTGGATTTCACCTTGACACTTATAATACAGGAATAATAGATAGGCCCTTTGCAGAGGGAAGCAGAGGTTGTCATGTGTTTTTATGGTTGGATGCACAAAGTCTTAGCATAGAAGAACTTCGCTTTATATTGCCACTTGTGATAAGGACCTTTATTATGCAGTCTGTCGCTTTTATTACTTCCATATCACAAGCTCGTCTAAAGCTAATTTCTCCCACACTAATAAATCATACATATTTTAGTGGGTTTGCAACATGACAACTTACTTGGAAGGATCTTTCTCAATCCATAGGTAGGTATGGTGGACTCTCATGGCAAAACTAGGCTTAAGGATATATGGAAGCACAAGTAGTATCTCTACTTAGTGCGAGGAGTTTTGGCTAGCATGAGGGGGAAAGGCAAGCTCAACATGTTGGAAGATCCATGACAATATACTTTATTTCGGATATAAGAAGACATAACCCATTATGTTGTCTTCCTTGTCCAACATCAACTCTTTATCATGTCATACTTTAATGAGCGCTCACAATCATAAAAGATGTCCAAGATAGTATATTTGAATTTGAAACCTCTCTTCTTTTATTACTTCCTATTAATTGCAATGATGACCAAAACTATGTTTGTCATCTCCCAACAACTTTTATTTATCATACCCTTGTATGTGAGGTCATTAATTCCCATAATATTGATATGATCTCTTTGATACTCTTTTTGTTTTCTTTCTTTTTATCATGACCCAGGTGAGGTAATCAAGCCCTTGACTCAACACTAATCTTTATTATATAGCTCACGGACTTGATTACAAAGGATAAAGCTCACAAAGCAAAAGCTCACAACCAGATCATGCTAACTTTATTCTAATAGATCAAGATACTACAAAAAGGATCAAACTAAATAAAACAGTAAAGATAGGAGTGATGGTGATACGATACCGGGGTCACTCCCCCAAGCTTGGTGGTTGCCAAGGGGAGTGCCCATACCCATATGATTATGTCTCCTTCTTCGAGGTTGGTGATGATGGAGTTGCAAGTAGTGATGGGGATCCTCATATATCGAGCGTAGGAGGTCTTCCAGCTTGCGAATAATACCTTTGAGAGCAGCTATGTAATCCTTCAACAAAAGATTTTCACCTGTGAGATGCTTGTTAAGGATCTGAGCTAACTCAAGCATCCTGAAAGCTTCTAGCTCAGTTGAGGTAAAGAGATTAGGAAGGGATTTGGAGGTGTATTCTTCTCCCGCTGCCGGAGCCGGATCTTCCACCTCCATCTTGATTTTCTTCTCCTTGTGGATCTCCTCGGGTCCTTCCCTCTTGAGATCTATCTTCATCAGCCAAGCATCGGTGCCCTCGTTGTTGGAGGAGGGAGACGACATGGTGCCTGGCTTTGCAAACCTTAACAGAAAGAGCTCGAAACGAAAACAGTGGAATTTTGCGTGATACAGAGGTCAAAACCTTCGGGAGTATATATAATGAATTTTTCTCGAACAAAAAGAGTAACCCACAAGAAAACGGAGTCCAGGGGAAACACGGGGTGCCCTCGAGGAAGGGGGGCGCGCCCTGGGAAGGGGGGCGCGCCCCCTACCCTCGAGGAGGCCCCGTGTCTCCTCCGGACTACGGTTTATTTTTCTATTTTTCTAAATATTCCAAAATGGAGAAAATTTTCCTTTAGAACTGTTTTGGAGTCGGTTTACTTACCGTATCACGGACCTCTTCCTTTTCGGAGGCTGAGTCATTCTGGAAAGTGTCCCTTATGTATTCCTCCGGGGTTATGGTTTCAATAATATTAGTTTCAACATTTATAGGATTACCTGAGATATAATGTTTGATCCTTTGACCATTCACCACCTTCGGATTTGTGCATTCAAAGTTGTTGATTTTTATGGCACCGGAACGATAAACCTCCTCGATAACGTAAGGTCCTTCCCACTTGGAGAGAAGTTTTCCTGCAAAAAATCTTAAACGAGAGTTGTATAGCAAAACATAATGACCTACGTTAAACTCACGCTTTTGTATCCTTTTGTCATGCCATGTTTTAACTTTTTCTTTAAATAACTTGGCATTCTCGTAGGCCTGGGTTCTCCATTCATCGAGACAGCTAATATCAAATAGCCTCTTTTCACCGATAGTTTGAAATCATAATTGAGCTCTTTAATATCCCAATATGCCTTATGTTCTAGCTCAAGAGGTAAGTGACAAGCTTTTCCGTATACCATCTTATATGGAGACATACCCATAGGATTTTTGTATACAATTCCATAGGCCCATAATGCATCATCTAGTTTCTTGGACCAATTCTTTCTAGACCTATTAACTGTCTTTTGCAAGATTAATTTCATCTCCCTATTACTTAATTCAACTTGACCACTAGTCTGTGGGTGATAGGGTGATGCAACTCTATGGTTGACATCATACTTAGCAAGCATCTTACGGAAAGCACCATGAATAAAGTGTGAACCACCATCAATCATTAGATATCTAGGGACTACAAACCTCGGAACTATAACTTCTTTAAGCATCTTAATAGAGGTGTTATGATCAGCACTACTGGTTGGAATAGCTTCGACCCACTTAGTAACGTAATCAACAGCAACTAGGATATGTGTGTACCCATTAGAGGCAGGAAAAGGTCCCATATAATCAAAGCCCCAAACATCAAATGGTTCAATAACAAGTGAATAATTCGTAGGCATTTCTTGACATCTACTAATATTACCAATTCTTTGACACTCATCACATGATAAGACAAACTTACGGGCATCCTTGAAGAGAGTAGGCCAATAAAAACCGGATTGCAATACCTTGTGTGCAGTTCTGTCTCCAGCATGGTGTCCTCCGTAAGCTTCGGAGTGGCACTTGCGTAAGATCTGTTCCTGTTCATGCTCAGATACACAACGTCTAATAATACCATCTACTCCTTCTTTATAAAGATGTGGGTCATCCCAAAAGTTATGTCTCAAATCATAGAAGAACTTTTTCTTTTGCCTCATGTGAAGCTAGGAGGTATAAACTTAGCAACAATGTAATGAGCATAATCAGCATACCTTGGAGTAGTACAAGAAGTATTAATGATAGCTAGTTGTTTATCAGGAAATCTATCAGCAATAGGTTGTGGGTCATAAAGTATATTCTCTAACCTAGTCAAGTTATCTGCTACGGGGTTCTCAGCTCCCTTTCTATCAATAATATGCAAGTCAAATTCTTGCAGCAAGAAAACCCATCTAATAAGTCTAGGTTTAGCATCTTTCTTTTCCATAAGGTATTTGATAGCAGCATGATCAGTGTGAATAGTTACTTTAGAATCAACGCTAGCATACTGGATAACATTCAATTTCTTATCAACTCTTTGCCCTAGAACAGCTCCTACAGCATAATCACTAGCATCGCACATAATCTCAAAGGGTAATTCCAGTCAGGAGGCTGGACAATAGGTGCAGAGATCAATGCTTTCTTAAGTATTTCAAATGCTTCTAGACAATCATCATCAAAGAAAAAAGGAATATCTTTTTGTAAAAGATGAGTCAGAGGCCTAGAGATTTTGGAGAAGTCCTTAATGAACCTCCTATAAAACCCGACATGACCAAGGAAACTTCGTATACCTTTGATATCCTTAGGGCATGGCATCTTTTCAATAGCATCCACTCTAGCTTTGTCAACTTCAATACCTCTTTCATAAATTTTGTGTCCCAAGACAATGCCTTCATTAACCATAAAGTGGCACTTCTCCCAATTCAGGACAAGGTTAGTGTCTTCACATCTCTGCAAAACTCGATCAAGGTTGCTTAAGCAATCATCAAAAGAAGTTCCGTAAACAGAGAAATCATCCATGAATACCTCAATAATCTTTTCACAAAAATCAGAGAATATAGCCATCATACATCTTTGAAAGGTAGCAGGTGCATTACATAAACCAAAAGGCATATGTCTATAAGCAAAGGTACCGAAAGGACAAGTAAAGGTGGTCTTTTCTTGATCCACCTTTGACACAGGTATTTGAGAGAAACCGGAATAACCATCTAGAAAGCAGAAATGAGTATGTTTGGATAACCTTTCTAGCATTTGATCAATAAATGGTAAGGGGTAGTGATCTTTCTTAGTAGCTTTGTTTAACTTACGAAAATCAATTACCATCCTATAACCGGTAACTATTCTTTGCGGAATCAATTCATCCTTATCATTAGGGACAACAATCATACCTCCTTTCATAATACTGAAGCCAAAATATGCAAAGTTGATAATGATAGTGCAACTTATTTGTGGCACTGCCGTTTAGGTCATATTAGTGTAAAACACATGAAGAAACTCCATGCTGATGGACTTTTGGAATCACTTGATTATGAATCACTTGGTGCTTGCGAACCATGCCTCATGGGCAAGATGACTAAAACTCTGTTCTCCGGAACAATGGAGCGAGCAACTGAATTATTGGAAATAATACATACTGATGTATGTAGTCCAATGAGTGTTGAGGCTCGCGGTGGGTATCGTTATTTTCTGACCTTCATAGATGATTTGAGCAGATATGGGTATATCTACTTGATGAAACACAAGTCTGAAACATTTGAAAAGTTCAAAGAATTTCGGAGTGAATCAGAGAATCATCGTAACAAGGAAATAAAGTTTCTATGTGATCTGATTGAGGAGGCGAATATTTGAGTTACGAGTTTGGTCTTCATTTGAAACAATGTGGAATAGTTTCATAACTCAGGCCACCTGGAACACCACAGCGTAATGGTGTGTCAGAACATTGTATCCGTACTTTATTAGATATGGTGCGATCTATGATGTCTCTTACCGATTTACCACTATAATTTTGGGGTTATGCTTTAGAGATAGCTGCATTCACGTTAAATAGGGCACCATCTAAATCCGTTGAGACGACACCTTATGAAATGTGGTTTGGCAAGAAACCCAAGTTGTCATTTCTTAAAGTTTGGGGCTGCGATGCTTATGTGAAAAAGCTTCAACCTGATAAGCTCGAACCGAAGTCGGAGAAATGTGTCTTCATAGGATACCCAAAGGAAACTCTTCGGTACACCTTCTATCACAGATCCGAAGGCAAGATATTCGTTGCTAAGAATGGATACTTTCTAGAGAAGGAGGTTCTCTCGAAAGAAGTGAGTGGGAGGAAAGTAGAACTTGATGAGGTAATTGTACCTTCTCCCGAATTGGAAAGTAGTTCATCACACAAACTAGTTCCAGTGATTCCTACACCAATTAGTGAGAAAGCTAATGATGATGATCATGAAACGTCAGATCAAGTTACTACTGAACCTTGTAGGTCAACCAGAGTACATTCCGCACCAGAGTGGTACGGTAACCCTGTTCTGGAAGTCATGTTACTAGACCATGATGAACCTACGAACTATAAGGAAGCGATGATGAGCCCATATTCTGCAAAATGGCTTGAGGCCGTGAAATCTGAGGTGGGATCCATGGATGAGAACAAAGTGTGGACTCTGGTCGACTTGCCAGATGATTGGCAATCAATTGAAAATAAATGAATCTTTAAGAGGAAGACTGACGCCGATGGTAATGTTACTGTCTACAAAGATCGACTTGTTGCGAAAGGTTTTCCACAAGTTAAAGGAGTTGACTATGATGAGACTTTCTCATCCGTAGCGATGCTCAAGTCTGTCTGAATCATGTTAGCAATTCTTGCATTTCATGATTTTGAAATCTAGAAAATGGATGTCAAAATTGCATTCCTTAATGGACATCTCAAAGAAGAGTTGTATATGATGCAACCAGAAGGTTCTGTCGATCCTAAATGTGCTAACAAAGTGTGCAAGCTCCAGCGATCCATCTATGGACTGGTGCAAGCATCTCGGAGTGGGAATATAAGCTTTGATGAGGTCATCAAAGCATATGGTTTTATACAGACTTTTGGAGAAGCCTGTATTTACAAGAAAGTGAGTGGGAGTTCTATAGCATTTCTGATATTATATGTGGATGACATATTGTTGATTGTAAATGATGTAGAATTTCTGGATAGCATAAAAGGATACTTGAATAAGAACTTTTCAATGAAAGACCTCGGTGAAGCTGCTTACATATTGGGCATCAAGATCTATAGAGATAGATCAAGACGCTTAATTGGACTATCACAAAGCACATACCTTGATAAAGTTTTGAAGAAGTTCAAAATGGATCAGTCAAAGAAAGGGTTCTTACCTTTGTTACAAGGTGTGAAGTTGAGTAAGACTCAATGCCCGACCATAGGAGAAGATAGAGAGAAAATGAAGTCATTCCATATACTTCAACCATAGGTTCTATCATGTATGCAATGATGTGTACCAGATCTGATGTGTGTCTTGCTATAAGTCTAACAAGGAGGTACCAAAGTAATCTTGGAGTGGATCACTGGACAACGGTCAAGAACATCCTGAAGTACCTGAAAAGGAAGAAGGATATGTTTCTCATTTATGGAGGTGATGACAAAGAGCTCGTCGTAAATGGTTACGTCAATGCAAGCTTTGACACTGATCCGAATGACTCTAAGTCACAAACCGGATACGTATTTTTCTTTAATGGTGGAGCTGTCAGTTGGTGCAGTTCGAAGCAGAGCATCGTGGCGGCATCTACGTGTGAAGCGGAGTACATGGCTGCTTCGGAAGCAGCAAATGAAGGAGTCTGGATGAAGGAGTTCATATCCGATCTAGGTGTAATACCTAGTGCATCGGGTCCAATGAATATCTTTTGTGACAACACTGGAGCAATAGCCTTGGCGAAGGAATCCAGGTTTCACAAGAGAACCAAGCACAGGAAGAGACGCTTCAACTCCATCCGCGATCAAGTCAAGGAAGGATACATAGAAATTTGAAAAATACATACGGATCTGAATGTCGGAGACCCATTGACCAAGCCTCTTCCATGGGCAAAATATGATCAGCACCAAGACTCCATGGGTGTTAGAATCATTACTATGTAATCTAGATTATTAACTCTAGTGCAAGTGGGAGACTTAAGGAAATATGCCCTAGAGGCAATAATAAAGTTGTTATTTATTTTTCATTATATACCATGATAAATGTCTTTTATTCATGCTAGAATTGTATTAACCGGAAACTTGATACATGTGTGAATACATAGACAAAACATAGTGTCCCTAGTATCCGTCTACTAGACTAGCTCGTTAATCAAAGATGGTTGTGTTTCCTAAACAATAGACATGTGTTGTCATTTGATCAACGAGATCACATCATTAGGAAAATGATGTGATGGACAAGACCCATCCGTTAGCTTAGCACAATGATCGTTTAGTTTTACTGCTATTGCTTTCTTCATGAGTTATACATGTTCCTCCGACTATGAGATTATGCAACTCCCGAATACTGGAGGAACACCTTGTGTGCTATCAAACATCACAACGTAACTGGGTGACTATATGGATGCTCTACATGTGTTTCCATAAGTGTTTGTGGTGTTGGCATAGATCAAGATTAGGATTTGTCACTCCGAGTGTCGGAGAGGTATCTCTGGGCCATCTCGGTAAGACACATCATAATAAGCCTTGCAAGCAAATGACTACTGAGTTAGTCATGAGATGATGTATTGAGGAACGAGTAAAGAGACTTGCCGGTAACGAGATTGAACTAGGTATGATGATACCGACGATCGAAGCTCGGGCAAGTAACATACCGTTGACAAAGGCAACAACGTATGTTGTTGTGCGGTTTGACCGATAAAGATTATTCGTAGAATATGTAGGAGCCATTATGAGCATCCAGGTTCCGCTATTGGTTATTGACCAGAGATGTGTCTCTTTCTTTTCTACATAGTTCTCGAACCCTTAGGGTCCGCACGCTTAACGTTTGATGACGGTTTGTATTATTGGTTATGTGTTTTTGATGACCGAAGATGGTTCGGAGTCTCGGATGAGATCACGGACATAACGAGGAGTCTCAGATGAGATCACGGACATAACGAGGAGTCTCAAAATGGCCGAGACATAAAGAATGATATATTGGACGATGTTATTCGGACACCGGATGAGTTCCGAGGGTCACTGGATAAATATCGAAGTGCCGGAAGGGTTATCGGAAGTACCGGGGAAGTAATGGGCCTTAGGGGAGAGAGAGGGAGCAGCCAAGGGCTGGCCGCATGCCCCCCATGGGCCTAGTCCGATTGGACTAGGGGGAGAGGGCGGCGCCCCCTCTTTCCTTCCCCTCTCCCTCTCCTTCCTTCTTCTCCTAGTTGGACTAGGAAATGGGGGATCCAACTCCTACTAGGAGTAGGATTGCCCCCCTTGGGCGCGCCCTATGAGGCCAGACGGCCTCCCCCTTTCTCCTTTATATATAGGGGCATGGGGCACCCTAGGACACACAATTTAACATTTGTTTTAGCCATGTGCGGTGCCCCCCTCCACAGATTCCACCTCATTTCATATTGTCATAGTGCTTAGGCGAAGCCTTGCGTGGATCACATCATCAACATTGTCGCCACGCCGTCGTGCTGACGAAACTCTCCCTCGACCTCAACTGGATCAAGAGCTCGAGGGACGTCATCGTGCTGAACGTGTGCTGAACACGGAGGTGCCATACGTTAGGTACTTGGATCGGTTGGATTGTGAAGATGTTCGACTACATCAACCGCGTTACTAAACGCTTCCGCTTGCGGTCTATGAGGGTACGTGGACACACTCTCCCCGCTTGTTGCTATGCTTCTCCTAGATAGATCTTGTGTGATCGTAGGTAATTTTTTTGAGATACTACGTTCCCCATCAATATATTCCTTAGTACTTTTCTCAATTTCAAGCAAAATGTTGGGATAAGAAAAATCATAATATTTTCGTTGTGGCATCATGATTACACAAACAAGATTCCAACCAAGAACAAATCTGATGAGAAATCGGCGAATGTAAAAGAGGGCGTATAAAACGGCATTTTTTTGAGAAGTGGGGGAGATGAAAACGAGAGGCAAATGGAAAATAATGTAAATTGTGAGGAGATGAGATTTGTGATTAGGAACCTGGTAGATGTTGATGATGTCTCCCCGGCAACGGTGCCATAAATTTTTGTTGTTTGCTAGAACTACGTCGGTATTTCCCCAAAGAGGAAGGGATGATGCAGTACATCAATGGTAGGTATTTCCCTCGGTGATGAGACCAAGGTTATTGAACCAGTAGGAGAATCACGCAACACTACGTAAACAACACCTGCACACAAATGACAAATACTCGCAACCCGACGTTTGAAAGGGGTTGTCAATCCCATTCGGGTAACGGTGCCAAAAAATAGGCAAACATACCTGAGAGAGTTTTAAATATTGATAGATTGAACGCCAAATAAGATAAAGTGCAGGAAGGTATTTTTTTATTTTTAGTTTGATAGATCTGAAAATAAAAGCAAAGGAAAATAGATCGCAAAGGCAAATATGATAAAAAGAGACCCGGGGGCCGTAGGTTTCACTAGTGGCTTCTCTCGGGAAAAATAACAAAGGGTGGGTGAACAAATTACTTTTGGGCAATTGATAGAACTTCAAATAATCATGACGATATCCAGGCAATGATCATTCTATAGGCATCACGTCCAAGATTAGTAGACCGACTCCTGCCTACATCTACAACTATTACTCCGCACATCGATCACTGTCCAGCATGCATCTAGTGTATTAAGTTCACAGAGAAACGGAGTAATGCAATAAGAACGATGACATGATGTAGACAAGATCTATTTATGTAGAAATAGACCAAATCTTGTTATCCTTAATGGCAACGATACAGATGTGTCGGTTCCCCTTTTCTCACTTGGATCAAGCACCGTAAGATCGAACCCATCACAAAGCACCTCTTCCCATTGCAAGAGAAATAGACCAAGTTGGCCAAACAAAACCCAAATATCAAAGAAGAAATACGAGGCTATAAGCAATCATGCATATAAGAGATCAAAGAAGACTCAAATAACTCTCATGGATATAAAAAGATAGATCTGATCATAAACTCAAAGTTCATCGGATCCCAACAAACACACCGCAAAAAGAGTTACATCATATGGATCTCCAAGAGAGCATTGTATTGAGAATCAAAGAGAGAGAGAGGTAGCCATCTAGCTACTAACTATGGACCCGTAGGTCTGCAAAGAACTACTCACGCATCATGGGAGAGGCACCAACAGATATGATGCACCCCTCCATGATGGTGTCTAGATTTGATCTGGTGGTTCTGGAACTTGCGGCGGCTGGAATTGATTTTCGTCGACTCTCCTAGGGTTTATGGAAAATTGGGGTATTTATAGAGCCAAGAGGCGGTCCGGGGGGCACCTGAGGTGGGCACAACCCACCAGGGCGCGCATGGGCTCCCAGGGGCTGATGACCCACAAGTGTAGGGGATCTATCATAGTCCTTTCAATAAGTAAGAGTGTTGAACCCAACAAGGAGCAGAAGGAAATGATAGGCCATTTTCAGTAAGGTATTTTCTGCAAGCACTGAAATTATAGGTAACATATAGTTTTGTGATAAGGTAATTGGTCGCAAGTAACAAAAGGTAAAAGTAAATAAGGTGCAGCAAGATGGCCCAGTCCTTTTTGTAGCAAAGGAAAATCCTGGACAAACTCTTATATGGAGGAAAGCGCTCCCGAGGACACATGGGAATTATCGTCAAGCAAATTTTCATCACGATCATCTGATTCGCGTTCGGTACTTTGATAATTTGGTATGTGGGTGGACCGGTGCTTGGGTGCTATCTTTACTTGGATAAGCCTCTCACTTATGATTAACCTCTATTGCAAGCATCCGCAACTACAAAATAAGTATTAAGGTAAACCTAGCCATAGCATGAAACAAGTGGATCCAAATCAGCCCCTTACAAAGCAACGCATAAACTAGGGTTTAAGCTTCTGTCACTCTAGCAACACATCATCTACTTATTACTTCCCAATGCCTTCCTCTAGGCCCAAATAATGGTGAAGTGTCATGTAGTCGACGTTCACATGACACCACTAGAGGAGAGACAACATACATCTCATCAAAATATCTAACGAATACCAAATTCACATGACTAATTATAGTAAGACTTCTCCCATGTCCTCAGGAACAAAAGTAACTACTCACAAGACATAATATTGTTCATGATCAGAGGGGTATTAATATGCATAATGGATCTGAACATATGATATTCCACCAAGTAAACCAACTAGAATCAACTACAAGGAGTAATCAACACTACTAGCAACCCAGAAGTACCAATCTGTGGTTTTGATACAAAGATTGGATACAAGAGATGAACTAGGGTTTGAGAGGAGATGGTGCTGGTGAAGATGTTGATGAAGATAACCCTCCCCAAGATGGGAGAGTTGTTAGTGATGACGGCGGTGACGATTTCCCCCTCCCGAAGGGAAGTATCCCCGGCAGAACAGCTCTGCCGGAGCCCTAGATTGGTTTCCGCCAAGGTTCCGCCTCGAGACGGCGCCGTCTGGTCCCGAAAGCCTCCTTCTAATTTTTTCCAGGTCAAAACACCTCATATAGGAGAAGATGGGCATCGGGGGCCATCTGGTGGCCCACGAGACAGGGGCCCCGCCCAGAGAGGGGGGGCGCGCCCCCACCCTCGTGGACAGGTGGTGCCCCCCCTGGTGATTCTCTTTCACCATATATTTTTTATTTTTTCTGAAATGGTGTCCCGTGGAGTTTCGGAGCTTTTTGAGTTGTGAAGGATAGGTTTCCAGAGTTTGCTTCTTTTCCAGCCTAGAATTCCAACTGCCGGCATTCTCCCTCTTCATGTAAACCTTGTAAAAAAAGAGAGAAAAGGCATAAGTATTATGACATAACGTGTAATAACAGCCCATAGTGCAATAAATATCAAGATAAAAGCATGATGCAAAATGGACGTATAAACTCCCCCAAGCTTAGACCTCGCTTGTCCTCAAGCGAAAGACGATATCAAAAAATATGTCCACAAGTTTTGAGATATAGGTGTCGGTAAAAATATAATATGGACATGAGGGCATCATGATTATTCTTATAACAGCAACACATATATATTGTCATATGATTCTTTTGCTAAAGTAACAATTCATTCACAATGTCAAGTATAAATCAGAAACTTCATTGAAAACCAACAAACTATGATCTCGGTCATTGAAGCAATTGCAATTTATCGTAACATCGGAAAGAGTCAACATAAGAGCTTTTCAGCAAGCCCACATACTCAACTATCATATAGTCTTTCACAATTGCTCACACTCATGCAATACTTATGGGTATGGAGTTTTAATCGGACACAGAGAAAGATAGGGGCTTATGGTATTTCCTCCCAACCTTTTACCTCAAGGGTAATGTCAACAGTAATAAACCAAGATAACTTACATCCAAGTGGGTATATATGTCAGGATCTTTCCAACAGAATGTGATTGCCAAAGGATAAAATGGAAAAGGAAACGTGATTTTCACCTTGACTCTTATAAGGCAAGAATAATAGATAGGCCCTTCGCAGAGGGAAGCAAAGGTTGTCATGTGCTTCTATGACTGGATGCACAAAGTCTTAGCGCAAAATAACGTCACTTTATATTTCCATTATGTTGTCTTCCTTATCCAACATCAACTCTTTAGCATGTCATATTTTAATGAGTGCTCACAATCATAAAACATGTCCAATATAGTATATTTGTATGTGAAACCCCTCTTTATTTATTACTTCCTATTAATTGCAACAATGACCAAAACTATGTTTGTCAACTCTCAACAACTTTTATTCATCATACTCTTTATATGTGAAGTCATTTCTTCCCATAAGATCAATATGATCTCTTTGATGATTTTTATATTTTCTTTTATTCTATCGTGACCAAGGTGAGGAAATCAAGCCCTTGAATCAACACTAATCTTTATTATATAGCTCAGAGACTCGATTACAAAGGGTGAAGATCATAAAGAAAAAACTCACAACTAGATCATGCTAACTTTATTCTACTAGATCAAGATACTACCAAAAGGATCGAACTAAGAAAAATGGTAAAGATAGGAGTGTGATGGTGATACGATACCGGGGTAGCTCCCCCAAGATTGGCAGTTGCTAAGGGGAGTGCCCATACCCATTGATTATGTCTCCTTATTCGGAGGTGGTGATGATGGAGTTGTTGATGATGTAGGCTTGTTGTTCATCTTCCAAGGCATGGGCTCACCATCGTAGAAGGATGATCGAGTCTCCGGGATGCTCAAATCTACAGCCAAACTCAGCTTCTTGAATCTATATTCATAGTCATAGTTTTGGTTTTGCAGGTCATAAATTTGGGCTTGGAGGTGTTCAATTTTCTCTTAGAGATTGGAGATGGCTTCCCCGAAGATCCTTGAGTCCAGCTTGAGGTTGTTGGCGAGCTCCGTGATCATCATGTAGTAGGCGTTGAGTCCTTGTTCCACCATACCTTGGCACTTGAAAACTTGCTGCTCCGTTTCTTCGAGTCTCGTCTCCATGCTTCCGGTCCTCCTTGGCACCTCAACATCACGGATGTGCAGCACCCCTTCACGCAACTCCATGGTTTTAGGGTGATGTAGCACCTCCGCGAGGTAGGGGTTGATGACCTTCTCGAAGAACTTATCCTTGAGGTGCTGGGAGACGCCATGATGATCTAGATCTGTCAGAAACAACAGCTCGAAACGAAAACATAGGATTTTTGCATGATACAGAGGTCAAAACCTTTGGGGGAATATATAACGAATTTTTACCGACCAGAAGGAGTAACCTACAAGAAATTAGAGTCCGGGAGGCACACGAGGTTCCCACGAGGCAGGGGGGCGCGCCCAGGGATAGGGGGCGCGCCCTCCACCCTCGTGGACGGCTCGTGTCTCTTCCAGACTGCCATTTATTTTTCTATTTTTCTAAATATTCCAAAACGGTGAAAAATTGCCTTTAGAACTGTTTTGGAGTCGGTTTACTTACCGTACCACATACCTCTTCCTTTTTGGGGTTTGAATCATTCTGGAAAGTGTCCCTTATGTATTCCTCCGGGGTTACGGTTTCAATAAATTTGGTTTCAACATTTATAGGATTACCTGAGATATAATGTTTGAATCTTTGACCGTTCACCACCTTCGGATTTGTGCCTTCGAAGTTATTGATTTTTATGGCACTGGAACGATATACCTCGTCGATAACATAAGGGCCTTCCCATTTTGAGAGAAGCTTTCATGCAAAAAATCTTAAACGAGAGTTGTATAGCAAGACATAATTACCTACGTTAAACTCACACTTTTGTATCCTTTTGTCATGCAATCTTTTAACTTTTTCTTTAAATAGCTTGGCATTCTCATAGGCCTGGGCTCTCCATTCATCAAGAGAGCTAATGCCAAATAACCTCTTCTCACCGGCAAGTTTGAAATCATAATTGAGCTCTTTAATAGCCCAATATGCCTTATGTTCTAGCTCAAGAGGTAAGTGACATGATTTTCCATAAACCATCTTATATGGAGACATACCCATAGGATTTTTGTATGCAGTTCTATAGGCCTACAATCCATCATCTACTTTCTTGGACCAATTCTTTCTAGACCTATTAGCTGTCTTTTGCAAAATTAATTTTAGCTCTCTATTGCTTAATTTTACTTGACCACTAGTCTGTGGGTGATAAGGGGATGCAATTCTATGGTTAACATCATACTTTGCAAGAATTTTACGGAAAGAACCATAAATAAAGTGTGAACCACCATCAGTCATTAAGTATCTAGGGACTCCAAACCTCGGAAAAATAACTTCTTTAAGCATCTTAATAGAGGTGTTGTGATCACCACTACTATTTGGAATAGCTTCTACCCACTTAGTAACGTAATCAACATCAACTAAAATATGTGTGTACCCATTGGAGGAAGGAAACGGTCCCATATAATCAAAGCCCCAAACATCAAATGGTTCAATAACAAGTGAATAATTCATTGGCATTTCTTGACGTCTACTAATATTACCAATTCTTTGACATTCATCACAAGATAAGACAAACTTACGGGCATCCTTGAAGAGAGTAGGCCAATAAAAACCAGATTGCAATACCTTATGTGCAGTTCTATCTCCAGCATGGTGTCCTCTATAAGCTTCGGAGTGGCACTTGCGTAGGATCTGTTCCTGTTCATCCTCAGGTACGCAACGTCTAATAATACCATCTACTCCTACTTTATAAAGATGTGGGTCATCTTAGAAGTAATGCCTCAAATCATAGAATAACTTTTTCTTTTGCTGGTATGTGACGCTAGGAGGTATAAACTTAGCAACAATGTAATTAGCATAATCAACATACCATGGAGCAGTACGAGAAGTATTTATGACAGCTAATTGTTCATCAGGAAAGCTATCATCGATAGGTTGTGGGTCATTAAGTATATTGTCTAGCCTAGACAAGTTGTCTGCAACGGGGTTCTCAGCTCCCTTTCTATCAATAATGTGCAAATCAAATTCTTGCAGCAAGAGAACCCATCTAATAGGTCTAGGTTTAGCATCTTTCTTTTCCATAAGGTATTTGATAACAACATGACCGGTGTGAATAGCTACTTTAGAATCAACAATATAAGGTCTAAACTTATCACAAGAAAATACAACCTCTAAAAATTCTTTCTCAGTAGTAGCATAATTTCTCTGGGCACTATCTAGAGTTTTACAAGCATATTGGATAACATTCAATTTCTTATCAACTCTTTGTCCTAGAAAAGCACCTACAACATAATCACTAGCATCGCACATAATCTCAAAGGGTAAATTCCAGTCAGGAGGCTGGACAATAGGTGCGGAGATCAATGCTTTCTTAAGTATTTCAAATGTTTCTAAAAAATCATCATCAAAGACAAAAGGAATATCTTTTGGTAAGAGATTAGTCAGAGGCCTGGAGATTTTGGAGAAGTCCTTAATGAACCTCCTATAAAACCTGGCATGACCAAGGAAACTTCGTATACCTTTGATGTCCTTGGGACATGGCATATTTTCAATAGCATCAACCTTAGCTTTGTCAACTTCAATACCTCTTTCAGAAATTTTATGTTCCAAGACAATGCCTTCATTAACCATAAAGTGGCACTTCTCCCAATTCAAGGCAAGATTAGTGTCTTCACACCTCTGCAAAACTGGATCAAGGTTGCTCAAGCAATCATCAAAAGAAGTCTCGTAAACGGAGAAATCATCCACGAAAACCTCAACAATCTTTTCACAAAAATTAGAGAATATAGCCATCATGCATCTTTGAAAGGTAGCAGGTGCACTACATAAACCAAAAGGCATACGTCTATATGCAAAGGTACCAAAAGGACAAGTAAAAGTGGTGTTTTCATGATCCCCTTTTGACACAGGTATTCGAGAGAAACCAGAATAACCATCTAGAAAGCAAAAATGAGTATGTTTGGATAACCTTTCTAGCATTTGATCAATAAAAGGTAAAGGGTAATGATCTTTCTTAGTAGCTTTATTTAATTTGCGGAAATCAATTACCATCCTATAACCTGTAACAATTCTTCGTGGGATCAATTCATCTTAATCATTAGGAACTACAGTCATACCTCCCTTCTTAGGGACACAATGGACAAGACTTACCCACTGGCTATCAGCAACTGGATAGATAATACCTGCCTTTAGAAGCTTTAGCATTTCCTTCCTTACCACTTCTTTCATTTTAGGATTTAATCATCGTTGATGATCAATAACTGGTTTAGCGTCCTCTTCCAATTTTATCTTGTGTTGGCATAAAGTGGGACTAATGCCCTTAAGATCAAAAAGAGTATATCCAATAGCAGCACAATGCTTCTTTAGAGTTTTCAATAAATTTTCTTCTTCCTGTTCTGAAAGGTTAGCACTAATAATAACATGATATATCTTCTTCTCATCAAGATAAACATACTTAAGATTATTAGGTAAAGGTTTAAGTTCAAACACTGGATGATCCTTGGGTGGAGGAGGATCCCCTAGGATTTCAACAGGCAAGTTGTTTTTCAATACGGGTTCCTACTTAAAGAATATTTCATCTATTTCCCTTCTCTCATTCATATACATATCATTTTCATGGTCTAGCAGATATTGTTCTAAAGGTTCGTTAGGAGGCACAACAATAGAAGCAACACCAATACTTTCATCCTTACTAGGTATTTCTTTGTCATGGGGTTGTCTACGAAATTTAGCTAAGTTAAAATCATGAGACATATCCCCTAAACCAACAGTAACAATATCTTTCACGCAGTCTATCTTAGCGTTAATAGTATTCAAGAAGGGTCTACCAAATATAATGGGACAAAAATCATCCTGTGGGGAACTAAGAATAAGAAAATAAGTAGGGTATTTAACTTTCCCACACAAAACTTCAACATCTCTAACAAACCCAACTAGTGAACTAGTGTCTCTGTTAGTAAGCTTAATAGTAACATCAACCCCTTCCAACTCAACATGTGCAATATCATGCATAATTTCTTGATATAGGGAATGATGGATTATACTTGCACTAGCAGCTATGTCACACAAACCATGATAGCAATCATCTCCTATTTTAACAGAGATAATAGGCAAGCCTACAACATGTCTATGTTTATTCCTAGCATCGGGTTTGGCTATTCTAGCAGCTTCCTCTTGGAGGTAAATAACATGTCCATCTAAATTTTCAACCAAGAGATCTTTAACCATAGCAACACTAGGTTCAACTTTAATTTGCTCAGAGGGTGTAGGTGTTCTAGTACTACTCTTACGAACCACAGTTGAAGCTTTAGCATGATCCTTTATTCTAATAGGGAAAGGTGGTTTCTCAATATAAGCAGTGGGAACAATAGGATCAACATTATAAGTGATAGTCTTTTCTTCAACTTTAACAGGTTCAACTACTTTTACTTCAATGTGAGGATGGTATTTAAACCACTTCTCCTTGGGAAGATCAACATGAGTAGCAAATGATTCACAGAAAGAAGGTACTATCTCATAGTCAAGTCCACATTTAGTGCTAAATTCACGGAAAACTTTGGTATCCATAAAAGCTTTAACACAATCAAACTTAGGGGTGATACCTGACTCCTTACCTTCGTAAAGATCCCAATCTTCAGAGTTTTGTTTAACTCTTTCCAATATATCCCATTTGAATTCAATAGTCTTCATCATAAAAGAACCAGAACAAGAATTATCGAGCATGGTGCGATTATTGAGAGAAAGCCGAGCATAAAAATTTTGAATGATAATTTTTCTTGAGAGCTCGTGATTGGGGCATGAATATAACATTGACTTAAGCCTCCCCCAAGCTTGAGCGATGCTTTCTCCTTCGCGAGGCCAAAAATTATATATATAATTACGATCACAATGAACCTGGTGCATTGGGTAGAACTTCTAATGAAATTCCAACTTCAGACGATTATAGTTCCATGATCCAATATCATCACATAGCCTAAACCATGTCAATGCATCTCCCTTCAAAGATAAAGGGAAGACCTACTTCTTGATAACATCCTCGGGCATACCTGCAAGCTTAAATAATCCACAAACTTCATCCACATAGATTAGATGTAAGTCGGGATGCAGTGTTCCGTCTCCTGTAAAAGGATTCTCAAGCAGTTTCTCTATCATACCCAAAGGAATTTCAAAACAAACATTTTTAGTAGGTGCAGTAGGTTGAGGAGCAACTCTTTGCTCTTCTGTTTGGGGTGAAGATACCCCGAACAAGCCCCTCAACGGATGATGAGCCAGAGTAACAAGTGATAGTAAATTTCAGCACAATATATAAATTTTTCCTTACCAAATTCCACTTACCAAAGGCGCTTCACTCCCCGGCAACGACACCAGAAAAGAGTCTTGATGACCCACAATTTTAGGGGATCTATCATAGTCCTTTCGATAAGTATGAGTGTCAAACCCAACGAGGAGCAGAAGAAAAAGATAGGCAATTTTCAGTAAGGTACTTTCTGCAAGCACTGAAATTATAGGTAACAAATAGTCTTGTGATAAGGTAATTGGTAGCAAGTAACAAAAGGTAAAAGTAAATAAGGTGCAGAAAGATGGCCCAATCCTTTTTGTAGCAAAGGACAAGCCCGGACAAACTCTTATATGGAGGAAAGCGCTACCGAGGACACATGGGAATTATCGTCAAGCTAGTGTTCATCACGATCATCTGATTCACGTTCGGTACTATGATAATTTGGTATGTGGGTAGACCGGTGCTTGGGTGTTGTCCTTACTTTGATAAGCCTCCCACTTATGATTAACCTCTATTGCAAGCATCCGCAACTACGAAATAAGTATTAATGTAAACCTAACCATAGCATGAAACAAGTGGATCCAAATCAGCCCCTTACGAAGCAACGCATAAACTACGGTTTAAGCTTCTGTCACTCTAGCAACCCATCATCTACTTATTAATTCCCAATGCCTTCCTCTAGGCCCAAATAAAGGTGAAGTGTCATGTAGTCGATGTTCACATGACACCACTAGAGGAGAGACAACATACATCTCATCAAAATGTCGAACGAATACCAAATTCACATGACTACTTATAGCAAGACTTCTCCCATGTCCTCGGGAACAAAAGTAACTACTCACAAGAATTGTTCATGATCAGAGGGGTATTAATATGCATAATGGATCTGAACATATGATCTTCAACCAAGTAAACCAACTAGCATCAACTACAAGGAGTAATCAACACTACTAGCAACCCACAGGTACCAATCTGAGGTTTTGATACAAAGATTGGATACAAGAGATGAACTAGGGTTTGAGAGGAGATGGTGCTGGTGAAGATGTTGATGAAGATAAACCTCCCCAAAATGGGAGAGTTGTTGGTCATGATGGCGGTGACGATTTCCCCCTCTCGGAGGGAAGTATCCCCGGCAGAACAGCTCTGCCGGAGCTCTAGATTGGTTTCCGCCAAGGTTCCACCTCGAGACGGCGGCGTCTGGTCCCGAAAGCCTCCTTCGGATATTTTCCAGGTCAAAACACCTCATATAGGAGAAGATGGGCATCGGGGGGCCATCTGGTGGCCCACGAGACATGGGGGCGCGCCCAGGGAGGGGGGCACACCCCCACCCTCGTGGACAGGTGGTGGCTGATAACCCACAAGTGTAGGGGATCCCAACAGTTTTCAAGGGTAAAGTATTCAACCCAAATTTATTGATTCGACACAAGGGGAGCCAAGGAATACTCTTAAGTATTAGCAGCTAAGTTGTCAATTCAACCACACCTGGAAACTTTGTATCTGCAGCAAGATAGTTTAGTAGCAAAGTAATATGATAGTGGCGGTATCGGCAATAAAAGTAACGGTAGTGTTTTTGTAACAGTAGCAGCGGAAAAGTAAATAAGCAAAACGCAATATGTGAAAAGCTCGTAAGCATTGGATCGGTGATGGGAAATTATGTCGGATGCAATTCATCATATAGAAGTTATAACCTAGGGTGACACAGAACTAGCTCCAGTTCATCAATGTAATGTAGGCATGTATTCCCAATATAGTCATACGTGCTTATGGAAAAGAACTTGCATGACATCTTTTGTCCTACCCTCCCATGGCAGTGGGGTCCTATTGGAAACTAAGGGATATTAAGGCCTCCTTTTAATAGAGTACCGTACCAAAGCATTAACACATAGTGAATACATGAACTCCTCAAACTAAGGTCATCACCGGGAGTGGTACCGATTATTGTCACTTCGGGGTTGCCTGATCATAACACATAGTAGGTGACTATAAACATGCAAGATAGGATCAAGAACACACATATATTCATGAAAACGTAATAGGTTCATATCTGAAATCATGGCACTCAGGCCCTAGTGACAAGCATTAAGCATAGCAAAGTCATAGCAACATCAATCTTAGAACATAGTGGATACTAGGGATCAAACCCTAACAAAACTAACTCGATTACATGATAGATCCCATCCAACCCATCACCGTCTAGCAAGCCTATGATGGAATTACTCAAGCACGGCGGTGAGCATCATGGAATTGGTGATGGAGGAAGGTTGATGATGATGATGATGGCGACGATCTCCACTCTCCGGAGCCCCGAACGGACTCCAGATCAGCCCAACCGAGAGAGATTAGGGCTTGGCAGCGGCTCCGTATCGTAAAATGCGATAATTCTTCCTCCCTGATTTTTTTATCCCCGAAAGTGAATATATAGGATCTGGGGATACGTCGGTGGAGCACCAGGGGGCCCACGAGGCAGGGGGCGCGCCCTAGGGGGGATGCGCTCCCACCCTCGTGGATAGGGTGTGGGCCCCATGGTATTTTTTATATTTTCCAAAATAATTCTCCGTTGATTTTTAGGTCATTCCGAGAACTTTTTATTTCTGCACAAAAACAACAACATATCAATTCTGGTGAAAACAGCGTCAGTCCGGGTTAGTTCCATTCAAATCATGCAAGTTAGAGTCCAAAACAAGGGCAAAAGTGTTTGGAAAAGTAGATACATTGGAGACGTATCAACTCCCCCAAGCTTAAACCTTTGCTTGTCCTCAAGCAATTCAGTTGATAAACTGAAAGTGATCAAGAAAAACTTTGACAAACTCTGTTTGCTCTTGTTGTTATAAATATGTAAGCCATCATTCGGTTTTTCAACAAGATCATGAACTAACCACATTCATAATAACTTTCAGGTCTCATGTCTACTCACATCAATGGCATAATCAACCAGCGAGCAATAATAATAAACCTTGGATGACAACACTTTCTCAAAACAATCATGATATGATATAATAAGAAGGTATGTCGCTAGCCCTTTCTGAGACCGCAAAATATAAATGCAGAGCACCTTCAGGGATCAAGGACTGACTAGACATTGTAATTCATGGTAAAAGAGATCCAGTCATGATCATACTCAATGCAAATTAATAGTAATACATGCAAATTACAGAGGTGCTCTCCTACTGGTGCCTTTTTTATAAGAGGATGATGACTCTGCATAAAAGTAAATAGAGAGGCCCTTCGCAGAGGGAAGCAGGGATTTCTAGAGGTGCCAGAGCTCGATTTTTAAATAGAGATGAATAAAATTTTGAGCGGTATACTTTCATTGTCAACATATGAACCAAGAATATCGATATCTCCCATGCTACGCACGTTATAGGCGGTTCCCAAACAGAATGGTAAAGTTTATACTTCCCCAACCACAAACAAGCACACTCCACGGCTAGCCTGAAACAAAGGGTACCGTCCAAACCAGCAACAGCCCTTGGGGAGTTTTGTTTAATTATTATGATTTTGAGCATGGGACTGGGCATCCCGGTTACCAGCCATTTTCTCGTGAATGATGAGCGGAGTCCACTCACCGTGAGAATAACCCACCTAGCATGGAAGATATAGACAACCCTAGTTGATACATGAGCTGTTTGACATAATTTCATTTGAAGGTTTAGAGTTTGGCACATACAAATTTACTTGGAACGGCAGGTAAATACCGCATATAGGAAGGTATGGTGGACTCATATGGAATAATTTTGGGGTTTATGGAAGTGGATGCACAAGCAGTATTCCCACTTAGTACATGTGAAGGCTAGAAAGAGACTGGGAAGCGACCAGCTAGAGAACAAAAACGATCATGAACATGCATTAAAATTAATCAACAATGAATGCAAGCATGAGTAGGATATAAATCACCATGAACATAAATATCATGGAGGCTATGTTGATTTGTTTCAACCACATGCGTGAACATGTGCCAAGTCAGACCACTTGAATCGTTCAAAGGAGAATACCACCCCATCATACCACATCACAACCATTTTAATATCATGTTGGCACGCAAGATAGACCATTATAAACTCTCAGCTAATTAAGCATGACATAAGCAGCTATGATCTCTAATTGTCATTGCAAACATGTTTCATTCATAACAAGCTGAATCAGGAATGATGAACTATCATATTTACAAAAACAAGAGATGTCGAGTTCATACCAGCTTTTCTCATCTCAATTAGTTCATCATATATCATCCTTATTGCCTTTCACTTGCACGACCGAACGGTGTGGATAATAATGATAGTGCACGTGCATTGGACTAAGCTGGAATCTGGGAGCATTTAATACAAGAGAGAAGACAAGGTAATATGGCTCAAGGTTAAATTAACAATAAAGCATATGAGAGCCACTCAGTATTTTAAATCATGGTCTTCTACTCTTAACCCCCAAAGAAAAGAAAAGAAACTATTTACACGGGAAAGCTCCCAACAAGCAAAAGAAGAACAGTAAATCTTTTTGGGTTTTCTTTTAATTGCTACTACAAGGAAAGTAAACTAGCTAGAAGCTACAACTAATTTTGTTTTTGTTTTTATTAAGGTTTTTCTAACACACAAGAAAAAGACTAAGAAAAAGAAATTAAACTAAACATGGATGGTACAATGAAAGAGTGTGAGCACCGACAACTAGAATAAGTGTGTGAACATGAATGTAAAGTCGGTGAGAAACACGTACTCCCCCAAGCTTAGGCTTTTGGCCTAAGTTGGTCTATTGCCAGTATTGGCTTGACGGATATCCAAAGTCGTAGTCGGGGTTGTACTGAGATGCAGCAACTACTGCATGCTGAGCTGCAGCTCGAAGGCGGGCTGCTTCCGTCATATTATAATACACATTTTCCTCGTCCATGGTTATAGTGTATCTCCCTTTTGCCTGAAAGTCAAACAAAGTAGGGGCAGGAAGAACAATAGGGATGGCATGATGCCTGTTAAAGATTAGTCCATATTTGAGGGATTGATCATCCCTCTCTATAAACCGGTGACTAGTCACAACATGGCAATCCAAACAAGCAGGAGGTAAAGGTTCATCATTCTCGTGCACATGCACACCAAGACGGCGGGCTATGCGAGTGGCATAAATCCCACCAAATAAATTTCCATGCATACCATTATGGTGTAACCTACGTGCAACAATGGCTCCCAAGTTATATTGTCTATCACCTAGTACAACACTCCTGAGAACACTAAGATCTAGGAGACACATGTGACAAGCCTCATCTTTACCATTTGTGCATCTACCAATAAAGAGGGCAAAGTAATGAATAGCAGGAAAATGGATGCTCCCTATGGTAGCCTGTGTGATTTCTCTAGATTCCCCCACTGTGATACTAGCAAGGAAATCTCTAAATTCAGATTTGCGAGGATCACCCATACTGCCCCACCGTGGGAGCTTACAAGCATCATTAAGATCCTCTAAATCCATGGTGTAAGATTTATCATACAGGTCAAACAGGACAGTGTGAGAATTACGTGAAGATGAAAATTTAAACCTTCTCACAAAGGTGTCAGTTAAGCCACGATATTGAGGGCACTTATCTTGTATGAAGCCCTCGAGGTCAGCGTTGCGCACATATGCGTAAAATTCATCCTTGATGCCAACCTGATCCATAAAGTCATCTGACGGCCATTCACAAGGCCGCGCGTCAGCATCCCTCGGTAGTTCATCGTCCGGCTCACGAAACGCGAGTCTCGGTTCTTGCTTCCTTGAAGAACCACCTTGGAAGTTTCTCCTATGCATTTTTCTAGAATTTTTTGAAATTTTTAGTAACTCAAAATTAAAGTTAACCAAACTCAAGAAGATTGATAGTAACAACTCCTACTAGTGCCTAGAGACAATATCATGCGTTAGAACTACCTGTGACCAAGAAAATTTGACATGCAAGCTCAAGAACAAGGTCACCACAACAGCAAAAAATTGCAATAAATAAAGCACTAGAACGAAAACTAATTGGACAAATGGAGGAGTCACATACCAAGGAACAATCTCCCCAAACAGTTTGGTGAATGGTGCTTTGAGCAAGGAGATCGAAAATGGCAGCAAGATGAGCTAGAACTCGGGTTTGAGATGGTTGGTGATTTTTTTGGGAGGAAGAAGAAGAGTATGGGTGCAGGAATAAGTGGAGGGGGGCCACGTGGGGCCCACGAGGCTGGGGGGCGCGCCCTGGGCCCTCGTGGCCAGGTGCTGGCTCCCCTCGCTGTGTGTTCTGTGCCATATTTTCTCAAATATTCTAGAAAAAATCATATTTCATTTTTGAGGCATTTGGAGAACTTTAATTTTTGGGGTATTTTTTTGTTGCACGGAAGAGTATGGAAACAGACAGAAAATACTATTTTTGTTTTATTTATCCTAATTAACAGAAAGTAAAAGAGGGTACAGAAGGTTGTGCTATCTAGATTCACCTATCTCATGCTCATCAAAAGTAATCCATTAACAAGGTTGATCAGGTCTTGTTAATAAACTCTTTCCGAATAACATGAAACCGGAGAATTTTCGAATAACACTAGGTTACCTCAATGGGGATATGTATGTCCCCAACAATTAGAATATCATATGTCTTCTTGATAGTAGGAAGAGGAAATTCAAAACCTCCAATAGTAATAGTTGAAATTTTTCCAATATAATTAATACTGTGGACCTGAGGTTGTTTCCTCGGAAAGTATACCGTATGCTCATTACCATTGACATGAAAAGTGACATTGCCTTTGTTGCAATCAATAACAGCCCCTACAATATTCAAAAATGGTCTACCAAGGATAATGGACATACTATCGTCCTCGGGAATATCAAGGATAACAAAGTCCGTTAGATTAGTAACATTTGCAACCACAACAGACACATCCTCACAAATACCGACTGGTATAGCAGCTGATTTATCAGCCATTTGCAAAGATATTTCAGTAGGTGTCAACTTACTCAAGTCAAGTCTACGACATAAAGAGAGGCATAACACTAACACCGGCTCCAAGATCACATAAAGCAGTTTTAACATAGTTTCTTTTAATGGAGCAGGGTATAGTAGGTACTCCTGGATCTCGTAGTTTCTTAGGTATTCCACCTTTAAAAGTGTAATTGGCAAGCATGGTGGAAATTTCTACTTCAGGTATCTTTCTTTTATTGGTAATAATATCTTTCATATACTTAGCGTAAGATTTGTTTTAAGTACATCAGTTAAACGCATACGCAAAAAGATAGGTCTAATCATTTCAACAAAGCGCTCAAAATCCTCCTCATCCATTTTTTTGGATGGTTTAGGGGAAAAATGCATGGGTTTCTGAACCCATGGTTCTCTTTCCTTACCGTGCTTCCTAGCAACAAAGTCTCTCTTATCATATCGTTGATTCTTTGGTTGTGGGTTATCAAGATGAACTGTTGGTTCAATCTCTACATCATTATCATTGCTGGGTTGAACATCATCATGAACATCATCATTAATATTATCACTAGGTTCACGTTCATTACCAGATTGTGTCTCAACATCAGAAACAGATATATCATTGGGATTCTCAGGTGTGTCAGCTACAGGTTCACTAGAAGCATGCAAAGTCCTATCATTTTTCTTTTTCTTCTTCTTAGAAGAACTAGGTGCATCTAAATTAGCTCTCTGAGAATCTTGCTCAATTCTCTTAGGGTGGCCTTCAGGGTACAGAGGTTCCTGAGTCATTTTACCACCTCTAGTAGCAACTCTAACAGCATAGTCATTATTCTTACCATTTAATTCATCGAGCAAATCATTCTGAGCCTTAAGTACTTGTTCTACTTGAGTGGTAACCATGGAAGCATGTTTACTAATGAGTTTCAGTTCACCTTTAACTCTAGACAAATAGTCACTCAAGCGTTCAATTATATAAGCACTATGTTGCAATTGTCTACCAACATAAGCATTGAAGTTTTCTTGTTTGACAATGAAATTTTCAAACTCATCTAAGCATTGGCTAGCAGACTTATAACGAGGAATATCACCTTCATCAAATCGATAAAGAGAATTTACCTTTACTACCTGTGTCGGGTTATCAAGACCATGTATTTCTTCAATAGGTGGTAAATTCTTAACATCTTCAGCTTTAATACCTATTTCTTTCATAGATTTCTTTGCCTCTTGCATATCTTCAGGACTGAGAAATAGAACACCTCTTTTCTTTGGAGTTGGCTTAGGGGCTGATTTAGGAAGTGTCCAATTATTTTCATTGGCCAACATATTATTCAATAGTAATTTAGCTTGATCAACTGTTCTTTCCCTGAAAACACAACCAACACAACTATCCAGGTGGTCTCTGGAAGCATCAGTTAGTCCATTATAAAATTCATCAAGTATATCATTCATCTCAAGAGGATGATCAGGCAAAGCATTAATGTCAGGACCCCGATCCTAAGTCACACCGATCTAGCTTGTAACACATCATATCACTTTGCGGCCTCACGTACGGTATCCCCACGGGTGCCACCTTACCTGGCCCGAGACCGTTTGCGCATTTTGGCACATGTATATGATAGTGTCGCTAGCATCCATATGATAGAGAACCCGGGCCGACATGGCTAGTTATAAACCAAAAGTGGCACTAAATTACAGAGACAGACATACATGACCCAGCAACGAACGCGTCGGTCATCAATGTACGAACCCAAGTCGTAGCATGCTACATGGACTTAAAGGAACAACACGTGTCATTTCCCCTAAGGGACAGACACATGAACGAAGAAGGACACATGCTGGCCAGCCTACGTGTTCCGGAGCAGTAGGAAGCTACCAAGGCTCAGTGGAAGCACTAGGAGGCATTTCCCTGTAAGATAGGCTACCAAGGGTAAACAACTAGGTGTCGGATCCCACACATATCAAACATTTCAATAACATACACACAATATGCTCAATATGTGCAAACACAACATTGCATTACAACAGAACTCTATGGCTCAAAGTACTTTATTTAAGAGGCTCCGAAGAGCCATACATAACATATTCATACAGGTAGGGGTAACATGACCCAACACTCAAGTCATACATGCATACAAGCACAAGCGGAATGTAACTTGTCTGAGTACAGACAACTTGGAAAGAAAACAGGCTTGGTGTAGCCTGACTATCTACAAGGCCCTTCACAAGCTCAGGATCTCCGTCTGGGTAGCAAGCTACTCGTCGACGTCAATGTCTATGTAGAACCCATCAGAAGGGGCAGGGTTCTCCTCTCCTACAGTTATTAAGAAAAACATGAGTACAAGGGTACTTAGCAAGACTTACAACAGAACCTATCATACATGCATCATTATCAACAAGGGTATTGGAGTTTATTGCAGCAAGCCAGCTTTGACGCTTGGCTAACCTATACTACAACTCTCAGCAGATTGCAAGATGAGACTACGCACACGAGTCCACTACTGACCACAACAATACACTACCGTGGATCCTCTTCCGTCATCCTACAGAAGGGCCATCCACAACACTCACACATGTCTTGAGACATTTAGGAGTAACCATTAACTTTTTATGAACTGTATAAGCAACCAAGTGGTCCTTAACCGCGAACAACGGCTATTAGAATAGATTGGTAACTCTGCCGGGGTATACTTCTTCACACATGTTTCCACCACTTAGCGTCTGCACACGACATGTGCTCGGCAGACTTCAAGCAAAAGTCGACGTGGGTGTAGACCACGACCTAACCAACCACTCAAGTCTCTAGTCCAGGTTTATCGCCTATTTGGGTTCCATCCGTGGGGAGATCCGGCAGGGGTGTCGCTCAAGGCCCCAAACGATGTGTACAGGGTTCCCGAGTCCCCAAACGGGCGATCGGTACACCCGGCCACGTACCTGCCGCGTCACAGCCCACCACGAGGGTCAACACTACGCACGACCTCTAGTAAACTACAAACACCAGAAACTAGTTGCAACTCCTGGACAGAAAACAAGGGCATTCAATAAGTCGAGCGGGGTCATATTTCAGGGCCCAATGTGTGGTAGTAGCTGATCATAAATCACACATACAGATCTCAGATCCTATGGACGGTTCCAATGAAACAACCCATCATGTACTCCTACATGGCCTTTCACCGATACCTTTACCAAGCATATTCCACACTTCACTCTCTTTACCAGGAATGATCATTTCACTCTGATCCATCACCCAGATGAACCAGACCTGACACAACTCTAAGCATAACAGGCAGCATAAACAAATAGCATGGTAGGAAACACAGCACATGGCTCAATCAACTCCTACACATACTAGTGGGTTTCAACTATTAACTGTGGCAATGAGAGGTCATGCAAAGGAATGGGGTTCAACTACAGCAGCAAGTAGCAATTCACACGTTGTTGCCTTAATGCCGTAAAAGCGAGCAGGAGCGAGAATATGGGTTTGTATCGGAATGATCAATGGGTTGCTTGCCTGACAGATTGGTTGTCGGGTACTGCTCTTCAGTTGGGTACGCGGATGTATCCTCGGGAGCAGGACCTACCATGGAGAACACCGGTAATACAATCAATATACCAACAAATGCAAAAATATGATGCATGCTCATGACGTGGCAAGATGAATGTGTTTTGGGCTAATGCAACTATAAACAGAAAGGTTTGAGCTCATTTGAATCAAAGATTCAAATTTATACCCAAACTATTATTATTTAAAGTTCATTATCATGTTTTGATGTGAACAACAAGGTTAACTTGCTTAAACATGCATGAAACCAGTACCAATGGAAATATTCGATTTTTCTGATCAATTTTCATATATAAAACTTTTCCATCTGAGCTACTTTTGAATTTATATGATTTTTAGAAGTTTAAAGCATTTTTTTTGGAATTTTCTGAATTGTTTTTAATCAAAATAATCCCAGAAAAGGCTTTACTGCGTCAGCATGACATCATGCTGACGTCAGCAGGTCAACAGGCCTGGTCCAGGTCAAACCTGACAGTGGGTCCCGCCTGTTAGTGTCATTAGTTTAACTAATTTAAATTATTGCTAACCCTAGCTTAATTAGCCGGTTGGGCCCCACCTGTCATTGACCCCAGGGGGTCAAACTAGGCCGACCGTGATCAAAGGGGGTCAAACTGACCGGCGTTTAGCTGCCGGCGAGGCCAGACGCGGCGGTGCAGTGCGGGTTTCGTGCTCCGACGACCAAAACGACGACAGAGCACATCTACGTGATGCAGGGAGTGAGCCGCGTCCAGTGGTGGTGGTGGTTGGCCTCGGGGTCGACGGAAACTGCGCCGGCAACAACCTTGGCGGCTGCCGGAGCTTGGGTGAGCTCGGGCTCGTTGCTAGGAGGCACGGCGAGGCGCGTGGAGTTGTGCGTTGGGCTCCTGGGGTGCGGTAAGGCTAGTGGACAGGGTGGCGCGGCCGTTGGGTGGCCGGAGTCTCGTCGGCGACGAGCTCCGCGGCAGTGCGTGCGGGTGAGCTTCGTGCAGTTGCTACAGGGATCGAGAGGGAGAACATAGAGGATTGGGAGGTGGCTAGGCTCATGGTGGTTGCGACGGAGCTGACGGCGAGGTCGGGGACGGTATGCTGCGACGGTGACGGCGGAGGTGATCTCCGGCGGTGGTCGATGAAGACGGGGTCGGTGGAGGCGGTGCAGAGCGTGCGAGCACTCGGGGCTCGGTCGAGGCGAAGTGGCGGACGATGGCGGAGCTCTCAAACACGGACGGGAGGCGAGGGGAGCACGACGGCTGCGGTGGTGCTCGTCGGTGCGGCGGCGAGCGCTTCGGCCATGGCGGAGGAGAGCTAAGGAGAGAGCGGGACGGGAAGTGGTCATGTCCAGGGGATTTGGGGCGCGACGTGGAGGTCGTCCAGCCCGTTCCACTGCGAAGCGGCAAGTAGGTGTCGCCGTGGCGAGCTCACGCTCGTCGGCGTCACCTCCCTGCCTGCCTGACGGGGACGAAGCAGCTGGCTGGCAAGAGCCAGCACAGTGCTGGTCCGCCAGGTGGGCCGGGGCGTGGGTTTGGCCAAGCAGGTAAGTTTCCTTTTGTTTCTGTTTTATTTTTATTGTTGTAGGTTTGTTCCATTATTTTAAATGCTTAGGCATCTCCAAAAATCACCAAACTTCACATGCCCACTATTTGGAATATATCCAGCACGGGACATTTTAGTTTGGGATTATTTGAGCATTTGAAATATTTTATAGTATTTAAATGCCCAAATGCAAATACAATATGAATTAATCTAGTGACCTTAGGATGTCCTAGAAAATTGTGCACCATTTTTGTCAGAGGTTTAAGACCAAGGCAAAGATGATGAACATTTTTGAAGGGCATTTTGGGTACATTGGAAAATATTTTATTAAACCCTAGTTGAAAGAAGAGGGGTGCTGGGGTTTCTGTCATCCCCATTTCAAGTTTCTGCAAAAAGTAAACATGATGCACATTCTAGCTAGTCCTAATGCAAGCACTTACTAGGGATGTGACAACTCACCCCCACTCAAAAGAATCTCGTCCCGAGATTCAGCTTCCTCCGGAAAAAGGGTGGGGTACTCAACTCGAAGACGATCCTCCCTTTCCCAAGTAGCTTCGTGATACGTCCAAAACGTATCTATAATTTCTGCTTGCTCCATGCCTCTTTTTGTGTGATATTGCTATGATATTTATGCACTTCCATACACTTTTGATCATATTTGGACTAACCTACTAATGGTTGCAAAAGTGCACAATGTTCTTGTTTTACACTTTATTGTGTAGGAATTACTTGGAAATTGACAAAAACGCAAAAGGAGTCGTATTGGAGTAGGACTCCGACTTTCCTGAAATCTGTCTGAGAACGGTTTTTAAAGATGGTCACGTTCCGGCCCGAAGACGAAGTCAAACGGAAAAAGTTTAGTTGCAAAAGTTGCGGGGAATTTTGAGAGGATGCTTCTGGATATAAAGTTCGTCCAAATCGGAGTCCGGACGGCCGAGAAAAGCCCGTTTTACTGAGGCCCAAAATCTGATGACGGGAATCCGAGAGTCTATATAAAGAGAGGAAACCTAGGTCACCAAGTGCCACGAATTTTCCTCCTCCCAAGCCGCCGTCTTGGAGGGGAGGACCAGCACCATTGCAGCACCATCCACAAGGAAGAAGGGGGGCAAAGGAGCCGCTGCCCCCTAGGGCCGCCGCCGCCCCGAGGGCCGCCGCCGCCGCCCCCAAGGGCCGCCGCCGCCGCCTCCGTGGCTGCCGCCGGCCGTCTCCTCCTCGCGGGGCTGCACCTCTCCATCAACACCATCATCAACCTCCTCCTCACCATGTCCATGCGTGAGTAGTCTCCTCCGGGGCTGAGGGCTTGTACGTGTAGCTATGTGGTTATCTCTCTCCCATGATGTGATCTTCGTTGTGATCATAGGCTATGTTAATCTAGGGTGATCCCATGATATTTCCCCTTCCTCTATGTATTGGATTGATGTACTCACTTGTCTTAATCTAGTATAATCTCCGAGACCAAGGTGACAGCGGTCTATTGGACATGGATTAGAAGAATATTTTCATGAGTGATTTCCTCTTTTGTGTGTTGATTGAAGATTGAGAGTCTCTTGGTGCTTGTCTTTGACTATCCTTTAGATATGTTGTGGTGATTGTGGTACTCTCTTTGGATGGCCGCGGTGACATTGAGAAATCCATAGATTGAGAACTACGAACTTTGAGGTGTGCTTTTGTAGCCCTACATAATTCTCGTCCTCTCTTGACCACAAAGGAATGACCTCCGGGTGCGTCTCCATTGCATGTTTTATGGGAAATATCATGTGATTCGATTATGTTAATTTTGTTGGGAGTTGCCACTAGTGAAAGTATGAAGCCTAGGCCTTGTTTCCACCATTGCAATACCATTTGTGCTCACGTTTACCACTTGTTTGCTTCCTGCACTTTTTATTACAGATTTATATTACTTTGTTTTGCCATCCATATCACTTGCCATTTAACATCTCTTCGCCGAACTAGTGCACCTATACATCTGACAAGTGTATTAGGTGTGTTGGGGACACAAGAGACTTCTTGTATCTTGATTGCAGGGTTGCTTGAAAGGGGTACGTTCAACCTCCACTTCCCTGAGTTCGATAAACCTTGGGTTACTCACTTAAGGGAAATTTGCTGCTGTCCTACAAACCTCTGCTCTTGGAGGCCCAACACTGTCTACAAGAATAGAAGCGCGTGTAGACATCAAGCTATTTCTGGCGCCGTTGCCGGGGAAGTGAGGTAAGTGAAGGTACCTTCTCTAGATCTTGCAATTAAATCTTTTTGTTTCTTGTTTTTATTTCACTAGTCATGTTTATGGAAAACCGCAATCTTAGTTCGCTGCTTGGGGAAGGCCGGTTTACCACACCCGTGGTAGAGAAGTCTCCTCCACCTACTGAATGTATCCCATTCAAAATACCACTTAGGGTAATTGAAATAATTATGAATGATTGTTATGATGGGACAGTCAATCCTAGTATTCATTTGTTGAAACTTACAGAACTTTGTGAGTTGTTTAAGATTTCAGGTTTGACAAGAGATGGAGTCATGAGGAAATTATTTGCCTTGTCCCTGAAAGGAAAAGCATTGGAATGGTATAGGCTACTAGATGACTCTCACCTGCTGAATTGGGAAGAGATCCAGTCTCTCTTTTACTCCAAGTTTTATCCTCTTCATGAAATCCATGAGAATAGGAATTATGTTTATAATTTCTATCCTCATGACGGAGAGAGCATAGCTTAAGCTTGGGGGAGACTGAAAACGTTAATGCTAAAATGTCCTAACCATGGGCTCCCCAAAGATATGATTATTACTAATTTCTATGCGAGGCTCTCTCGACAGGATAAAGATTTGCTCGATGCTTCCTCGATGGGTTCTTTCACAAACGAAAAAATTGATGCTAAATGGGAACTCCTTGAAAGAATTCAACGCAACACTGAAGATTGGGAGATCGACAAAGGTAAAGAGTCAGGTATAATTTATGAGTATGATTGCATTAAGTCCTTTGTTGAAACTACAAGTTTTAATAAGTTTAGTGCTAAGTTTGGACTTGATTCTCAACTCCTTGTTGATTTCCTCAAATCTTTTGCTTCACATCTTAATATGCCTAAGGAGGATTGGATCAAGCATCATGAACCTTTTAAAGAGAATTGCAAAGAAAATGAAATTGTTCATGATGATTGCAACATGCATGATCCAATTCCTAAAAATGAAATTTTATATAAGCATGTTAATTTTTGTGGAGTGGATAGACCTTGTGAAAGGCCTATGATTGAAGAAGAGAAGTATTGTAAGCAACATAAGCATGAAAGAACAATCACATGGGTCAGAGATTTAAATGAAATTGCTAGAGAATTGTGTGACCTTTATCCTTTTACTTGTGAACTTTGCTGTATAGAGGGTCACTTTAATTTTCAATGCATGCACTTTCAAAACATAACTGTTAACCAGTTGTGTGACAACATGATCACCTCTGATCTTTATGATGAGCTTATGTTATTTTTGATGTGTGAGGAGTTATCAGAAAAGACTTCTTGGCTAGATGTTAATGCCATAGGAATAAAAAACACTTTGCAAAATTGCCATCTCTATTGTGTTGTTAATTGCCATGAAAATGATTACATAAGTAAGATTAGAAAGGAGGGAACTTTACCAAAGTATAAAAATGTCTCTTATATTTCTGCTAATAAAAAGGAGAGTTTCTCCCAAGTTTCCCCTATTGTTTCTAATGATAAACCAGGATATGTGGAGAAGCTTCATCTCCAACCACTCCCTCCTAAGGTGAAGAAGAAGAAAAAGAAGAGGAGGAGGAAGAGGAGCAAGAAGGAAGAAGAATGGGTATCAACCTGGCCTCAGCATATTCCTCCCATCAACTTTTATCCTAACGGTTGTAAGTTTAAAGAAGAAGGTGAAGTTTATTGCCTTAATTATCATCTTGATGATACGTCCGTAGGTACTATTGAAAATGATTTTGATTATGATATGCATGTTACTTATTGTGATTGGGAAAATGATGATAATGCTACTTATGATCTTGAAAATCTTTTTGGTACCAACTCTGAAAGTGATGATATGGAAAGCTCTAAGCTTGGGGATGATAGGATTGCAAATCCTTTACCCACTAGTGATGTGATAATTGATAATTCTTTTGCTAGTAAGAATAAAGACAACATGTTTACAAATATAGTTGCTAGCAATGATAATGCTCTTCTCTACTATGATGATGTTATAACTCCAATCTATAGTGATTATAAAGGTACCTATGACATAAGGAGAAATTATCCTTATGAAACTTGTCATAATCATGGAGGGAATTACTCCCTTGTTGAACACCATCTTCCTAATACACAATTAATCTATAGTGTTCAAGTTGTTTATGATAGTCCTACTCCCACTATTACCAATGAGAAAGATTATGCTTATGTGGAGAGTAAGAGTACCTTTTTGCATGTGGATCATGGTAACAATGCTTTATGTGATGCTTATATTGTTGAGTTTATTCGTGATCCCACTGAAAATTATTATGAGAAGGGAACATATGCTTATAGATGTTTCAATAATATCAAGTTCCCTCTCTTTATGTTGAAGGTTTTGAAGCTGCACTTGTTTTGTCTTCCTATGCTTATTGCTTTGTGCTTCAATGAATTATTCTATTGCAATATTCCTATGCATAGGAAGCATGTTAGGCTTAAATGTGTTTGGTATTTGCTTCTTGATGCTCTCTTTTGTTCTTCAGCTCTTATTCCTACGAGAGCATCATTAAATTCTTAAGCCTATCTTTATGGCTATAAAGAAAGAGCTCTAGGGAGACAACCCTTGTTATCTTTGCTTTCAATTTGTTCTTTCAGTTTTTAGTGGTCTTGATGTTTGTTACTACTGTAGCAACATCATTGTATCTTTATTTTTCAGCTTTGTGCCAAGTTTAGCTTCCGATTGCAAGAAAGTTCAAAAGTTGTGACGTGCTGTCTAGGAAACAGATTCTGTCCTTGGACAGAAAAATTCGTATAAAATCACGAGATCATCTTTTTGGTCTGAATTTTTTCGACAGCGTGCTCTATACAATTGGCTTTCGGGCATCTGTTCTGAGTTTTTTGATTTGAGTTGCAGAAATGCCCCGGAAAAATTATTTACTACCTGGTGGTCTGTTTTTCACAGATTCTTTCCTGTTTAGCCTTTCCTTCGTTTTGCAAACCTCGAGCTTGCTTTTTCTTTGCAAAAACTTTTTGGCAATCTTGAGAAATAGTAGGCCTTCAAGATTATCTTTATTTCCAGCAAGGAAAAATTATTTTATTATGGGTACTAACCTCGCTAATCAGATTATGATGAGTTATGTATGAAGGGAGTTTTCAAGTGTGCGAGGGAAGATGATAAAAAGATTCAGGAGTGTCAAACGCTCAAGTTTGGGGATGCCCCCGTGCATCCCCAAGAAATATTCAAGAAGACTCAAGCGTCTAAGCTTGGGGATGCCCCCGTGCATCTCCTTCTCCATCAACAATTATCAGTTCGTCTTTCGTTCCACTATATTTTAATCACTTCATGTGTTATGTGCTATGCTTGGAGCGTCTTGCTCTTAGTTTCCTTTTTAGTTTTCTTTAGCTTTGCTTGCTGTTCATAACAAGTTGGATTCTAGCCTTCATCGTTTGGGAGAGAAACACGCTCCACTCCATTGTAGAACACAACATAGGCTTGCATGCGTATCTTCTTGTGTGTGTTCTTTATCTTTTCATAGCTGCTGTCATGCTTAGCTCTTAGTTTTCATGCTTATCTTTTTAAGAGCTTTTGTTTAGTTGGTTGCTGGAACTCTCTTGAGTTATCATGCTTATCTTGTTAAGAGAGTTGGCTTCTGTTGCACTGGTTGATATGTCTATGATAAAAATGCTATGTGCATAATGATGCTTAGTAGTTCATGTTTTCTTATGGTTAGTCTCAAATAGCTGGGGGTTCTTAATGTGTTATTGAAGTACCAACATGATTTGTTTGCCTATGATGTGGTATGGTTTAGTGATATCTTCCTCCAAGAATTTATTTTGATTGACTTGGCATATGCTCACGCATATTTAAGACTGTAAAGAAAGTCTATCAAGCCTTGATGATCTTTAATTTCTAAGTAGCGATATAACTTCCATGCCCGATTCAATGTTGCTTTGTCACTCTGCATGATTATGGCCGTCATTGCTCTCTTAGTTGGTCGCTCCCAGTCTTTTGCTAACCTTCGCCTGTACTAAGCGGACTGACTGCTTGTGCATCCAAAATTCTTTAAACCAGTTATGCCATATGAGTCCACCATACCTTCCTATACATGGTATTTACCTGCCATTCCTAAAGAAGACTTTCATGTACCATCTCGAAATTAATCAAAAAAGCATTTCTCTTTTGTGCCTCTGTTTTAGCTCATGAGGAAGTAGTAGTTAATTCATGATCTTTTTAAGTTGGACAAGCTTCACCCCGGGATTGCAAGTCTAATGTGCAAACCCTTAATACGAGAAGGAACTGGCATAGAGTGTGATACGTCCAAAACGTATCTATAATTTCTGCTTGCTCCATACCACTTTTGGGTGATATTGCTATGATATTCATACACTTCCATATTTGCTCCATGCCAGGCCGCGCCGGGGGGGCGCCTGGGCCCCCCGAGCCCCGTCTGGTGCCCCCCTTTGGCATATATTTAGAGCTTCCTTCGAAACCCTCGGGAGGGGAACTCTTTTTCGCGATCTCATCTCTGTACCGCCGCCGCCGCCGCTTCCAAGATCGGGAGCACCAGGAGAACTCTCCCCGGCACCCTGCCGGAGGGGAGGATCACCATCGGGAGCCTCTCCACCACCATGGACGCCTCCCGGATGAGTTGTGAGTAGTCTCCCTTGGACCATGAGTCCATGACCAGTAGCTATGTGATGTTCTCCTCCCATTCTTGTGCTTCACTAATTAGTCCTCGTGAGCTGCCCTACATGATCGAGGCACAGATGTAATCCTTATGCTGTTGCTATGATGAGTTTGCTGGGATCCGATGGATTATGAGATTATGTTCAGATTGATCTTGAGTAATATATTTGATCTACCTCTTTTATATTTATGTTCATAAGTAATTCTTGCATGTTCTCCGTTGTTATTTATTGCTTTGGCCAAGTAATACGTAGTGACTCCAAGAGGGAAAGTTATGCTCGATTGTGGGTTCATGCCCCTCGATGACTAGCTTGAGTGACAGAAACATGAGTCTAGGGGATGTGCTGTTGCCACAAGGGGGAAAACAACGGTGCTTGTGCCCGCGGGTGCAAGGATTGTTTACTTTACGCAAAGTTCTTTTAATGCAGTTGTCTGTTGCTTTGTGTTTACACTATGGGTGGGGCTCGCAACTTAATACCAGCGAGATGTTCCAGATAGATATCTCAAGGTGGATGATTAGTAGTAGATATTGATGGATTTCGGTCTACTTACTTTGGCGTACCGCCCATGCTTTGAACCTCAACCTTTCTTGCAATGTAGTCAGCATTGGTTTGCGTCCGTGGTCCTGTCAATTGCCCAGCTGTAATTCGTTTACCTCACATAGCTGTTTTATCGTCTTTTGGGAGAGAGACATCACTAGTGAACATCATGAGACTCCGGTCCATATTACCATCATCGATCACATCCGCTATTTACTTTTCGCTATTATTTACTATTGCAAACATTATCTATCACTACTATCATTTGCGTTTAATCCTTTGTGAACTACAAGGCCGGAGGGATTGACAACCTCTCTGTACTCGTTGGGAGCAAAGTTATTTGTATCTGTGTGCAGGTCCACGTTGACTGCTAATATCTGGCGCCGTAGCAGTTAACACCTACTTGTTGAACCTAGGAATCTCTGGGGATTCGATCCTTGGCATCTTTGCTAAGGGAAAAACTTCCACAACACTGCATCTTACACCTTCCACTTGGGGTAACCAACGAGGGGTTAGAGACCCATCAAGGAGTTTTTCTGGCGCCGTTGCCTGGGACACCACTCTTCAGGATAGGGGAGTTGCACGCTATCTTTTACCTTTGCTTTTTAGTCTTGTTAGTTTACCTTTTAGTTTTTGCTTTAGTACTTTTTATCGAAAATCACAAAAATAGTTATCTTGCTTGCTTGCTACTATGGGTTCCACCGAGAACACCAAGTTGTGTGACTTCACTAGTCACAACAATGATGACTTTATCAGCACACCTATCACTACACCTGCCACTTCAGCACCTTCATATGAAATTAAACCTGCTTTACTGAACTTAGTTATGAGAGAACAATTCTCCGGTGCTGGAGATGATGCTGCTTTACACTTAAACAACTTTGTTGAACTTGGTGATATGCAAAAGTACCAAGAAATAGATGGTAATATTGTTAAGCTTAAGCTTTTTCCTTTCTCCTTGAGAGGAGGAGCTAAAATTTGTTTTCAGTCGTTGCCTAGAAATAGCATAGATTCATGGGACAAGTGCAAAGATGCTTTTATCGGAAAATACTATCCACCTGCTAAAATTATCCAACTTAGAAGTAACATAATGAATTTTAAACAATTGGATAATGAACACGTTGCCCAAGCTTGGGAACGTATGAAATCTCTTATCAAGAACTGCCCTACTCATGGTTTGACTAGTTGGATGGTTATCCAAACTTTTTATGCAGGCTTGAACTTTACCTCGCGGAACTTGTTAGATTCGGCCGCGGGAGGAACTTTTATGTCAACTACACTTGGTGCTGCCACGAAGCTTCTCGATGAGATGATGACCAACTATTCCCAATGGCACACCGAATGCGCTCCAACAGGTAGGAAGGTAAACTCCGTCGAGGAGATTTCCTCCTCAAATGAAAAAGTTGACTTGATCATGTCTCTACTTTCGAAGCAATCTTCTGTTGATCCTCGTTATGATCCTTTAGATTCTGTGATTGCCGATGCTTATAGGAGTAACTTTGGTAGTAATCCTAGACCGTTCCCCTCTAACTCTTATGGGAACAATAATGCTTATCATAGTACCAAGAACTCCACTACTGAACTAGAGACTATGCTTAAGGATTTCATCACTACCCAAAAAGCCTTTAATAAGAGTGTAGAAGAAAAACTACATAAACTAGATGATCTCTCTTTGAAGGTAGACCACTTAGCCAATGAGATAGAATTGCTTAAAATTGAAACTTCTCCTCTTGAGGAGAGGAAGGTCACTCCTATTAATGCTACTCAGGTGCAAATTAATGAAAATATTAGGATGATGGCTAAACTTAAAGAAAGATGGGCTAGAGAAAGGGAGGAAGAATATAGAATTAAGAGCCTTCCTACCCACCACACTGTTGCTACTATCCTAGTTGTTGAGGATATCCAAACTCTTAGCACCCAATGTACTCCTGGTCCCATTGGACCTATTAATGGTGATGCTATGACTATAGAAACTACCAAACAGGTGAACCTTAAGGACACCACTACCACTTTACTTGATGCTCGTGACCTTGATTTTGATAATTGCACTCTTACCGAAGTTATTGATTTCCTTCACAAGATGTCTAGAGACCCCCGCACTAGCACGCTTAACCTTGCCTTCACAGAGCATATCACTAATGCTCTCATCAAAGCTAGGGAGGAGAAACTTAGAGTAGAAGCCTCCATACCTAGAAAGCTAGAAGATGGTTGGGATCCTATGATAAAAATTAAATTGAATGACTTCTCTTGTTATGCATTATGTGATGTTGGAGCTAGTACCTCTGTTATGCCCAAAAGAATATATGATATGCTTAAATTGAAACCTTATGATTCTTGTTCTTTTGGTGTTCGTCTCGTTGATTCTTCCATAAAGAAACCTTTGGGGAGGATCGACGATGTTCTTATTGTTGTCAATGATAATTACGTTCCCGTTGATTTTACTATTATGGATATTGAATGTGATCCTTCATGTCCAATTATTTTGGGACGTCCCTTTTTACGCACCGTTGGTGCTATCATTGACATGAAAGAGGGTAACATAAAATTTCAGTTTCCTCTCAAGAAAGGGATGGAACACTTCCCTCGAAAGAAGATCAAGTTACCTTTTGAGTCCGTTGTACGGGCTAGCTATTCTTTTACTCTTGATAAAACTTGATCTATATGCATTATGCCTAGCTTAAAGGCATAAAAGAAAGCGCTTTTGGGAGGCAGCCCACATGAATAAATTTTTTCCTTTTGTTGTGTCTTGATGTTGTTTACTACAGTAGCATCATCATTGTATCTTTGCTTTTCATATTTGTGCCAAGTATAGCCTCTGATTGCTAGAAAGTTCAAAAGTTGTGAGGTGCTGTCCAGGAAACAGATTCTGTCCTTGGATAGAAAAATTCATATAAAATCACCAGTTCATCTTTTTGGTCTGAATTTTTTCGACAGCGTTCTCTATATAATTTTCTTTCGTGCGTCTGTTCTGAGTTTTTTTATTTGAGTTGCAGAAGTATCCCGAACAAACCAATTACTACCTGCTGTTCTGTTTTTCACAGATTCTGTCCTGTTTTGCCTTTCCTTCATTTTGCAAATCAAGAGCTTGCTTTTTCTTTGCAAAAAACCTTTTGGCAATCTTGAGAAACAGTAGAACTTCAAGAATATCTTTATTTCCAGCAAGGTGCAATTATTTTATTAAGGGTACTAACCTCGCTAATCAGATTATGATGAGTTATGTATGAAGGGAGTTTTCAAGTGTGCGAGGGAAGATGATAAAAAGATTCAGGAGTGTCAAGCGCTCAAGCTTGGGGATGCCCCCGTGCACCCCCAAGAAATATTCAAGGAGACTCAAGCGTCTAAGCTTGGGGATGCCCCTGTGCATCCCCTTCTCCATCAACATTATCAGTTCGTCTTTCGTTCCGCTATATTTTTATCACTTCATGTGTTATGTGCTATGCTTGGAGCGTCTTGCTTTTAGTTTTCTTTTTAGTTTTTCATAACGAGTCGGAACTCAGCTTTCTTTATGTGGGAGAAAAACACGCTCCACTTCTACCTAGAACATAACATAGAATTTTCATGTCTATCTTTGCTGTGTGTGTTCTTTGTCTTTTAATAGCTACTATCATGCTCTGCTCTTAGTATTCATGCTTATCTTTTCAAAGAGCTTTTGTTTAGTTGGTTGCTTGAACTCTCTTTAATTATCATGTTCACCTTATTAAGAGAGTTTGCTTCCATTGCATTGGTTAATATGTCTATGATAAAGATGCTACGTGCATAATGGCGCTTAGTAGTTCAGGTTTTCTTATGGTTAATCTCAAATAGCTGGGGGATTCCCAATGTGTTATTGGAGTACCAACTTGATTTGTTTGCCTATGATGTGGTATGGTTTAGTAATATCTTCCTTCGAGAATTTATTTTGATTGACTTGGCGTATGCACACGCATATTCAAGACTGTAAAGAATGTCTGTCAAGCCTTGATGATCTTTTATTTCTGAGTAGCGATATAACTTCCATGCCTGATTCAATATTGCTTTGTCGCTCTGCATGATTATGACAGTCATTGCTCTCTTAGTTGGTCGCTCCCAGTCTTTTGCTAACCTCCACCTGTACTAAGCGAACTAACTTTGCAATACATAGCTCATGGGAAAGTAGCCTAAAAACTATTGTGGTAAAGAATATGTTGCCTATGTATCTTATTTCTTATAAGTTGCTTGCTGAGCGGTAACCATGTTTCTAGGGACGCCATCAACTGTCACACTTTTGTTGAATATCATGTGAGTTGCTATGCATGTTCGTCTTGTCTGAAGTAAGGGTGATTTGCCATGGGTTGAATGAGTATGCATATTGTTAGAGAAGAACATTGGGCCGCCAACCAAAGCCATGTATCATGGTGGAAGTTTTAGCTTGGACATTAATCCTCAATCTCTTATGAGAATATGCTTATGCATTGAAGAGGAGTCCATTATCTATTTTCTATGTTGTCCCGGTATGGATGTCCTCAAGTTGAGATCTATCAAAAACGAGAAATCAAATGCGATTTATCTCCTTGGACCTTTGTACAGGTGGCATAGAGGTACCCCTTTGTGACACTTGGTTGAAACATATGTAATGCAATGATAACCCATGGAAATCCGAGCTAATTAGGACAAGGTGCGAGCACTATTGGTATACGATGCATGAGGCTTGCAACTTATAGGATGTCTTATGCATGACAAATATGAAGTACTACTACCGTTGACAAAATTGCTTCTATGTTTTCAAAATAAAAAGCTCTAGCACATAACCATTCTTTTACTTTTATGTTAAAGCACCAACTACTGAGAGCATGATTGTCATTCTGAGTGTAATGTGCATTGTCCCAAAGTAGCATTGTCTTTTGCATGATTGTGATATCGTTTATTCTGAAATCATTGTATCTAGTCATCACTTAAACCTTGAAGGTGCCCCTGCATTTATGTTTTGCTTCACTAAATGGGGCAAGCTAGATATCACTTTATCATATTTGCACATCATGTTCATTGCAAATCTTTTTGATGTTCAGTTTCATATTGTAAAACTTTTAGTCATTTGTGATTTTCTCATGAGGCAACTTAATTACTATAGAATCATTGTCTCAGTAAGCTTTTGTCATATGACTATGAAAAAGTCCTATATGGTTAATAGCATGTCACCACAGAAATAATTCTTGTTATCATTTACCTACTCGAGGACGAGCAGGAATTAAGCTTGGGGATGTTGATACGTCCAAAACGTATCTATAATTTCTGCTTGCTCCATGCCACTTTTGGGTGATATTGCTATGATATTCATACACTTCCATACACTTTTGATCATATTTGGACTAACCTACTAATCCAGTGCACCCCAGTGCCAGTTTCTGTTTTCGGCTGTTTTTGTATTTCAGGTTTTCACGTTACGAGAACTGCCAGGAAAAATCCAGAAAAATTATATAAAAAATCAGCGTTCCGGAAACTTCCTTGCGCCCGAAGGACAGCCGGGGGGGCCACCAGGGCTCCAGGCGCCCTGGCGGC
>LR738709.1:73612804-73650342 GCA_902687465.1 Secale cereale
GTGCCCCCCTTTGGCATATATTTAGATCTTCCTTCGAAACCCTCGGGACGGGAACTCTTTTTCGCGATCTCATCTCTGTTCCGCCGCCGCCGCCACTTCCAAGATCGGGAGCAGCAGGAGAACTCTCCCCGGCACCCTGCCGGAGGGGAGGATCACCATCGGGAGCCTCTCCACCACCATGGACGCCTCCCGGATGAGTTGTGAGTAGTCTCCCTTGGACCATGAGTCCATGACCAGTAGCTATGTGATGTTCTCCTCCCGTTCTTGTGCTTCACTAATTAGTCCTCGTGAGCTGCCCTACATGATCGAGGCAGAGATGTAATCCTTATGCTGTTGCTATGATGAGTTTGCTGGGATCCGATGGATTATGAGATTATGTTCAGATTGATCTTGAGTAATATATTTGATCTACCTCTTTTATATTTATGTTCATAAGTAATTCTTGCATGTTCTCCGTTGTTATTTATTGCTTTGGCCAAGTAATACGTAGTGACTCCAAGAGGGAACGTTATGCTCGATTGTGGGTTCATGCCCCTCGATGACTAGCTTGAGTGACAGAAACATGAGTCTAGGGGATGTGCTGTTGCCACAAGGGGGAAAACAATGGTGCTTGTGCCCGCGGGTGCAAGGATTGTTTACTTTACGCAAAGTTCTTTTAATGCAGTTGTCTGTTGCTTTGAGTTTACACTATGGGTGGGGCTTGCAACTTAATACCAGCGAGATGTTCTGGATAGATATCTCAAGGTGGATGATTAGTAGTAGATATTGATGGATTTCGGTCTACTTACTTTGGCGTACCGCCCATGCTTTGAACCTCAACCTTTCTTGCAATGTAGTCAGCATTGGTTTGCGTTTGTGGTCCTGTCAATTGCCCAGCTGTAATTCGTTTACCTCACATAGCTGTTTTATCGTCTTTTGGGAGAGAGACATCACTAGTGAACATCATGAGACTCCGGTCCATATTACTATCATTGATCACATCCGCTATTTACTTTTCGCTATTATTTACTATTGCAAACATTATCTATCACTACTATCATTTGCGTTTAATCCTTTGTGAACTACAAGGCCGGAGGGATTGACAACCTCTCTGTACTCGTTGGGAGCAAAGTTATTTGTATCTGTGTGCAGGTCCACGTTGACTGCTAATATCTGGCGCCGTAGTAGTTGACACCTACTTGTTGAACCTAGCAGTCTGAGTGCGCCCGGCTCATTAAAAAAATAATACAACAAACAAACCCTCCTTCACGCTTTGTTCATGAGAAATCAGAAAACTTTGGCAGTGGTAAACAAAGGAGATTAAGAGGATGTGATCGTCCTCATGCGGGAGCCGTTCCTCGAAACTTGTCCAGCTCGAGAAGTAATTGAGTTATCTGCTAGCATTCGTTGACGAAATATGCATATTCTAAAAAAATAATTATTACTTCTGTTTTTAAAAACCAAGAGCTCTGGTACATGTTTAGTTTTTGTTTCCGACCACGGGTTTTCAACCTTGCCATCAAAAGCCACGGTTCGAGAGTCTCCACCTTCTTTAAAGCACCAACTATTGTGAGCATGATTGTCATTCTGAGTGTAATGTGCATTTTCCCAAAGTACCATTGTCTTTTGCATGATTATGATATCGTTTATTCTGAAATCATTGTATCTAGTCGTCACTTAAACTTTGGAGGTGCCCCTGCATTTATGTTTGCTTCACTAAAGGGGGCAAGCGAGGTACCACTTTATCATATTTGCACACCATGCTCACTACAAATCTATTGAGTGTTTCAGTATCATATTGTAAAACTTTCAGTTCTTTGTGATTTTCTCATGAGGCAACTTAATTACTACAGATTCATTATCTCAGTAAGCATTTGTCATGTGACTGAAAAGTCCTTATATGGTTAATAGCATGTCACCACAGAAATTATGCTTGTTATCATTTACCTACTCGAGGACGAGCAGGAATTAAGCTTGGGGATGTTGATACGTCCAAAACGTATCTATAATTTCTGCTTGCTCCATGCCTCTTTTTTGTGTGATATTGCTATGATATTTATGCACTTCCATACACTTTTGATCATATTTGGACTAACCTACTAATGGTTGCAAAAGTGCACAATGTTCTTGTTTTACACTTTATTGTGTAGGAATTACTTGGAAATTGACAAAAACGCAAAAGGAGTCGTATTGGAGTAGGACTCTGACTTTCCTGAAATCTGTCTGAGAACGTTTTTTAAAGATGGTCACGTTCCGGCCCGAACACGACGTCAAACGGAAAAAGTCTAGTTGCGAAAGTTGTGGGGAATTTCGAGAGAATGCTTCTGGATATAAAATTTGTCCAAACCGGGGTCCGGACAGCCGAGAAAAGCCCGTTTTACTGAGGCCCAAAATCTGATGACGGGAATCCGAGAGTCTATATAAAGAGAGGAAACCTAGGTCACCAAGTGCCACGAATTTTCCTCCTCCCAAGCCGCCGTCTTGGAGGGGAGGACCAGCACCATTGCAGCACCATCCACAAGGAAGAAGGGGGGCCAAGGAGCCGCCGCCGCCGCCGCCGCCCCCAAGGGCCGCCGCCGCCGCCTCATTGGCTGCCGCCGGCCGTCTCCTCCTCGCGGGGCTGCACCTCTCCATCAACACCATCATCAACCTCCTCCTCACCATGTCCATGCGCGAGTAGTCTCCTCCGGGGCTGAGGGCTTGTACGTGTAGCTATGTGGTTATCTCTCTCTCCCATGATGTGATCTTCGTTGTGATCATAGGCTATGTTAATCTAGGGTGATCCCATGATATTTCTCCTTCCTCTGTGTATTGGATTGATGTACTCACTTGTCTTTATCTAGTATAATCCCCGAGACCAAGGTGACAGCGGTCTATTGGACATGGATTAGAATAATATTTTCATGAGTGATTTCCTCTTTTGTGTGTTGATTGAAGATTGAGAGTCTCTTGGTGCTTGTCTTTGACTATCCTTTAAATATGTTGTGGTGATTGTGGTACTCTCTTTGGATGGCCGCGGTGACATTGGGAAATCCATAGATTGAGAACTACGAACTTTGAGGTGTGCTTTTGTAGCCCTACGTAATTCTCGTCCTCTCTTGACCACAAAGGAATGACCTCCGGGTGCGTCTCCATTGCATGTTTTATGGGAAATATCATGTGATTCGATTATGTTAATGTTGTTGTTAGTTGCCACTAGTGAAAGTATGAAGCCTAGGCCTTGTTTCCACCATTGCAATACCATTTGTGCTCACGTTTACCACTTGTTTGCTTGCTGCACTTTTTATTACAGATTTATATTACTTTGTTTTGCCATCCATATCACTTGCCATTTAACATCTCTTCGCCGAACTAGTGCACCTATACATCTGACAAGTGTATTAGGTGTGTTGGGGACACAAGAGACTTCTTGTATCTTGATTGCAGGGTTGCTTGAAAGGGGTACGTTCAACCTCCACTTCCCTGAGTTCGATAAACCTTGGGTTACTCACTTAAGGGAAATTTGCTGCTGTCCTACAAACCTCTGCTCTTGTAGGCCCAACACTGTCTACAAGAATAGAAGCGTGTGTAGACATCACTTCGTTCTCGGAATGGTGTGACCATTGAACCTTGAGAAACATGATATTATGACGTGGAGTGGTACGCTCGGTTTGATCAAGAATATGGACGGGGTATTCTCGATATGTGAGATTGTCCTCGAGATCAAGCATTTCGTGGTCCACTCCGCGGATAGGATCCGAGAAGCAACGCCTGAGTTGAGAGACGTGGAAGACATCATGAACTCTGGAAAGTTGCGGAGGTAGTTCCAGTTGGTAGGCAACTTCTCCTTGTTTGGGAAGAATGCGAAAAGGACCGATGTAACGAGGAGCCAATTTGCCTTTGATACGGAAGCGATGGGTTCCCTTAAGAGGAGTAACCCGAAGGTAAGCCTTATCGCCGACTTCGTAAGTCACAGCCTTATGATGACTATCATATTGGATCTTCTGGCGAGACTGGGCTGTTTTCAATTTCTCACGAACGATGCGAACTTGATCTTCTGCTTCCTGGATCATATCCGGACCAAAGAATTGTCTTTCCCCGGTTTGTGACCACTTAAGAGGCGTTCGACACCTTCGTCCATACAGAACTTCGAAGGGAGCCTTGCCCAAGCTAGCTTGATAACTATTATTATAAGCGAATTCGGCGAATGGAAGACACTTGTCCCAATCCATGCCGAAAGAGATGACAGAGGCTCAGAGCATATCCTCCAGAATTTGATTGACTCGTTCTACTTGACCACTTGACTGAGGATGAAAGGCGGTGCTAAAAGAGAGACGAGTCCCCATAGCATTTTGGAAACTTCACCAAAATCGAGAGGTGAAAAGACTTCCACGGTCTGAGTTAATCTTCAATGGCACACCAGGAAGAGATACTATCCGAGAGATTCCAGAAAATTCCAGAAAAGGCTTTACTGCATCAGCATGACATCATGCTGATGTCAGCAGGTCAACAGACCTTGTCTAGGTCAAACCTGACAATGGGTCCCGCGTGTCAGTGTCTTTAGTTTAACTAATTTAAATTAGTTCTAACCCTAGCTTAATTAGCCGGCTGGGCCCCACCTATCATTGACCCCAGGGGGTCAAACTAGGCCCACCCATGGTCAAAGGGGGTCAAACTGGCCGGCGTTTAGCCACCGGCGAGGCCGGACGCAGCGGTGTGGTGCGGGTTTCGTGCTCCGGCGACCAAAACAACGGCGGATCACATCTACGTGATGCGGGGAGTGAGCCGCGTCCAGTGGTGGTGGTGGTTGGCCTCGGGGTCGCTGGAAACGACGCCGACGACGACCTTGGCGGCTGCCGGAGCTCGGGTGAGCTCGGGCTCGTCGCTAGGAGGCACGGCGAGGCACGTGGAGTGGTGTGTTGGGCTCCAGGGGGTGCGGTAGGTCTAGTGGACAAGGTGGCGCGGCCGTTGGGTGGCCGGAGTCTCGTCGGCGACGGGCTCCGCGGCGACGCGTGCGGGTGAGCTATGTGTAGTAGCTACGGGGCTCGAGAGGAATAATAGAGAGGAGGGGGAGGTGGCCAGGCTCACGGTGGTTGCGACGGAGCTGACGGCGAGGTCGGGGACGGTCTGCTGCGATGGTGATGGTGGAGGGGATCTCCGGCGGTGGTCGATGAAGACGGGGTCGGTGGAGGCGGTTCAGAGCGTGCGAGTGCTCGGGGCTCGGTCGAGGCGAAGTGGTGGACGACGGCGGACCTCTCAGACAGAGAGGGGAGGCTAGGGGAGCACGGCGGCTGCGGTGGTGCTCGTCGGTGCGGCGGCGAGCGCTTCAGCCATGGCGGAGGAGAGCGAAGGAGAGAGAGGGAGGGGAAGGTGCGGTGTCCAGAGGTTTCGGGGCGCGACATGGAGGTCGTCTAGCCCGTTCCCGCGGTGAAGTGGCAAGCAGGTGGCGGTGTGGCGAGCTCGCTCTTGTCGGCGTCACCTCCCTGCCCTGCCTGGCGGGGACGAAGCAGCTGGCTGGCATGGGCCAGCACAGTGCTGGGCCGCCAGGTGGGCCGGGGCGGTAAAATTCTCTCTCTCTCCTCTCTTTTTCTATTTTGTTTCTGTTTTGTTTTCTTTTTCAACTTTGTTGAATTAATAAAAATGCTAAAGCACTTTCATAAATCATGAAACTACTCATGCCCACTTTATATAATATGAACATCATGGAACATTTAAGTTTATGATTATTTGGGCATTTAAAATATTTTATAGCATTTAAATGCCCAAATGCAAATACAATATGAATTAATCCAGTGACCTTAGGATGTCCAAGAAAATTGTGCACCATTTTTGTCAGAGGTTTAAGACCAAGGCAAAGTTGATGAACATTTTTGTAGGGCATTTTGGGTACATTGGAAAATATTTTATTATACCCTAGTTGAAAGAAGTGGGGTGCTGGGGTTTCTGTCATCCCCATTTCAAGTTTCTGGAAAGATTAAACATGATGTACACTCTAGCTAGTCCTAATGCAGGCACTGACTAGGGATGTGACAACGCACCCCCACTCAAAAGAATCTCGTCCCGAGATTCAGGTTCCTCCATAAAAAGTGTGGGGTACTCAAGTCGAAGACGATCCTCCCTTTCCCAAGTAGCTTTGTTCTCGGAATGGTGTGACCATTGAACCTTGAGAAACTTGATATTATGACGTCGAGTGGTACGCTGGGTTTGATCAAGAATGCGAATGGGGTATTCCTGATATGTGAGATTGTCCTCGAGATCAAGCGTTTCGTGGTCCACTCCGCGGATAGGATCCGAGAGGCAACACCTGAGTTGAGAGACGTGGAAGACATCATGAACTCTGGAAAGATGAGGAGGTAGTTCCAGTTGGTCGGAAACTTCTCCTCGTTTGGCAAGAATGCGAAAAGGACCAATGTAACGAGGAGCCAATTTGCCTTTGATGCCGAAGCGATGGGTTCCCTTAAGAGGAGTAACCCGAAGGTAAGCCTTACTGCCGACTTCGTAAGTCACAGCCTTATGATGACTATCATATTGGCTCTTCTGGCGAGACTGGGCTGTTTTCAATTTCTCACGAACGATGCAAACTTGCTCTTCTGCTTTGTGACGCCCGGGTAATCAAGCTACAGTAATTCCCTACTAATGATGCCACGTCACCTCGATTACTGTTGGTAATATCACGTTAGTTCAAAACCGTTTCAAATCTAAATTTGAATTAAAGTCAAACAATAAAAGTTTTCAAATACTAAAACTAAAATGTTCTCTACGTAAAAGATATATCATAAGTAATAATGATAGAGAAACCACACCTTCATTAAATATTGAATATTAATAGGTGAATAAAACAATAGCGAAAACTACTATTCAAATACTTTTAATTATTAAATAATTACGTAACCATTTTAGTTTGGGCAGTAAGTTATTATGGAAGTGGTACAACTAGTAGAATCAATTAGGTGCCACTTTGGTACATTATTAAAGCTAAAATAAACAAGAACTAAAAGAAACATAAAAGAAACAAAATAAGAAAAGGTAAAACAAACAAAGAATTAAATGGGGCTGAAAACTTCCAGGCCACCTGGGCCATCGGGCCTAGCCGCCCCCTCCCTCGCCTTAAACCTCGACCAACGGGAAACCCTAGCCCGTAACCCCCCACTCATCCCCCCCGATCCCACTCGTCCCCCACCCCGCCCCCGAGTGGATCTGAATCGGGGGCAACCGACGCCCCCGACCAGTAGCGAGCCATCGCCCCACCGGCCTCGTCGGAGGCAGCCCGAACGCCGCCCCGATCTCGTCGCCCTCGAACCGAGCCGCCTGGATGCCGCCGGACTACGTCCGCTCGCTTCCCCGGCCTCCTCCTCACCGGACCACCTCGACCCTCATCACTGCCCCGCGCCCTACAACCCCAGTGAGGCCCCCTCCTTCTCCTCTTCGCCGCGCTCCGGCCACGCACCTGCACGCTCGCATCGTCCGCACCCGACGCATGGCCGTGTCCCTGCTCATCGCCCCGCTACGGCCTCCCTGCCCCGCCGTGGTCGACCGTGCCCGCCCCACTCTTGCCGGCTACCTCCACCGCTCGCCTCTGCCCGCCGGTGCCGCGCTCGACACGGCCGTGTTCCGTGCGCGCCGCCGCCCCTGGGTGCCTAGCCCCGCGCCCAGCGAGCCTCGGCTCTTCCCTCACCCCGCGCCCTGCGAGCCCGGGCGTGCGAACCCGTGCCACTGCACCCCCATGGCGTGGCCGCCTTGCTCGCCGCGGCCGCACTCCGGCGACCACCCCCATGGCCGCGGCCTCATTCCCTTGGAGGCGGGTGCCCGATGGGCCTCCTTCGCTTCGCCCGTTAGCGCCTGCGCCCGCTAAGGCCTCCGTCCCTATGACGTACGGGACCCACCCCCCAGAACGTTTAATAAAAATGTTAAAAACAAAATAGATAAATAAATTTAAATAATTAATTATTTTAATTAATTAATTAACTAGATAATTAATCTAATTAATCATGTCTTTAATTAACCTATAATGGATAATTAACTAAATTAAATAATGTTAAGATTAAACTAATTAATAGTGATTAATCTAATTAACTTTAATTATTTAAACTAATTAGGATTAGTTAATTATATATAGAGCTAATTATACTGTGTCACTGACCAGTGGGACCTACTGGTCAGGTTGACCAGTCAACCATGCTGACGTCAGTATGATGTCATACTGATGTCATAAATCCTTTTTTGAATTAACTTAATTAATATTAAATTCCAGAAATTAATAAAAACTTTAGAAAATCATATATTTTAAACTGTATTTCAGATGAAAATACTTTGTACATGAAAGTTTCTCAGAACGACGAGACGAATCCGAATACACGGTCCGTTCGTCCACCACACATTTCTATCATACCGAAAATGCAACATTCCCCCTCCATTTCATCTGCCCAAAAATGCCTAACACTGGGAATACCTTCCCGGATGTTTTCCATCCTCGCCAGTATCACTCAGTACTGCGTTAGGTCACACGTAGCACCGCGTTTTGCCATGTTACACTTAGTGATGCTTTGATTGCTCTATTATTTATTATGTTCCCCTCCGTTACTTCTCTCCGATGGACACCGGGACTGAGACTGCTGACGGTGCCACAGTGATCGACTACGTCGACGACGACCGCCCCTCCTTGCCAGAGGAACCAGGCAAGCCCCCCCCCCCTTGATCACCAGATATCGCCTATTCTCTTCTCTCTTACTCTTGCATTAGAATTTCTACTGTTGATGATTCGATGAATCCTATTCTGTTGCATAGCATGTCATTGTTGCTACATCTGTTGATACCCGTACCTGCTATCCTAATGCTTAGTATAGGATGCTAGTATTCCATCAGTGGCCCTTTATTCTTGTCCGTCTGCCTTGCTATACTACCGGGCCGTGATCACTCGGGTGGTGATCACGGGTATATACTATATACTTATATTACATACTCATGATGATGATTCGGATATGGGGGCTGAAGGGGCAGGCGGTTCCACCCAGGTAGTGGTGGGCCTGGGTTCCCGGCAGCCCCCTGATGGTTACTTTGTGGCGGAGCGACAGGGCGGGTTGCGACCACCTAGGAGATAGGTGGGCCTGGCCCTGGTCGCTGTCCGCGGTTATTTCATAATAACACGTTTAACAGGATCTTGGTATTTGATCCGAGTCTGGCCATTGGCCTATACGCACTAACCAGCTACGTGGGAATAGTTATGGGCACTCGATGTCGTGGTATCAGCCGAAGCCTTCTTGAAGTCAGCGACTTAGCGGCGCGCGCCGGATTGGACCGGAACGCCTACTCTGGTATTAGGAGAGGCTAGGTCTGCTTACCGGCCGCCCTCGCAACGTGCAGGTGTGCATTGGGCGATGGGCCCAGACTCTCATGCGCTTAGGGTATAGACCGGCGTGCTGACCTCTCTGTTGTGCTTAGGTAGGGCTGCGACGTGTTGATCTTCCGAGGCCGGGCATGACCCTGGAAAGTGTGTCCGGCCAAATGGGATGGAGCGTGTTGGGTTATGTGGTGCATATCTGCAGGGAAGTTAATCTATTCGAATAGCCGTGTCCCTCGGTAAAAGGACGACCCGGAGTTGTACTCTGACCTCATGAAAACTAGAACTGGATACTTAATAAAACACACCCAGACAAGTTCCAGATATAACTTGGTGGTTGCTCTCTCACAGGGTGATGTGCGGGAGGATCGCCGGGTAGGATTATGCTATACGTTGATACTTGGTGAACTTACCATCTATTCTATTCTACTGCTGCAAGACGGAGGCTGCCAGAAGCGAGGATACATGTTACTTCCAGCTACTCTCTTCTTCTACTGCAAGATGGACGTTGCTAGAAGCGTAGTCTTCGATTAGATTAGCTATCCCCCTCTTATTCTGGCATTCTGTAGTTTAGCCCACAGATATTGCCCCATTACACATATTTCATTGCATATGTAGTGTAGATCCTTGCTTGTGAGTACTTTGGATGAGTACTCACGGTTGCTTTTCTCCCCCTTTTCCCCTCTTGTTCCTTCTTCTCGGATGATGCAACTAGATTGATGGAGTCCAGGAGCCAGAAGATCCCGAGGATGTTTCTACGTGGAGCTCGGCTTCGAGGAGTAGTTAGGAGGTCCCAGGCAGGAGGCCTGGCCTTTTTGATCGTTGCTATATTTGTGCTAGCCTTCTTAAGGCAAACTTGTTTAACTTATGTTTGTACTCAGATATTATTGCTTCCACTGACTCTTGTGTATTCGAGCTTTCGTATTCGAGCCCTCGAGGCCCCTGGCTTGTAATATAAAGCTTGTATTATTTTAATTTGTGTCTAGAGTTGTGTTGTGGTATCTTCTAATGAGTCCCTGATCTTGGTCGTACACATTTGCGTGCATGATTAGTGTACGGTCAAATCGGGGGCGTCATAGGTTGGTATCAGAGCCGACTGCCTGTAGGAATCCCCCTTTCCAACTCCTTGGCCGAAGTTGAGTCTAGCCTTTGAAAAACAAATTTACTAACTTGTTGTGTGGCTTACGGGCCCACAACACCATTGGGTGGTATTAGGATCTTTTACTCCTCGTCTATACTCTGGGACTCTTATCTCTCTTCTATTCGGTATAAATGAATTTTGCTAAATCTAATATTAGGATCTCATTATCACTTTCACCCGGAGAGCACCTTATTATCGATGATCGTCTGCTGCACCAGAAGACCCTGAAGATACTCCGCTGTTAACCCGAGCACTTGTGTTCATCGCCTTTGTAATTCACTACCACCGATATATCCCTATGGATATGTGCTTGCACTTGTCATTCTCATGATCATTCCTCGTCGCTCTTGTTGTTACAAGAGGCCTCGAAATATTCTCTGTTGTCTCCAGAATCCTTTGCGTTTACTGTCTTGTAGTTTTATTTCGCATGAAAACCCTTACGGTTATTTCTTCACATTTATCGAGGATCCATTTTTCTCAATTTATCATGTGTCTCACAAAATTCTTCTGAATACTTTTTGATCTTTCAAAAATCCTCTACAGCCGGTTACTCTTGAAATTCTTGCCTGCTTGCATTATGGTTAATTCCATATGACTAGTAGTCTTCGTTAATATCCCTTGTCTTAGCTATTTTTGAACCTATTGATTCAATCTGTGCGTATGCACGAAGTCATCAGGTTATCCTTTTTAAAATTATCTTTCCGGCTCAGACGTCATCCCGGACATGAGTTGGTCCTCGGCATTTCAAACCTTTAGTGATTGTCCAACTAAGTGTTTTTCAACTTATCCATCCTTGATCAGAGCGTCTGCTTCTGATCCTTCATTTTGGAAACCATAATTTCTTTCTATTTAAGCATCAGGCTAATAAGGTCATTCCTGAATTTGATGCCTCTGCATTCTTTCTTCCTCTGAGTGAGTACCGATACTCACATCAGCTCCGTTGTGGAACGCCCGATCCATTGTTGGATTGTTATCGGACAGTGTCCTTCACATTCAATCACCTTGTGAGTTCTTCCCCTGATACATAATGCCTTTGGAAAATTATATCCTCTGCTTGGCCAACCATACTATTCTTTCGAGCTGGTGTACTTACTTTTGAAACTTCTGGTATATGTTACGAAGATGCCCGATGGGTTGAACCTATGCCTTCCCCTAGTTCGTGAGAACCCAAAAGTTTTCACAAGTCATACTCTTCCGGTGTTCTACCAGATAAAATTCCAACACTAAAATTTTATCAAAGCGAGAGGTGAATGAAATGATATGCATTAAAGAAGTGGGAGTCGACCTTGAACTTTGTGTTCATGCCCATGAAAATGATGTAGACTTTCTCGGAAGCTTCTTGCAAAATGATTATCCAGCAGTATGATTCTTTCGGTATACTTGAGTTGATTCCATACAGTTTTGGTTTTGACCATGATGTCCTGATCTGACATATCTGATGAGAATTCATTCCAGTGCCTCGCCTATTTTTGGCAAGGTCGAAGTATCTACTGTCATAGGTTAATGACTCGGTTCTACTCCGATCATATTCTACCTTCGAGTATTACCCCCTGGTATCTCGAAGATGTCTTGCCATTGCACCACATCTTACTAACTTTGTTGAAGTAATGTCTTTTCTTGTCATAATAACTCGACGGGTTCTAGGTTGTTGTCAACCGAGGACACCGACAAGTGGAATTATTCGGCACTACAAATCAAATACCCCAGTACTTTATTGTGAAATTCCGAACTTAATCTGGTCATTCCTATACTATCGGCTGCATCCTAGTCTCGCTATCTTTGACTATGCTACCTCGTCCTTCTCTAGTGCACGAATTCTTCAGTGTGAGAGCACGACTTACGTCGGGCTTTCAACATCATGTTGCTTGTCTTGAAAGGTAACTTTGGTTCCGAGCTTGCATCTTATATATTGATCCTATAACTTGCTACTTCGTCATTCCCTTGCTTGTTGCCGTTGTCGTTTGATTGCATCCTGTTGTAACCCCCCCGGCAAACGTGTCGGATCACTTTCAAAACTTTGACTTCTTCCGAGATGTCAACTGTGTTCATGATGAGGAATACTCTCCTTGTCCTTGATGATTTTTATTATCATCGGCAACACCCTTGACTTCCTTTCATCGCGAACTTGTCCACATTATGAATACAACTTGCTCTCCAACTGTTCTGCCTTGAAGTATTACTGTCTTATATGTCGAGAATGTTGTGGGGATTGATCCACCTCTTAGAAATTCTTGGTATGATGATACTACTCACCATCACCATTCTTCCTTGGTCCCCGTGTTGTTTTTAACTGCGATACCAATATGCTAGCGATGCTGCTTGAGTTCTGTACCCCTAGCAACCCTATTGCTTTGAAGTTAACGATCGACAGTTCGTTCTTAGGCTGTTGGTTATTGAATTGTCACTCTGACATTGATCTTTTTGCCTAAGGTCATATTCGGGCACACCTTTCAACTAATGATTAATGGTGTATGTTTTTCCTTGAGCATACAACATTATATCATTTCAATTGATAAGTGTCATCCTCTTGTTCACATTATTGTGGAAATCCATTCGTTTGGAATTTTCGATGAATTGTCGCTGAGCCCATCAGCCACCTCCTCATCCTCTCCTTGGTTTAATGATGAACTATTGTTTCGGGAACCCGCTCCCATAGTTCATTTCCCGTGAATCTTGCAATTCCATTTCGTCGATTTGTATTGCACCTTTTCTTCTCGAACATCGTGAGTCTGAGGTATCATGACACCAATTGGATCTGAATCTCAGTCACGTATGATGGTTGAGACAATTTTCGAATAGTTTTAATGTTGGTCCTTTGATGACCTGGTAATATGATGTCATGCCTAGCACCCCTGGCGGGAGGACCCATCATTATAATTTCTTTTCCAAGGATAACCATTCTTCCAGGAGGAAATTGTAAGACTTATTTTATAAGTTGCTCCTGATGGATCATTTGTGTATCCAAGGTTTGGCCCTTGATTGAAACACCATATCATTGCTACCTCGAAGCATGACAATGATACCCCGCTCATTAACAAGAACATTGGAGGCGCGATGCTAAGTGTTTCTTGGTCAATTATCCAAACACCGTTGTATGGGTAACATCTTGATTAATTCTTGCCTCTTTATCTGAATGGTTGGGTACTTGCTCTCCTAACCTGTATGCCATGTTCTTCTTGTCCATGAGAAGGATATACTCCTAATAATTGTGTGTAATCACAATTTTCCTTTCCATTTGTTTGTTTAACCTTTCCTTGATCTACATGATCTAAGCAGTAATAATTCTCTGCTTATGTAAACACCTCGTTGTACAACTCTGTCAGTAAGACCTTGATTCTATTGTTAATAACACTCCAGTACTGCCGGTGGACGAGAACTTCGCCTATTGGTCCGCCTCGATTCAATGAACGGGAAAATCTTTCCCTTTGTTCCCCGGCCTTGGTACCGACATTGTTGCCAACATAGCTGACAAGCTATCCACTGACATGCCTCCCTGTCGTGGCTGTGCAAGATGTCACCCCCTTCCTACTTTCAACCCACATGGTGGGCCCATAACCCACAGGTCCACGGGATCGAAACCTGACTCTCCTTTACAACCCGGATTCTAATGTACCCTTTGCACCCGGCTTCATATGTGATTCACGAGCTAAATTCTATACCATTATTCATCCTGGAATCAAACACCATGTTATTCTCGTTGTTCAAGCCCCATTCCAGCTTCTGTCTAGGCATCGAGTGATCGCCTACCTTTTTGAAACTTTGGTACCATCGTATATTGCACTCAACTTATTCACGGAAATACAACTCATGGGGTACCTCGAGTATTTCCCATTGAGTTCACCGTCAGATGCCCAGGTTTGTGGAGATGCGTTCTTCCGGAGTTTTTTTCCCCTGCTCGCCTTCGTAGGACGATGGAGATCTCGAGGAAAGGATGACGACTCGATCACGATGACTTGAAGCAGAGAAATGAAGACATCAACGAAAGATATCAACCTCTTCGGAAGGGCGGCCAAGACCGAGAAGACTCGTTAGCAGTTTGTAACCAGATCTTCCCCCCTTGCTCCACCTCTTAAATCTCGGGACGAGATTTCTCGTAGTGGAGGAGAATTGTGACGCCCGGGTAATCAAGCTACAGTAATCCCCTACTAATGATGCCACGTCACCTCGATTACTGTTGGTAATCTCGTGTTAGTTCAAAACCATTTCAAATCTAAATTTGAATTAAAGTCAAACAATAAAAGTTTTCAAATACTAAAACTAAAATGTTCTCTACGTAAAAGATATATCATAAGTAATAATGATAGAGAAACCACACCTTCATTAAATATTGAATATTAATAGGTGAATAATACAGTAGCGAAAACTACTATTCAAATACATTTAAATATTAATTAATTACGTAACTATTTTAGTTTGGGCAGTAAATTAATATGGAAGTGGTACAACTAGTAGAATCAATTAGGTGCCACTTTGGTACATTATTAAAGCTAAAATAAACAAGAACTAAAATTAACAGAAAAGAAACAAAATAAGAAAAGGTAAAACAAACAAAGAAGTAAATGGGGCAGAAAACCTCCAGGCCACCTGGGCCATCGGGCCCAACCCCCTCCCCCAGGCCCAGCCGCCCCCCTCGCTCGCCTTAACCCTCGACCGACGGGAAACCCTAGACCGTAACCCCCCACTCATCCCCCCCTCCCGATCCCACTCGTCCCCCCCACCCCACCCCAGAGTGGATCTGAATCGGGGGCAACCGATGCCCCCGACCAGCAGTGAGCCATCGCCCAACCGGCCTCGTCGGCGGCGGCCCGGACGTCGCCCCGATCTCGTCGCCCTCGAACCAAGCCGCCTGGATGCCGCCGGACTGCATCCGCTCGCTTCCCCGGCCTCCTCCTCACCGGACCACCTCGACCCTCACCACTGCCCCGCACCCTACAACCCCAGTGAGGCCCCCTCCTTGTCCTCTTCCCCGCGCTCCGGCCACGCACCTGCACGCCCGCATCGTCCGCACCCGACGCGTGGCCGTGTCCCTGCTCATCGCACCGCTACGGCCTCCCTGCCCCGCCGTGGTCGACCGTGCTTGCCCCACTCTTGCCGGCTACCTCCTCCGCTCGCCTCTGCCCGCCGGTGCCGCACTTGGCGCGCCGTGTTCCGTGCGCGCCGCCGCCCCTGGGTGCCTAGCCCCGCGCCCAGTGAGCCTCGGCTCTTCCCTCACCCCGCGCTCTGCGAGCCCGGGCGTGCGAACCCGCGCCCCTGCACCCCCACGGCGTGGCCGCCTTGCTCGCCGCGGCCGCACTCCGGCGACCACTCCAGTGGCCGCGGCCTCATTCCCTTGGAGGCGGGTGCCCTATGGGCCTCCTCCGCTTCGCCCATTAGCGCCTGCGCCCGCTAAGGCCTCCGTCCCTATGACGTACGGGCCCCACCCCCCAGAACGTTTAATAAAAATGTTAAAAATAAAATAGATAAATAAATATAAATAATTGATAATTATAATAAATTAATTAACTAGATAATTAATCTAATTAATCATGTCTTTAATTAACCTATAATGGATAATTAACTAAATTAAATAATGTTAAGATTAAACTAATTAATTGTGATTAATCTAATTAACTTTAATTACTTAAACTAATTAGGATTAGTTAATTATTTATAGAGCTAATTATACCGTGTCACTGACCAGTGGGACCCACTGGTCAGGTTGACCAGTCAACCATGCGGACGTCAGCATGATGTCATGCTGACGTCATAAATCCTTTTTCGAATTATTTTATTAATATTAAATTCCAGAAATTAATAAAAACTTTAGAAAATCATATCTTTTAAACCGTATTTCAGATGAAAATACTTTGTACATGAAAGTTGCTCAGAACGACGAGACGAATCCGAATACGCGGTCCGTTCGTCCGCCACACATCTCTATCATACCAAACATGCAAAATTCCCCCTTTGTTTCATCTCCCCGAAAATGCCTAACACCGGGAATACCTTCCCGGATGTTTTCCATCCTCGCTAGTATCACTCAGTACCGCGTTAGGTCACACGTAGCAGCGCGTTTTGCCATGTTACACTTAGTGATGCTTTGATTGCTCTATTATTTATTATGTTCCCCTCTGTTACTTCTCTCTGATAGACACCGGGACTGAGACTGCTGACGGTGCCACTGTGATCGACTACGTCGACGAAGACCGCCCCTCCTTGCCAGAGCAACCAGGCATGCCCCCCCCCCCTTGATCACCAGATATCGCCTATTCTCTTGTCTCTTACTCTTGCATTAGAATTTATACTTTTGATGATTCGATGAATCCTATTCTCTTGCATAGCATGTCATTGTGGCTACATCTGTTGATACCCGTACCTGCTATCCTAATGCTTAGTATAGGATGCTTGTATTCCATCAGTGGCCCTTCATTCGTGTCCGTCTGCCTTGCTATACTACCGGGCCGTGATCACTCGGGTGGTGATCACGGGTATATACTATATACCTATATTACATACTCATGATGATGATTCTGATATGGGGGCTGAAGGGGCAGGTGATTCCACCCAGGTAGTGGTGGGCCTGGGTTCCCGGCAGCTCCCTGATGGTTACTTTGTGGTGGAGCGACAGGGCGGGTTGCGACCACCTAGGAGACAGGTGGTCCTGGCCCTGGTCGTTGTCCGCGGTTATTTCATAATAACACGTTTAACGGGATCTTGGTATTTGATCCGAGTATGGCCATTGGCCTATACGCACTAACCAGCTACGTGGGAATAGTTATGGGCACTCGACGTCGTGGTATCAGCCGATGCCTTCTTGACGTCAGTGACTTAGCGGCGCGCGCCGGATTGGACCGGAACGCCTACTCTGGTATTAGGAGAGGCTAGGTCTGCTTACCGGCCGCCCTCGCAACATGCAAGTGTGCATTGGGCGATGGGCCCAGACCCCCGTGCGCTTTGGGTTTAGACCGGGGTGCTGACCTCTCTATTGTGCTTAGGTAGGGCTGCGATGTGTTGATCTTCCGAGGCCGGGCATGACCCTGGAAAGTGTGTCCGGCCAAATGGGATTGAGCGTGCTGGGTTATGTGGTGCACCCCTGCAGGGAAGTTAATATATTCGAATAGCCGTGTACCTCGGTAAAAGGACGACCCGGAGTTGTACTCTGACCTCATGACAACTAGAACTGGATACTTAATAAAACACACCCAGACAAGTTCCAGATATAACTCGGTGGTTGCTCTCTCACAGGGTGATGTGCGGGAGGATCGCTGGGTAGGATTATGCTATACGTTGATACTTGGTGAACTTACCATCTATTCTATTCTACTGCTGCAAGACGGAGGCTGCCAGAAGCGAGGATACTTGTTACTTCCAACTACTCTCTTCTTCTGCTGCAAGATGGACGTTTCTAGAAGCGTAGTCTTCGATTGGATTAGCTATCCCCCTCTTATTCTGGCATTCTACAGTTTAGCCCATAGATATTGCCCCATTACACATATTTCATTGCATATGTAGTGTAGATCCTTGCTTGCGAGTACTTTGGATGAGTACTCACAGTTGCTTTTCTCCCCCTTTTCCCCTCTTGTTCCTTCTTCTCGGATGATGCAACCAGATTGATGGAGTCCAGGAGCCAGAAGATCCCGAGGATGTTTCTACGTGGAGATCGGCTTCAAGGAGTAGTTAGGAGGTCCCAGGCAGGAGGCCTGGCCTTTTCGATCGTTGCTATATTTATGCTAGCCTTCTTAAGGCAAACTTATTTAACTTATGTATGTACACAGATATTATTGCTTCCGCCGACTCTTGTGTATTCGAGCTTTCGTATTCGATCCCTCGAGGCCCCTGGCTTGTAATATAAAGCTTGTATTATTTTAATTTGTGTCTAGAGTTGTGTTGTGGTATCTTCCAGTGAGTCCCTGATCTTGGTCGTACACATTTGCGTGCATGATTAGTGTACGGTCAAATCGGGGGCGTCACATGATTCTTGGATCATATCCGGACCAAACAATTGTCTTTCCCCAGTTTCTGACCAGTTAAGAGGCGTTCGACACCTTCGTCCATAAAGAACTTCGAAGGGAGCCTTGTCCAAGCTAGCTTGATAACTATTGTTATAAGCGAATTCGGCGAATGGAAGACACTTCTCCGAATCCATACCGAAAGAGATGATAGAGGCTCGGTGCATATCCTCCAGAATTTGATTGCCTCGTTCTACTTGACCACTTGACTGAGGATGAAAGGCGGTGCTAAAAGAGAGACGAGTCCCCGTAGCATTTTGGAAACTTTCCCAAAATCGAGAGGTGAAAAGACTTCCACGGTCTGAGTTAATCTCCAATGGCACACCATGAAGAGATACTATCCGAGAGATATACAAGTCTGCTAGCTGGCTAGCGGTTATACTCTCTCGAACAGGCAGGAAATGGGCTACTTTGGAGAGGCGGTCGATAACGACGAAGATAGCGTTATTCCCTTTCCTGGTCCTGGAAAACCCGGCAATGAAGTCCATACCGATCTTATCCCATTTCCATTCAGGAATAGCTAAAGGTTGAAGGGTGCCAGCAGGCCGTTGGAGCTCTGCTTTAACTCGACGGCAAATGTCGCAGTTAGCAATGAACTAAGCGATTTCTCTCTTCATCCTAGTCCACCAGAACCTCTGGCGTAGGTCCTGATACATTTTGGTACTACCGGGATGAATCGTGAGAGGAGATTCATGAGCCTCCTTAAGGATCAACTACCGTAGATGTCGGTTCTTGGGAACCACTAGACGGTTCTCAAAGAAGACAACACCTCGGTCATCCATAGAGAAACTTTTAGCAGCTCCGCTAACAATGCTCTCTTGGAGTCGGGATATACCCTTATCATGCTTTTGGGCAGCTATGATTTGATCCGTAAGGGTAGGTTTCGCCACCAAGGTGGAAAGGAATCCTCGAGGAACAATGTGAAGATTAAGCTTACGAAATTCCTCGTGGAGAAGTGGTTGCCCTTGTTGTAACATCAGATTGTTACAATAAGACTTACGACTTAGTGCGTCAGCCATGACATTGGCGTTCCTAGGGGTGTAAGTGATTCCTAAGTCGTAATCTGTGAGCAACTCAACCCAACGTCTTTGCCTGAGATTTAAATCCGGTTGGGTGAAGATGTATTCCAGACTTTGGTGATCCGTGAAGATTTCACAGCGATTACCAAGAAGGTAATGTCGCCATGTCTTGAGTGCGTGGACTACAACTGCAAGCTCTAGATCATGTGTAGGATAGTTATCCTCATGTGGACGCAACTGTCAAGATGCGTAGGCAATCACTTGATGATCTTGCATGAGTATGCAACCTAGCCCTTGTCGCGAGGCGTCGCAATAGATAATAAAGTCCTTGGAAAAATCTAGTGGCACCAGTACGTGAGGAGATGTCAGGCGTCTTTTCAGTTCCTGAAAGCTGGACTTGCACTTCGGGGTCCACTCGAACTTTTTATCTTTCTTGAGGAGTTCAGTTAGAGGTTTAGCAACCTTGGAGAAATTCTCGATGAAGCGTCGGAAATAGCTCGCTAAGCCAAGGAAACTCCTAACTTGCTTGACCGATTCACGTGGAGTCCAATCAAGGATGGCCTGAACTCGCTCGGGATTGACAGCAATACCCTTGCTAGAGATTACATGACCCAGATAGGTCACTTCTGGCAACCATAATTCACACCTGGAGAATTTGGCATAAAGGCGGTGCTCTCAAAGTTTCGTCAATACCAACCTTAGATGCTCTGCATGATCTTCCTCGTTCTTGGAGTAAATGAGTATATCATCGAGGTATACCACGACGAATTTATCCAAGTACTCCATGAATATAGAATTCATTAGCCGGGAGAAAGTGGCTGGGGCATTGGTTAACCCGAAGGACATGACGGTGTACTCGTATTGGCCATAACGAGTAACAAAGGCCGTCTTGGGAATGTCCCCGTTCTTGATTTTGATTTGATGGTAGCCCAACCTCAAATCCATTTTGGAAAAGACTGAGGATCCAGCGAGCTGATCATACAGGTCGTTGATCCTGGGGAGCGGATACTTGTTCTTTATGGTGACCAGGTTGACAGGTCAATAATCTACAACCATCTGATCCGTTCCATCCTTCTTCTTGACGAAGAGGACGGGACAAGCCCAAGGAGAAGAACTAGGACGGATGAAACCCTTTTTCAAGGACTCATCGAGTTGTTTCTTAAGCTCAGCTAGTTCTAAGGGTGCCATCTTATAGGGTCTCCTAGAGATTGGGACAGTTCCTGGAACAAGATCTATCACGAACTTTACATCTCTGTCAAGTGGAACACCTGGCAGTTCTTCTGGAAAGACATCCGGAAAGTCACAGACTACTGGGATATCTTCGAGTTCTGGAAGAGGGCTGGCATTAAGAGAGTAGAGCTGATGCTCAGCCATTCGGGCCAAAACATTGACTGTCTTGCCGGATGGGTGTGTAAGTTGAACAGTCCTAGTGTAGCAATCAATCTTGGCATAATGAGCTGGAATCGAGTCCATATCCAAGATGATGTTTATGTCCGAGGACTTGAGAGCTATTAGTGATGCAAGAAAGACAAGTCTATCGACAAGAAATTCATTCCCATGGCTTACCCTAGAGGTTTGCCATCTAGAGCCAGGAGTTTGAATTTCCATGGTGGTGGGCATGTAACAAAAAGTCATGTTGTGCATTCTAGCATAGCTCTCAGATATGAACGAATGAGATGCTCCAATATCCAAAAGAACAGATGCCGGATGGCAGTTAACAAGAAGCGTACCAAGGAAGACATTAGGATCCTCATAAGCTTCCTCAGCAGAGACATAGTTGACATGACCATGAGCAGTGGAGACTGGCTTGACATAGTTCACCTTGCATGTTGGCTTACCATGACCAACGGACCTTCCTGGCTGGTTCTGAGGATGTCACAGTGCCCTGGTTCTCCATACTTGAAGCATGTCACAGTGCCAGTGCGTGGAGCAAAATTGGCAGGTGGTCCTCCATAAGTCTTGGGCGGTGCATACTATTGGGTTGGGCGAGGCGCCTCATAGGATGGCCTCGGAGTGAACGTGGGTGGCAGGGCTGTGTTAGGAACCCACACACGGCGCTTGTGAGAGCCAGAGCCGGATGAGGAACCAAAGTCACGAGGATGCTTGCGTGTGGCTTCAAAATCAGTTTGACCTGTCTCAGCACTGATGGCTTTGTTCACTAGCTTCTGGAAGGAGGTGCACTCGTGGAGACGTAGATCTCGGCGAAGTTCAGGGCTGAGTCACTTGCGGAACCTCGCCTGCTTCTTGGCGTCGATGGACACTTCTTCGGGAGCATAGCGTGCTAAGTTGCCAAACTCGCGACTATAGGCATCCACGGTTAGCCTGCCCTGGGTGAAATTGCAAAATTCCTCCTGCTTGCGATCCATGAAACCTTCCGAAATGTGATGTTCACGGAAAGCCTCGCTGAACTCTGCCCAAGTAGTGATTTGGCCAGCAGGACGCATAGCCTCATAGTTTTCCCACCAAAGGCTAGCAGGGCCCTCAAGATGGTAGGCGGCGTAAGTAACCTTGTCAGCTTCGACCACACGGGCGGAGTGTAGCTTGTGGGTGATACTGCGAAGCCATTCATCCGCATAAAGAGGTTCAGTGGAATGATGGAACTTCGGTGGGCACATCTTGATAAAGTCATTAATAGACACCATGTCATTCCTCTGGTGTAAGGCAGTATTCTGCTCTATGCGTTCCAGCAAACAGTTGGTCTCTCTCTTGTTCCTTTCTGCCTCCAGCATAAGTTCAGCCAAGGAGGGTGGTTGAGGCAGATTCTCATCTGTACCTCCACTGGCCTCACCCTGCTCCTGAGCAGCAGGAGTGCTGCGAGTGTTGACCATCCTAGGAAAACAAAACAACGGTTTAGACAAGGATGGCAAAACTTTGACATAGGAGTGCATAATGTAATGGATGACACGGAATGCAGAGATGTTCATCTGTACGACATGGTAATATAGAAACTGCCATATAAACACCATTGGTCATACACACCATACATAGTTTAGTACAAGCCAAGGCTAAAGTACAACTGCGGTGAAATACGATACATCTCATCAAAGGCATTCCAAGCTCCTATACATTATTTATCTGCGCCTCCAGAACTCAGTACACACTAAGTCATATTCCACAAGACACGCAGGACTGTGGAAATACAACTACTACGATACTACTACAGCCACGGACTAACTCAGACATTCCCGTAGTAATCTTCGTAAAGATTACCCCCGTAGCCTGGAAGTGGAACATGTGGATCTGGAAACTTTCGAGCACTTGAAGGCTATGGACCACAGGGACACGGATGCGGCCTCGGTCCCGCTGCTGGTGGTAACCGATGCCCACGTGGAGGTGTAATACCCCCAACATCACGCCAATCCATACGATCGGGTAGACGAGTCCGCACGGGGTACAAATCCCACATATCCAGATATCCGGCCTGCATGGCAGGTGCAAGCCATGTCAGAGTGGCCCAGTGGGCGGCTCGAGTGTTATAAAGCTCCATCCGGAGGGCATGGACCTCACGGTCCCTATCCTCCAGCATCTGAGTGGTAGTCTGAAGTAGTGGCTCCTCATGAGCGGCATCAGTATATAGACCAGTGTAGTAGCCTTCCTCTCCAGGAAGTGAGGCTGGCATGTAGCAGAACTCAGTGTTCAGCAGCAGGGCATGCCTAGCCTAGATGATAGTTATCATCGAGTAAGCGGCATCCTACACTGCCATCTCGATGGTAACCCCGAGTCCATACGTCCAATGGATGGGGTCGGTAGCTCTGGGATATGAAGGGTATATCCGGACTGTGCAGAAATACTGACTCTGGTTGAAATCCCGGTACTGTTCCTCAATAGTGTACTCAGGATACCAACGATAGCCCGTCTCGGTCAAGACACAGACCAACATGGCCGTGTGACCTGGCACATTAATGCACCGGGTCAAACGGACCACCCGATGAGGTGTGCGGTCAGACAATTGAAACACGAAATAATGCAAATGCATTAGAATTTCTGGAAGAAATCGGGCAGCATAACAACTTTAAATGCTCAAAAAAGATTTTGATACATCATACAAATGATAGCATAGCCACTCAACAACATCATATCAAGGTTCCGGGTTCAACTAATCAACATACTGGAAGGGTAGAAACTGAACCGAGGCTTGAAACCAACAATCCTAAGAGCCTACAGATTAGTAACACGTGAACCTAGTAAATATGAGAGGCCTAGTCCTAAACCCCCATGGAAAGAATAGGCTAACTCAGATCAGAAGGGCATAAGGTAAAGAAGTAAAAGAGCATTATGTTCCCTTCCACAATCAATTCCCCTACATATAACTAAGAATTTTCTAGAATCAACATCGACTAGTTTGGCTTGAAGAACCTACAGGCAGTCCGGCTCTGATGCCAACGCTGTCTGGACCCCGATCCTAAGTCACACCGATCTAGCTTGTAACACATCATATCACTTTGCGGCCTCACGCACGGTATCCCCACGGGTGCCACCTTACCTGGCCCGGGACCGTTTGCGCATTTTGGCACACATATATGATAGTGTCGCTAGCATCTATATAACAGAGAACCCAGGCCGACATGGCTAGTTATAAACCAAAATTGGCACTAAATTATAGAGACAAGCATACATGACCCAGCAATGAACGTGTCGGTCATCAACGTATGAACCCAAGTCGTAGCAAGCTACATGGACTTAAAGGAACAACGCGTGACATGCGAAGAAGGACACATGCCGGCCAGCCTACGTGTTCCGGAGCAGTAGCAAGCTACCAAGGCTCAGTGGAAGCACTAGGAGGCATTTCCCTCTAAGATAGGCTACCAAGGGTAAACAACTAGGTGTCGGATCCCACACATATCAAGCATTTCAATAACATACACACAATATGCTCAATATGTGCAAATACAACATTGCATCACAACAGAACTCTATGACTCAAAGTACTTTATTTAAGAGGCTCCGAAGAGCCATACATAACATATTCATATAGGTAGGGGTCTGATAACCCTCAACCGTAAGGGATCGAGATAGTCTTCGTGGGTAAGAATAACCCAATTTATTGATTCGACACATGGGGAGCCAAAGAGTATTTATAAGCTTTGACAGTTGAGTTGTCAATTCAACCGCGCCTGAAATATACTTACTTGCAACAAAAGATAAGTGGTAATAGTGATATGATAGTGATGATAGTGATAGTAAAAGTAAACAGTAAAAGTAAATAGCAAAAGTAAATGGCAAAAATAGCAACTAGTAACCAGTAGGATTTAAAACACTGTAGGCTAGGGAGACAGATGGTTGGGCGCTGCATGGATCAGATATATCATGATTCTAACTTGGGGCACGGCACACGGAAAAGTAATGATCATCTAGGCAAATATCAAACATTAGGCATGTATCCCGTAGGTAGTTGTACGTGCTTGCAATAAGAACTTGCACAACATCTTTTGTCCTGCCATCCCGCTACGAACGGGGCCAAAAGGAACTTATGGAGATTAAGGTGCTCCTGTCAAAGAGCACCGGAACAAAGCAATGAACTCAATGGATACATGTAATCCTCAAACTACGGAGCATCCCCTTTCGTGTCCCAAGCTGTCACTTTTGGGATCGCCGGTTCCGAACCGTAACAGGTGCAAACACATATGGTTCTGATCTGAAATCATGGCACTCGGGCCCTAAGTGTCAAGCATTAAGAATAACAAGTTGAAGCAAAGATGATAAACACCATAGTAGATGATAGGCAACATGCCCCTAACGATCTGACAAACTATTACATGATCTAACTCATCCAATCCCTACCATCCCCTTCGCCTACATCAGGGGAATTACTCACACATGGAGGGAGAAGTCATGGAGGGATGATGGAGTGGTGATGATGATGACGATGGCGACGATCTCCCCTCTCCGGAGGCCAATTCAGCCTCCAGATTAGCCCTCCCGAGGAAGAACAGAGGGTGGCGGCGGCTCCGCGACGGAAAACTGCGAAAAGAGGTTCTGATCTGGGGTTTCCGTGTCGCGAGTAAAAATACGAGGCAAAGTAGGGCACCAGGGGGTGTGGGCCCCACCCAGGCGACCCCCCGGCGCGGCCGAGGGGGGGGGGGCGCCCACAGGGCGCCTGGGCACCCCCAGGCCCCCCTCTGGCCCCTCTTCTGGCTCCTGGTTCCTTCGGGTGCGTGGATTTTCTGTGATTTTTCGTGGATTTTTCTGAGATACCTAAAAATCCGTTTTCCTGCACACAATAAAACCATACAGGCAGCTCTGCTGAAAACAGCGTCAGTCCGGGTTAGTTTAGTTCAAATCATGCAAGAATGAGGTCAAAACAGTATCAAAAGTGTTTGGAAAAGTAGATACGTTTGAGACGTATCAACTCCCCCAAGCTTAGCATATTGCTTGTCCTCAAGCAATTCAGTTCAACGAACTGGACGCGACAAAGAAAACTTTGACAAACTCTTTTGCTTCATTAGATGTATATAAGCATGTACTACAAAAAGAGTCTAGCAAGTATTGAAACAGTACTATGAGGACAATGCAAGGAGCAATCCTTCTTTCAAGTGACTAGTCACAAATACTTAAAAGTAAACAATATACTACTGAAAATCAAGACAAGATTACATTGCACATAGCTTGAGCATACTAGGGTGGTATCTCGCTAGTCTCCATGAGTGAAGCAAAACATAAATGCAGAAACTCCTCCAGAGTTTTAAAGGAGACTAGAACTGAAAATTTCAGAATAAATCATATCACAAGCATGCAGAAGACAATGTAGTACTTTGGGACAATGCACATTACACTCAGAATGACAATTATGCTCTCCTAGTTAGTGCTTTGAAGAAAGAAGGTGGAGACTCTCGAACCGTGGCTTTTGTTGGCAAAGTTTAAAACCCGTGGCCGGAAACAAAAACTAAACATGTACCAGAGCTCTTGGTTTTAAAAACAGAGGTAAAAACGTTTTTGAGAGGTGCATATTTCGTCAACGAATGCTAGCAGATAACTCAATCACTTCTTAAGCTGGACAAGTCTCGAGGAACGGCTCCCGCATGAGGATGATCACATCCTCTTAATCTCCTTTGTTTATCACTGCCAAAGTTTTCTGATTTCTCATGAACAAAGCGTGAATGAGGGTTTGTTTGTTATATTATCTTTTTGAGCCGGGCGCACTCAATGCCAGTTCCTTCTCGTATTATGGGTTTGCACATTATACATGCAATCCCGGCGTGAAGCTTGTCCAACTTAAAAAGATCATGAATTAACTACTACTTCCTCATGAGCTAAAACATAGGCACAAAATGAGAAATGCTTTTGATTAATTTCGAGGTGGTACACGAAAGTCTTCGTTAGGAATGGCAGGTAAATACCATGTATAGGAAGGTATGGTGGACTCATATGGCGTAATAGATTTTAAGGGTTTTGGATGCACAAGCAGTCAATCCGCATAGTACAGGTGGGGGTTTAGCAAAAGACTAGGAAGCGACCAACTAGAGAGCAATAACGGTCATAATCATGCAGAGCGACAAAGCAACATTGAATCGGGCATGAAAGTGATATAACTATTCTAAAACTCAAAGATCATCAAGGCAGAGTAGACTTTTTAGTCTTAAGCATGTGTAAGCATGTGCCAAGTCAATCCAAAAATTCTCTAAAGGGAAATACCACCTTAGTATACCAGACTATGAACAGTGCAATGCATGTAGATCATTTCAATAACACATTATATACTCTAGTTATTCGAGACTAGCCACAAGGAAAGCATGAACTACTGGAGAGCATTGTAAACATAGCACTATGTCGCTACAAGCTGGTCTCTAGATCATAAGTACACGCATATGTACAAAAGTAGAAACAAGAAGAGTTCATACCGGTCTTCCTTGTTGCTTCCCTTCAGTCGATCTTCGTCATTACTGCTTGTCACTTGTACGACCGAACGTAGGAAATATAATTAAATGCCATCACGGACTCGAGCAGAACTCTGAAAACAAAGCAAACTAAAAAAGAAAAGGAAATCTTTTTGGATTATTTCAAGGGTTGAACGAAAGCAAAAGAAAAAGGAAATCTTTTTGTTGTTTTTGCAAAGAGAGAAATAAAGAAGAACGGGCAAAAACTTCGAAAAGATCAAAGCGAACAAAACGGATAATACAATGGAAAAGCGAGAGGGGCACGTACTCCCCCAAGCTTAGGCTTTTGGGCTAAGTTGGTAGCAGCTACTGCCCCCAGGAGCCTCCTGCTCCGGGGGTATGGTGGTGAGTCCAAGGGTCGTAGAAGGATGCTGGCGCGTACACTGAACTCCTCGGAGTCTCCCACGAGGAAGGCTCCATACGCCAAACAGAGGAAGGGCCTTCACCAAACTCGGTGGCGGTTTCTTCCTGAAAAGGTGGTAACTCACCGTGCTCCTCCTCGTTGGGCAGAACCCCCTCCATGGGGTTATGAAACTGATACTAGACCATGAACTCATCGAACTGGACAACATCAAAGGACCATCCGTTCCTGCGAGAAAAATCAAACAAAAGAGGTGCAGGTAGACGGATCTCGCGTTCCGCGGTAGTTCCGAAACGCAAGATATAAACAAGATTATCAAGCTCAGAAGCCATGGTAACAAACTTATGCCTTTTCATAGCAGCAAGATCAAAGCTTAGATAAGTAAAAGGATTATCATCAGGGTGTGGGGTGCCTCCAAGATGTTCTAAGATAAGTGTGGCATAAACGCCACCATATAAGTCTCCCTTGTTACCATTCATAGCAAGGCATCGAGCAATTAAGGCACCCAGATTATAATCAGACCTCCCTGAGAGGGCTGCTGCCAGGATAGCAATATCTGGAGTAGAAATGCTGCTCGTGTTGTCACGAGCTAACACCCCTCTGGCAATATAATATGCAAAATACCTGAGGTGAGGAAATAAGATGCTGGAGATCTTCGACCGATGAATATCCCTCGTACCCATGCTGCAGAGAGAGTTGATGATGGTTTTCAGCTCGGAGGGCTGAGTGGCCATCCTAGCCGTCCTCCCAATGTTCGGCACACCTATTATTTCACAAAAATTTCCCAAAGTCATGGTGATAAGATCATTGTAAATTTTAAACTCAATAGCACCTGAATCAGGATTATATCTAAAACTGTTAATGAAACTGGAGGTGAGTTTTTTATACGTCAAACCTGCATTAGCACAAAGATTATAAAACTCATCCTTGATTCTCGCAGCTTCAAGGAATTCATCACATGGAAATGTCATCGCACGTGCTGGACTTGTGTCTTCCAACAACTCCAGGGGCACATGATCTTCATTATAGCTCAACCTAGTAGTCGATGGTGAAGCTGCGGCTCTAGTAACTCGATCGGAGTGTGCGGGCCTCCTCTTCTCAAGCCACCCTTTTGCCCTTCCTAACAAACTCATTTCTGAAATTTTTTGCAATTTACAAAAACGAGGATTAAAACAAAGTGAGTTAAGGCAAACTACTCAACTCACTTGCCCAAGGCATAAACTTACATCAAAACATGGAAAATAACTTTCTACACATGCATGCAAGCTCATCTCTACAGCACCAAGAACTACTAAATACTCACAAATGAGGCCACCAATCAAAAATCTAATTGGAGGGGTGGAGGAGTCACATACCAGGGAGTATTTGCTCAAAATTTCAGCTCAAATGATGGGCTGAAGAGAGAGATCGAAGAATCGCCTCCAAGAACAGCAAGAACACAAGAACAAGTGCAGAACTCGAGTTTTTGGAGAAAGAGAGAAAGGGAGGAAGAAGACATACCTGGAGGGGGGTCCTGTGGGCCCCAGGCGCCCTGTGGGCGCGGCCAGGGGCTGGGCCGCGCCAGCTGGCCGCCTGGGCCACAGGTGGCCCCCTCTGGCTGGCCCCAAGACTTTCTGGGTCACTCCCGACGTGGAAATTTTTATTTTAATTTTTCTGGAATTTTTCTGAAAACTTCACTGTTGAATTTTTTTCGAAGTTCAAAGAGCTGCGAAACTCTCAGAAAACTTGAAGTAGTGAGTAGTATTGTGAAGCTTCAAAACATAGATACTTGGTACAACAAGTAGGACAAAAAACTAAAGACAAATGAAAACATAACAAGCTCAACTTTTTATCTATATAAAACATGTTTATTAGTAAGGTTGATCAAGTCTTACCAACAAACAGGCGATATATAGAGCAAAAAGTCTCACCTCTTATGAAGTAATCATTGAACTTTTACCTTGATGGACATTGTCCCCACCATGATAGTTTTGTATTTGTGAGGCACATGTAGTGGACAGTCCCATTCTCCAATTTTCACGGTCTCGATATTTTCTATAGAGTTGAGGCCATGCCTCCTGTCGATCTTCTTTGGAAAATATACCATATGTTCTTTATCATTCACATGGAAGGTAACCTTCCCTTTATTGCAATCAATAATAGCACATGCGGTGTTAAGAAAATGTCTACCAAGAATAATGGACATGCTCCCATCCTCGGGCATGTCAAGCACAACAAAATCAGTAAGAATTAAACAATTAGCAACTTCTATGGGAACATCCTCACAAATACCTATCAGAACAGCGGTTGACTTGTCAACCATCTGAAGGGAGATATCTGTAGGAATTAGTTTCTCTAAACAAAGCCTCTCGTAAAGAGAGAGAGGCATAACACTCACTCCTGCTCCAAGATCACATAAAGCAGTTTTGACATAATTATTCATTATGGAGCAAGGAATGGTGGGTATACCTGGATCACCGAGCTTCTCAGGAATCTTGCCACTGAAAGAGTAGTTAGCAAGCATAGTAGATATTGCTTCATTAGGAACTTTTCTTTTATTAGTGACAATATCTTTCATATATTTTGAATAAGGAAGTAACTTAATAGCATTAGTCAAAGGGATTTGAAGAAAAAGAGGTTTAATCCACTCACAAAACTTATTGTAATGCTCTTCTTCTTTGGATTTGATGGACTTACCTGGAAAGGGCATGGGTTTCTGTACCCATGGTTCTCTTTCCTTCCCATGTTTTCTTGCGATAAAGTCTTCTTTAGTGTACCTCTTACGTTTGTCAGGTGCTTCTTCTTCTTGAACTTCAGGCGGATCATTCTTCTCATTATCCTTACCTTCAGGTTCAGCACCGTCTTCAGTCTCAGCATCGGAGATAGATACACTGTTAGGATCAATAGTTGGCTCTTCATCTGCAATAGGATCATTAGAATTTTCAGTCTCCTTATGTTTCTTCTTTTTCTTTGGAGAGCCAACAATTTCTTCTTCCTGCATTTGAGAATCCTGCTCGATTCTCTTCGGATGCCCCTCTGGATAGAGAGGATCTTGAGTGCTAGTTCCTCCTCGGGTCTTAATCCCAAAAGCCTACAAATTATCTTGTTTGGCATTGTTAGCAAGCAAATCTCTTTGCACATTAGAAATTTGGTCTAGCTGAGTTTGAACCATATGAAAATGCTTCACAAGACATTGAACATCATTAACTGTTCTACCTAAAACATCAAGCACACTTTTGATAGCAAGGGAATTATCATGCAACTGAATTTCTATCCTCTCATTAAAATGATTTTGTTTCATAATAAAATTATCAAACTCATCTAAACATTGATCAGCAGGCTTACCATAAGGGATGTCACTTGCGTTGAAATCTAAAAGAGAGTGTACCTCTACCATAGGAGGGTGAGTAGCAGGCTCACACAGCTTCTCAATAGGGGGTAGATTCTTCACGTCTTCAGCTTTAATACCTTTCTCTTTAATAGACTTCTTTGCTTCTCGCATATCTTCGGGGCTTAGAACAAACATGCCCCCTCTTCTTTGGTGGTGGAGGTGGTTCAGGGACGGACCAATCTTCATAGTTTTTGGCAATCCTGCCCATCAAATCTTCCGCATCGTCCGGTGTTCTTTTCCTGAAAACACAACCAGCACAACTGTCCAAATAGGACCTGGATTCATCAGTTAGACCAGCATAGAATATATCGATTAATTCATTCTTAGGGATTTCGTGTCCTGGTCTAGCCCGAATCAGACCGCAGTACCTCCCCCAAGCTTTAGGGAGGGACTCATCCTGCAACTGTTTAAAGTTATAAATTCTTTGTAAAGCTGCATGTTGCATGTGAGCAGGAAAGTACTTATCAACAAAAGAGTGAGCTAAGTCTTGAGGACTCTTAATGGAACCGCATGGAAGTGAATCATACCATGCTTTAGCACCTTCCTTCAAGGAGAAAGGAAGAAGCTTGGTGATATAAAAGTATCGTATCTTCTCATCTGTGGTAAACAGGCCACCTAACTCACCTAGTTTAGTCAGGTGTGCAATAGCATCATCATTTTCTCTGCCATAAAAGGGGTCAGCTTCAACCATAGGTATAAGTGAAAGATCAACAGAGAAATCATAATCAGGATCATCAATGCATATAGGAGATGTAGCAAATTCAGGATCAGGAACTGTTTTGTTCTTCAAAGAGTGTTCTTCAAATAGTTTCTTAATAACTTCAGGGTCAGAGCCAGAAAACTCTGTCAGTTCCCTGCATAAATCTTCATCAAGCATATAGTAATTATCATCAAGGAGCCTCTCTTTGAGTTTACTCAAATGAGGATAATCATAAGTTTCACCAATAGGGTAGCGAGTAACAGGAAGTTCAATTCCAGACTTTTTAGCAGCAGCAGCAATTTGTTTCTCAAGAGCATAACCAAGGGAACTAATATCATCCACAGTAGTAGAAGCATCATCAAGAGTATCAGACATAGTAACTGATTCAGTAGGAGCATCATGTGGTGGTGGTGAGGCAAACTTACTCATAACAGAAGGTGAATCAAGCCTAGCACTAGTGCTTAGAGCAGTACCTCTTCTTGTAGTGGATAGTAAGATCGGAACCTTGGGGTCTCCTTTCTTACCCATGGTGGATGAAGTGCAGCAGGTAGGATACCTCAAGTAGACTTGTAAATATTGCTATGCTCCCCGGCAATGGCGCCAGAAAACGGTACTTGATAACCCTCAACCGTAAGGGATCGAGATAGTCTTCGCGGGTAAGAATAACCCAATTTATTGATTCGACACACGGGGAGCCAAAGAGTATTTATATGCTTTGACAGTTGAGTTGTCAATTCAACCGCACCTGAAATATACTTACTTGCAACAAAAGATAAGTGGTAACAGTGATATGATAGTGATAGTAAAAGTAAACAGTAAAAGTAAATAGCAAAAGTAAATGGCAAAAATAGCAACTAGTAACCAGCAGGATTTAAAACACTGTAGGCTAGGGAGACGGATGGTTGGGCGCTGCATGGATGAGATATATCATGATTCTAACTTGGGGCACGACACACGGAAAAGTAATGATCATCTAGGCAAATATCAAACATTAGGCATGTATCCCGTAGGTAGTTGTACGTGCTTGCAATAAGAACGTGCACAACATCTTTTGTCCTACCATCCCGCTACGAACGGGGCCAAAAGGAACTTATGGAGATTAAGGTGCTCCTGTCAAAGAGCACCGGAACAAAGCAATGAACTCAATGGATACATGTAATCCTCAAACTACGGAGCATCCCCTTTGGTGTCCCAAGCTGTCACTTTTGGGATCGCCGGTTCCGAACCGTAACAGGTGCAAACAACTCATAGATAGGATCACGAACACAAATATATTCATGCAAACACATATGGTTCAGATCTGAAATCATGGCACTTGGGCCCTAAGTGTCAAGCATTAAGAATAACAAGTTGAAGCAAAGATGATAAACACCATAGTAGATGATAGGCAACATGCCCCCAATGATCTGACAAACTATTACATGATCTAACTCATCCAATCCCTACCATCCCCTTCGCCCACAGCAAGGGAATTACTCACACATGGAGGGAGAAGTCATGGAGGGATGATGGAGTGGTGATGATGATGACGATGGCGATGATCTCTCCTCTCCGGAGGCCAATTCAGCCTCCAGATTAGCCCTCCCGAGGAAGAACAGAGGGTGGCGGCGGCTCCGCGACGGAAAACTGCGAAAAGAAGTTCTGATCTGGGGTTTCCGTGTCGCGAGTAAAAATACGAGGCAAAGTAGGGCACCAGGGGGTGTGGGCCCCACCCAGGCGACCCCCCGGCGCGGCCAAGGGGGGGGGGGGGCGCCCACAGGGCGCCTGGGCACCCCCTGGCCCCCCTCTGGCCCCTCTTCTGGCTCCTGGTTCCTTCGGGTGCGTGGATTTTCTGTGAATTTTCGTGGATTTTTCTGAGATACCTAAAAATCCGTTTTCCTGCACACAATAAAACCATACAAGCAGCTCTGCTGAAAACAGCGTCAGTCCGGGTTAGTTTAGTTCAAATCATGCAAGAATGAGGTCAAAACAATATCAAAAGTGTTTGGAAAAGTAGATACGTTTGAGACGTATCATGGTCACATGACCCAACACTCAAGTCATACAAGCATACAAGCACAAGCGGAAGATAACTTGTCTGAGTACAGACAACTTGGAAAGAAAACAGGCTTGGTGTAGCCTGACTATCTACAAGGCCCTTCACAAGCTCCGTATCTCCGTCTGGGGAGCAAGCTACTCGTCGACGTCAACGTCCATGTAGAACCCATCAGAAGGGGCAGGGTTCTCCTCTGCAACAGTTATTAAGCAAACATGAGTACAAGGGTACTCAGCAAGACTTACAACAGAACCTATCATACATGCATCATTATCAACAAGGGCAGTGGAGTTTATTGCAGCAAGCCAGCTTTGACTCTTGGCTAACCTATACTACAACTCTTAGCAGATTGCAAGATGAGACTACGCACACGAGTCCACTACTCACACTTGTCTTGAGACTTTTAGGAGTAACCATTAACTTGTCTATGAACTGTATAAGCAACCAAGTGGTCCTTAACCGCGAACAACGGCTATTCGAATAGATTGGTAACCCTGCAGCGGTGTACTTCTTCACACATGTTTCCACCACTTAGCGTCTCCACACGACATGTGCACGGCAGACATCAAGCGAAAGCCGACGTGGGTGTAGACGACGACCTAACCAACCACTCAAGTCTCTAGTCCAGGTTTATCGCCTATTTGTGTTCCATCCATGGGGAGATCCGGCCGGGGTGTCGCTCACGGCCCCAAATGATGTGTACAGGGTTCCCGAGTCACCAAACGGGCGATTGGTACACCCGGCCATGTACCTGCCGCGTCACAGCCCACCCCGAGGGTCAGTGCTGCGCACGACCTCCAATAAACTACAAACACCAGAAACTAGTTGCAAGTCCTAGACAGAGAACAAGGGCAGTCAATAAGTCGAGCGGGGTCATATTTCAGGGCCCAATGTGTGGTAGTAGCTGATCTTAAATCACACATGCAGATATGAGGTCCTATGGACGGTTCCAATGAAACAACCCACCATGTACTCCTACATGGCCTTTCATCGATACCTTTACCAAGCATATTCCACACTTCACTCTCTTTACCAGGCATGATCATTTCACTCTGATCCATCACCCAGATGAACCAGACCTGACACAACTCTAAGCATAGCAGGCAGCATAAACAAATAGCATGGTAGGAAACACATCACATGGCTCAATCAACTCCTACACATACTAGTGGGTTTCAACTATTTACTGTGGCAATGACAGGTCATGCAAAGGAATTGTTTTAAATCAAAATAATTCCAGAAAAGGCTTTACTGCATCAGCATGACATCATGCTGACATCAGCAGGACATCATGCTGACGTCAGCAGGTCAACAGGCCTGGTCCAGGTCAAACCTGACAGTGGGTCCCGCGTGTCAGTGTCATTAGTGTAACTAATTTAAATTAGTGCTAAACTGGGCCCCACCTGTCATTGACCCCAGGGGGTCAAACTGGGCCCACCCGTGGTCAAAGGGGGTCAAACTGGCCGGCATTTTGCCGCCGGCGAGGACAAACGCGGCGGTGCGGTGCGGGTTTCGTGCTCCGGCGACCAAAACGACGGCGGAGCACATCTATGTGATGCGGGGAGTGAGCCGCGTCCAGTGGTGGTGGTGGTTGGCCTCGAGGTCGCCGAAAACGGCGCCGACGACGACCTTGGCGGCTGCCGGAGCTCGGGTGAGCTCGGGCTCGTTACTAGGAGGCACGGCGAGGCACGTAGAGTGGTGCGTTGGGCTCCTGGGGGTGCGGTAAGGCTAGTGGATAGGGTGGCGCGGCCGTTGGGGGGCCGGCGACGAGCTCCGCGGCGGCACATGCGGGTGAGCTACGTGCAGTTGCTACAGGGCTCGAGAGGGAGAACAGAGAAGATGGGGAGGTGGCCAAGCTCACGGTGGTTGCGACGGAGCTGATGGCGAGGTCGGGGACAGTCTGCTGCGACGGTGATGGCGGAGGTGATCTCCGGCGGTGGTCAACGAAGACGGGGTCGGTGGAGGCGGTGCAGAGCGTGCAAGCGCTCGGGGCTCAGTTGAGGCGAAGTGGCGGACAACGGCGGAGCTCTCAGACACGGAGGGGAGGCGAGGGGATTACGGCAGCTACGGTGGTGCTCGTCGGTGCGGCGGCGAGCGCTTCGGCCATGGCGGACGAGAGCGAAGGAGAGAGCGGGATGGGAAGTGGTCGTGTCCAGGGGATTCGGGGCATGACGTGGCGGTCATCCAGCCTGTTCCGCAGCGATGCGGCAAGCAGGTGGCGCCGTGGGGAGCTCGCGCACGTCGGCGTCACCTCCCTGCCTGCCTGGCGGGGACGAAGCAGCTGGCCCGGGCCAGCACAGTGCTGGGCCGCCAAGTGGGCCGGGGCGTGGGTTTGGCCAAGTAGGTAAGTTTCCTATTGTTTCTGTTTTATTTTTATTGCTGTAGGTTTGTTGCATTATTTAAAATGCTTAGGCATCTCCAAAAATCACCAAACTGCACATGCCCACTATTTGGAATATATCCAGCATGGGACATTTTAGTTTGGGATTATTTGAGCATTTGAAATATTTTATAGCATTTAAATGCCCAAATGCAAATACAATATGAATTAATCCAGTGACCTTAGGATGTCCTAGAAAATTGTGCACCATTTTTGTCAGAGGTTTGAGACCAAGGCAAAGATGATGAACATTTTTGAAGGGCATTTTGGTTACATTGGAAAAGATTTTATTAAACCCTAATTAAAAGAAGAGGGGTGCTGGGGTTTCTGTCATCCCCATTTCAAGTTTCTGCAAAACTAAACATGGTACACATTCTAGCTAGTCCTAATGCAATCACTGACTAGGGATGTGACAATTAAGTAATTGGAGCAGCCTCCCCCAAGCTTGTGGGAGACTCTCTTCTTCAATTTGCACAAAGTTATAAATTTCCCATAAGGCAGCTTGTTTCTTATGAGCGGGAAAATATTTAGCAGAGAAGTAATACATCATATCCTCGGGACTACGCACACAACCAGGATCAAGAGAACTAAACCAAGTCTTAGCATCACCCTTTAACGAGAAAGGAAATAGCTTAAGGATATAGTAGTAGCGAATCATTTCATTGTTGGTAAACAGGGTGGCTATATCATTCAACTTAGTAAGATGTGCCACAACAGTTTCAGATTCATAGCCATGGAAAGGATCAGATTCAACCAAAGTAATTAACTTAGGATCAACAGAGAAGTCATAATCCTTATCGGCAACACAGATAGGTGAAATAGCGAAAGCAGGGTCATGTTTCATTCTAGCATTCAAATACATTTCTTTCATCTTAGCTAATAATTTCTTAAGATCATATCTATCATTGCAAGCAAGAAAGTCTCTAGCAATTTCTTCATCCATAACATAACCCTCAGGAACAACCACTACTAGAAAAAGGCTATAGGTAATATCACTATTAGTGGCGCACCAGAGATGTGGTGCGCCACTACTATATAGCAGTGGCGCACCACAAACAGGTGCTCCACTAATAGTGACATTACTAGTGGCGCACTAGGTGTGGGGTGCGCCACTAGTAAGTTTTTGAACAGTAACCAGCAATGCCCAGGCTTACCAGTGGCGCACCAGGACAAGGTGCGCCACTACTATTTTTGATAGTAGTGGCGCACCTTGCCCTGGTGCGCCACTGGTAAGGCTGGGCATGGTGGTCCAAAAAAAAACATAGCAGTGGCGCACCCCTTCACTGGTGCGCCACTAGTATTCCTGGCTACTAGTGGCGCACCAGTGAAGGGGTGCGCCACTGCTATGTTTTTTTGCACCAAATGCACCCCCCCC
>LR738709.1:73650352-73673304 GCA_902687465.1 Secale cereale
CCCCCCGTGGACCGCCTTTTCAGTTAAAAAAATAAATAAAAGAAAATGATAGAAATGTCAAAAAAATAAAAAAAATAAGATTCCAATGTGATTTGTGGTCTAGTTGTTAGCAAAATTTACAAACATGAATTTCGACTTTTTTTGCAAAATCTCTCGAGAATTTGTAAAATGGGCATAACTTTTGCATACGAACTCCGATGAAAAAGTTTTTTATATGAAAAAGCATCTACTCGAAAAGTTACATCCGAATTCAACCGGGGGAACCCCGTTGAAGATTCTTAGAATCCCCAAAAACCTAACCGAATAAAAGATACGGGGCTTTTAAGATCTAGAGGCAAAAAAATTCAAAAAAATTCAAAAATAGTAGTGGCGCACCGTGGTTGTGGTGCGCCACTAATATAGTTTTTTTTGAAAAACTATTTTTTTTTGGAATAAATATTTTTTGAAAAAATTCAAAAAAATTCAAAAATAGTAGTGGCGCACCGTGGGTGTGGTGCGCCACTAATATATTTTTTTTTGGAAAAAATGGTTTTTTTTGAAAAAATGTTTTTTTGAAAAAAAATAGTTTTTTTGAAAAATATGATATGTAAAATGACCGGGAAGTTTGAAATATTTTTTCAAAATTTTATCACACTCATGAACATGAACAAACTCCCAGACATTAACAAGGTTTAATAGGATTGATATGATAGATATATCAACAAGTGCCTGCTAAGTGAGCTGGTGCTGGGGTTGGATAGAACTCAGAAGTTAAGCGTGCTTGGGCTGGAGTAGTGTAGGATGGGTGACCTTCTGGGAAGTTTGACCACGGAGTGCGATTTGACCCGAGATTAAGCCATATTGACCCGAGATTAAGCCATAGTGACCCGAGATTAAGGAAAAAAAATTCCCGCCAAAATTGAAAAAAAAAATTCTGGAAAAAAATTTGAAAAAAAAAATTGTTACTAGTGGCGCACCTGTAGCAATATCAGTGGCGCACCTGTAGCAATTCTGAAATAAAATTTGAAAAAAAAAATTGAATTTTTTTTTTTGAAAAAATATCAGTGGCGCACCCTTATACTTAGTAGTGGCGCACCAGGTGGTGCGCCACTGATATCTGGATTAGTAATGGCGCACCTCTGGTGCGCCACTAATACCCATTACTAGTGGCGTGGTAATAGTGGCGCACCAGAGGTGCGCCACTAATACCCAAAAGTGGTGCGCCACTAATAAGCTTTTTCCTAGTAGTGAACAGGCAATTCATATCTATTGGGAGAAGCTTCATCATCACTTTCATAGATATGATCAGTTTCAATATTTGCATTCTCCCTAACCTTAGCAATTTGTTCATCTAGAAATTCACCTAGTGGCACAGTATTATCAAGCATAGAAGTAGTTTAATCATACATAGTAGAAGTGGCATCATTAAAAACATACGACATATCAGATTCAATAGCATGAGTAGGTGTCGCAAATTTACCCATAACAGAAGGAGAATCAAGTGCAGAGCTAGATCGCAGTTCCTTACCTCCTCTCATAGTTGAGGGTAAGATCTTGGTTTTTGAGTCCTTCAAATTCCTCATAGTGATCAACAGATATAAATTCCAAGTGACTTAAAGAATAGAGCTATGCTCCCCGGCAACGGTACCAGAAAATTGTCTTGATATCCCACAAGTGTAGGGGATCGCAACAGTTTTCGAGGGTAAAGTATTCAACCCAAATTTATAGATTCGACACAAGGGGAGCCAAAGAATACTCTTACGTATTAGGAGCTGAGTTGTCAATTCAACCACACCTGGAAACTTAGTATCTGTAGCAAGATAGTTTAGTAGCTAAGTAATATGATAGTGGCGGTAGCGGCAATAAAAGTAACAATAGTGTTTTTGTAGTTTTTGTAATAGTAGCAGCGGAAAAGTAGATAAGCAAAAAGCAATATGTGAGAAGCTCGTAGGCATTGGAACGGTGATGGGAAATTATGTCGGATGCAATTCATCATGTAGAAGTTATAACCTAGGGTGACCCAGAACTAGCTCAAGTTTATCAATGTAATGTAGGCATGTATTCCGAATATAGTCATACGTGCTTATGGAAAAGAACTTGCATGACATATTTTGTCCTACCCTCCCGTGATAGCGGGGTCCTATTGGAAACTAAGGGATATTAAGGCCTCCTTTTAATAGAGTACCGGACCAAAGCATTAACAGATAGTGAATACATGAACTCCTCAAACTAAGGTCAACACCGGGAGTGGTCCCGATTATTGTCACTTCGGGGTTGCCAGATCATAACACATAGTAGGTGACTATAGACATGCAAGATAGGATCAAGAACACACATATATTCATGAAAACATAATAGGTTCAGATCTGAAATCATGGCACTCAGGCCCTAGTGACAAGCATTAAGCACAGGAAAGTCATAGCAACATCAATGTCAGAACATAGTGGATACTAGGGATCAAACCCTAACAAAACTAACTCGATTATATGATAGATCCCATCCAACCCATCACCGTCCAGCAAGCCTACGTTGGAAATACTCACACACGGCGGTGAGCATCATGGAATTGGTGATGGAGGAAGGTTGATTATGATGATGGCGACGATCTCCACTCTCCGGAGCCCCGATCGGACTCCAGACCAGACCTCCCGAGAGAGATTAGGGCTTGGCGGCGGCTCTGTATCGTAAAATGCAATAATTCTTCCTCTCAGATTTTTTTCTCCCCGAAAGTGAATATATAGGATCTGGGGATACGTCGGTGGAGCACCAGGGGGCCCATGAGGCAGGGGGCGCGCCCTAGGGGGGCGCCCCCACCCTCGTTTATATGGTGTGGCCCCCCTGGTCTGGATCTTCTTGCAGGTATTTTTTATATTTTGCAAAATAATTCTCCGTGGATTTTCAGGTCATTCCGAGAACTTTTTATTTCTGCACAAAAACAACACCATAGCAATTTTGCTGAAAACAGCGTCAGTCCGGGTTAGTTTCCATGCAAATCATGCAAGTTAGAGTCCAAAACAAGGGCAAAAGTGTTTGCAAAAGTAGATACATTGCAGACATATCAGTGGCCCCCTGGAGATTCTCTTTCGCCAGATATTTTTTATATTTTTGAAAATGCTATCCCGTGGAGTTTCGGAGCTTTTTGAGTTGTGCAAGATAGGTTTCCAGAGTTTGCTTTTTTTCCAGCCCAGAATTCCAGCTGTCGGTATTCTCCATCTTGATGTAAACCTTGTAAAATAAGAGTGAAAAGGCATAAGTATTGTGACATAACGTGTAATAACAACCCATAGTGCGATAAGTATCAACATAAAAGCATGATGCAAAATGGACGTAGCAGGCGTGCCCTGGTGGGTTGTGCTCCCCTCGGAGCACCCCCCAGGCGCTTCTCCGGCCCACTGGATGTCTTCTATTCCAAAAAAATCCAAAAAAAGTTTCGCCACGTTTGGACTCCGTTTGGTATTGATTTCCTGCGATGTAAAAAATATGCAGAAATAAGCAACTGGCACTTGACACCATGTCAATAGGTTAGTACCAAAAAATGACATAAAATGACTATAAAATAATTATAAAACATCCAAGAATGATAATATAATAGCATGAAACAAACAAAAATTAGAGATATGTTGTAGACGTATCACACGATTTTGCGCCATCGAAGATGCCTGGCTGGCCAAGGAAAACACGGGCTCAATCTGCGAAGACTACCCGGAACATGACCAGTCCGCACCTCAACGCTAACATCGCAAACAGAACACGCCAGGTGATCAACCTCGGAAGAAGATGAAAACCTCTAGTCACCCCAGGACAACTCTGGATGGCTTTCTGGATAAAAGATGCCCGATCCACGCCATTCTGATTAACTCATGCTCGACTCATAGCCTGTATGACTGTTAGGTGTTGAGGCATGTGCCTAAAGGGGGAACTAGCTTCCTACCGGGTACCTACTTCTACCTTCAGTAGACCTCGGAAGAATACGAGGTCCTAATGATATACGAGACATTCATGTCCAACAACCAGTGCAAACAGGCCCCGCGGGAAATCAATTCTGTTCGACAGGTACCATCTTGGGGCGCGTGGATAGACACGCCAATTACCTTCGACCATAGCAATCATTCGAGGTCAGCCCCAGATAGGTGTCCTGCCACGCTGGTCCTCAACCGTATTGCTGACAATTGCTGACTCCATAAGGTCCTTACGGACAGAGGCAACAGTTTGAATCGAATATATGCAGATACTCTGGATAAGATGCACATGAATAAATCACGCATAGAACAGACTACCGCCACCTTTAAAGGTATAGTCCCCCGAAGAGAGGCACGTTGAAGTGAAAAACTAACCTTGGACATGGTCTATGGAACCCTGGATAATGACGTGCACTTGAGATGCGCATGTATTTCCCCAAAGAGGAAAGGATGATGCAGCACAGCGACGATCAGTATTTCCCTCAATTATGAAACCAAGATTATTGAACCAGTTGGAGGACCATGCCACACTATGTAAATGATACCTGCACACAAAGAACAAATACTTGCAACCCGACGCGTAAAAGGGGTTGCCAATCCCTTTCGGGTAGCGGTGCCAGAAATTGACGTGTTGATAGGATAGAGTTGTGGTACATTAATAAAAGAAAGCAACGAGAAATAAAACTCAGCAAGATATTTTGGATTTTTGATAATATAGATCTAAAGATAAAATAAAAAATAGAACTCATGAGAAAATAGTAGATTGGAGAGCAAATATGATGGAAAATAGACCCGGGGTGTAATGCCCAGGATGCGACTATGTCTCCCACGTGTCGAGGCACAACTTAAAGACATAAGCGCATTCTGGAATGATCGCAAGCGTGGTATCGTTGCACAACTCATGTAAAAGTTCAGGGATGAAAGTGTAAAAGATAGTTGGGTTACACTCGCCACGTCACACAATGAATACAATAACATACATTCATCCAAATAACACAGGGTCCGACTACGGACGAAATCCGAACGAGAAAGATACCACGAACACAAGGCCTGATCGCCCCTAGTAGGAACCACTACTGATCGTCGGGATACGATACATAGTAATGACCACGCTCTTCATCGAACTCCCACTGAAGTTCTGAACCATCTGTAACACCCCATATGTGATACCTTCCATTTATGGCAATAAATGAAACGTTGACTTCATCAATTCCATTCTGGGCTCTTCCTTCATTTCGGTTTTCTTCATTTTGTCTTGTTGATACGTCCAAAACGTATCTATAATTTCTGCTTGCTCCATGCCTCTTTTGGGTGATATTGCTATGATATTTATACACTTCCATACACTTTTGATCATATTTGGACTAACCTATTAACTCAGTGCACCCCAGTGTCAGTTTCTGTTTTCGGCTGTTTTTGTATTTCAGGTTTTCACATTACGAGAACTGCCAGAAAAAATCCAGAAAAAATATATAAAAAATCAGCGTTCCAGAAGCTACCGTGAGGCCAAAGTACAGTCGGGGGGGGGGGGACCCACAGGGGCTCCAGGCGGCCTGCCCAGGCGGCCCACCCCTAGGCCGAGCCGGGGGGGCGCCTGGGCCCCCCTGACCTCTTTTGGCGACCCTCTTTGGCATATATTTACAACTCGTCGAGAAAACCCTGATTCCGGACCCCTTTTCTCCAGACGCGATTCCGATCTTCGCCGCCATCGCCATCAAGCTTCGGGGGACCAGAATTCCTGCGCCGGCACCCTGCCGGGACGGGGAAGTGCCCCCGGATTCATCTCCATCGACGTTGCTTCCTCTCTCCATGAGGCGGGAGTAGTTCCTCCTCGGGTCTAAGGTTCTTACCAGTAGCTATGTGGTCAATTCTCTCTCCCATGATGTGATCTTCGTTGTGATCATAGGCTATGTTAATCTAGGGTGCTCCCATGATATTTCCCCTTCCTCTATGTATTGGATTGATGTACTCACTTGTCTTTATCTAGTATAATCCCCGAGACCAAGGTGACAGCGGTCTATTAGACATGGATTAGAAAAGTATTTTCATGAGTGATTTCCTCTCTTGTGTGTTGATTGAAGATTGAGAGTCTCTTGGTGCTTGTCTTTGACTATCCTTTAGATATGTTGTGGTGATTGTGGGACTCTCTTTGGATGGCCGCGGTGACATTGGGAAATACTAAGATTGAGAACTACGAACTTTGAGGTGTGCTTTTGTAGCCCTACATAATTCTCGTCCTCTCTTGACCACGAAGGAATGACCTCCGAGTGTGTCCCCTTTGCATGTTTTATGGGAAATATCATGTGATTCGATTATGTTAATGTTGTTGGGAGTTGCCACTAGTGAAAGTATGAACCCTAGGCCTTGTTTCCACCATTGCAATACCATTTGTGCTCACGTTTACCACTTGTTTGCTTGCTGCACTTTTTATTACAGATTTATATTACTTTGCTTTGCCACTCCTATCATCCATATTTTACCATCTCTTCGCCGAACTAGTGCACCTATACAACTCCTAGTTGTATTAGGTGTGTTGGGGACACAAGAGACTTCTTGTATCTTAGTTGCAGGGTTGCTTGAGAGAGACCATCTTCAACCTCTACTTCCCTGAGTTCGATAAACCTTAGGTCATCCACTTGAGGGAAATTGCTGCTGTCCTACAAACCTCTACGCTTGGAGGCCCAACATAGTCTACAAGAGTAGAAGCGTGTGTAGACATCACTTGTGCGCTCGTTTTGTCTTGTACGTGTGTGCATTTCATCCATGTCATGTTATCATGTGCTTTGCCTTGCATTCGTGTTGTCACTTGCACCCGGTCCCGCTCGTCTCTTCCTGTTGCCCGTTTCGAGTTCCGACGCTCTCACACGTGCCCGTTGCACCCCCCGAGTCCTTCTTTCGTATGTGGCCGTGAAACGTTCTCGGAATGAGGTGAGATTTGTCGTGTGTTGTTGTTTCAATATGTGTAGGCCGCCTGTCAAGTTTCGTCGCGTTTGGAGTTCGTTTGGTACACCAACGGTTAACCTAGTGGGCTAAAAGCTCCTGTTCCTTTTGGCCCAAGACCCCCTCCACAACAGCCCACTAACCCAGCACAACCACTTCCATCCTCTCGATCGTCGGATCACGATCGTGTGGGCGAAAACCGCTCCCCATTTGGACCTTCCTAGCACCCTATGCCTATAAAACAGCCTCCCCACGTCTATTTTCGGGCGAAAACCCTAGCCCCGAGCTCCCCGCGCCGCCGGACGCGTCCAAACCGCGTTGGACCCGTCCGTCGGACGCGTCCCAGCCACTCCCGTTGCAACACGTGGCGCCAACCGCCGCCGCCTCCCACCAGCGCCACCACGGGCCCGCGAGCCCGAGGCTGGCCCGTCCCGGGCCGCGCCGGGCCACTCCGCCGCCCCGGCTCCTACCTCCAGCCTCGGCCGCCGGCGCGTGTTGCCGCCGCCGCGCCGCCGCGCCGCGCCCCCGCCACCTGCGGCGACCTCACCGCCGGGTCGCGCCCGCCGCCGCGCGCCGTCAAGCCCCGCTGCCATCCGCGCTCAACCGGACCCGCCGCCGCCGTCCGCCGCCTCCGGCGGCCGCGCCTCCTCGCCGGGCGCCGTCTCCGGCGAGCTGCCGCTCTACTCCGGCCGGATCTGCCCTGGGTGGATCAGATCCACTTGAAGCCGATCCAAACACCCTGCTCCGCGCCCGGATCTCCTCGTCCCGCTCCGTCCCGTCCACGTTTGACTTTTTCAGAGGGTAAAAATCCACTAAGTCCCGAATCTGTGTAAATTTGTTGCCTCCTTTTCCATGTGATAACTTCGTGCTCGTAGCTCCGTTTTGCGCGTATGATATGTCGAAATGTTTGTCTCATCGTGCTCTACATGTTAGTATCAGTTTCATGCATGTTAGAGTTCATCTTGTTCACTTAATCTTCGTGGCAAGAGTGCATGTTGTTGTAACTAGTTGTCTGTGTAAATTTGTTGCCATGTTTGAGATGTAATAACTTTGTGCATGTTGGTCCGATTGGAGTGAATGATATGTCCATATCTTCGTTGTGAAATGCTCTACATGATGGTTGCTGTAGCATTCATGTTACTTGTCATCTTGACATGTAAGTGCATTTGGCTGATAAGTTTCTGGACTTGTTATGAGATGATGTTTTGTCTTGCTTGTTCGTATTTACCCTTGTGTCATATGAGCTAGGTGTCAACATGAGTTTTGCTCTTGAGTATGTGCTCTACAGGATTGATTCATTTTCATGCCATGATTTGTCTTGATATGAGTGCAACAAGCATGTTAACATGTCATCATGTTTATAAATTTCCGTTAAGTGTAAATCTGGTAAATTTTATGCCATGTATCCATGATGCCCCCATCTTTGTTGTGCATGTTTAGGGCTGTCCAGTGGGTGTTTCTTGAAGTATATGTCGTGGTCTAGCTATCCATGCACTTGTTTCCCATGATGCCATGTGTAGATTGTTATTATGAGGCCCTCAAGTTGCTATAAAATTCATCGGTTAGCATGCCCAGATTTTGCTAAGTCTGGATATACTTTTGCACTTTTACCATGGTGCTTGGGACATGTTCTAGTATGTTGTAGAAGTAGCCATGTAGTTATTCTTGAAGAGCATGTTATGTATGTTATTGCAATGCCTTTGTTTGCATGATGGCTTGCTGTAACTTGTTGTTTTCATGCTCTCAAGTGACTGTAAAATGTAGCTGTCAGCATGTTATCAACAAGTTTAGTTTTGCCACGAGTGTAGCTAGTGTTCCAAGCATCCTATAAGCATGTTCTTGCTTTGAGTAGCTTCTCAAATATGTCTACTTACTTTTGGTTACCTTAACTTGCCATGCCATTCTTTGAGTTGAGTTGCACAAGCTTGTAAACATGCCATTCCATTGTAATTCTGCCATGCCTTCTAATTTTCACCAAGTCTGAGAATTCTGTAAATTTATTGCAACGTGCCATGCTTGGTTAATTGTGTTCCAGTAGGTTTTTGGGTGTGTTCTAAGTTCATGCTTGTTAAGTATCATGTCTATTTCACATCCATGCCCTTTTCTCCATTTTTGGGTGCTGTAACATAGTTATTTCTTGCTCCAAAGATGCTATGTTGCTGTAAAATGCAGTTTTGCTTGAATCTTGTTTTGCTTGTCTTTTGCAAACCGTGCGTCCGTTTTCGGTGATCTTTATATCGATTTCAACCAAAATCTCCGCCTCTATCTAGTGGCTTGCTTGGTTTCCCAAGATGAGGCCTTTTCCATCATCTTCTCCTTGGGCTCAAGAGCTTCCTCATGCATACACACATCATACTTGCATCATGTTGATTGTGCATTGCACCATGTTTGATATTGTGCCGTTGTTGTGTTCTTGTGTTGGGTAGAGCCGGGATCCGAGTCGGAGTTCGAGGTTACTACCGAGGCTGAGTTTGAGGAGCAAGGTTACGATCCCACCGACGACTTAACAGGCAAGATGACCATACCCAGATATCACTACTATCTTTTCCTATGCTAGATGTGTCGCTCTTTAGATATTGCCTCGATGCCTATGTCTATTTGTCAGCCCTCCTATTGTTGCCATGAAACTCTCTAACCAGCCACCTAGCAAATCGTTGTTTGGCTACGTAAGCATCGCTCAGCCCCTCTTATAGCGTTGTTAGTTGCAGGTGAAGACTTGAAGATTCTTGCTTCATGACGAAGTTATTGTTAGGATATCACAATATATATAAACTATTAAAGTAAATCATCTATATATTGGTAATGGGTGGAAGGCTAAGCCTCTTGCTTGGTGTTTTGTTCCACTCATGCCACCCTAGGAACCGTTAAACCGGTGTTATGTTCCTTGATTTTGCGTCCCTAACACGGTTGGGTTTTATCGGCCCCCCTCGATAACCCGCTTAGCGCTAAAGCTTTTCCAGCAAGGCCCAACATTGGTTTTACATTTTCCTAATAACTAAAACTTGCATAGGGACTAGCTATCCCGAGGACTTAATTAGCAACCCCCGGGCCAGTGCTCCTCATGAGTGTTGGTCCAAAATAGAGCCACTTGCGGTGCCACCCAGTTCGCTGGGATCTTTGGTTGTTGTACGTAGTGCTCATCCGGTCGTGGCCTGAGATGAGATACGCGTGGCTACTATCAGGGTGTCGGCACACTGGGAGGTCTTGCTGGATTAGTTTTACCTTTGTTTGAATATCTTGAGCACGGGATTCCGAGAATACTCGGGTCTTCCCACCTTGGAGTTGCGACTCCATAGATCGTGAGCTTGTGATGGGCTAAGTTGGGACACCCTTGCAGGGTTTGATCTTTCGAAAGCCTTGCCCGCGGTTATGTGGCAGATGGGAATTTATTAATATCCGGTTGTAGATAACTTGACACCATGTTCATAATACACTACCTACGTGAGTAACCGTGATGGTCTCTTTCCGAAGGGGTTCAGGAAGTGAACACGGTGGGGTTATGCTTGACCGTGAGTAGTTAGGATCACTTCTCGATCAACTTGGCGATCGTTGACACTTGTTCTCTTCTCGCTCTAAACTCGTAAGTTAGTGCTTAGTGGTGCTGCAACCTTGTTTTAAGCCTTTTCCACACCTAAGGCTTTGATAGTATTGCTACCCGGGAACGGGATTGCTGAGTCCTCTGTGGCTCACAGATTCAACACAACACCAGATGCAGGTACCGTTGAGAACTACACAGGTGGTGGTTCAGAGCTGTATTGGAAGTTCGATGAAGAGCGTGAATGTTACTACGTGTCTTACCCCAAGGATCAGTAGGGCTCTTACTAGCATGTTCGGGACCTTGTGTTGCTTTATTTATGGTATCTTTCATTTGGATTTCGTCCATAGTCGGACTCTGATGTTATTTGGATGATGTATGTTAATGTATTTCATTATGTGACGTGGCGAGTGTAAGCCAACTACTATTTCACACTTTCATCCCTCCTTTTACATGAGTTGTGCAAAGATACCATACTTGAGATCATTCTAGTATGTGATTATGTCTTTAAGTCATGCCTCGACACGTGGGAGACATAGTAACATACTGGGCATTACATCATCTCCTGCATTGTTTTCGGCGGTACCTGCATCTGGTGTGTGTTGAATCTGTGAGCCACAAAGACTCAGCAATCCCGTTCCCGGGTATCAAAAGTACCAAAACCTTAGGTGTGGAAAGGTTATTAAAGTGTTTGCAGCAAGCACTAAGCAACTAGCTTACGAGTTTAGAGCGAGCTGAGAACAAGTGCCAACGGTCGCCAAGTTGATCAAGAAGTGATCCTAGCTACTCACGGTCAAACATAACCCCATCGTGTTCACTTCCCGAAGCCCTTCGGAAAGAGACCATCACGGTTACTCACACAGGTAGTGTATTCTTATGGATCAGGTGTCAAGTTATCTACAACCGGATATTAAGAAATTCCCATCTGCCACATAACCGTGAGCACGGCTTTCGAAAGATCAAACCCTGGAGGGGTGTCCCAACTTAGCCCATCACAAGCTCACGATCTGCAGAGTCGCAACTCCAAAGTGGGAAGACGCGAGTATTCTTGGAATACCGTGCTTAAGGTATTTCGACAAAGGTAAAACTAATCCAGCAAGACCACCCGGCGTGCCGACACCCTGATAATAGCCGCGCGTATCTCGTCTCAGGCCACGACCGGATGGGACAGCCTATAGGAAAATACTAGCCCTCGGGTTTCTCCAAGGTGGCCCTGCAGTCTGCCCAGTTTGGACCAACACTCATGAGGAGCACTGGCCTGGGTTGTTGATTAAGAACTCAGGTTTGCAGCGCCCTATGCAAGTTTTAGTTGTTAGGCAAATGGAGTACCAATGTTGGGCCTTGCTGGAAAAGCTTTAAGCAGTGCGAATTATCGAGGGGGGCCCATAAACCCCAACCGTGTTAGGAACGCAAAAATCAAGGAACATAACACCGATTTATCGGGTTCTAAGGTGGCATGAGTGGAACAAAACACCAAGCAGAAGGCCAATCCTTCCACCCATTGCCAATATATATTCATTAATATGATTAAGATAAATATTTTATTATCCCAATAAACAAGTCCGAACATGGAGCAATCTTCAAAGTTCACCTGCAACTAACAATGCTATAAGAGGGGCTGAGCAAAATCGTACTTAGCCAATCAACGGTTTGCTAGGAAGGTGGTTAGCGTGTTTCATGGCAACAATAGGAGCCTGACAAACAGGAGTATGCATCGAAGCATAGCTAAAGAACAAGACAATTAGCATAGGCAAAGATAGAGGTGATATCGGGGAACGGTCATCTCGCCTGGTAAGTCGTCGGTGGGAAGGTAAGACGGCTCCTCAAACTCAGTCTCGACAAGATCCTCGAACTCGGTATCGGCTCCCGGCTCTACCCAACACAAGAGCACAACAACGGCACACTATCAAACACGATGCAATGCACGATCAACATGATGCAAGACATGTCATGGGATGCAAGTATGATGTACGTATGCATGAGAATGCACTCGAGCCTAAGGAGAAGATGATGGAAATGGCCTCATCTTGGGTAACCAAGTAAGCCACTGGATAGATTGGAAGATTTCGGTCGAAATCGATATAAAGATCACCGGAAATGGATGCACGATCTGCAAAAGACAAGCAAAACAAGATGCAATGCAAAACTGCAGTTAACAACAACATGGCATCTTTGGAGCAAGATATAAATATGCTACATCACCCAAACATGAAGACAAAAGGCATGGATGTGAAATAGACAAGATTCTTAACAACCATTAACTTAGAGCACACCCAAAAGCTTGCTGGAACACAATTAAACAACCATGACAAGATTTAATAAGTTTACAAACTTCTCACACTTAGTGAAAATCACAAGGCATGGCAGAAATTACAACAAGTAGGCATGTTTGAAAGCTTGTGCGACTCAACTCAAAGCATAGCATGGCATGTGAATATAACCAACAACAAGAAGACATGTTTTTGAAGCTACTCGTGGCAAGAACATGCTCATAGGATGCATAGAACACTAGCTATTCACATGGCAAAACTGAACTTGTTGATAATATGCTGACAGAAACATTTTATATCAACTTGAGAGCATGAAAACAACAAGCTACAACAAGCCGTCATGCAAGCAAAAGTCATGGCAATAATATACATAACAAGATCTTCAAGAATAACCACATGGCTACTTCTACAACATACTAGAACATGTCCCAAACATCATGGCAAAAGCGCAAAAGTTTATCCAAACTTAGCAAAATCTGGGCATGCTGACAGAAAACATTTTGAAGCTACTAGAGGGCCTCAAAAGAACAAGCTATATCATGGCATCATGGCAAACAATAGCATGGATAGCTAGAGCATAACATATACATCAAGGAACTCCCACTGGACAACTCAAACCATGCACACCAATGACGGTGGCATCATGGAAACATGGCATACAAATTAACAGATTCACACCTAGAAGAAATTTAACATCACGATGACATGTTAACAAGCTTGATGCACTTATCTCAAGACATATCATGGAATTAAAAAGAATCTATCATGTAGAGCACATTCCAAAGAGCAAAACTCATGTTGACACCTAGCTCATATGCCACATGGATCAATATACACAAACAAGACAAAACATCATCTCATAACAAGTTCAGAAACTTATCAGCCACATGCACTTTCGCAACATGGTTAAACATGGCATAATGCAACCTAACATATATGCAAATGCATCCATCATGAATAGCATCACAAGACGACCATCCGGACATATCATACACTCCATTTGGACCAACATGCACAGAGTTACTAGCTCACGAACCTGCCAAAAATTTTACGCAGACAACAAGTGCTGAAACAGTTACATCGCTAAGCACTCTTTCCAAAAATATTAAGACAACTAGATGAACCATAATATGCATGGAACTGATGCTAACATGTAGAGCACTTCGAGACAAACATTTTGATATATCAAATGCGCAAAACGGAGCACCGAGCACAAAGTTACCACATGATGAAGGAGGCAACAAATTTAATGGATCCACGGACTTGGTGGAATATACCTCCGCGAAAATTCAACGTGGGACGGAGGGATCCCGGGACGGAGAGATCCGGGACGGACGGAGGCGTTTGGCTCAGATCCTGGTGGATCTGATCCACGTTCTTCAGATCCGGCGAGTAGGAGCTCTGGCGAGGCTGTGGCCGGAGAAGTCGCCGGAGTCGGGGGCGCGATGGCGAGGCGGGACCGGCCGGCGAGGTGGCCGGCGCTGGCGGCGGTAGAGGTGCGGAGGCCGATGGGGCGCGGCGTTGCCGCGGCGGCGGGCGGCGATGCCGGAGCGGACGGAGGAGGCACTACTAGGAAAAGGCCTACTAATGGCGCACCTATTTTGGCCATTAATGGCGCATTAGTGGTGCGCCATTAGTGCCACGCCATTAGTATATTTTACTAATGGCGCACCTATGGTGCGCCATTAGTATCTGGTATACTAGTGGCGCACCGCAGATGCGCCATTAGTATAGACCATGGTGCGCCATTAGTATGCCTCCCAGGGGGGCATATATACCCAGGTGCTTTGGCATACTAATGGCGCACACTTGCCTGATGCGCCATTAGTAACTTTGGCATACTAATGGCGCACTGTTGGGTGATGCGCCATTAGTATTCTTTGGCATACTAATGGCGCACTGTGATGTGATGTGCCATTAGTATGAATATTAGGTTTTTTATTTATTTATTAATTTTTTGTTTTTTGCACAGGTTACAAAATGTATTATTGGACAGAATATAGACAGCAGCACACAGCAACAACAGATTCATCGAATACAATAGAAGATTAGTCTCTGAATACAATTCATCATATTAGTCTCCGAATACAATTCATCATATTAGTCTCCGAATTCAAAAGACCGAACAAAGATAGAACATTATATTACAAGTCTCGAGACCGCGAGTAGCGAGTTTGTCTTCACATTACAAGTCGATATCGATCATCTAAACTACCATCACATAGAAGAGAGCTGCGGTCATCACGATGAAACTCGTCTTCACTCGGTTCCTCCAACGCTCCCTCCCCTCTCCCGCTAGATAGCGGGCGTATCTAGATTCCGCCTCGGCCCTAGTGGTGTACCCTTTGTAACTGTTACCGCTGAATCGGTGAACCTGTCTTCGACACTCCTCCCAGTCGTCATAGACTCTGGGAACCTTAGCCTTGTACCAATTCACAGACAATACATAAGCAATATATAAGTATGCAACAGAACGATCGGAAGAGAAAAGCAAGACATTAATAGCATCGATTACATCTAAGTTGAACGACTGTCGAAACCAAAGAGACATACTACAAGTTCATTAAAGTTTAATTACAACATGGCCAATCGATGTTTCAGAACTAGACACAGCATCACTACTTTCGACTCGACTCAAGGGACCGGAGCGTTGATGAAGCTGCCGTCTATCATGAGAGTCATTAAATTGCGGGCGTTATCAGCCTGCATTTGTAGCATTGTGTCGATGTCACTGTTGGACGATTGATTTCTGAGGTAGAACTGCCCCGAGGTACGAAGGACATCTTGATGGATGATTTCCGCAAACTCCGACTGGATGCGAAAGAATTCTTGTCTGATGTCCGCGTCCTGGATTGCCGACACACTCGCGGCCCAATCTTTGAGTTTACTCAGGAGCAGAAGGTGATGATGGTCCTGTACGATCGCCCGCATGTGATGGATGGCGTAGTAGGCACCCTTCTGACCGCCAGGCGGCTGCTTGACGCAGCAGAACGTCGTATTGTGGGAGAACACGTGCTTGCCGTACTTACGAATAGGCCTGGTGAAGGTGCCTCCAGATTTGGCGTAGCCGGGGAGAACATCATCAAGAACATTCTTGACATTTGTGTAGTCTACCTTCGACTGACGGTCCGAGTCGAAATACGTGGCCGTGGAATATTTGGGGCTTAGGAAGATGAGTGTGCAATGTGTGTCACTGCACAAAACACGGAATGTTAAAAGAAAAACGATCGAAATCTAAGAATTCATATATTACGGGGCGGTTGAGGGGAGGACTTACTCGGGAAAGTAAGGCACGAGGAAGTTATCCTTATCTCGGTTTGCTAGAATGACGCCTTCGAGGTAAGAACTCGCAACTTGCCAGTCCCCAGCGCTGCCCAAGATCTTGGCACGCTTGTAGAAGGGGTCGACTATCACGATGTCCGGGGTCTTGTCGCGAATGATCCGCATCTCCATACTCAGCGAAAATAGCCGAACGAAGGTGTAGTGCAGCGGATGAAGGTTCAACATAGCGTAGATGTCAACAAACCACAGGACGTTCGTACCCCCGACGGAGTTATCCCTCAAAGCCCTTGCCCTCTGGCACCTTGGCCGCGAAAACCGGGTATGCCACATCCTTCTCTCTGAGACGCCGCTTCTCCAAAGAAAGAACACTGTCATGCAGACTCCGCATAGCACCAGTTGCTGCATTGAGCATATTACTCGGTAGCATCAGCCTACCCACCACATGCACCCTCCTCATTACATCCTCAGGTGAAGGTGGCCCGTCCTGAGCACGGATCGTACTTGGTGCCGGCTGGCTCGCACCCTTGTTAGTCTTTCTTTTCCGTGCCTTCTTCTTCTCCTATAATGGGACCGACTTCTGCTCACAGACCGCCTTCTTGAGTGTGTTGGGGCTAATAATATTTCACACCTCGCCTATCTGAGGCTCGGTGAAGTCGGCAGCTGGAGGCGTCTCCTGAGAACTGAACGGCAGACGACGCCTGTTGTAACTTGGTTACTCCGCGGTACCAGCTAGATCGTGCACGTCTTTTGTAGGGTTGGGTTCTTGAGAAGGAGGCCCCATGAAGTCGCCACCGTACCCATGATCGGCAAAGTACTGATCGACGTTGGCAAATGTATCGTCGTCGTTGTCGTCGTCGTCGTTCGGATCCTGTGCCATATGCATGTTTGGATCCAGTGGCATAGGGATGTCTGGCACCGTTGCGGCGGTCTTGCCATGGCTTGGCGCCGGCACGACTGGCGGTGTTGTCTTTGGGGTGGTGTCCCCCGCCCCTAAACGAATTTGGCTCTTCGGCCAAAGCAAGGGCCAGCTCAGGCAGGCGCTGAGGGTCATCACATCATCTTCGTCGGCCCCGACGGGTCGAATCGGAGGTAACAACTCGTCGCATCCTAGAAGCACCCGAACTAGTTGAACCCTATACAAGTTGGGTGGCATCCTAGTACCGTGGAACACGGGGTTGCCCGGTTGAACGATTTTTCCCTTGGCGACATCGACCAACTCGTTGTTCACGAAGTGCAGGAGAGAATACGGAACGTCGGCGGCGCCCTGCGAAAACATGTAGGGCGTCAGGGATGCCCAGTCAAAGGCAAGGAGATGAAGTCCTCGGCCGAGAGAGTCTTAATTAGTTACCGTGATGATGGCGTCGAGCTTGGCTAATATCGAGGCACCGCCAACGGCAGGCGTGCAGTTGACGGAGGGGCCGCTTGCTGCAGAGGTGCCGGCCAGCGTACACCCGGGTGCATTAAGCTCTCGTGCCGGCGTCGGAGTTACCAATGCCGCCTCCGCCGGAGACACCAATGGCCCCACCATCGTGTTCCGCGAGTTGCTGGCCGTGAAGCTGGGAATCGGGGGCGGCCCCTGTTGGCCGCCCGCAATCCATGCCTGCAACCCCTCAATCAAGGTCGGCACAATGGCGGTGATCGTCGCTCCCAGTTGTTGTTGCACTTGCTCTTGGACAATGTCCGGAATCCGCACCACTTGTGCCTTGAGTTCTTGAACCTTGCACGACTAGCTTTCCGAGCTGGTCTTTTTCTCCTTTCGCCCACCAGCGTTATAGTATGACGACCATTTTGTGGACAAGCCTTTGCCGGCCACACGACCAGCTGACGACGGCTTACCGAGCTTATCCTTTTTCTTCATTACATTCAACGCCCTATTTAGAGTGGTGTCCCAAGGGTTGCTCTTAGTCAACCCCACGCTACTGCTTTCAGTCGCCTGTGGAAGGAATGTGAACCATTTAGAAATTTGGCTTCATTAATTAGAATGCAACCATATGTAGCTAATTACGCGGGGGTGTATTCCTAACCAGAACAAGCTCAAGCGCCCTGGTCTTCGGATTCGTGGTAAGCTCCTTTGTTTTCGGGTCCTTCTTGTACCGGGCCCTGACAAAGTTCCTGGTCTGCTTGTCACCATATTTATCGAAGAGCGGCGGTAGGCCTTGCTCGGCACGGTCCGCCTCCTCCTTGTCCCATATAGGCTCCGCCACTCTATAACCGCCAGGACCGTGTGTGTGTTCCCCTAAGTTTAGCTCCCGCATTTCTTTCCCCCACTGACTTGATTCGGAGGTTGCGGTGCTCGAGCACTTGATCTTGAAGTCGTTGTAGTCATCTTCGGTGATCGAAGGATTTTTCTCCTTGATCTTCTCAAAACTAAAACCTTCTTCAATCATTCTCTTCACCGTGATTTTCCAAGTAGATAGGGCCGTGCTCAACTTCGTGAGGGCGGCATTGTTCACTTTATTCCCTTTGAGGCTTGTGTTTTCAAATTCAGCGGGGAACTCGTATCGTTCGTGCAGCTTCGTGAAGAGGAGGTTGCGCAAATTCCCTCGGTCAGGATGCCTCAAGTTCTCGGTGTTGATCGAGATGGTGCTCCGGAGAATGCACCCGAGCTGAAGCGAGTACCCCTTGACTATTCGTTCGGGCGTCGTTGGATTCTCGTCGGAGTCCACTTCAGTAAATTCCTCCTTGACGGTGCGGAGCACGGTCGGGCGCCGGTCCTTGCGTTGCCTCTTCGGTTGGCTGCCATCTGTGCGTGCGCCGCCATCATCAGTGGTGGCATCCTCGGCGGCACCATCAGTGGTGTCATCCCCGACGGCACCATCAGTGGGGTCATCCTCGGCGGCACCATCAATGGTGTCAGGATCGGTGGGGAAGGCGGCGTCCTCATACAAGTGAGGTTGTTCCTCCATCTCCTGGGATAGCTCCCAGAATGCCTTGTCGCCCGAACCCCCGACCTCATCGTTGTGGGCCATGTTTCTCTCTCAATAGGAAAAAAGTTTGATCAAAAAGTTAATTATTGTCAAGGAACAAGATAATGGTCTCATCATTTAGGGTTTGTCGACACCGAGGCATCCTAAAAGCTAAGCTTTTGTCATTGAGGGTTTTACGACGCCGAGGCACCCTAAAAGCCTAAGCTTTCATCGTTTAGGTTTTTATCGACACCGAGGCACCCTAAAAGCCAAGGTTTTATAATTTATGGTTTGTCGACACCGAGCCATCCTAAAAGCTAAGCTGGGAAGGAGAATTCTAAGTTGGGCCTAATCACTTGGCTCTATTGCCGCCTATGGTTTAATGCAGCAAGAATAAAGGGGCAGTTGATCCTACTTAATTAACTACTAAGATACCCCGGCCCATGCATTAGTCACAAGTACCCCATATGTCCTATTTTTAGCAAAGTCATGCTAAAATTCACAAAAAATTTCAGCATGACCTTTGCTGAAAATAGGACATATGGAGTACCTGAATTTGCCGGAACGGAAGTTAATCGACATTCCAGCTAACTCAAGGGCCTCTCGGGGTACCTGCAAAATCATCACGAACATGATGGTCGGATACAAAACCCAGCAAAAATCTGGATGGAGTGCATCCGGCTTTCAACTCCACTTTAGACTATTCAAATTCCAGTTTGCATAGGCTTGAGCATATCATTTCAAATAGCTATGTATAGCTTGCAAAAGTATATATTGTCTGGTACCGAAGCTTCATAAAGACAAGCACCAACATTGTATAAGAGAAAATAAAAGCCGACATATTGGAATAACAATGATCCTATAAGAGAAAATATAAGCACCAACACTGGATGGATCAGTTAATAAAAATTGAAATAACAACAAGACTATCGAGACTTCTACAACCAAGTTAGCATTTCGACACTACCACGTAAGACCACTCTCTTAGGTGACTTGTAGTGAAGTGAGTATGCTTATGCAGGCACTACTTGTGTTACTATCTACTTTGACAAACGTTCCAGTTAAGAAAAGAGATACCCTGGCTTATTTACTTAACTATTGAATAGAGATCAAGGAACCATTTGATCCACAAGCCTCTTAGGAATCAGTCAAACAGTATGTACAGATTTCAACATAACAGCAACTAGAAGAAATCTCAGAACAGATAGAGTTCATCATGAGTGAGATACGGGCGCAATGCGGAAAATATTTATGTAATTATTGTCGTCCTTCTAGTGAAAAGTGAAATGCAGTTCTTTTAGACAGGACAGATCCATTAACTATGAAACATGGAGAGAACAGTTGTAGAGATGATGATAGTGCAACTAACATAATGAAGCATACAAGGACAATGATGCCCTTATCAAGCAAGGCATCAACAGTAACATCATTCAAGTGTCCAAATCATAACTGAATTCTGAGAAAATAACTGGAAGTAGAACAGTAGAAAGAGTATCTACCCTTGCACATGTAAGGTTCAGTAAGCTAGCTGGTCACAAGATAATCTATGTACATACTAACAGATAACACGATCTTGCATCTGCAATATGGATCAATGTGAAATTTACGAGTGAGGAGATAGTCCAGGCGAACAATTCGACGCTGTTCTTCGATAACAAGATGATGCGCATCAGATTCATACCAAACACAGAGGTGATTAAACCAAGTAGTTCAAGCCTGCATCTTTACTGGCATCTCCAAACTACATAACGGAGCTTCTTCCGACCCTTAGGGTCCACACGTCTGACTAAACACTTGACTTGACTTACTAGTCCACAAGGTCAAAAATATTGACAGTACTCATTCTTAAAAATATATTTATTGGCAGTACAAAAGAACTCACTTTTCTTTGGCCGCAAAAAATTCACGCGAATGTTTTTTTATTCAGTAAAGGTCTTTCTAGGAATTTGATTTGGCCTCAAGCCTGAACATCCCTTTCAATTCCTGTAAATACCAACGTTCACTTGTTCTTGTGGTCTGCTACATGAAGCAAGCAAATCAGTTGATGTGCTATTTTGACCTTGATGCAGTTTCAACACTATATGATGCAGTTTCCACACATACTCTTAGACCACATACCTAAATGCAGTTTCTACACATGCAAATTATCCAGCTAAATTTACAGCTAAACCAAGAACCAGCTAGGGTTTCGGTGCAGGGGCGAGAGGGGGAGAGCGAACCTCACGGGTGGGGTGGGTAAGCAGATGGCGATGCCAATGCCGATGCCGATGCGGTCGCCAGCGTCATCTTCTCCAGGGGTGTTGGGTCGCCGCGCTCGCCGGCTGCTGCAGGGGTCGGAGGAGGCCCTCGCTCGTCGGAGGGAGGAGGAGAGGAGAGGAGCGAGCGGCGCGCAGGCGCGGCGGACGGAGGGGGCGGCGGCAGACGGAGGGGGTGCGGCGGACGGTGTGTGCGGCGGACAGAGGGGGAGGGGTCGAGTGGGGGATCTGGCGAGGGAGGGAGGGAGGCCACAGTGTGAGGGGAATAGGTGGAGTGGGGGGAGGGTACTAATGGCGCACCTCCCCCTAGTGCACCATAAGTACGGCGATTCTAATGGCGCACCTCCCCCTGGTGCGCCATTAGTATTTTGTTTTAGTTACTAGCCCGACTGGCCAGGTTATATCCCACCTAACCATCTCCCCATCAGAACATACCCACTAGCCCGATTGGTCAGCACGCAGCACACCCACTTGGAGGTCCTGGGTTTGATTCCCAGGCTCCCCAAATTTTTTTTATGCATTTAAAATGCTGTTTGACACTTATTTGTGTTTAAATATGTTCAAACTTGTTTAAATCATAACAGTAATATTTTTTTATAAAACAGTAATAATTTTTGAAAAAATATCATCAAATTTGTTAGTTGAAAATATTTATGGATATGAAAAAATATCACCAAATTTATTATTTTGAATATATCATGAGTTCATGGGTCGGCGGCGGCGGCCGGTGGAGCGGGGGAGGGTGCGGTGGGTCGTCGGCGGAGGTCGAGTAGGGGAGGGGTGCGGGGGGGTTGGCGGCGGCGCCCGGTGGAGCGGGGGTGCTCGGCGGCGATGGGGACCGGATCTGGTGAGGTGGGATAGCGATCGAGATGGAGGGGGATTGAGATCGAGTGTCCATGAAATTTGAAAACATTCAAGAGTTCAAAAAGTGCCCATGAAATACAATCGAGAAATGAAGGCTACGATTTAAATACAATCGAGATGGAGAGTTCTTGTGTGGAACGGATGTCCTTTAGGTAGGGTGGTCCTGCTTCTTCTTCTGGTGTATGCTGCTACTTCATCATCGTCGTCATGTTCGATCTTCGGGTCGCCGTACTTGTCGAAGTCTTGCTCATTGGCTACTCCATCCATTCCGATGATCTTCCTTTTGCCTCTCCTCATGACAACACGACTGGGCTTTGACAGGTCGGTAATGAAGAAGCATTGGTCAACTTGGGAAGCCAGTACCCATGGCTCATTTTTTGCGGTGACGTTTGCGCCCGCGGTCTTGGATTTGGCTTCGGGTATAACCATGGTGGTGAAATGCCGGTCTTCTTTTAGGACGCTCTTGGCCCATCTGACACGGAACATCGGGACATTCTCTCCAGCGTTGCTCAGCTCCCAGATCTCCTCGATCCTTTCGTAGTATCTGTCCTTGTCGTTACCGGTGTAGGATTCCATCGTTACCCCGGAGTTCTGATAACCATCGCTCTTCATGTCCTTGACCTCGGTGTAGAATGTGTAGCCGTTGATATCGTATGCCTCATAGGTCATCAGGTTGTGCTCGGCGCCCTGTGACAAGGCGAATATGAGTTGTTCTTCCGCGGAAGAATCCTCATGTAAAGGGTACGACAGAAGCTTCTACTTGAACCAACACGTGAAACATGAGTTGTGCTGTTTGATTATATCTCCGTCCGTCCTCTATTGGCCTCGGTCATTGTACGTCTTCTCAATAAAGGTTTTGTGCTCTACCACCCAAGGATCGACCACGTCTATGTGTTGTAGCGCGACTAGGTTTGCTCTTTCAAAGTCGGCGAGTCGACCCTCGAAGTCGACATGCATTTCGC
>LR738709.1:73673314-73689699 GCA_902687465.1 Secale cereale
TACCCCGGAGTTCTGATAACCATCGCTCTTCATGTCCTTGACCTCGGTGTAGAATGTGTAGCCGTTGATATCGTATGCCTCATAGGTCATCAGGTTGTGCTCGGCGCCCTGTGACAAGGCGAATATGAGTTGTTCTTCCGCGGAAGAATCCTCATGTAAAGGGTACGACAGAAGCTTCTACTTGAACCAACGCGTGAAACATGAGTTGTGCTGTTTGATTATATCTCCGTCCGTCCTCTATTGGCCTCGGTCATTGTACGTCTTCTCAATAAAGGTTTTGTGCTCTACCACCCAAGGATCGACCACGTCTATGTGTTGTAGCGCGACTAGGTTTGCTCTTTCAAAGTCGGCGAGTCGACCCTCGAAGTCGACATGCATTTCGCGGCGACCCTCACGGTGACCCCATCCAGCGAGCCTGCCGAGGTGCCTGTTGACGGGCAGACCAATGGGGTTCTGGATGCCTAGATCATTCGTCCAGTAGGAGATGCACTCTTCGGTAAGAAAGCCCCTGGCTATGCTTCCCTCTGGACATGACATGTTGCGAACGTATCCTTTGATGACACCATTCATCCTTTCGAACGGCATCATGCTGTGCAGGAACGTCGGCCCGAGTTGGATGATATCGTCCACGATATGGACCAGCAGATGCACCATAACGTCGAAGAATGTGGGCGGGAAGTACATCTCAAGATCGCATAGTATCACCATGATCTCTTCCTGTAGCCTTCTGAGTTGCCTCACGCCAACCGACTTCCGAGAGATGACGTTGAAAAAGTTGCATAGGCCAAATAGCGTTTCACGGACGTGCGCGTCTATGATCCCACGGATTGCAACTGGAAGTATCTATGTCGTCAGCAAGTGACAGTCGTGAGACTTCATCCCGCTGAACTTCTGCTTTGCTGGGTCTAGGTATCTGCTTATCTTCCCCGCGTAACCGTAAGGAAGTTTTACTCCTACGAGGCAGGTGAAAAACTGCTCGATCTCCTCCTGACTTAGAGTGAAGCACGCGGGAGGGTAGTCATTTCCGGTTTTCTTGGCCTTTTTGCCTTTGCGATGACTTTCCGTGTCCTGCTTCGCCTCATCATCATCATCATCATCATCATCATTAGCGTGAAGCTCCTGCCTGATGCCCATTGATTTCAAGTCCGCCCTTGCTTTCGGCCCAACTAGTGTTTACTAAAAATACTTTTCACTGTACCCAAAATGCCCTTCACAAAATGTTCATCATTTTTGGTCTTGGCTAAAACCTCTGCCAAAAATGGTTTCATAATTTTGGGAGCCATTTTGGATCTTTGAATTAAGTCTTAACTATTTGCATTTGGACATTTAAAATGCTATAAATAATTTTAAATGTCCAAATAATCTTGGAAGTAAATGAGGGTTGTTGGAATTAATCCAGATAGTGCCCACAAATATTTTCATGATTTATGAAAATGCTCTAGCATTTTTATTAAAGCAAAACAAATACAGAAAACTAAGAAAACAAAACAGAAATCAGAGAGAGAGAGAGAGAGAGAGAACTCACCCGAGGCCCGGCACTGTAGTGGGCCAACTGGCCCAACTGCCAGTCATCACTGAGCTCCCGCCAGGAGGACAGTGCACGCGTGGCCACGGCACGCCGGCACGCCCCCGGCCACCTCCTTCTTGCCTACGAGCCCCTGGATGCGTGGACGACTTCCTCGGTGCCGCCCCAATCCCTTCGGCTCGCTCACTCTTTCCCCCCTGCTCTCTTCCTCGCCGCTCCCCACCTCACCGAACGCGCTCGCCGCCGCTGACTAGCACCACCGCGGCCATCGCCTCTCCCTCGTCCCCTCCAGCAGTCCAAAAGCTCCGCCTAGTCGCCCTCGTCTTCTCCGCCGAGCCACGCAGCACCGGACGCCTCTGAACGTCGTCACCGCGGTCATCTTCTACCTCGGGCAATCGAGATCGCCGGCGCCCGTTCGTCATCTAAGGTGCCTCCCCGAGCCCGCTGAGCCCTCCATTGGAATCCTAGTGAGCTTAATCGTCTTCTACCTCACTCCCCGTGCCCTATTTTACGCTATAGCCACCGCCCAGCGAGCACCCGAAGCCGCCGTCCGCCATTGCCGACGAGCTCGATGCTCTCGAGGTTCTCTGCTCGAACGCGTTGCACCACCGTGATCCTGGTGACATGAGGATGCCGTAGAGCCTACGCACGCAAGCAGCCGAGCACCCTAGCCTCGTTTTAGTCGATGCCGTAGCTCCGGCCGCCGCCTTTGTCGTTGCTGTCCTCGCTGTGAGCCTCGTCTTGCCCAGCTGCCTGCTCCGTTGGATGCGACGCACTCCCAGATGCAAAAAGAGCCCCTCCGCCGCTCGAATGGTCGTCGGAGGCGGTTTTCCGACGCCCTCCGCCGCGTTCGGCCTCGCTGGCGGCTAACCGTTGCTCGTTTGACCTGTCGACCGGGGGTTTGACCTCCTCGGGTCGCCGACAAGTGGGCCCGGCCCCTGCTAACTTTTGGTTAAGTTAATAACTAATTTTAGTAAAGCCATTGACTCACTAACATGTGGGAAACCTCCAGGCTAATTAAGTTAGATTAGTGTTAACTATTTTAGGTTAGTTTCGTTAGACACAGACGTGTGGACCCCATTTGTCAGTTTGATCTAGGCGGCCCTGTTGACGAGCTGACGTAAGCATGACACCATGCTGACGCAGTAAATATTTTCTAGGATTTTAAACAAATCAGAAATGATTTATTTATTTCAAAAAATATCCAAAACTTCTAAAAATCACAGAAAATAATCTATAACTCCAATGAAAATAATTTATACATGAAAAATTATCAGAAAAATATGAAGAATCATCTTATGGCATTTTCATGCATGTTTGAACAAGTTAAACCTGCTGATCAGGTCAAATGAATTAAATGACATTTAAATAACCACATGTGAAGTTTGAATTTGAACCTTTGGTTCAAACCAACTTCATTTAATATTGTTGCTAGTTGCATTAGCTCAATCAACAACATATTGCCATGTCATGATCATGCATCATATTGTAGCATTGCATTGATTGTGTTCTCTCTTGTCTTCCGGGGTTTGTCCCCTCTCAGTAGATGTGTTCCGACGATGTGATCGATGACACTGATGAAGACACAGTACCATCTTCAGAAGTGTCAGGCAAGCAAAACCCCATTGAGCATTCGGATACAATCCCACTCTCTTGCTCTTGCTCTCTTTTACTGCATTAGGACAACAATGATTCAACTGCTATTTGTTGCGGTAGCTGAACCCCTTTTCCTCTGCATGACCTGTCATTGCCACAGTAAATAGTTGAAACCCACTAGCATGAGTAGGAGTTGTTTGAGCCATGATGTGCCTACTCATTCATGCTTTCTGGTTATGCCTGCTATTGCTTAGAGTTGTGTCAGGTCTGATTCATCGGGGACGAATTGGAAAGTGGTCATCATGTCCTACTGTAGAGAGCTAAGTGTGCGAACATGATTTGGTAAAGGTAGCGATGAGAGGCCATGTAGGAGTACACGGTGGGTTGTCTCATTGAAACCGTCCTTAGGAACTGAGTTCTATGTTTGTTGATCCATGAACATCTACTACCACACGTTGGGCCCTGAAATATGAACCCGCTCAACTTATTAATAGCCCTTGTCCTCTGTCTAGGAGTTGCAATTAGTTTCTGGTGTTTGTAGTATGCTGGAGGCCGTGCACAGCGCTGATCGGAGGGGTGGGCTGTGATGCGGTAGGCACGTGGCCTAGTGTACCAAGTCACCCGTTTGGTGGATCGGGAACCCTGTACACATCGTTCGGGGCCGTAAGTGGAAACCTCGGCCGGACTCCCTTCGGATGGAACGTGAATAGGCAATAAACCTGGACTAGGGACTTGTGTGGTTAGTCAGGTCGTGGTCTACACCCACGTCGGCTTTCGCTTGAAGTCTACCGAGGACATGTCGTGTGCAGATGCTAAGTGGTGGAAACATGTGTGAAGAAGTACACCCCTGTAGGGTTACAAGTGATCTATTCGAATAGCCGTGTCCGTGGTGAAGGAATTCTGGGTTACCTCTACAGTTCATAGACAAGTGAAAGTGGATACTCTAAAATGTGCAAGATAAGCGTGAGTGTTATGGATGTCCTTCTCGTAGGGAGACGGGAGCGGATCCATAGTGGTGTATTGATTGGTGAATATGTGGACTGGTGTGCGCCACCTCAAAAGAGTTATTTGCAGTCGTAGTTCAGGATAGTCACCGAGTCAAAGCTGGCTTGCTGCAGTCAAACTCCACCACCCCCTTTGTTGATACTGATGCATATGTAGCTAGTTCTGATGTTTGTCTTGCTGAGTACCTTTGTACTCACGTTTGCTTAATTTATGTTTTTGCATAGAGACTTCAGTCTCACTAGTGGTTCCGCATGGACTTCGACGTTTAGCTTGTTACCTCAGCTACGATCTTGTACCCTTGGGAGGGTCTTGTAGATAGTCAGGCTTCTGAGCCCTTTTCATTTGTAGATGTCTGTACTTAGACATGTTATGCTTCCGTTGCCTGTATGCTCTGTATGTTGGGTCATGAGACCCACTGCTTGTAATAAATGCTGATGGCTCTTCTGGGCCTTATCTATATGAGTCGTTGACTTGTGTTGTGATGCCATGTTGTACAACACATACTTGCATGTTATGCGTACGTGTAATGTGTATTGCTATGTGTGGGATCCGACACCTAGTTGTTTACCCTTCGTAGCCTACCTTACAGGGAAATGTCTCCTGGTGCTTCCACAGAGCCTTGGTAGCATGAACTGCTCCGGAACACTTAGGCTGACCGGCATGTGTCCTTCTTCGTTCCTGTGTCCGTCCCTTGGGGGAAATGTCATGCATTGTTCCTTTAAGTCCTTGTAGGTTGCTACGACTTGGATTCATACGTTGATGACCGACACATTCGTTGCTGGGTCATGTATGCGTGTCTCTGTAATTTAGCGCCACTTTTGGTTTATAACTGGTCATGTCGGCCCGGGTTCTCTGTCATATGGATGCTAGCGACACTATAATATACGTGTGCCAAAATGCGCAAACGGTCCCAGGCCAGGTAAGGTGGCACCCGTGGGGATACCGTGCGTGAGGCCGCAAAGTGATATGATGTGTTACATGCTAGACCTGTGTGACTTAGGATCGGGGTCCTAACAGCTTTGGTATCAGAGCCTGACTCCTGTAGGATTACCAAGCCAAACTGGTCGAAGTTGAGTCTAAAAACTCTTAGTTATAATAAGGGAATTGATTGTGGAAGGGAACGTAAGGCTCTTTTTACTTCTCTACCTTATGACTTTCTGATCTGAGTCAACCTCTTCTTTTCTACGGGGATTAAGAAACTATGATTCTCATTCTATTTATCAGGATCACGTTAATGTGGATTGAACTCTCAGGTCAGTCTCAAGTACTTCTGTTTGTTAAACTATTGGTCTCAGAACCTTGACATTATGATGTGAGTGGTTATGATATCTTTGTGCATGAGTCTCAAAACTCTTTTCGAGCATTTACAGTCGTTATGCTATCCGAGTCATCCTAGGTTTCTAGATAGTCTGATGCATTTGCCAGTCTTTCCTTCATGTTCCCGTTGCTCTTTTGGGCCAGATTAACCACACTAACTAGTGTGTTGAGGTACTCTGTTACCTCGACATATATGTTGGAGTTATTATTATGACCCTAGGTGTCCTAGAGAATCACCCAGTAATCTAGCAATACTTTGTATTCCTAGTGTGATGATTCTGGCCATCATTCTCGAAAGCATCCCGTGATGCCATTTAGTTTGTAGGCTTTCTATTTCTGGGTTCTTGAACCGAAGATTCATTCTACTTACTTCATGTTGGTAGTATTTGCTCGTCCCTTTAGGATATTAGTAACCTTTGTGATAGTCTTCGAGGTCCGTGGTTATCGTTCTTCCAATACCATGAACCATCATGGCAGAAGCTCTTCTGAACCAAAAGATCACAACCAGAGTGCTCTTGATGAGTTCTCCATTCTACATTGTGACTCTGCCAATACTACCTTTCTGCATGGGTTATCCGGAAGAAATATGTTGAGCTTGCTCGACATACCAACCTATGCATCCACAACTCAGAAAGATATATGTTCCTTTGAGTTGCCCATTTTAGTTGTATTATGACCCCCGTCTATCAGTTGATAGTCAAGAGTAGTTGTGCATTCGTGTTATTGATGCCTATTATTCTTATGGTCCGTCAATCCATTCTATTTCAGAATGACTAGGGGAAACAAACTCCAGTACCTCATCCATATCTAGGATTGGGTCGAAGCAGTTGTATTCCGCGGATCAAAATGCCAATCCAGCTTTTGCTCTGCTCTACCTTGGAGTGTTACCCTCTTTTATGTCAAGAATATCATGGGAATTGCACAACCTCCTATGAACTCTTGATAAAGTGATACCTCTCGCCGTCATCGTTGATTCTCGGTCTCCATGTTATTGTAACTGAAATACTGACAAGTGAATCATGATGTGGGAAATCAATACTCGTAGCTACCCCGTTGCTTGGTAGTTAATGCACGATAATCTCATTCTTAGCATGATGGTTACCGAATCATCATTCTAAGATTGATTGTGCTATCTAGTCCATTTTTCTGGTGCACTTGTCGATTCATGAGTTAGGATTTTATCAATCCCTCACTCTTTTGATCATATCTTCTTGCCCTGAAAAGCAAGATTGTTCTCGAGCTTAGAAACATATCGGTGGCTCATGATCTTCCGAATATCTTCTCGGAAGTATGACCAGGTTGTTCCTTGACCGTTATGTTGAGCTCGTGATCAAGCTGGTTTTTCTCTAACCATCCCTTCTCCAAGAATCTGTGTTGGATACCTTGAACTAGTTGGTTAAGCTAAACAACAACTTGGAGAGTTGGAAGATAAAAGCTTGCCTGACTTAGTTCCTTCAAAGGGATGTCTTGTGTGTGTGTGTGTGTGTTGAAGAAAGATGATATCTTCATCGATTGAGCCTCGTGATCAATTTTCGGATCTATTGTCTTGTTTGAACTTTGATTTGAGTATGGGCTATTGTCAAGTCAAATCAGAACCAACGATATTCGTAATGTTGTCTTACTCGTGGTTGATCCCTCGAGCATACACCATCACATCTTTTGGTCTGACCAATGCTATCACTTTGTTCACATTGTCATGGAATTCCATCTATATGGAAACCTAGATGAATTTTTGTTGAGCCCATCAGCAACATTTTTATCTCCTCCATGATTCGTGTTGAACATCCAGCTAGTGTTGGAAACTTTTATAAGCATTGTCTTCATGTCCCGTTCATGAAGCATATGTTCGGTTGAAAGAAGAGACTTTCCCTAATGCATGTGTAATTGATGTAAGTTACCACCGTGAGTTCAAGAAAGTTGTTTTGCTTCCTGTGGAATCATCCCAAGTCAGTCATGCATACGTGCAAAGTGTTCTGTGGTTTGGAGACTTGCAACCTTCACTCTATATGTCTCCCTAACAAACCAACCACTGATTGATTTGTTCAAGGAGAAGAAGTTCCTTCATAAGAGCTAATCATATGACTTATGTAAGGACTTCGTTATCATCAATGATGGTTCCCAACTAGAACTCGGTAGTGTTTTGTTGTAAGACTTCTATGTGATCATGTTTGTCTTGGACAACGTGTTCACATGTATGTAGCAGAACCAGCTCATGTTTTGGAGCTTGCTATCGTAGTTCATTTCCTGAGAATCTCGCAACGTCATCTCGTCGATTTGTGATGCTACCTTCCATTTTCCAGACATGCTGTATGAAATGTCCTGTTGCCAACCAGATCTGAATCTCAGACAGATATGATGGTTGGAACATTCCAACATTTGCATTTTGTTCCCAGCTTGCACCACCATTGTGCCAATTTTTCATGGGTTGCCCTTCTCAGCAACTGCTGTTCAGGATTATCTTCAAAAGTGATCTTACCATGGGTCCCATCCATTTCCGATGATAGGCAAAAATCACTCATTGCGTTGTCCTCAACAAGGTAGTCCACATCATCCTTTTAATTGGAGTATGCCGTTCTCTCGAACCCCATCAAACGATCGTTTGTGATTGCCTTAGGCTGGTATAGGGAATTTCAATGATCTCTATATCAAAAGTAATTCTTTTTGCCACTTAAGGGAATAATTCTATGAGTTACCTTCTCTAAGGTGCCCCGTCTGGTGACATCGATCACCATCTTCCTTAGGTGTGGAATTGGTTGCCTACCTAGTGAACCTTCATCATTTGTTTCACTCCATCCCTCTGGATGAGTGTTCCGTGTCTCAGCTCCAGAGATGTTTCAACGTCTCACTCCATGAGTTGATCTTGAGTTGCTCGATCTTCCACAACATCAATTACCGCAGAGTTTCTTTCGTCGTCACTGTGTTGGACAAAGATCTCGAAAGCAAGGATGTCACGATCGACATGAGGCAAGCAATCAACATTCATATGAAGGACAGTTGGATCATGAAGATTGTGTTAGCTTGTGTCCCCTCTGTCTTATTACCTCACGTCCTGAATCTCGGGACGAGATTATTGTTTAGTGGTGGTGAGTTGTCACATCCCTAGCTTCACCTTGCACTAGGCTAGCACTTGCCTGTTGCACCATGTTTAAATTTTAATTAAAATTGAAATGGGGATGGCAAAAACCCCAGCACCCCCTTTAATCCAACTAGGGTTTACTAAAAATACTTTTTACTGTACCAAAAATGCCCTTCACAAAATGTTCATCATTTTTGGTCTTGGCTAAAACCTCTGCCAAAAATGGTTACATAATTTTGGGAGCCATTTTGGATCTTTGAATTATGTCTTAACTATTTGCATTTGGACATTTAAAATGCTATAAATAATTTTAAATGTCCAAATAATCTTGGAAGTAAATGAGGGATGTTGGAATTAATCCAGATAGTGCCCACAAATGTTTTCCTGATTTATGAAAATGCTCTAGCATTTTTATTAAAGCAGAACAAATACAGAAAAAAAGAAAACAGAACAGAAATCAGAGAGAGAGAGAACTCACCCGAGGCCCGGCACTATAAGAGCCCAACTGGCCCAACTGCCAGTCATCACTGACCTCCCGCCAGGAGGACAGTGCGAGCGTCGCCACTGCACGCCGGCACGCGCCCCGGCCACCTCCTGCTTGCCAACGAGTCCCTGGACGCGTGGACGACTTCCTCGGTGCCGTCCCAATCCCTCCGGCTCGCTCACTCTTTCCCCCTGCTCTCTTCCTCGCCGTTCCCCACCTCACCGAACGCGCCCACCGCCGCCGACTAGCACCACCGCGGCCATCGCCTCTCCCTCGTCCCCTCCAGCTCTCCAAAAGCTCCGCCTTGTCGCCCTCATCCTCTCCGCCGAGCCACGCAGCACCGGACGCCTCCAAACATCGTCACCGCGGTCGTCTTCTACCTCGGGCAACCGATATTGCCAGCGCCCGTTCGTCGTCTATGGTGCCTTCCCGAGCCCGCTGAGCCCTCCATTGGAATCCCAATGAGCTTATCCGTCTTCTCCCTCACTCCCCGTGCTCTATTTTGCGCTCTAGCCACCGCCCAGCAAGCACCCGCAGCCGCCGTCCGCCATTGCCGACGAGCTCGACGCTCTCGAGCTTCTCTGCTCGAACGAGTTGCACCACCATGATCCTGGTGACATGAGGATGCCGTAGAGCCTACGCCAGCAAGAAGCCGAGCACCCTAGCCTCGTTTTCGTCGATGTTGTAGCTCCTGCTGCCGCCTTCGTCGTTGCTGTCATCGCAGCGAGCATCCCCTCGCCCAACCGCCTACTCCATTGGACACGGCGCACTCCCAACTGCCCAAAGAGCCCCTCCGCCGCTCGAATGGTCGTCGGAGGTGGTTTTCCGACGCCCTCCGCCGCGTTCGGCTTCGCCGGCGGCTAATCGCCCGTCGTTTGACCTATTCGACCAGGGGTTTGACCTCCCCGGGTCGCCGACAAGTGGGCCTGGCCCCTGCTAACTTTTGGTTAAGTTAATAACTAATTTTAGTTAAGCCACTGGCTCACTAACATGTGGGACCCTCCAGGCTAATTAAGTTAGATTAGTGTTAATCGTTTTTGGTTAGTTTAGTTAGACACTGACGTGTGGACCCCACTGGTCAGTTTGACCTGGGCGGCCCTGTTGACCAGCTGACGTAAGCATGACACCATGCTGACGCACTAAATATTTTCTGGGATTTTAAATAAATCAGAAATGATTTATTTTTTTCAGATAATATCCAAAACTTTTAAAAATCACAGAAAAGAATCTATAACTCCAATGAAAATAATTTATATTTGATAAATTATCAGAAAACTATGAAGAATATGTTTATGGCATTTTCATGCATGTTTGAATAAGTTAAACATGCTGATCAGGTCAATTCAATTAAATGACATTTAAATTACCACATGTGGAGTTTGAATTTGAACCTTTGATTCAAACCAACTTCATTTAATATGGTTGCTAGTTGCATTAGCTCAATCAACAGCATATTGCCATGTCATGATCATGCATCATATTGTAGCATTGCATTGATTGTGTTCTCTCTTGCCTGCCGGTGTTTGTCCCCTCTCAGTAGACATGTTCCGACGATGTGATCGATGACACTGATGAAGACACAGTACCATCTTCAGAAGTGCCAGGCAAGCAAAACCCCGTTGAGCATTCCGATACAATCCCACTCTCTCGCTCTTGCTCTCTTTTACTACATTAGGACAACAACGATTCAAATGCTATTTGTTGCGGTAGCTGAACCCCTTTTCCTCTGCATGACCTGTCATTGCCACAGTAAATAGTTGAAACCCACTAGCATGAGTAGGAGTTGTTTGAGCCATGATGTGCCTACTCATTCATGCTTTCTGGCTATGCCTGCTATTGCTTAGAGTTGTGTCAGGTCTGATTCATCGGGATGAATTGGAAAGTGGTCATCATGTCCTACTGTTGAGAGCTAAGTGTGTGAACACGATTTGGTAAACGTGGCGATGAGAGGCCATGTAGGAGTACATGGTGGGATTGTCTCATTGAAACCGTCCTCAGGAACTGACTTCTGTGTTTGTTGATCCATGAACAGCTACTACCACATGTTGGGCCCTGAAATATGACCCTGCTCTACTTATTAACCGCCCTTGTCCTCTGTCCAGGAGTTGCAATTAGTTTCTGGTGTTTGTAGTATGCTGGAGGCCGTGCACAGTGCTGACCGGAGGGGTGGTCTGTGATGCGGTAGGCACGTGGCCCGGTGTACGAAGTCGCCCGTTTGGTGGCTTGGGAACCCTGTACACATCGTTCGGGGCCGTAAGTGGAAACCTCGGCCGGACTCCCTTCGTATGGAACCTGAATAGGCGATAAACCTGGACACGGGACTTGTGTGGTTAGTCAGGTCGTGGTCTACACCCACGTCGGCTTTCGCTTGAAGTCTGCCGAGCACATGTCCTGTGCAGACGCTTAGTGGTGGAAACATGTGTGAAGAAGTACACCCCTGCAGGGTTACAAGTGATCTATTCGAATAGCCGTGTCCACGGTGAAGGACTTCTGGGTTACCTCTACAGTTCATAGACAAGTGAAATTGGATAATCTAAAATGCGCAGGATAAGCGTGAGTGCTATGGATGGCCTTCTCGTAGGGAGAGGGGAGCGGATCCATAGTGGTGTATTGATTGGTGAATATGTGGTCTCGTGTGCGCCACCTCAAAAGAGTTATTTGCAGTCATAGTTCAGGATAGCCACCGAGTCAAAGCTAGCTTGCTGCAGTCAAACTCCACCATCCCCCTTTGTTGATACTGATGCATATGTACCTAGTATTGATGTAAGTCTTGCTGAGTACCTTTGTACTCACGTTTGCTTAATTTATGTTTTTGCAGAGAGACTTCAGTCTCACTAGTGGTTCCGTGTGGACTTCGACATTTAGCTTGTTACCTGAGCTACGATATTTACCCTTGGGGGGTCTTGTAGATAGTCAGGCATCTCAGCCCTTTTCATTCGTAGATGTCTGTACTCAGACATGTTATGCTTCTGTTGCCTGTATGCGCTGTATGTTGGGTCATGAGACCCATTTCTTGTAATAAATGATGATGGCTCTTCTGGGCCTTATCTATATGAGTCGTTGAGTTGTGTTGTGATGCCATGTTGTACAGCACATACTTGCATGTTATGCATACGTGTAATGTGTATTGCTATGTGTGGGATCCGACACCTAGTTGTTTACCGTTGGTAGCCTATCTTACAGGGAAATGTCTCCTAGTGCTTCCACTGAGCCTTGGTAGCTTGCTACTGCTCCGGAACAGTTAGGCTGGCCGGCATGTGTCCTTCTTCGTTCCTGTGTCTGTCCCTTAGGGGAAATGTCAGGCGTTGTTCCTTTAAGTCCTTGTAGCTTGCTACGACTTGGGTTCATACGTTGATGACCGACTCGTTCGTTGCTGGGTCGTGTATGCCTGCCTCTGTAATTTAGTGCCACTTTTGGTTTATAACTAGTCATGTCGGCCTGGGTTCTCTGTCATATCGATGCTAGCAAAACTATCAAATACGTGTGCCAAAATGCGCAAACGGTCCCGGGCCAGGTAAGGTGGCACCCGTGGGGATACCGTGCGTGAGGCCGCAAAGTGATATGATGTGTTACATGCTAGATCTGTGTGACTTAGGATCGGGGTCCTAACACAGCCAACGCGATAAGGGGTTGTCAATCCCTTTATGGTTACTTACGAAAGTGAGATCTGATAGATATGATAGTATAACATTTTTGGTATTTTTGGTATAAGAACAAAAAGTGAATAAAGCAAAGTAAAGTAGATGGAAGATTAATATGTTGAGAAAAGACCCGGGGGCCATAGGTTTCACTAGTGGCTTGTCTCATGATAGAAGAATTCTACGGTTGGTGAACAGATTACTGTCGAGCAATTGATAGAAAAACTGCATAGTTATGAGAATATCTAGGCATGATCATTATATATAGGCATCACGTCCGTGACAAGTTTTTATCCTCCACACATTGACCACTATCCAGCATGCATCTAGAGTATTAAGTTCATAAGAACAGAGTAATGCTTTAAGCAAGATGACATGATGTAGAGGGATAAAGTCAAGCAATATGATATAAACCCCATGTTTTTATCCTCGATGGCAACAATACAATACACTACTAGGAAAAGGCCTATTAATGGCGCACCTAGTTTGGCCATTAATGGCGCATTAGGGGTGCGCCATTACTAGCACGCCATTAGTGTACTTTACTAATGGCGCACCTCTGGTGCGCCATTAGTATCTGGTATACTAATGGCGCACCACTGATGCGCCATTAGTATGCACAGTGGTGTGCCATTAGTATGCCTCCCAGGGGCCAGGGGCTTTGGCATACTAATGGCGCACTCTGCTGTGATGCGCCATTAGTATGAATATTAGGTTTTTTTTCTTTCTGTTTTTTGCACAGGTTATGCATATATATAAATATAATTTCTCGTGGAGCCAACATATATGGTACGCACATCGAAACTATTAGAATCTACTCCCTCCGTTCCGATTTACTCGGCGTGGTTTTAGTTCAAATTTGAACTAAAACCACGCCGAGTAAATCAGAACGGAGGGAGTATATAATAGCTCATAGAACAACTTAGCATCATGCATCATCGATCATAATAATAATAAAAACTCAACATAGGTATTAAATAATAAGTCTTACACATCATTATCGACCATACAACTTCTACTACGTAGCAATTTTCTAAGATAAAATGGCATAAAACAAGATGGCGTTTGTCTCTAAATTAATTAGATTTAAAGGGCCATTATGGAGAACGCAGATTATCTTGTCTCCATTTCTTGCCCTTCTCACTCTATTGCTTCCAAGTACCTCCTTACGAGTTTTCGTTATTTTTCGCCATTCTTTGATTCTCATTCCTTCATTTTTAGAAGAAATCCGATATGGACACATGTGATTTGTAGGTTCACCTGGCAGAATGTTTAAAACTTGTAGTTGACCAGATTGAAACATGACAGGAGGCACACAGTCACTAGGGAGAATCTGTTGCAAAACATATAGTAAGACTTCGTAGTTAGCATTGTAGTTCAGTTCGAGAAGAACTAATGCAAAACATGCACGAATGTCGTAATAGTAAAAAAATCTTACCATGGTATCTCCATTGATATTAACGTAGTTCAAGACGTGCACTAGTGGGACGTATTGACTATATTATGGATCAATATTGCGATGTTGAATGTAATCCAGAAGAAAGGAATAAAAGAAGATGATCTGCTCTTTGTCCTTATAAGTACATTCTGAGCCATTGGTGTAGTAGGTTCTGTCTAGCATCATCCTCACATTATTTGAATAATCAAAATAACCTATCAATGTAAATAAGTTGTCAACTATTTTGAAATAAACAATATAAATTACTAAATAACTATGTTTGATAAACTCACTTCTCGGTAGAATTGGAATCATAATGTCAACAAGGACCCAAATGTCCAAATCATCTTCGGCGATGGAATCCGGATTACCAAGATCCATGGTGAGAAGCATACCCTCATAAAAACCATATATCTTGCAAAATGATTCCCAATTCTTGCAACCAAAAGTGGTTACGTTATCTGAATTGTACAAATCCACTTCTAAATCAACATTATGCATGGTCCTTAGTTGAATTTGCTTTGTCTCCGAAGTTTCATGATCTTCAAATCCCATCCTCTCCAAGACATAGCGTCTTGCATGACACGGGATAAACTAGTTGCATGTAAAAGAAGAAAATTAATTACTTACACGTTGAAGTAGCTAGAAATTGTGCTTAATTAATTACGAAACAAGACTTGTCGTTGCGTACCGTTTCGACATCGAAGGTCTCGTCGAGCTTAATACTGAAGTAACGACCGTCTACCAGGTGAGGCCTGTCGCACAGACCCCGGTCGTCACCGCACCAGGAGCACTCCGGGATCCTATCGTCGTTGGAAGACGACATTTCCTATGTTTCAAAGAGATTAAACTTTATAAACTTCAAATTCACATGGGGTCATGCCCACCAGATAGATTTCAAGCACCAGTGACAACAAACTCATACCCTTGAGTGATCAGCTCAAAATTCAAATGCATGCAAATTTTGACTGGATGAATGGTGCGTTGAAGGATGGAAAGGGTAAATCATTTCAGATAAGAGTCTATATGTTCAGTCCATGCTGCTGCTTGTCTGGAAGTCTGGAAAAAACAAGCCAGACAGTTTAGCACCCAACTAATTAATACAGTGGAGCAGGTGTGGATTCATGTGGCGCAGTGCAATGGCAGTAGCAAGCAACCAACTTACTGAGTCATACCTTTTCACTTTAGGTGCTTAATTACTAAGTTTTGTAAACTAGTAGCTGCAAGGTTATTACTGTTTTAGCTATATATATAAGGCAATCAGATAGAAGAAGCTGTGTTGCAAAATGTTGCCAGTCATCACCTATCCGGACAGACACTGGTCAGCGACCTAACCTAACCTACTTGGTCTGCCATGCTTTGCTCAGGTGAGCTCCACTGTCTTGTTCGATTATCGATTGAAATAAAAATCGGTAGCAAATAGTAGCCCTATTATAATACATTATTTGCAGCTTAAGCTTAATTCCTTTTGCCGAAAAGATCAATTATTTTATGATGATGATGATGGTGATGGTGATGGCCTGATGTGTGCGGTGCAATCTTGTTTCATTCCTGCCGTCTGCATCACCTACGGCACTTGCAACTGAACTCACCAAACAAATGTAACATGATTACATTTTCTTTCTTCTGGACGGTTGATTAAGGTGCAACCGAAAGGTTAGGTACCAATACTAAACCAAAAGCAATGGTGCTGCCAGGAATTGCACGCACAATCAGGTGCGACTTTTCGCGTTTTGCAGTAAGAAAATCATATATGTGGTGGAAATGACAGGGACAATATACAATTTCGTATTTTTTGCTGAAAATGCAGAGAGAATAAGATACCCTCTTTTTTTTTGCCTCCAAGCATTAATTACATCGTCAGGTAAGTCCTCGGCCACCGGTGTCTAGCAGCATGATTTATAGAAACTCATACCCTTAAAAGGAATTTGAAGATGCCTCAAAGCATAGTTTAACAACAAAAAACACAATCAGGAATCATATATCTGAATTCAATTAGCAAGCATGCTCCCATCCCCAAACCCCCCATCTTGCAGCCTGCAACCATATTTACACATAGATCAACTGCAACTAGCAGCAATCAACTAGCAGCAACCATATTTACACACAGATCAACTAGCAGCAATCAACACTCAACATTCAACTAGCGGCAGCGATACATGGAGCTCAATCGCTAGGGGTCGTACCTGGGGGATGCCGGGGCGTCGGGGGCGCGGGCGTCGAGGCCGGGGCGTCGGGGGCGCGTGCGGCGGCGCCGTAGCTCCGGGCGTCCGGGGCGTCGGGGGAGGGGGGTGGCGCGGGCGGCG
>LR738709.1:73690060-73817680 GCA_902687465.1 Secale cereale
GGGGGCGGCGGCGCGGCGCTGGAGGGAGAGAGAGGCGTCGGTGGCGCGGGCGGCGGCGGCGTAGCTCCGGGCGTCCGGGGCGTCGGGGGAGGGGGGTGGCGCGGGGGCGGCGGCGCGGCGCTGGAGGGAGAGAGAGGCGTCGGGGAGAGGGGGGAGATCTGGCGAGGGAGAGAAAGAAGGGTGCGGCCGGTGGGGGGATGGGGGAATACTAATGGCGCACTGCCCTCTGTGCGCCATAAGTATGTAGATTCTTATGGCGCACGTTCACTAGGTGCGCCATTAGTATGAATGGACATGCGCGCTAGTTCAAAAAAAAAACTTCTTGATAGTAATGGCGCACTCTGGACATCGTGCGCCATTAGTAGTTCGAGCTCTAATGGCGTATCTGTTGATGGTGCGCCATTACTATATTCTAATGGCGCACTGCTTGTCCGGTGCGCCATTAGTATCAATTCCATCTATAGCCCTTTTCCTAGTAGTGATACGTGCCTTGCTGCCCCTGCTGTCACTGGGAAAGGACACTACAAGATTGAACCCAAAGCCAAGCACTTCTCCCATTGCAAGAACTATAGATCTAGTAGGCTAAACCAAACCAATAATTCGAAGAGACTTGCAAGGAAATTATAATCATACATAAAGGATTTCAGAAAAGAATCAAATATTGTTCATAGATAATCTTGATCATAAACCCACAATTCATCGGATCTCGACAAACACACCGCAAAAAAATTACATCCAATAGATCTTCTCGAAGATCGAGGAGAACTTTGTATTGAGATCCAAAAAGAGAGAAGAAGCCATCTAGCTAATAACTATGGACCCGAAGGTCTGTGGTAAACTACTCACAACTCATTGGTGAGGGTATGGTGTTGATGTGGACGCACTCCGTGATGGATCCCCCCTCCGGCGGAGCTCCGGAACAGGCCCCAAGATGGGATCTCATGGGTACAGAAGGTTGCGGTGGTGGAATTAGGGTTTTCTCTGTTGCCTCGATGTTTCCAGGGTACATGGATATATATAGGAGGAAGGAGGGCATCGGGGGAGCCAGAGGGGGCCCACGAGTGTGGGGGCGCGCCTGCCCCCCTGGGCACGTCGTTGACCCTCGTGGCCGCCTCTCTCGTTCCCTCGCATGTACTCCAAGTCTTCTGGGTAGATACGGTTCCAAAAATAACTCTCCCGAAGGTTTCATTCCTTTGGACTCCGTTTGATATCCCTTTTCTGCGAAACACTGAAATAGGCAAAAAAACAGCAATTTGCACTAGGCCTTGGGTTTTTAGGTTAGTCCCAAAGATAATATAGAAGTGTATAATAAAGCCCATTAAACATCCGAAACAGAATATATAATAGCATGGAACAATCAAAAATTATAGATATGTTGGAGACGTATCAAGCATCCCCAAGCTTAATTCCTGCTCGTCCTCGAGTAGGTAAATGATAAAAACAGAATTTTTGATGTGGAATGCTAACTAACATAATTCTCAATGTACTTTCTTTTTGTTGTGGCATGAATGTTCAGATCCAAAAGATTCAAGATAAAAGTCTATATTAACATAAGAATAATAATACTTCAAGCATACTAATAAAGCAATCATGTCTACTCAAAATAACATGGCCAAAGAAAGTTCGTCCCTACAAAATCATATAATTAGGCTATGCTCCATCTTCGTCACACAAAATATTCCAATCATGCACAACCCCAGTTTCAACCAAGCACTTGTTTCATACTTAATTTTTTTCAAACTCTTTCAACTTTCACGCAATATATGAGCGTGAGCCATGGACATAGCACCCTATGGAATAGAGTAGTGGTTGTGGGGAAGACAAAATAGGAAGATGGTCTCACATCAACTAGGCGTATCAATGGGCTATGGAGATGCCCATCAATAGATATCAATGTGAGTGAGTAGGGATTGGGCATGCAACGGATACACTAGACCTATAAATGTATGAAATTTCAACAAAAGAAACTAAGTGTGTGTGCAACCAACTTGCTTGCTCGCGAAGACCTAGGGCATTTGAGGAAGCCCATCGTTGGAATATACAAGCCAAGTTCTATAGTGAAAATTCCCACTAGCATATGAAAGTGACTAAACAAGAGACTCTATATCATGAAGATCATGGTGCTACTTTGAAGCACAAGTGTGGAAAAAGATAGTAGCATTGTCCCTTTTTTCTATTTTTTTTTCTTTTGGGCCTTTTTTTTATTTGGCCTTTCCTTCTTTTTTTTTTCTTTTTTTTTCTTTGGGACAATGCTCTAATAATGATGATCATCACACTTGTATTGATTTGCAACTCGATACTAGAACAAAGTATGACTCTATATGAATGCCTCCGGCGGTGTACCGGGATGTGCAATGAATCAAGAGTAACATGCATGAAATTATGCATGGTGGCCTAGCCACAAATACGATGTCAACTACATGATCATGCATGGCAATATGACAATGATGAAGCGTGTCATAGCAAACGAAACGGTGGAAAGTTGCATGGCGATATATCTCGGAATGGCTATGGAAATGCCATGATAGGTAGGTATGGTGGCTGTTTTGAGGAAGGTATATGGTGGGTGTATGGTACCGGTGAAAGTTGCGCGGTACAAGAGAGGCTAGCAATGGTGGAAGGGTGAGAGTGTGTATAATCCATGGACTCAACATTAGTCATAAAGAACTCACATACTTATTGCTAAAATCTACAAGTCATAAAAAAAAGTACTACACGCATGCTCCTCGGGGAAGGGCTGGAAGGAATTAACCATCGCACGATCCCGACCTCCACACAAAGGATGACACTTAATGAAATACCTCATGTTTCAAATTTGTCACACAACGGTTACCATATGTGCATTCAACGGGACTTGCAAACCTCAACACAAGTCTTTCTCAAATTCACAACTACTCTACTAGCATGAATCTAATATCACCATACTCATATCTCAAAAGAATCATCAAGTATCAAAGTTCTCCTCATATTCAATGCACTTTATGTGAAAGTTTTTACTATACTCATCTTGGATGCCTATCAAATTAGGACTAGTTTTATAACCAAAGCACATTACCATGCTGTTCTAAAAGACTCTCGAAAGGATATAAGTGAAGCATGAGAGATCAACAATTTCAACAAAATAAAATTAACCACCACCGTGCTCTAAACGATATAACTGAAGCACTAGAGCAAAACTATCTAGCTCAAAAGATATAAGTGAAGCACATAGAGTATTCTAATAAATTCTAAATCATATTTATCTCTCTCAAAAGGTGTGTCCATAAAGGATGATTGCCGAAATCTAAAAAGCAAAACTCAAATTATACATGATGCTCCAAGCAAAACACATATCATCTGGTGAATAAAAATATAGTCGCGAGTATAGTTACCGATAGATGAAGACGAAAGAGGGGATGCCTTCCCGGGGCATCCCAAAGCTTAGGATTTTGGTTGTCCTTTAATTTTACCATGGGGTGCCTTGGGCATCCCCAAGCTTAGGCTCTTGCCACTCAATGTTTCATAGTCCATCAAAGCCATACTCAAAACATGAAAACTTCACAACACAAAACTTATCCAAAAATCTCATGATCTCTATTAGTATAAAAAAACAAACCACGATTCAAAGGTAGTGTAATGAACTCATTCTTTGTTTATATTGGTGTTAAACCTACTGTATCCCAACTTCTCCATGATTCATACCCCCCGATACTACTCATAGATTCATCAAAATAAGCAAACAACATACGAAAAACAGAATCTGTCAAAAACAGAACAGTCTGTAGTAATCTATAACTTTCGAATACTTCTGTAACTCCAAAAAATTGAAATAAATTGGTAAACGTGAGGAATTTGTCTATTAATCATCTGCAAAAATAATCAACTAAATAGCACTCCCCAATAAAAAATTATAGCAATCTCGTGAGCGCTAAAGTTTTTGTTTTTTACAGCATGATCATATAAACTTCACACAAGTCTTCCCAAAGGTTCTACTTGGCACAAACACTAACTAAAACACAAAAACACATCTAAACAGAAGCTAGATGCAATATTTATTCCTAAACAGAAGAAAAAAAAATTGGGTTACCTCCCAACAAGCGCTATCGTTTAACGCCCCTAGCTAGGCACGATACAAGAATAGATCTAGGTATTGCCATCTTTGGTAGGCAATCCATAAGTGGCTCTCATAATAGATTCATAAGGTAATTTGATTTTAGTTCTTGGAAAGTGTTCCATGCCTTTCCTTAACGGAAATTGGTATCTAATATTTCCTTCCCTCATATCAATAATTAAACCAATCATTCTAAGGAAAGGTCTACCAAGAATAATAGGACATGAAGGATTGCAATCTTTATCAAGAACAATGAAATCTATGGGCACATAATTCCTATTGGCAACAATAAGAACATCATTAATCCTTCCCATAGGTTTCTTAATGGTAGAATCCGCAAGATGCAAATTTAAAGAACAATCATCAAGTTCATGGAAACCTAACAAATCACACAAAGTTTTTGGGATTGTAGAAACACTTGCACCCAAATCACACAAAGAAAAGCATTAATGATCTTTAATTTTAATTTTAATAGTAGGTTCCCACTCATCATAAAGCTTTATAGGGATAGAAACTTCTAATTCAAGGTTTTCTTCATAAGATTGCATCAAAGCATCAACTATGTGTTTGGTAAAAGCCTTATTTTGACTATAAGCCTGGTGAGAATTTAGTACGGATTGCAACAAGTAAATACAATCTATTAAAGAGCAATTATCATAATTGAATCCCTTTAAATCCAAAATGGTGGGTTCATCACTATGTAAAGTTTTAATCTCTTCAATCCCACTCTTAACAATTTTAGCATCAAGATCTAAAAACTCTGAATCATTGGGACGCCTTTTACCTAAAGTAGACTCATCTCTAGTCCCATATTTATCAAGACTCATACTAGAAAACAAGGATCTAATAGGAGACACATCAATAACTTTTAGATCTTCATCTTCATTTTCATGATAGCTAGAAGAACACGCTTTCATAAAGCAAGTTTTTTTTGCACGCATCCTAGCGGTTCTTTATTTGCACTCATCAATGGAAATTCTCATGGCTTTGAGAGACTCATTGATATCATGCTTAGGTGGAATAGATCTAAGTTTCAAATAATCAACATCAAGAGTAATTCTAGCCACGTTTCTAGCCAACTCATCAATCTTAAGGAATTTTTCTTCAAGCAAAGCATTGAAATTCTTTTGTGAATTCATAAACACTTTAACACTAGTTTCAAATTCAGAGGGTATCTTACCAAAATTTCCATAAGAGTTATTGTAGGAATTACCATAATTATTAGCGGAATTACTAGGAAAAGTCCTAGGATTAAAGTTTCCTCTATAAGCATTGTTACCAAAATTATTCCTACCAACAAAATTCACATCCAAAGATTCATTATTATTTTCGATCAACGTTGATAAAGGCATATCATTAGGATCGGAAGAAGCACTCTTAGTAGCAAATAATTTCATAAGTTCATCCATCTTTCCACTCAAAACACTAATCTCTTCAATAGCATGCACTTTTTTACTAGTAGATCCTTCGGTGTGCCATTGAGAGTAGTTAACCATAATATTATTTAGGAGTTTGGTAGCTTCTCCTAAGGTGGTTTCCATGAAAGTGCCCCCCGTGGCCGAATCTAAAAGATTTCTAGAAGCAAAATTCAAGCGAGCATAAAAGTTTTGTATAATCATCCATAAGTTCAAACCATGTGTAAGGCAATTACGTATCATTCATTTCATTCTCTCCCAAGCTTGTGCAACATGCTCATGATCTAGTTGCTTAAAATTCATAATAGCGTTTCTAATAGAGATAATCCTAGCGGGAGGAAAATACTTAGAGATAAAGGCATCTCTTGCACTTATTCCATGAATCAATACTATTTCTAGGCAAACAGGAAAACAATGTTTTAGCACGATCTCTAAGTGAAAACGGAAATAGCTTTAATTTAACAATATCATTATATGTATCCCTCTTCTTTTGCCTATCACACAAATCAACAAAGTTATTCAGATGAGTAGCGTCATCTTCACTAGGAAGGCCAGAAAATTGATCTTTCATGACAAGATTCAATAAGGCAGCATTGATCTCACAAGATTCAGCATCGGTAACTGGAGCAATAGGCGTGCTAATAAAATCATTATTGTTGGTATTGGAGAAGTCACATTATTTGGTATTGTTTTGAGCCATAGTGACAAGCAAGCAATCCAACACACAAGCAAACAAGAGGCAAGCGAACGGTAAACACACAGAAAAAGAAGGGCGAATAAAACGGCAAGGGTGAAGTGGGGGAGAGGAAAATGAAAGGCAAATAATGTAGTGCGAAGGATAAGGGTTTGTGATAGGTACTTGGTATATGACTTTTGCGTAGATCTCCCCGGCAACGGCGCCAGTAATTCTTCTTGCTACTTCTCGAGCTTGCATTTTATTCCCTCGAAGAGGAAAGGGTGATGCAGCACAGTAGCGTAAGTATTTCCCGCAGTTTTTGAGAACCAAGGTATCAATCCAGTAGGAGACCACGAGCGAGTCCCTCGCACCTGCACAAACAAATAAGAACTTCACAGCCAACGCGATAAGGGGTTGTCAATCCCTTTACGATTACTTACGAAAGTGAGATCTGATAGATAGGATAGTATAATATTTTTGGTATTTTTGGTATAAGAACAAAAAGTAAATAAAGCAAAGTAAAGTAGATGGAGGATTAATATGTTGAGAATAGACCCGGGGGCCATAGGTTTCACTAGTTGCTTCTCTCATGATAGCAGAATTCTATGGTGGGTGAACAAATTACTGTCGAGCAATTAATAGAAAAGCGCATAGTTATGAGAATATCTAGGCATGATCATCATATATAGGCATCACGCACGTGATAAGTAGACCTAACCGATTCTGCATCTACTACTATTACTCCACACATCGACCGCTATCTAGCATGCATCTAGAGTATTAAGTTCATAAGAACAGAGTAATGCTTTAAGCAAGATGATATTATGTAGAGGGATAAACTCAAGAAATATGATAGAAACCCCATCTTTTTATCCTCGATGGCAACAATACAATACGTGCCTTGCTGCCCCTGCTGTCACTGGGAAAGGACACCGCAAGATTGAACCCAAAGCCAAGCACTTCTCCCATTGCAAGAACTGTAGATCTAGTAGGCCAAACCAAACCAATAATTCGAAAAGACTTGCAAGGATATTATAATCATACATAAAAGATTTCAGCAAAGAATCAAATATTGTTCATAGATAATCTTGATCATAAACCCACAATTCATCGGATCTCGACAAACACACCGCAAAAATATTACATTGAATAGATCTCCTCGAAGATCAAGGAGAACTTTGTATTGAGATCCAAAAAGAGAGAACAAGCCATCTAGCTAATAACTATGGACCCGAAGGTTTGTGGTAAACTAGTCACAACTCATTGGTGAGGCTATGGTCTTGATGTAGAAGCACTCCGTGATGGAACCCACCTCGGGCGGAGCTCCAGAATAGGCCCCAAGATGGGATCTCATAGGAACAGAAGGTTGCGGCGGTGGATTTAGGGTTTTCTCTGTTGCCTTAATGTTTTCTGGGTACATGGATATATATACGAGGAAGAAGGGCATTCGGGGATCCAGATGGGGCCCACAAGGGTGGGGGTCGTCCCTGCCCCCCCTAGGCACGCCCTGGACCCTCGAGGCCGCCTCTCTCGTTCTCTCGCGTGTACTCCAAGTCTTCTGGGTAGATACGGTTCCAAAAATAACTCTCCCGAAGGTTTCATTCCGTTTGGACTCCGTTTGATATTCCTTTTCCGCGAAACACTGAAATATGCAAAAACAACAATTTGCACTGGGCCTTGGGTTAGTAGGTTAGTCGCAAAAATAATATAAAAGTGTATAATAAAACCCATTAAACATCCAAAACAGAATATTTAATAGCATAGAACAATAAAAAATTATAGATACGTTGGAGACGTATCAAGCATCCCCAAGCTTAATTCCCGCTCGTCCTCGAGTAGGTAAAAACATAATTTATGATGTGGAATGCTAACTAACATAATTCTCAATGTAATTTCTTTTTGTTGTGGCATGAATGTTCAGATCCGAAATATTCAAGATAAAAGTTTATATTGACATAAGAATAATAATACGTAAAGCATAATAATAAAGCAATCTACGGTGCAACAATGGCCCCCAAATTATATTGTCTATCACCTAATACCGCACTTTTGAGGACACTAAGGTCTGATACACACATGTGGAAAGCTTCATCTTTACCATTAATGCATCTACCAATGATGAGAGCAAAATAATGTAGAGGGGAAAATGAATGCTCCCTATGGTAGCTTGGGTAACTTCTCTAGATTCACCCACAGTAATACCAGCTAGAAAGTCTTTATACTTAGATTTGCGAGGTTCACCAACACTACCCCACTGTGGGAGTTTACAAGAATCATTAAAATCTTCTAAACCTGTATTATAAGATTTATCATAGAGATCAAACCAGACAGTGGGAGAGTTACGTGAAGATGTCAATTTAAACCTTCTAACAAAGGTATCAGTTAAGTACTGGTATTGAGGGCACTTATCTGACTCCAAATCCTCAATATCTGCATTACGCACATATGTGTAAAATTCTTCCTTGATACCTGCCCGGATCATAAACTCCTCCGACGGCCATTCGCAGGGCCACACTTGAGCTTCCCTTGGTAACTCATCGTCTGGCTCGCGTATCGCGAGCCTTGGTCCTTGCTTCCTTGAGGAACCACCTTGAAAGATTTTCCTATGCATTTTTTTCTGGAATATTTCTGAAATTTTTAGTGACTCAAAATAAAATTGAAGCAAACTCAACAAGATTGATAGCAACTACTCCTACAAGTGCCTAGAGGCTATATCATGCATTAGAACTACTTGGAACTGCATAAATTTGACATGCAAGCTCAAGAACATGGTCACCTAAGCAGCAAAAAATTGCAATAAATAAAGCACTAGAACAATACTAATTGAACCAATGGAGGAGTCACATACCAAGGAACAATCTCCCCAAACAGTTTTGTGAATGGAGCTTTGAGCAAGGAGAACGAAAACGGTAGCAAGATGAGCTAGAACTCGTGCTTGAGCTGGATAGTGATTTTTTTGGGAGGAAGGAGTGTGTGGGTGCAGGAATAAGTGGAGGGGGGCCACGTGGGGCCCACGAGGTAGGGGCGCGCCCTGCACCCTCGTGGCCAGGTGCTGGCTTCCCCTGCTGTGTTCTTAGTGCCAAATATTCTCAAATATTCTAGAAAAAAAATCATATTTCGTTTTCGGGGCATTTGGAGAAATTTTATTTTCGGGGTATTTTTTATTGCACGGATAACTCTGGAAACAGACATAAAATACAATTTTTTCTTTATTTAATCTAATTAACAGAAAGTAATAGGAGGGTACAAAAAGTTGTGCTATCTAGATTCACACATCTCATGGTTATCAAAAGGAATCCATTAACAAGGTTGATCAAGTCTTGTTAATAAACTCTTTCTGAATGACATGAAACCGGAGAATTTTCGATTAACACTAGGTTACCTCAATAGGGATATGCATGTCCCCAACATAAGAACATCATATTTCTTCTTGACAGTAGGAAGAGGAAATTCAAAACCTCGAATAGTAATAGTTGAATTTTTCCCAATAGAATTGATACTGTGGACCTCAGGTAGTTTCCTCGGAAAGTGTTCTGTATGCTCATTACCATTGACATGAAAAGTGATATTGCCTTTGTTGCAATCAATAAAAGCCCCTGCAGTATTCAAAAAGGGTCCACCAAGGATAATAGACATACTATCGTCCTCGGGAATATCAAGGATAACAAAGTCCGTTAGAACCACAACAGGCACATCCTCACAAATACCGAAAGGTATAGCAGTTGATTTATCAGCCATTTGCAAAGATATTTTAGTAGGTGTCAACTTACTCAAGTAAAGTCTACGATATAAAGAGAGAGGCATAACACTAACACCAACTCCAAGATCACATAAGGTAGTTTTAACATAGTTTCTTTTGATGGTGCAAGGTATAGTAGGTACTCCTGGATCTCCTAGTTTCTTAAGTATTCCACCCTTAAAAGTGTAATTGGCAAGCATGGTGGAAAATTTCAACTTCAGGTATCTTTCTTTTATTGGTGATAATATCTTTCATATACTTAGCATAAGGATTTGTTTTAAGCATATCAGTCTAACGCACATGCAAAAAGATATGTCTAATCATTTCAGAAAAGCGCTAAAAATCCTCATCATCCTTTTTCTTGGATGGTTTAGGAGGAAAAGGCATGGGTTTCTCAACCCATGGTTCACTTTCCTTACCGTGCTTCCTAGCAACAAAGTCTCTCTTATAATAACGTTGATTCTTTGATTGTGGGTTATCAAGATCAATAGCAGGTTCAATCTCTACATCATTATTATTGCTAGGTTGAGCATAATCATGAACATCATCATTAATATTATCACTAGGTTCATGTTCATTACCAAATTGTGTCTCAGCATCAGGTGTGTCAGCTACAGGTTCACAAGAAGCATGCAAAGTTCTATCATTTTTCTTTTTCTTCTTCTTAGAAGAACTAGGTGCATCTAAATTAGCTCTCTGAGAATCTTGCTCAATTCTCTTAGGGTAGCCTTCAGGATAAAGAGGTTCCAAAGTCATTTTACCACCTCTAGTCATAACTCTAACAGCATTATCATTTTTCTTACTATTTAATTCATTGAGCAAATCATTTTGTGCTTTAAGTACTTGTTCTACTTGAGTGGTAACCATAGAAGAATGTTTACTAATGAGTTTCAATTCACCTTTAACTCTAGACATATAATCACTCAAGCGTTCAATCATATAAGCATTATGTTGCAATAATCTACCAACATAAGCGTTGAAGTTTTCTTGCTTCACAATAAAATTGTCAAACTCATCTAAGCATTGGCTAGCAAACTTATAACGAGGAATATCACCTTCATCAAATCTATAAAGATAACTTATCTTTACTACCTGTGTCGGGTTATCAAGACCATGTATTTCTTCAATAGGCGGAAAATTCTTAACATCTTCAGCTTTAATACCTTTTTCTTTCATAGATTTCTTTGCCTCTTGCATATCTTCAGGACTGAGAAACAAAACACCTCTTTTCTTCGTACTTGGCTTAGGGGCTGGTTCAGGAAGTGTCCAATTATTTTCATTGGTCAGCATATTATTCAATAGTAATTCAGCTTGATCGATGGTTCTTTCCCTGAAAACACAACCAGCACAACTATCCAGGTGGTCTCTGGAAGCATCGGTTAGTCCATTATAAAGGACATCAAGTATTTCATTCCTCTGAAGAGGATGATCAGTCAAGGCATTAAGTAACTGGAGAAGCCTCCCCCAAGCTTGTGGGAGACTCTCTTCTTCAATCTGCACAAAATTGTATATTTCCCGTAAGGCAGCTTGTTTCTGATGAGCGGGAAAATATTTAGGAGAGAAGTAATAAATCATATCTTGGGGACTATGCACACAACCAGGATCAAGAGAATTAAACCATGTCTTAGCATCACCCTTTAACGAGAACGGAAATAACTTAAGGATATAGTAATAACGAAACTTTTCCTCATTGGTAAACAGGGTGGCTATATCATTCAACTTAGTAAGATGTGCCACAACAGTTTCAGATTCATAGCCATGGAAAGGATTAGATTCAACCAAAGTAATTAACTCATGTTCAACAGAGAAATCATAATCCTTATCAGTAACAAAGATAGGTGAAGTAGCAAAAGCAGGGTCATATTTCATTCTAGCATTCAAAGACTTTTCTTTCAGCTTAGCTAATAATTTCTTAAGATCATATCTATCGTTGCAAGAAAGAAAGTCTCTAGCAATTTCTTCATCCATAACATAACCCTGAGGAATAACAGGCAATTCATATCTAGGGGGAGAATCTTCATCATCACTTTCATCAATATTATCAGTTTCAAAATTTGCATTCTCCCTAACCTTAGCAATTTGTTCATCAAGAAATTCACCTAGTGGCACGGTATTATCAAGCATAGAATTAGTTTTATCATACATAGTAGAAGTGGCATCATCAAGAACATGCGACATATCAGATTCAATAGCAAGAGTAGGTGTTGCAAGTTTACTCATAACTGAGGGTGAATCAAGTGCAGAGCAAGATGGCAATTCCTTACCTCCCCTCATAGTTGAGGGATAAATCTTGGTTTTTGAGTCTTTCAAGTTCTTCATAGTGATCAACATATATAAATCCCAAGTGACTTAAAGAATATAGCTATGCTCCCCAGCAACGGCGCCAGAAAATAGTCTTGATAACCCACAAGCGTAGGGGATCGCAACAGTTTTCGAAGGTAAAGTATTCAATCCAAATTTATTGATTCGACACAAGGGGAGCCAAAGAATACTCTCAAGTATTAGCAGCTGAGTTGTCAATTCAATGACACCTGGAAACTTAGTATCTACAGCAAGGTAATATGGTAGTAACGGTAACGGTAGCGATAGTGTTTTTGTAGTGATTGTAACAGTAGCAGCGGAAAAGTAAATAAGCAACAAGCAATATGTGTGAAGCTCGTAGGCATTGGATCGTTGATGGAGAATTATATCGGATGCAATTCCTTATGTAATAGTTACAACATAGGGTGACACAGAACTAGCTCCAGTTCATTAATGTAATGTAGGCATGTATTCTGAATATAGTCATACGTGCTTATGGGAAAGAACTTGCATGAAATCTTTTGTTCTACCCTCCCGTGGCAGCGGGGTCCTAATGGAAACTATGGGATATTAAGGCCTCCTTTTAATAGAGTACCTGACTAAAGCATTAACACATAGTGAATACATGAACTCCTCAAACTATGGTCATCACCAGGAGTGGTCCCGACTATTGTCACTTCGGGGTTGCCGGATCATAACACATAGTAGGTGACTATTGACTTGCAAGATAGGATCAAGAACACATATGTTCATGAAAACATAATAGGTTCAGATATGAAATCGGGCCCTAGTGTCGGGGGAAACTGTCCTCCCACGAGCACCTATGGGACCGGAGCCCCTTCTACGTTGTGGTAAGGGAGCGGAGGGAGCACGGAGAGCAGATCGAGGAGCACACGCGGGCATTTTACCCAGGTTCGGGCCGCGCGGACGCGTAAAACCCTACTCCTGCTTAGGTTGTATTGGGTTCGGGAGCTTGAAGATCTACAGTACTAGCTACACCGAGCGAGAGAGTTGTCTAGGTTTCGAACCCCCTCTACGTTGTGCATGGGCCTCCTTTTATAGCTCAAAGGGGTCACCGACAGGTGTCAACGTAGAGGAGGGTAAAAGTGTAAATTTGGTGGTAGTTGCAACAGTGCATGAACAGTATATGAACAGTGGTCTTCACCTAACTTTGACAGTGGGGGACAAGGGCATTTAATGCCCGTCGCCGTCAGCCCCAAAAGCGTCTGTCCATGCATCTCCGTTCGCCACGGCGGTAGCCTCGTCACCGTGGCTTGCCACCGTGTCCCCCAGGCTACACAGCCGTCTGCCACGTGCCCCTGGAAGGGCCCCAGGGCGACGCGTGGGCAGATGAGCTGGAGCGCGGGCACACAGCGTAGGTTTCCCCGGCAAGCACCTTGCCGGGGTCGTGATCTTGCCGGGCCCGGAAGCTCGTCGCTCTCCGGGTCCTGCCGGGGCGCATGATGCGCCGAGACATCTCTTGAGGTATGTGTTCCTTGGCCTTCCTGGCAAGCTCCTCTTGCCAGGGTCTGGTGCTAAAGTGATAACCTTGAGCCTGGTGCGGCCTTCCCGGCAAGCTCCTCTTGCCGGGGCCTTGATCTTCTGACTTGTATACTTTGTTCTTGAATGGCTTCATAGGGACCAGAACGGTTCTTGGCGAGCACGTGGTAAGCCCTGCCTCGGGAAGCTGCTACTGCCCGTGCACAAGTTGGGGTACTGAGGTACCCCTATCTTAGTACACCGACAGGAGCCCCCGGGCCTGGGCCACACACGGTGCCGAGCACTGTTGGGCCAGGCCCAAGACAGTGCACGGGCACGCGCGGCCCACGGCAAGCCGTATCCCCTTCCGTATCTGCCGCATCCCTCCCTAACGGCACGCGTCGATTGCGGCGTCGTGGGAGAGATCGTGGCCTGTTCTTTAATGGGAAATGCGGAACGTCCCCCACTTCCCCCTTAAAAGCAGAGGAAGCAGGGGCAGTTCCCTCCATCGTTTTCATTGCGCCTTGATTCTCCAGAAACCCCCGTCGCCCTCCGGCTCCCAAAGGTCGATAGAGAGCCCAGCCCCTCCCTTCCTCCGCCGTCTCCCGCATCCACGGCACCGTCGACCTCCTCGCCTCTTTCCTTGCCGCCCCTGCCATGGCTCCGAAGAACGACAAGGCGAAGAGTGACAAGGCCTAGAAGGAGAAGTCCGAGCAGGCGGCGAAGCTGGCAGCCCTGCGGAAGAAGTGTGTGGTCTTCGCGCCGAGGCTTGGCGCGAGGGAGCTGCGGGACAAATACTATTTGTTCTGGGCGAGGGAGACCAAAGCTCATCCCCGCACCAGAGTCCTCCCCGCCGTCCCGCCGACATGTTCCCCGGTGGGTACTTTTTCTTTGCCGCATTCTTCCATTGTGGTCTGTGCCCTCCGTACTAGGAGTTCTTTTGTGATGTAATGAACACGTATGGCCTCCAGCTCCTAGATTTCACCCCCAACGCCATCCTTACGATGGACGTTTTGGCACATCTGTGCGAAAACTATGTTGGGGTTCATCCAAATGTAGCTCTTTTCTGCCACTTCTTCATGCCTAGAGTAGAGTCCGGTGCTCCCCTCTCCGGCGGCATCTCCTGGATCTTCAGGCTGAACAAGAAGGACGCGTAATTGAAGGGAGAGCTTCGCGGCAAGTGGGAGGAGTGGAGAGCCGATTGGTGCTGGGTGCTGGAAGCTAATCCTGAGCCCTTTACCTCGCCGCGCAAGACTGCCATAGTGCGTGGCAGGGACTGGAGTGAATTGGCCCCGGAGGACAGCAAGCTTCAGATCGCCCTCATTAGGATCATTCGTCTCCAGGTCGCCAATCTGACTGTTGGAGAAGTTGGAGAAGATTTCCTCCGCCGCCGCATCGCCCCTTTACAAGAAAGGAAGAGGCCTGCCTGGGAATTCGGCAGCGCGGCGGACATCATGAGGCTGCGCCCTGGATTGAACTACAACTTTACTGTCTTGGAGTTGAAGGGGATGGTCCGGGAGCTCTTCAAGCATGACCCTGCCCACCAGGAGTGGTTCAAACCTTCCCGGGGAGTGGTGCCGCTGTGCAACAGCACTGCCCGCGATTCCATACGCGCGATGATGCCCGAGTGCGCCTCCCATGGCGTCGTCCCCACTTGGCTGTAGCCTCCACCGGAGACCGTGCTGACCTTCTTCGACAACTTGGTCGAGATGCCCCGCAATGCCGAGGATAAAAAGGGCCTCATCCGGGATACTACTGACCAGGATGTAGCTTACATCGCCTCCAGGATGGAGGAGGCCGCCGCAGCTGCGGCTGCGGGTGAATTTGGATACACTGTGGAAGAGGCAGAGGCCGCGGACGCAGTGAGTCAAGTAGAGGAGGCGGAAATCCTCAAGCTACTGAAGATTGCGCCCGAGGAGTTTGCTGGGGAGCCTTCCGTGAAGCTTGCCGGGACGAGCGAGGTTGCCGGGGGGAGCGAGGCCGCCGGCCATGGCACTGAGTCCAGCGGGCCTGCCGAGGAGGAGGAGGACGCCGAGGCTGGAGATTCCGATGAAGACTCCGATGGATTTCTGAATCTTGACGACGATGCCTCCTCATCCTCGGAGAAATCTCCGCCTCCGCCAAGCCCTCCGCAGCAACCGAAGAAGCGCCTCCGCAAGGCAACTGAGACGGCGAGGCCGCAGGCGCCTCGACAGCAGCCGACGCGCCGTGCGACGCGCGCCACCAAGACGAGCGAAGTCGTCAAGGAGGCGCCCCGTGCTCGAGCGCCAAGCGGAGGGGGATCTTCCCGGAGCGGAACGGGTGCTCCTTCTGCCCCTCAGTCCTCGGCGACAACGGGGGCCGGGTCTTCACAGCCCACAGCCCCGGAGACCGCCAAGCGCCCGAGGGAGCCTTCTCCTCCTGCTCCTCGCGCGGAAGCGCACCAGGCGGAGTTTGACTTCTCCGCCCTCAGCTCCGACGAAGAAGAAGAGGAGTAAGTACTTGCAATTCTTTTAGTTTCCTTGGTTTTGTCTTGATTTTCCTTGCTTGGTTCTGATCTTGCTTTTGTTTTGCTTCGCAGGACCTTGACCCAGCGGATGGCGAAGAGGGCCAAGATCCCTGTGCTCAATATCGAGGACGACGAGCCCGTCGTGGCGACAAGCGACGCGCCGGCGACGAGCTTGCCGGATCATCCTGCTGCTCCGAGGAGCAGCCCCCAGCGCAGCCCCCAGCGTAAGTCTGGTATTTATCTTTCTGCTTGACGGGTGCGCTTGGGGTTATCATCTTGGTTGATGTCTTGTTGTCTTGTGCAGAAGTGGAGCCGCAGCCGCAGGAGCACCAGGAGGTCGCCCCCGACGAGCCACTTGCTCCACCCTCCCCGCCAAGGATGAACTCCCCGGCAAGGGAGAACGCTCCGCCAAGGACGGGCACTCCGCCAAGGGCGAGTACCCCGCCAAGGGTGAGCAGCCCGACAAGGGTGAGCACCCCGCTAAGGGAGGGCGCAGGCGGCCCTCCGCCAGCAGGGGCCACTACTCCGCCGCCAAGGGAGAATTCCCCGGCGAGGGACCCCATCGTCGAAGAAGCCCGCGAAGGTAACCCTTGTGACTTCTTCTTCTTGAATTCGTCTTTTTTGGATATTTGCTTGACGATCTTTCTTTTCTTTTTCTTCTGCTAGATCCTCCTGCACCGGAGCGGATGGAAACGGAGGCCACCGGCGAGGAGGGCGTGCACGGCGACGGCGGCAACGCCACTACCGCCGAGGAGGTGGCTGGAGCTGACGAGTCGGCCGTCGAGGAGACCGCCCCAACCGCCGATGTCGCGGCTGGGGAAGGGACCGGCGACCATACCGCTGGCCCGGAGGCTGCGGGAGCGCCGAACGCTGCACCGGCCGCCGACCCCTCCGCCTCCGCGGACTGGTCGGGCGTCTACTTGGAGGCCGCCAACGGGGTCTTTATTCAAGTCCCGTGGGCGTCCTCGTCTCGGGCACCCGTGGAGGGAGAGACCTTTGACGGAGAGGTCCTCGCCTCCGCCGGATTGAAGATTGTTGAAGCGCCCGGCAGCAGCGACGAGCCCGAAGAGGAGAGACTCCTTCGTCGGCTCCTGGCCTTGTATCGGGCCAGGCAGGCGAAGTTGGAGTCTCGGGAGGCTCTGGCTGCCAAGGCTGGAGCTGATCTGGAGAAGCGCGCCGCGGAGCTCCGCGCCGCCAACCAGGCGGCCCTCCGCAACTTGGCGGAGGAGCGTGAAGAGCTTGCCGGGGCGCAGCAAGCCTTCCTCCTTGAAAAAGCTGAGGCCGAGGAGCAGCAACGATTGGCCGCCGAGGAGCTGTCTCGGCGGGAAGGAGCACTCAACCAGCGGAAGGTCGACCTCGATGCCCACGAGGACGACCTCGCCGCCCGGGAGCAGGCTATTGGCGGGGCTCTGAAGGAGGCGAGGAACGCCGCAGCCGCCGCAGAGACCGCCAAGAAGGACCTGGAGGCCAAGGTGGCGCTGACGGAGTTGTACTTGAAGGCGAGCGAGGAGAGGGTCACTGCGCTCAACGTGGAGCGGGAGAAAGATGCCCACACCAACTCTGAGCTGCAGGTACATCTCTCCGAGAAGGGCAAAGAGCTCTCTGACGCCAGGAACTCCATCGCTGACTTAGAGCTGAAGGATTCCACCTTGACTGACTCGCTCGACGCCGCCCGGGACCGCGAGACGAAGCTGAAGGACGAACTCCGCAAGGAAAGGGCCTTGGTGGAGAGCGCCGCCGTCTCGGCGAACAACTTCGACCGGGCAGTGGAGCAGTGGACTGATGAGCTGGTCACCTCCGCTGCCAATATTGACATGGAGATGATGGCGCTGAGGGCGGAGCATCTCGTGTACTCCCCGGACGAGAGTCTCCCCCACAGCGCCAAGTTGAGTCTGTTCTTCAGGGGAATTGCGCCGGCGCTTGCGCGGCTACGGGAGAAGATCCCCGTGCAGCTGGCCAACGAGGCGCGTCGGCTCTGCATGGGCACCATGGAACGGGTCTTGTTGAAGATCGTCTACCGCAACCCCGGAATCAACCTCGTCAATGTCCTCCGCACCTTGCCGCCCGAAGCTGATCAGGAGGAGTTGAAGGCGCAGGTTGCCCACATCGTCGCCAAGGTGGGCAAGATCACGAGGCGTGAAGGCGACCGCGTAGATTAGATTCCTTTCTTTCTGCTTCCTTTGCCGCTGCAAAGCATGTTACAGACAATAATTTATTAGTATTGCGGCAAGTCGTCTTTGTAATATACAATCTTATTTTGAGCAACCAATGCAGTGTTATCTCCCTTGCTTTGGTCCCTTCACTTTGTATGCATTCCACCCTACGTTTTTAGGGAACTTGCCGGCAAAGGACCCTTGCCGCGAGCGCTGAGTGCTGGACTCTTAGCAGCCTGCTGGCAATACCTTTGCCGGCAAGAAACCTTGCCGCAGCCAGTCGCAGCACACTTAGATTGCTGAGCGAACTCGAAAATGAAGTAAGGGCGTGACACTTGTCGCAGCTCACTTAAGTCGTTGAGCGTGCTCGAAACAAAGTAAGGGTGCGGCTAGCCACGGGTAGGTTCCTTCGCGCACAGGTTTTCCATACAAAGTGTGGTTGTTCAAGGAAGACAACTAAAAAATTTGAAAAATTTGAATTACTCAAACTTTGGTAACTTAGCTTTCATAGGTTGTTTGCTTCCCGACAAGGCTTCTCTTTCTTGAACAGTACTTGGTTCGTGCCTCCATCTCCATCCCCCCCCCCCGGCAAACTTGTGTGCGAGGAATACTCCTTCTGCTTAAGAGGGAAAGAAAAAGAGGAGGAAAAACAAGTATAGGGCCTTATGGCTTGCTAGCGCTTACCGGGGATGCGCGTTGCACAAGGTGTCAGATGATGCATGCAAATAACAAAGAAAAGCATGGAAATGACAAATAGTGCGAAGCACAAAAGCTTTACTGATGCACGGGGTCTGCGCCCAGCTTTGTACAAAGGTTTACATGCAATAGCGACAAGACTTGTACAAAAGGTGGTTGCCGGAGCGGATCACCGCAACCGCGCCTTATGGGTGAAACTTGCGAATATGCTCTATGTTCCAGGAGTTGCTCACCGGTAAGCCTTCTTCGATCTCAAGGCGGACAGCGCCGGGCCTTGTGACTTGTCTCACCAGATAAGGGCCTTCCCACCTCGGCGTCAACTTGTTGGAATTCTTGGCGGACTGAACACGCCGAAGAACAAGGTCGCCTTCCTCGAGACTCCTGGCCTTGACCTTGCGGCTATGATAGCGACGCAAGGCTTGCTGGTATCGAGCAGCTCGTACAGCAGCCTGGAGACGTTCCTCCTCAAGGAGCAATGCGTCATCTTGTCGCAGTTGCTCTTGCTCGAGCTCATCGTAAGCGAGCACTCGAGGAGATCCGTATACGAGTTCCGTGGGGAGAACTGCCTCTGCTCCATAGACAAGAGCAAAGGGTGTCTGTCCGGTGGCTCGATTTGGTGTCGTCCTGATTGACCAAAGAGCCGCCGGCAACTCCTCTATCCAGTTTCTTCTGCACTTGTGCAGCCTGTCGAAGGTTCTTATCTTGAGTCCGCGCAGCACTTCAGCATTGGCCCTCTCCGCTTGACCATTGCTCCTCGGGTGAGCAACAAAAGCGAAGCAGACCTTGGCGCCAAGGTCTTGGACGTACTGCATGAAGGTGCGACTTGTAAACTGTGTGCCGTTGTCGGTGATGATCCTGTTAGGGATTCCGAAACGGCAAACAATCGATCTGAAGAACCTGACTGCTGACTGTGCTGTCACCTTTCTCACTGGTTCCACTTCTGGCCACTTTGTGAACTTGTCGATTGCTACGTACAAGTACTCAAAGCCTCCGACTGCGCGGGGAAAGGGGCCGAGAATATCGAGCCCCCAGACCGAGAAGGGCCAGGACAAAGGGATCGTCTGGAGAGCTTGAGCTGGCTGGTGAATTTGCTTGGCATGGAACTGGCACGCTTCACACTTGGTTACTTGTGCAGTTGCATCTTGGAGGGCTTCTGGCCAGAAGAACCCTTGCCGAAATGCCTTCCCGGCAAGTGCCCTTGCGCCAATGTGGTGGCCACATATGCCTCCATGTATCTCTGCCAACAGCTTCTGTCCATCTTCCCTGGAAATGCACTTCAACCTGACACCATTGAGTCTTCTTCTATACAGTTCATTGCCAACGAACTGGTACATACTCGACTGCCTGGTTATTTTCTCTATCTCTTCTGGCTCGTCGGGAAGTTCTCCAGTTTGCAGAAAGCGGACGATTTGCTGTGCCCATGCTGGAGCCTCAGGCTCAACAACAAGGACTAAAGGCATGAGGGCTGCTGCGGGAACCTCAGCTTCTACGGCAAGAACCTGCGGCTCTGCCGGAGCTGATGGTCCCCCGGCAAGCCTGCCGGGGCAAGGCTTGTCGGGAATGCCTGCTTAAACTGTACAGACCCTTGGATCTGCAGGAGCAAACTGTTCCTCAGCATCTCGGTTGTTGATCTTGGGGACCTTGGCGGCGGCTTCTGGAAGGTCCGCCGACAAGTAGTCGCCGGAGACCAACTTCCTCTTCTTGTTTTGCCCAACTGATGGTGTAACGGATGGCTGAGTTAACTTGAGCACGAAGGTCCCTGGTTCCACAGGTAACTTCATTGCAGCACACTTTGAGAGGCCATCTGCAATATCATTCTGAGCTCTTGGGACGTGCTCCATTTGCAGACCTTCAAAGTGCTCTTCAAGCTTCCTCACTTCATCAACATAAGCTTCCATCAAAGGGCTCTGGTAACTCTTATTCACTTGTCGGACCACCAACTGTGAATCTCCCCGCACAATCAACTTCTTGATCCCAAGCTCGGCTGCAATTCTGAGGCCGGCAAGCAAACCTTCATACTCAGCAGTATTGTTTGTCGCTTGTTCCTTGTGAAAGTGCATCTAAACAACATACTTGAGGTGCTCTCCGGTGGGCGCTATGAGTACTACGCCGGCACCGGCGCCTTGCAGCGAGAAAGCACCATCAAAGTACATTATCCATTCGCTGCTCGCTTCTTGGACGAGGACGCTTGTCTCTGGGACTTCTTCATCTGGCGTTGGGGTCCATTCTGCTATGAATTCTGCCAAAGCTCTGCTCTGTATGGTTGAAGTACTCTCAAACTTGAGACCAAAGCTTGACAGCTCCAGTGCCCACTCGACGATCCTGCCTGTTGCTTCGGGATTTTGCAATATCCTCTTCAACGGAAAGCGAGTGACCACTGTTATCTCGTGTGCTTGGAAGTAATGGCGCAGCTTCCTTGAGGCCATGAGGAGGCCGAACAGCAACTTCTGCACCCCAGAGTATCTGGATCTAGCCCCCTGCAAGAGGGAACTTACAAAATACACTGGGCGTTGCGCCACCTTCTTTCGCACTTCTCCTTGTTCCTGCGCAGACTTGTCCTTGTCGGGGAAGCCCCCTGCTTGTCGCTAGATTCGCTTGTCGGGGATGTGGGTTCCTCATTCGCCTCCCTCTCCGCTACTAACGCAGCACTAACCACTTGATTGGTTGCCGCTAGGTACAGCAGCAACTTCTCTTGTGGCCTAGGTGCGACAAGTATCAGAGTGGAGGACATGTACCCTTTCAAGTCTTGCAGCGCCGCCTCCGCTTCCGGAGTCCATTTCATGGGACCTGCCTTTTTCAAAATTTTGAAGAAAGGCAGGGCGCGCTCTGCAGACTTTGAAATGAACCTGCTGAGGGCAGCCACACAACCAGCAAGTCTTCTTACGTCCTTGACGCGCTTCGGGGCTTCAATCTGCTCGATAGCTTTTATCTTGTCGGGATTGGCTTCAATCCCCCTCTGGGACACAAAGAACCCGAGAAGCTTGCCGGAGGGAACTCCAAAGACGCACTTCTCGGGGTTCAGCTTGAGTTGGATCTTGCACAGATTCTCAAAGGTTTCCTCTAAGTCCTGTATCAGGGTATCTTAGCTCTTGCTCTTGACCACTATATCATCCATGTAAGCTTCTATATTCCTGTGGATCTGTGGCTCAAAAGCAGTGTGCACCACCCTCGCAAATGTTGAGCCTGCATTCTTCAATCCAAAGGGCATGCGTATGAAGCAATATGTGCCGCATGGAGTAATGAATGCAGTCTTCTCTTCATCTTCCTTGGCAGTGAATATCTGGTGGTAACCTGAGTATGCATCAAGGAATGAGAGCAACTCACATCCAGCTGTGGAGTCAATAATTTGGTCGATGCGCGGCAAGGGAAAGGGATCCTTGGGACAAGCTTCACGTCGGTGAAGTCTATACAAAGTCTCCACTTTCCATTAGCCTTTCGCACGACAACTGGATTGGCCAACCACGTGGGATGTATTACGCCTCTAACCAGGCCTGCTGCTTCTAACTTCTTTATCTCTTCAGCTATGAACTCTTGGCGCTCCACGGCTTGCTTCCTGACCATCTGCTTGATGGGCCGCGCGTGTGGACAAACAGCAAGCTTGTGCTCCATTACCTTCCTGGGAACGCTGGGGATGTCAGACGGTTGCCATGCAAACACGTCGACATTCACCCGCAGGAAGGCAACGAGCGCGCTTTCCTATTTGTGGTCGAGTGTAGCACTAATGGTGAAGGTACCACCAGTGCTGTCCTCCTTGGCGGACACCTTCTTGGTTGCCGGTGGAGCTGCCATTCCTTCCTTGCACTTGCCGGTGGAGCTCGATGGCGCGTCCTCGACGGCAGCGCAACACTCCGAGGAGGTGCGTTTGCCAGAGTGGGCTCCAGAGCTCTTGCCAGACTTGGTCTTGTTCTTCCCCCCGGGAGCTTCAGCGGCAAGTGTGTTGCTTTCTGCTGCGGCTGCTGCATCCCGGTAGATCTTGTCGGCGCAGATAAGCGCGTCCTTCTTGTCGCCAGGGACAGAGATGATGCTTATCGGCCCCGGCATCTTGAGCATGTTGTATGCATAGTGGGAGGCTGCCATGAACTTGGCGAGGGCAGGACGGCCAAGTATCCCATTGTATGGTAATGGGATATCGGCAACATCAAACGTGATCCTCTCCGTCCTGAAGTTGAGCTCCCTGCCAAAGGTCACTGGCAGCGTAATTTTCCCCTTTGGGTTGCTCCTTCCCGGGTTGATCCCTTGGAACGACCCGGTTTCTTCGAGCTCGCTGTCTGGGATCTGTAGCTTTTTGATCACAGCTGAGGAGATCAAATTCAGGCCGGCCCCGCCGTCAACCAACATCTTGGTGACCTTGAGGTTGCGGATAGTTGGTGAGACCAACATCGGCAAGCACCCGACCGCAGTTGTGCGGTCAGGGTGGTCCTCAAGGTCAAAGATGATGGGCGTGCCGGACCACTTCAGCAGCCTGCGTGACTCGACGGGCGGCTCAGCTGCGTTCAATTCTCGCACCCACTGCTTGAGCTGGCGGTGGGAAGTGTGCAGAGAGGCACCTCCGTCGACACAAAGAACCTCTGTGGCCTTCTGGAACTCCTGCTCGCTATTGTCTCCTTCTTCCATGTCATCATCGTCGTCTTCATCCTCATCCTTGTCGCGGCCCCGGGGAGGTCTATCACCTTGCCGCTGCTTGGCCTTGCCGCGACGTCCTCCCCGGCCATTGAACGGCCGCTTCTTGCCGGGGTCTCTTCCGCCTCCTTGGGCCTTCTCCTTGTCACGTCGCTCGTATTCAGCCTTCTGCTGCTCTACGAGGTACTCCACTCTTTTGCAGTTCTGGAGATCTTGGCCCTTGGTGCGGTGGATCTTGCAGTACTGCTTGTCGAAGCCGTCCTGCTTGTCGGCTGCCGCTACAGGGGCGGGCTCCTTGCCGGAACCTCCAGCCTGTGCCTTCTTGGCGGGAGCCTCCTTGCCGGACTGCTCAACAACCAGCACCTCCTTGCTCTTCTTCTTTCTGTTGTTCCGCCGCCGGCTTTTCCTTGCCGGGGCAGCATCCTCGCTGTCGCTTCCTCCCGCGCCAGCATCCTCTCCGGGGAGTCTCCTCCCCTGTTCAGCGCGCGCGCACTTGTCGGCCAGAGCGTAGAGCTCGCTGACATCCCGGATCTTGGTCATGGCCATCTCCTCCCTCATCCGGCGGTTACGCACGTTCTGGTGGAACGCGCTGATAATCGCGGCAGGGTGGACGTCAGGAATGTTGTGCTGGACGCGGCTGAATCTTTGGATGTATTTGCGCAGGGACTCTCCCTCCTTCTGGGCGAGGATGTGGAGATCGCTCTCCTGGCCATGGGGTTTGTGCCCGCCCGTGAAGGCGCCAACAAACCGGTGGCACAAATCTGCCCATGAGGAGATGGAGCTCTCCGGCAAGTGCATAAGCCAAGACCGGACGTTTGGCTTAAGCACTAGCGGGAAGTAGTTGGCTAGGATCTTCTCGTCGCGTCCCCCGGCAGCCTGCAGCGCAATGGTGTAGATGCTGAGGGACTCCGAGGGGTGCGTCTTGCCGTCGTACTTCTCGGGTACGTCGGGCTTTAAATTCTTCATGCTGGGCCACTGAACTTGCCGCAGCTCACGAGTGAACGCAGGGCAACCTGCCGCGTACGGCAAGTCGCCTGGTTCACCGGGCGCGTGCGCGTCGACAGCGGTCCCAGCGCGTTGATCTGACTGTCTTCGGGCTTCTCGTCGACGCTCGATGCGAGTCTGAGTGTCCTCTTGCCGCCTGTCGTCTAGGACTTGGCGTTGATCGCGGCGAGCCCGCGGATCCGACGACGCCGTAGAGTCGTCGTCGACGTTGATCCGGCGGGGTGGCGATTTCTGCTTCCGCGGCGGGGAGTGCACGGTAGTTGCACCCCCGGCGGTCTTGTCTCCATCGGCCTTCGTCTGGTCGACTTGCCGCGGCCGCGATGTTGCCGGCTGCTGCGGCGTGTCGTTGTTGGCGAAGGCGATGAGGCTCTGGATCGTCGCCCTCCAGTCTTCGGCTTTACCTGCCGCTGGAGGGAAGTCGAGGAGCAGCTGTGCTCTTGCTAGAGCTTCTGCTGGAGAGGAGGGGAGCAGCGGCGAGCGGTGCGAGGAGCGGGACACGCTCGGACTTCTAACAGCGTTAGAAGGAGCATGTTCTCGCCCCGGCGACCGCGCCTTGCTCGTACCAGCGCGCTGGCCTTGAGCATCCCGCGATCCTCCGGCTTGGCCACGCCCCAGCAAGCGTATGGTACCTCCAGTACCACGCCGCTGCCGGTCTTGTACCTCCTGAGAGGGACGTGGTGCGTGCATGGACACCGAGGCTCTGGAGTTCGCCCGATCGTCCGTTTTGTCCTTGGACTTGGTGGCGCCGTGAGTCTCCTCACCGGCGGTCACCCTTCCGCCGGCGTCTCCTCCTCCAACCGTTGGTTCTGGTGGCGGTGGGATTGACGCAGACGGGCCTCCGACCTCCGAAGCCTTCTTCTTCGGAGGCATGTTGATGCTGTCGATGAGGTTGATGAAGCTGGTGAAGTTGCTGAAGGTTGCGCCCGCGTGAGCGCCGGATCAAGTTCGCACAACCTCGACGCCCCCTACCTGGCGCGCCAAAGATGTCGGGGGAAACTGTCCTCCCACGAGCACCTATGGGACCGGAGCCCCTTCTACGTTGCGGTAAGGGAGCGGAGGGAGCACGGAGAGCAGATCGAGGAGCACACGCGGGCAGTTTACCCAGGTTCGGGCCGCGCGGACGCGTAAAACCCTACTCCTGCTGAGGTTGTATTGGGTTCGGGAGCTTGAAGATCTACAGTACTAGCTACACCGAGCAAGAGAGTTGTCTAGGTTTCGAACCCCCTCTACGTTGTGCATGGGCCTCCTTTTATAGCTCAAAGGGGTCATCGACAGGTGTGAACGTAGAGGAGGGTAAAAGTGTAAATTTGGTGGTAGTTGCAACAGTGCATGAACGGTATATGAACAGTGGTCTTCACCTAACTTTGACAGTGGGGGACAAGGGCATTTAATGCCCGTCGCCGTCAGCCCCAAAAGCGTCTGTCCATGCGTCTCCGTTCGCCACGGCGGTAGCCTCGTCACCGTGGCTTGCCACCGTGTCCCCGAGGCTGCACAGCCGTCTGCCACGTGCCCCTGGAAGGGCCCCAGGGCGACGCGTGGGCAGATGAGCTGGAGCGCGGGCACACAGCGTAGGTTTCCCCGGCAAGCACCTTGCCGGGGTCGTGATCTTGCCGGGCCCGGAAGCTCGTCGCTCTCCGGGTCCTGCCGGGGCGCATGATGCGCCGAGACATCTCTTGAGGTATGTGTTCCTTGGCCTTCCTGGCAAGCTCCTCTTGCCAGGGTCTGGTGCTAAAGTGATAACCTTGAGCCTGGTGCGGCCTTCCCGGCAAGCTCCTCTTGCCGGGGCCTTGATCTTCTGACTTGTATACTTTGTTCTTGAATGGCTTCATAGGGACCAGAACGGTTCTTGGCGAGCACGTGGTAAGCCCTGCCTCGGGAAGCTGCTACTGCCCGTGCACAAGTTGGGGTACTGAGGTACCCCTATCTTAGTAGACCGACACCTAGTGACAAGCATTAATCATAGCAAAGTCATAGCAACATCAATCTTAGAACATAGTGGATACTAGGGATCAAACCCTAACAAAACTAACTCGATTACATGGTAAATCTCATCCAACCCATCACCGTCCAGCAGGCCTGTGATGGGATTACTCATGTACGGCGGTGAGCATCATGGAATTGGTGATGGAGGAGGGTTGATGATGATGATGGCGACGATCTCCCCTCTCCGGAGCCCCGAACGGACTCCAGATCAGCCATCCCGAGAGAGATTAGGGCTTGGCGGCTGCTCTGTATCGTAAAACACAATAATTCCTTCTCTCTAATTTTTCTCTCCCCGAAAGTGAATATATGGAGTCGGGGAAGACGTCGGTGGAGCCACAGGGGGCCCACAAGGCAGGGGGCTCGTGGACAGGGTGTGGGCCCGCTGGTCTGGTTCTTTCCGCAGATATTTTTTATATATTCGAAAATAATTCTCCGTTGAATTCCTGGTCATTCCGAGAACTTTGATTTCTGCACAAAAATAACACCATGGCAATTCTGGTGAAAACAACGTCAGTCCGGGTTAGTTCCATTGAAATCATGCAAGTTAGAGTCCAAAACAAGGGCAAAAGTGTTTGGAAAAGTAGATACGTTGGAGATGTATCAATGGCTTTTGCCTTGCCAAAGTGCTCAAGGACGGTGGTACCTGACTCAACCTCATATACGAGGACATGCTTGAAAAAATGCAGGTCGATAAAACCTGCATTGAGCAAAGTAATACAACCTTTCGAGGAATCATCCACAGCCGGGAAGCCCGATGTTCAGGAAGTATTAAATTTGACGTACTATTCGGCATGCCCGAGAACTATAGGTCAGAGGAACTGCTCTTCCAAATTGCCCCCTTCAACAGCGGATACCACACCCTCCTAGGGCGGGACGTTTTCTCACGCTTTCAGGCCATACCCCATTACGGGTACATGAAACTTAAAATGCTTGGGCCCAATGGAATAATCACAGTCATAAGTGATCTGGACAGAGCACTCCATGTCGAAAACAAAACCGCATCATGGGCCCTAGAGGCACTATCCGAAGCCTTTGTGGTCGAAAAATTAACCACCTTACGATCCATCGTGGACAAGGATGACGTAGTCCTTGATAAAAGAACTAAGTCTACCTCCTTCAAGCCAGCAGATGAAATTATCAAATTTCAGGTGCATCTGACGGACCTTAATAGGACATCATCCATTGGAGCATTGGTGGACCGGATGGTAGACAGTGCTCTGCACGCATTCCTACGAGAAAACTGGGACATATTTGCCTGGCATCCTTCGTACATGCTTGGGATCCCATGTTGGCTGGCCGAACACAGCCTCAACATCATCAAAGGGTTTAAACCAGTCAAGCAGTCATTGCGATAATTTTTTGAACCCAAAAGACAAGCTATGGGGGAAGAGTTGGCCAAGTTACTGGAAGCTGGATTCATCAGGGAAATTAAACATCCAGACTTCCTAGAAAATTTGGTCATGGTATCGAAGAAGGATAAATCCTGGCGCCTTTGTGTTGACTTTAAAGACCTAAACAAGGCTTTCCCTAACGATCCTTTTCTGCTGCCCTACATTGTTCAGATCATCCATGCAACAGCAGGATATGACTCGTTATGCTTCCCCGACGCTTATTCTGGATACAATCAGAGAAAAATGAAGGAATCCGACCAATTTGTGATGGTGTTTATCACTCTATATGGGCCTTTTTGTTTCAACACTATGCCCTTTCGGCTCAAAAATGCTAGTGCCACATATCAACGCATGATTCAAACATGCTTAAAGAAACAAATTGGCAAGATGGTGGAGGCATACGTCGACGATGTAGTCATCAAGACCAAATGCGTCGAAACATTGGTGGATGATCTCCGCCTCACGTTCGATAACATCCAAACATATGACATACAGCTCAGTCCAGAAAAATGTGTCTTCAGCATTACGGCCGGAAAGTTGTTAGGCTTTATCCTCTCCCATAGAGGAATTGAAGCGAACCCAGCTAAAATCTGAGCCTTGTAACAGCTGGCTACGCCAACCGATCGAAAACAAGTCCAAAAGGTAGCAGGGTGCGTGGATGAAGGAAATATGCCCTAGAGGCAATAATAAAGATGTTATTTGTATTTCCTTATATCAGGATAAATGTCTTTTATTCATGCTAGAATAGTATTAACCGAAAACTTAGTACATGTGTGAATACATAGACAAAAACAGTATGTCCCTAGTATACCTCTAATAGACTAGCTCATTGATCAAAGATGGTTATGTTTCCTAGCCATAGAAATGAGTTGTCATTTGATCAACGAGATCACATCATTAGGAGAATGATGTGATGGACAAGACCCATCCGTTAGCTTAGCACTATGATCGTTTAGTTTTACTGATATTGCTTTGTTCATGACTTATACATGTTCCTATGACTATGAGATTATGCAACTCCCGAACACCGAAGGAACACCTTGTGTGCTATCAAACATCACAGCGTAACTGGGTGATTATAAAGATGCTCTACAGGTGTCTCTGAAGGTGGTCGTGGAGTTGGCATAGATCAAGAATAGGATTTGTCACTCCGAGTGTCGAAGAGGTATCTCTGGGCCCTCTCGGTAATACACATCATAATAAGCCTTGCAAACAAAATGACTAATGATTTAGTCACAAGATGATGTATTACGGAACAAGTAAAGAGAGTTGTCGATAATAAGATTGAACTAGGTATAGAGATACAGACGATCGAATCTCGGGCAAGTAACATACCGATGACAAAGGGAACAACGTATGTTGTTTTGCGGTTTGACCGATAAAGATCTTCGTAGAATATGTAGGAGCCAATATAAGCATCCAGGTCCCGCTATTGGTTATTGACCGAAGATGAGTCTCGGTCATGTCTACATAATTCTCGAACCCGTAGGGTCTGCACGCTTAACGTTTGATGACGATTGGTATTATGACTTTATGAGTATTGATGTACGGAAGGTAGCTCAGAGTCCTGGATGAGATCACATACATGACGAGGAGTCTTGGAATGTCCGAGACATAAAGATTTATATAATGGACGGTCACATTCGGACACAGGAAGTGTTCCGTGTGATTTCGGAGATAACTGGAGTGCCAGAGGGGTTACCGGAACCCCCGGGGGAAGAATTGGGCCCTAGTGGACCTTAGGGAAGAGAGAGGGCAGCAGCCCAGGAGGTGGCGCGCCCTCTCTGATGGGGAGTCCGAATTGGACTAGGGGAGGGGGCGCGGCCCCTCTTTCCCTCTCCCTCTCCCTTTCTTTCCTTCCCTCTTTCCCCTTCCTAGTAGGACTAGGAATGGGGAGTCCTAGTCCTCCTAGGAAGATGACTCCTCCTCTCCTTGGCACGCCTTGGGCCAACCGGCCTCCTCCCCTTGCTCCTTTATATACGGGGGCAGGGGGCACTTCTAGAGACACAAGTTGATCAGTTGATCTCTCCCAATCATGTGCGGGGCCCCCCTCCACAGAAACACACCTCGATCATACCGTTGCAGCGCTTAGGCGAAGCCCTGCGCCGGTAGCTTCATCATCTCCGTCACCACGCCGTCGTGCTGACGAAACTCCCCTTGAAGCTCTACTGGATCAAGAGCTTGTCGGACGTCATCAAGTTGAACGTGTGCTGAACGCGGAGGTGCCGTACATTCGGTGCTTGATCGGATGGATCGCGAAGAACTTCGACTACATCAACCGCGTCACTAGACGCTTCCGCTTTCGGTCTACGAGTGTACGCATACACACTCTCCTCTCTCGTTGCTATGCATCTAGTAGATAGATCTTGCGTGATCGTACAATTTCTTTGAAATACTGCGTTCCCCAACAGTGGCATCATGAGCCAGGTCTATGCGTAGATGATATGCACGAGTAGAACACAATGAGTTGTGGGCGATAATAGTCATACTACTTACCAGCATGTCATACTTTGATTCGGCGGTATTGTGAGATGAAGCGGCCCGGACCGACATTACGCGTACGCTTACGTCAGACTGGTTTCACCGTTATGAGCACTCGTTGCTTAAAGGTGACTATCGGTTGTCTGTCTCTCTCACTTTAGTTGAATCAATTGTGGCTACGCCCGGTCCTTGTGAAGGTTAAAACATCATATACTTGACAAAAAATCGTTGTGGTTTTGTATGCGTAGGTAAGAACGGTTCTTGCTAAGCCCGTAGCAGCCACATAAAACTTGTAACAACAAAGTAGAGGACGTCTAACTTTTTTTTGCAGGGCATGTTGTGATGTGATATGGTCAAGACATGATGAGTTATACGTTGTTGTATGTGATGATCATGTTTTGTAAAGTTATCGGAAACAAGCAGGAGGCATATGGTTGTCGCTTTATTGTATGAAATATAATCGTCACGTAATTGCTTTACTTTATCACTAAGTGGTAGCGATAGTCGTGGAAGCAATAGTTGGCGAGACGACAATGATGCTACGATGGAGATCAAGGTGTCGCGCCGGTGACGATGGTGATCATGACGGTGCCTTGGAGATGGAGATCAAAAGCACAAGATGATGATGGCCATATCATGTCACATATTTTGATTGCATGTGATGTTTATCTTATTATGCTTCTTATTTTCCTTAATACGGCGGTACCATTATAAGATGATCCCTTACAAAATTTCAAGGTACAAGTGTTCTTCCTGAGTATGCACCGTTGCGAAAGTTCGTCGTGCCGAGACACCATGTGATGATCGGGTGTGATAAGCTCTACGTTCACATACAACGGGTGTAAGCCAGTTTTGCACAAGCAAAATACTTGGGTTAAACTTTACGAGCCTAGCATGTACAGACATGGCCTCGGAAGACTGGAGACCGAAAGGTCGAGTGTGAATCATATAGTAGATATGATCAACATAAGATGTTCACCATTGAAAACTACTCCATCTCACGTGATGATCGGACATGGTTTAGTTGATTTGGATCACGTGATCATTTAGATGACTAGAGGGATGTCTATCTAAGTGTGATTTCTTTAGTAATATGATTAATTCAACTTTAAATTATCATGACCTTAGTCCTGATAGTTTTTGCAGATCTATGTTCTTGTAGATCAATGGCCCGTGCTACCGTTCCCTTGAATTTTAATGCGTTCCTAGAGAAAGCTAAGTTGAAAGACGATGACAGCAATTACACGGACTGGGTCCGTAACTTGAGGATTATCCTCATTGCTGCACAGAAGAATTATGTCCTTGAAGCACCACAAGGTGACAAGCCCCCTCCCGCTAATGTAGACGCTTTGAACGTCTGGCAGATGCGGTCTGATGACTACACGATAGTTCAGTGTGACATGCTTTACGGCTTAGAACCGGGACTTCAACGATGTTTTCATCATCATGGAGCATATGAGATGTTCCAGGAGTTGAAGTCAATATTGCAAGCAAATGCCCGCATTGAGAAATATGAGATTTCCAAGAAGTTCTATAGCTGCAAGATGCAGGAGAATAGTTCTATCAGTGAACACTTGCTCAGAATGTCTGGGTACTACAATCATATGACTCAACGTGGAAGCAAAGTTGACGAAGATAGTGTTATTGATAGAGTTCTTCAATCACTGCCACCAAGCAATAAAGGTTTCGTGATGAACTATAACATGCAAGGGATGCTGAAGACAATTCCCGAGCTCTTCGCTATGCTCAAAGTTGCAGAGGTAGAAATCAAAAAGGAGCATCAAGTGTTGATGGTTAACAAGACCACTAGCTTCAAGAAAAGGGCACGAAAAAGAAGGGGAACATCAACAAGAATAGCAAGATGATACGTCTCCAACGTATCTACAATTTTTTGATTGTTCCATGCTATTATTTATGAAGTCTTGGATGTTTAATGGGCTTTATCATTCACTTTTATATCATTTTTGGGACTAACGTACTAACCTGAAGTCCGAGTCCAGATTGCTGTTTTTTGTCTATTTCAGGGTTTTGCAGAAAAGGAATATCAAACGGAGTCCAACCAGAATGAAACCTTTGCGAGAGATATTTTTGGAGAAAATCACGCACGCGGAGCTTGAGGACCAAGTCAGGGAACAGAGAGGTGGCCCTCGAGGGAGGGGCGCGCCCCCTGCCTCGAGGCCCCCTCGTGTGGCCCCTGGTGCCCTCCTTCTTCCTATATAAGTCCACGTACCCCAGAAACTCCATACGCAGAGAGAAAACCCTAATTCCACCGCCATAGCTTCTGTTCCAATGGAGATCCCATCTTGGAGCCTGTACCGGAGCTCCACCGGAGGGGGATCCATCACGGAGGCCTTCATCATCATCATCATCATCGCCCTCACCATGAGTTTTGAATAGTTTACCACAGACCTTTGGGTCCATAGCTAGTATCTAGATGGCTTCTTCTCTCTCTCTGGATCTCAATACAAAGTTCTCCTCGGTCTTCGAGGATATCTATTTGATGTAATCTCTTTTTGCGGTGTGTTTGTCGAGATCCGATGAATTGTGAGTTTATGATCAAGGTTATCTATGAAAGATATTTGGTTCTTCTCTGCACTTTTTATGTGTGCTCATAATATCCTTGCAAGTCTCTTCAAATTATTTGTTTGGTTTGGCCTACTAGATCTATAGTTCTTGCAATGGGAGAAGTGCATGGCTTTGCGTTCAATCTTGTAGTGTCCTTTCCCAGTGACAGTAGGGGCAGCAAGGCACGTATTGTATTGTTGCCATCGAGGATAAAAAGATGGGGTTTACATTGTATTGCTTTAGTTTATCACTCTACATCATGTCATCTTGCTTAAAGCGTTACTCTGTTCTTATGAACTCAATACACTAGATGCATGCTGGATAGCAGTCGATGTGTGGAGAAATAGTAGTAGATGCAGGCAGGGTTCGGTCTACTTGTCTCGACCGTGATGCCTATATACAATGATCATGCCTAGATAGTCTCATAATTATTCGCTTTTCTATCAATTGCTCGACAGTAATTTGCTTACCCGCCATAGAATATCGCTATCATGAGAGAAGCCACTAAGAGAAAACTATGGCCCCCGGGTCTATTCTCAACATATCAATCTACATCTACTTTACTTTTATCGCTTTTATTTGCTGTTTTATTAAACTAAAAATACCAAAAATATCAACTATCATCTCTATCAGATCTCACTCTCGTAAGTGACCGTAAAGGGATTGACAACCCCTTATCGCGTTGGCTGCGAAGTTCTTATTTGTTTGTGCAGGTGCGAGGGACTGGCGCGTGGTCTCCTACTGGATTGATACCTTGGTTCTCAAAAACTGAGGGAAATACTTACGCTACTGTGTTGCATCTCCCTTTCCTCTTCGAGGGAATAGAACGCAAGCTCAAGAGGTAGCACACGACAGTTGCTACTCCCACGAAGAAACCCAAGTCTGGAGCCAAGCCTGAAACTGAGTGCTTCTACTGCAAAGGGACTGGACACTGGAAGCGGAACTGCCCCAAGTATTTGGCGGATAAGAAGGAAGGCAAGGTGAACAAAGGTATATGTGATATACATGTTATTGATGTGTACCTTACTAATGCTCGTAGTAGCACCTGGGTATTCGATACCGGTTCGGTTGCTAATATTTGTAACTCGAAACAGGGGCTACGGAATAAACAAAGATTGGCTAAGGATGAGGTGACGATGCGCGTGGGAAATGGTACCAAAGTCGATGTGATCGTCGTCGGCACGCTACCTTTACATCTACCTTCGGGATTAGTTTTAGACTTGAATAATTGTTATTTGGTGCCATCGTTAAGCATGAACATCATATCTGGATCTTGTTTATTGCGAGACGGTTATTCATTTAAATCGGAGAATAATGGTTTTTCTATTTATGTGAGTAATACCTTTTATGGTCATGCACCCTTGAAGACTGGTCTATTCTTGTTGGATCTCGATCGTAGTGATACACATATTCATAATATTGAAGCCAAAAGATTCAAGGTTATTAATGATAATGCAACTTATTTGTGGCACTGCCGTTTAAGTCATATTGGTGTAAAGCGCATGAAGAAACTCCATAGTAATGGACTTTTGGAATCACTTTATTATGATTCACTTGGTGCTTGCGAACAATGCCTCATGTGGGCAAGATGACTAAAACTCCGTTCTCCGGAACAATGGAGCGAGCAACACATTTGTTGGAAATCATACATACTGATGAATATGGACCGATGAGTGTTGAAACTCGCGGCGGGTATCGTTATTTTCTAACCTTCACGGATGATTTGAGCAGATATGGTTATATCTACTTGATGAAGCACAAGTATGAAACATTTGAAAAGTTCAAGGAATTTCAGAGTGAAGTAGAGAATCATCGTAACAAGAAAAGAAAATTTCTACGATCTGGTCATGGAGGTGAATATTTGAGTTACGAGTTTGGTCTTCATTTGAAACAATGTGGAATAGTTTCACAACTCACGCCACCCGGAACACCACAGCGTAATGGTGTGTCCGAACGTCATAACCGTACTTTATTAGATATGGTGAGATCTATGATGTCTCTTACCGATTTACCACTATCGTTTTGGGGTTATGCTTTAGAGACAGCTGCATTCACGTTAAATAGGGCACCATCTAAATCCGTTGAGACGACGCCTTATGAACTGTGGTTTGGCAAGAAACCAAAGTTGTCATTTCTTAAAGTTTTGGGCCACGATGCTTATGTGAAAAAGCTTCAACCTGATAAGCTCGAACCCATGTCAGAGAAATGTGTCTTCATAGGATACCAACAGGAGACTGTTGGGTACACCTTCTGTCACAGATCCGAAGGCAAGATATTTGTTGCTAAGAATGGATCCTTTCTAGAGGGAGTTTCTCTCGAAAGAAGTGAGTGGGAGGAAAGTAGAACTTGATGAGGTAATTGTACCTTCTCCCGAATTGGAAAGTAGTACATCATAGAAACTAGTTCCAGTGATTCCTACACCAATTAGTGAGGAAGTTAATGATGATGATCATGAATCTTCAGATCAAGTTACTGCTGAACTTCATAGATAAACCAGAGTACGTTCCGCACCAGAGTGGTACGGCAACCCGGTTCGAAAAGTCATGTTACTAGACCATGATGAAGCTACGAACTATGAGGAAGGGTTGATGAGCCCAAATTCTGCAAAAATAGCTTAAGGCCATGAAATCTGAGATGGGATCCATGTATGAGAACAAAGTACAGACTTTGGTTGACTTGCCCGATGATCGGTAAGCCATCGAAAATAAATGGATCTTCAAGAGGAAGACCGACGTTGACAGTAATGTTACTGTTTACAAAGCTCGACTTTTTGAGAAAGGTTTTCGACAAGTTCAAGGAGTTGACTACGATGAGACTTCCTCACCCGTAGCGATGCTTAAGTCTGTCCGAATCATATTAGCAATTGCCACATTTTATGATTATGAAATTTGGCAAATGGATGTCAAAACTGCATTCCTGAATGGATATCTCAAAGAAGAGTTGTATATGATGCAACCAGAAGGTTTTGTCAATCCTAAAGGTGCTAACAATGTGTGCAAGCTCCAGCAATCCATCTATGGACTCGTGTAAGCATCACGGAGTTGGAATATATGCTTCGATGAGGTGATCAAAGCATATGGTTTTATACAGACTTTTGGAGAAGCATGTATTCACAAGAAAGTGAGTGTGAGCTCTGTACCATTTCTGATATTATATGTGGATGACATATTGTTGATTGGAAATGATATAGAATTTCTGTATGGCATAAAAGGATACTTGAATAAGAATTTTTCAATGAAAGAGCTCGGTGAATCTGCCTACATATTAGGCATCAAGATCTATTGAGATACATCAAGACATTTAATTGGACTTTCACAAAGCACATACCTTGATAAAGTTTTGAAGAAGTTCAAAATGGATCAGTCAAAGAAAGGGTTCTTGCCTGTGTTATAAGGTGTGAAGTTGAGTACGACTCAATGCCCGACCACTGCAGATGATAGAGTGAAAATGAAAGTCATTTCCTATGCCTTAGCCATATGATCTATCATGTATGCAATGTTGTGTACCAGACCTGATGTGTGCCTTGCTATAAGTTTAGCAGGGAGGTACCAAAGTTATCCAGGAGTGGATCACTGGAGAGCGGTCAAGAACATCCTGAAGTACCTGAAAAGGACAAAGAATATTTGTCAGTGTATTTGGAACGACACCTATGGGATCACAAGAATCCCTACTATGGATGCGGGGCACGGGGTTGAGAGAAGAGCGGATCAAACAGACAGCACACGGTTCCTTTACCCAGGTTCAAGCCGCGAGGACGCGTAAAACCCTACTCCTGCTTTGGTGGATTATATGTTTGTGCTCTTCAGCTAGCTACGGGGCGTGAGGAGCTCCAAAAAGCCGAATCGTGAAGAGTTCTAAAGAGCCGAATCCCTCTCCTGGTCGCCTCGGGCCTCCTTTTATAGGGAAAAAGGGGTTGCCATAGTGGCACACATGAGGTGGAAAGGGTACACTGATGCGAAGTTATTCCTCGCATTACATGACAAGGAGCATTTAATGCGCCTAGCTTAGGTGTCCTTGCTTTATCGGGGACGGGGGAGACATCCATCTTGTCCGTCACCGCTCCTTCTTGTGTCGACACGTGCCCTGACCAGCGATGCCTGAGACGCCATGTAGGCAGGCATGTAGCTGAGGTGGCGCAATGGTGGGTCTCCACGAAGATCCGCATGTCTCCACGCAGGTGCCTGCCAAGCTGGTTGGGTCGACAGCTGCACGGGGCGGTGGAAGCTTAGCTGGCGTGGGCCTGATGGTGCCCCGCGGATGTCCTCGGCATGGGCCTTGCCGGGGCCCCAGCAAGGGTCTTGCCGCGGCGCCTACTGTCATCCCCGGCAAGATGCTTGCCGGAGGTCTTTTATTTTTCCTTGGCTGGGATCCCGCCAAGGGTCGCCGTCTTCTTAGCGTGTATCTGATCTCGAATGTCTTCACAAAGATCTGCATGCCACTACGGGGATTCCTCCCGAATCCTTGCCCCATGGGGGTAGTGGACTCAAGGGTGATCCGCTCCGTAGGCATGGGGCGAATTGCCGCGGCGAGGGTCTTGCCGGGGCTGCTAAAGCCGGCCCCGGCAAGGATCTTGCCGGGGCTACTAAAACCGGCTCCCGGCAAGGATCTTGCCGGGGGATCCCGCTTCGTCCCTTTGCTCTTTGTGGTCTTAGCTTTGGGCTTCAGTTCCATCGAGCTTCGGTTTTACCCTGGCTCACCTCCCTTGCCGTGCCTGGTGTGGTGGTGCCCATGGCTCAGACTGCCCGTGCACAGTCATAGGGGTACAAAAAGTGTACCCCTCTTTTTGTACACCGAGAGAAGCCCCCGGGCCTGGGCCACACATAAGCGCGATGCGTTGTTGGTCTAGGCCCAGAACGGTGCGCGAGCAGGCGGGGCGGTTTTCACCGTGGTAAGATTTTCCGCGCGCTGCGCCTCCCACGACCCGCGCGCATGGCGCGGGGTGGAGGGGCGTGCGTGACGTGGGTGGCATGCGCGGGGCAGTTTTCGTAGGCATGCGTCACGTCGCAGTAATGAGGCGGTTTCGCACCTTCCCCGTAACCGGGGGGGAGGCGTGGAGACGCGGCCCATTTACTGAATGGGGCCGAGGCGCGGTCCTCAAGGCGTCCACTCCCCACGATCACGGGGTGGGGAGAGGTCGCCTCACCCGTCCCCTCGGTTCTGCACGTCTGCCACGTGCCTCCCATCCACTTGGGGTGGCAAACGGTGGAGGCGGGAAACAGGGCCGTCGCTGGTTGGGGCGGCGGGTCGGTCCCGGCTCCCTGCGCCTTCTGCGTCTTGATTGGCCAAGCGGGGCGGTCGAGCCCTAGCCCCGCCCCTTTATAAAGAGCGGGAGGGGAGGGACGGCGCCCCGCACTCTTCCATCTTCTTTCTCCTTCAGCTTCTGCTCCTCTCTTCTGTTCGCATTGGATAGAGGAAATCCCGGCCCTTCAATGGTGATGGCGAGGGTCGCCGCTCGACAACGCGTCCCTCCTTCTCCTGCACCTGCGGTGGCAGAGCTGGCCACGAGGAGAAGGGGGTGGGGGCGAGGCCGGGGCACTCGGGGAAGAGGAGGACGGGGCGGCCCGCCGGCCTCGCCCCCGCCAGCACCTCCTCCTCCAGTGGATGGCCATGTTTGGGATGACCCTTGCGAGTTCTTCGTCAGGTTGCGGAGGCCGCCGCGCCGTCGCCTTCGTCTCCCGACCCCATTTGCGCGGGAGATGGAGCTGGATCCGCCGGAGTCGCTACGGCTGCACATGAGGGGCTGCGGGATCAGCGGCACACGGGTCCGCGTCGACTTCCCTGCTCCTCACGTGATGTATCTTCGTCAGGGATGGAAGACGTTTGCTCGTATCCACAGCCTGGCGGATGGGCTCACTCTCCATTTTAAGTTGATGGAGGGTGGCCTTCTCTCCGTCAAGGTCTTCGGGCACTTTGGGACTCGTGCAAGGTGTTGCGTGGAGAGCTCCTCCGATGACGAAGACTCCTCCTCGAACGAGGGTGACGAGGAGGACAGCGGCAGCGACAACGAGGGCGGTAGGCGGCAGGATGACGGGTCCGACTAGGTGTCGGGCGCCGCTCCTGGTGGCACTGGCGACCCCATCATCCACGTCGCCGGCTCCTTTAACTTCTCGGGGCCGTCCCCTTGTCGGCTGGAGTAGGGAGGCTGCGGAAGAGGAAGAGGAAGAGGGCGGGCAGCAAGGTCGTCATGTCGGAGTACGCGGGCACCGACGCCTTCGATGTGTACTCACGTCCTGCCGCCTCATCTTCGAGCTCTGCTTTCGGTGCCGCCATCACCATCCAGCCCTTGGGCGGCCAATAAGATATCCTCTTGGTGTCTTCTGCCACCCGTAGCTCGCCTAGGCGCTCCATTTGCCCTTCTCGCCTCCTTGACCTACCTCCTGAGGAGAGGGACAAGAAAGGCATTACGGGCATCTTATCTCTTTTTAGTTTGTAAGCCTTCGGTCATCTGTTAAATTTAGAACTTTTAATCCCCTTGTTCATGTTTTTCATTCCCTACGGACTGTACCTGAATGGAATGTTTTTAATGAAAAAGGGATGTCTGCCGGGTCATTTGTTTTTGGGTGAAACCCACGACAAGGAATAAATCCTTGATATCTTTAAGATAAACATTTTCTCGCCCGGCAACACGCCTTGCCGTCTCCCTACTTCGCTCGACCTTTCTCACACCTTTGGCGGAGGCAGGGATGAAGTGGGCTTAGGCTCCTCCTTTCATCCTTTCGTTGCCGCGACTACGACCAAACTTAGTCCCAGGAACGAGCCCTAGGGCCTAGAATTATGGGAGCACGGTAGCTTAAGGAAAAGAACAAGGTTTCACATACCTCAGTCCATAATGGAATGCATGATAAGGGATGAAGAACTTATCTGAAGCTGCAGCCCCCGGCAACCCTGGTTCGCCGTGGGTGAATCTTTGCTCTTGTAGCCCCCGGCAACACTGGCTTGCCGGGGCCTAGGTGCTAGTCTGTTCCTCTTTCTTCTCCCCAAGTGGCTTCGGCAAGCATATCTATGTGTCCTGTGGACCAAAGGAGATAGAGGAAAGACAAAGAGATGCAAACTCGACCTCTAAGCTAGGGGTTCGCCGCCGCTAAGCACTATCAACCCTACCCAAGGATGAGACTCGACTCAGCATCCATGCTATAACGTAGGGCACAAGCGCTTCATTTATTTATGATCAGGGTCTGCGCCTGCCTTTGTACAAAGTGTTACATGCCTTGCCGGCAAGGCTTGTACAAAAGTTTGGCTTGCCGGGGGTTCCGGCAAGCCGCGCCTTATTGGTAAAACTTGCGAAGATGCTCAATGTTCCAGGAATTGCTCACCGGAATGGCATTTTCGGTCTCCAGGCGGACTGCGCCAGGCCTGGTGACTCGTATTACCCGATAAGGGCCTTCCCACTTTGGCGTCAACTTGTTTGTATTCTTTGCCGATTGAACGCACCGAAGAACAAGGTCGCCTTCCTCAAAGCTTCGGGCATGGACATTGCGGCTATGGTAGCGGCGCAAGGCCTGCTGGTAGCGTGCTGCTCTCACAGCCGCCCGAAGACGATCTTCCACAAGATGCATTGCGTCATCTTGGCGAAGTTGCTCTTGCTCAAGCTCATCATAAGCGATCACTCGAGGTGACCCGTATATGAGTTCAGTGGGGAGAACTGCTTCTGCCCCGTATATTAGGGAAAAGGGAATTGATACGTCTCAAACGTATCTACTTTTCCAAACACTTTTGCTATTGTTTTGACCTCATTCTTGCATGATCTGAACTAAACTAACCCGGACTGACGCTGTTTTCAGTAGAGCTGCCTGTATGGTTTTATTGTGTGCAGGAAAACGGATTTTTAGGTGTCTCAGAAAATTCCAAGAAAAATCACAGAAAATCCACGCAACCGAAGGACCATTGTGCCAGAAGTAGGGCCAGAGGGCAGCCAGGGGGGCCCCAGGCGCCCTGGTGGCGCGGCCCCACACTTGGCCGCGCCGGGAGGCCGCCTGGGCGGGTCCTTCCCCCTCTGGTGCCCTACTTTGACCCGTATTTATCCCCGTGACGAGAAAACCCCAGAACAGAAGTCGTTTTCCCAGTTTCCCTCGCGGAGCCGCCGCCACCCTCTGTTCTTCTTCAGGAGGGCTAATCTGGAGGCTGATTTGGCCTCCGGAGAGGGGAGATCGTCGCCATCGTCATCATCATCACCACTCCATCCTCCCTCCATGACTTCTCCTTCCATGTGTGAGTAATTCCCTGCTGTAGGCAAAGGGGATGGTACGGGTTGGATGAGTTAGATCATGTAATAGTATATCAGATTGTTGGGGGCATGTTGCCTATCATCTACTATGGTGTTTATCATCTTTGCTTCAACTTGTTGCTCTTAATGCTTGTCACTTAGGGCCCGAGTGCCATGATTTCAGATCTGAACCATATGTGTTTGCATGAATATATTTGTGTTCTTGATCCTATCTATGAGTTGTTTGCACCTATTATGGTCCGGAACCGGCGATCCCAAAAGTGACAGCTTGGGACACCAAAGGGGATGGTCCATGATTTGAGGATTCCATGTATCCATTGAGTTTATTTCTTTGTTCCGGTGCACTTTGACAGGAGCACCTTAATCTCCATAAGTTTCTTTTGGCCCCGTTCGTAGCGGGATGGTAGGACAAAAGATGTTGTGCAAGTTCTTATTGCAAGCACGTACAACTACCTGTGGGATACATGCCTAATGTTTGATATCTGCCTAGATGATCATTACTTTTCTGTGTGCCTTGCCCCAAGTTAGATTCATGATGTATCTCATCCATGCAGCGCCCAACCATCCATCTCCCTAGCCTACAGTGTTTCAATCCTGCTGGTTATTAGCCGTTTACTTTTGCTGTTTACTTTTGCTGTTTACTTTTGCTGTTACCACCATCACTATCATATAAACGTTACCACTTATCTTTTGTTGCAAGTAAGTATATTTCAGGTGCGGTTGAATTGACAACTCAACTGTCAAAGCTTATAAATACTCTTTGGCTCCCCGTGTGTCGAATCTATAAATTGGGTTATTCTTACCCGCGAAGACTATCTCGATCCCTTACGGTTGAGGGTTATCAAGTACCGTTTTCTGGCGCCATTGCCAGGGAGCATAGCAATATTTACAAGTCTACTTGAAGTATCCTACCTGCTGCACTTCATCCGCTATGGGTAAGAAAGGAGACCCCAAGGTTCCGATCTTACTATCCACTACAAGAAGAGGTACTGTTCTGAACACTAGTGATACACTTGATTCACCTTCTGTTATGAGTAAGTTTGCCTCACCACCACCACATGATGCTTCTACTGAATCTGTTACTATGTCCGATACTTTTGATGATGCTTCTACTACTCTTGATGATATTGGATCACTTGGTTATGCTCTTGAGAAACAGATCGATGCTGCTGCAAAAAATTCTGGAATTGAAATTCCTGTTACTCACTACCCTATTGGTGGAACTTATGATTATCCTGATTTTAGTAAACTCAAGGAGAGACTCCTTGATGATGATTACATTATGCTTGATGATGATTTATGCAGGGAACTGACAGAGTTTGCCGACTCTGACCCTGAAGCTATTAAGAAGCTGCTTGAAAAACACTCCTTGAAGAACAAGACTGTTCCTGATCCTGAATTTGCTACATCTCCTATATGCATCAATGATCCTGATTATGATTTCTCTGTTGATCTTTCACTTATACCTATGGTTGAAGCTGACCCCTTTTATGGCAGAGAAAATGATGATGCTATTGCACACCTGACCAAACTCACTGAGTTGGGTGGCTTGTTTACCACGGATGAAAAGATACGAAACTTTTATGTGACTAAGCTTTTTCCTTTCTCTTTGAAGGAAGGTGCTAAAACACGGTATGATGCACTACCATGTGGTTCCATTAAGAGTCCTCAAGACTTAGCTCACTCTTTTGTTGATAAGTACTTTCCTGCTCATATGCAACATGCTGCTTTACAAAGAATTTATAACTTTAAACAGTTGCAGGATGAGCACCTCCTAAAGCTTGGGGAAGTACTGCAGTCTGATCCGGGCTAGACCAGGACATGGAGTCCCTAAGAATGAATTAATCGATATATTTTATGCTGGTCTAACTGATGAATCCAGGTCCTATTTGGATAGTTGTGCTGGTTGTGTTTTCAGGAAAAGAACACCGGACGATGCAGAAGAATTGATGGGCAGGATTGCCAAAAACCATGAAGATTGGTCTGTCCCTGAAACACCTCCACCACCAAATAAGAGGGGCATGTTTGTTCTAAGCCCCGAAGATATGCGAGAAGCAAAGAAGTCTATCAAAGAGAAGGGTATTAAAACTGAAGACGTGAAGAATCTACCCCCTATTGAGAAGTTGTGTGAGCCTACCACTCACCCTCCTATGGTAGAGGTACACTCTCTTTTAGATTTCAACGCAAGTGACATCCCTCATGGTAAGCCTCCTGATCAATGTTTAGATGAGCTTGATAATTTTATTATGAAGCAAAGTCATTTTAATGAGAGGATAGAAAGTCAATTGCATGATAATTCCCTTGCTATCAAAAGTTTGCTTGATGTTCTAGGTAGAACAGTTAATGATGTTAAATATCTTGTGAAGCATTTTCATATGGTTCAAACTCAGCTTGAACAAATTTCTAATGTGCAAAAAGATTTGCTTGCTAACAATGCAAAACAAGATGATTTGCAGACCTTCGGGATTAAGACCCGAGGAGGAACTAGCACTCAAGATCCTCTCTATCCAGAGGGGCACCCGAGGAGAATCGAGCAAGATTCTTGTCAGTGATATTACTAGCAGGTATGAACCGGCTAGTGTAAACCGGATTAGGGTAATATCGTTGTATCATTATAAATATTTAGTAGAGGCTACGGCCCATGAGATCTTAGGGCCCATGTATAGAGTTATGGTTTGTAAACCGCCTGATCATGTAACTTGAGAGATAAGAAAGAAAAAGCAGAGACCGAAGCGGACACAAGTATGAGCCGGCCTCGGGACTCTGTAAACCGGACCGGGCGTCACCTCTATATAAAGGGACGACCCGGCGACGGTTCAGGGACAAGCAAGAAACAACCCGTCGAGACACAGGCAAGCAATCCGCTCCCTGTTCATCGACGCCCAAGCAATACTAAACCAAACTAGACGTAGGCTTTTACCTTCATCGAAGGGGCCGAACTATTATAAACCCTCTGTGTCCTTTGTGTGCTTTTAACCCCTTCAAGCTAACCCGTGCGATGGTTCCATTAACAAGTCCGTTAAACCGGACATCTGCCGTGTTAATTCCACGATAGTTGGCGCCCACCGTGGGGCCTCCGCACGATGGTTTCGAGTTCTTGAAGGGCAGCTTTGAAGGGCTCAAGGGCTGCGCGGTCGGCCGGATGACCAAGAGTCGCCGCGGCCGGATCTAGATCGATGACGCAGGTTGGGGACCGGAGGCCGATTCAATCGAATACGGGTACCGGGTTCCCTTCGGTGGCATCCACATCTTCATCGGCAAGATCGGCGAACCGGGACCTGAGCCGGACGTCTTCCCCAACATCGTCGATCCGGCTCAGCGTGCGGGATCGGCCCGGATTCGGCCCGCCATGAAGCACATTTTCGTTGGAGCGGTCCACGGGGCCTGAGCCGAGGACGGATCGGAGGCCGGAGGCGAGACGGTTGTCTACTTCGATGACGAATCTTCATCCGGAGAGACTGAGTCTATGTATCAGTTGCGAGACGGCCGGTCTGAGGGTGAGTCCGACGGAGACAGTATTCCGGGCCCCTTTGTCCCGCCAAACCGGGTGGCTGTCTTTATGGCCGGTTCACAACCTACGCCGCAGTCCACGGTGATCGGGGCGACAGCAGAAGCTGGTGTAGGGGGGAGTGGCCAGGCCCTCTCGCGCACTGACGTTCTATCCACTTTAGTCGAGGAGTTCACAGCCCGAGCCATGGCAGAGGTAGCTCCAGCAGACAAAGCGCAACATGATGCAGAGCTCCTTCAGTTAAAGGGCCGGATTGATCAAGCAAGGGAAGATCTGAAGACAGAGAAAGCTATGATAGCAATAAGGCCGGCAGAGCTGAATGATCAGGCCTTTCATCTAAGGATGGAGCAGGCCTCTGCGAAGGGAGTAAGGAGTCGGAAATACCAGTCTCGTCTACCGTCGGTTTATGAGGCGACATATCTTTTCAGGACACCCGGGGCAGGGACCAGCAATGATCCGGCTCTAAACCAGAGGGCGCCTCCAGCAAGGGATGAGCCGGTTCAGCAGCCTACTGCGGAGCAAGATCGGCGGGTCACGTCTACGCCTCACGTTCCTACCCCTCCGGGTCACTATTCAAATCCCTTGGACAACATCGTTGCTGCTGCTTCACGCTTGGCCGCTTTACCCATTGAGGGGACATCGCCTGTGGCGTTGGAGGCACGCAGGGTTAAGGATCTACTTAATACAGCGTTAATACAACAGCAAGAATATTCTCATAGCCGGGAGAGGCTCCATTCAACACCACGCCCCAGCCGGACTTACACTAGGCATTGGGAAGAACCAGAAGTGTCTAGCAGTGAACGCAGGCGACACCGGCACAGACAGAATAATCCGGCAGGCGTGGATGCACAAGCTCAGGATGCGAATCGGGTTAGATCGGTAGCTCGGGAGGAGATCCGTCAAACGACGCCGGTTCACACAACTACAGCAGAGACAGGAGTCACAATGAGTTCCTTTGGGGTGCAGTGTCTTATCCCTGCTTTACGGAGCATGAAGCTGCCCAAGGATTTCAAAGGTCCGCGTAAAGTGCCTAATTACACAGCAGATTTGGCTCCAGAAGCTTGGGTTGAGAGTTACGAGATGGCCATGGAGATGCTGGATGTAGATGAAGCGGCTTGTGCAAAGTACTTTACTATGATGCTTGAAGGTACAGCCCGGACTTGGCTGAAGGGTTTACCCCCTAATTCTATCGGATCATGGGGAGAATTACGTCGCCAGTTTATCAAAAAACTTCAAGGATACGTGCAAGCAGCCGATGTCAGTGGTGGATTTAGCAGCCTGTATCCAAGGGGAACATGAGTGTACAGGTGCATGGGTGCGGCGAGTGTGAGAGATCTTACACTCTTCGAATGGTATCAATCCCAGTACGGCAATAGTAACATTGGAAAACAATTGCAGGTTTGAGTCTCTAAAGTTAAAACTAGGACGGCTTAAACGGGATTGTAATGATATGGGGACTCTCATGAGCGCTTTGGTGAAGTACGGGGACTCCGACAACAATAAGTATCCGGAAGCAGAGGGAGACAAGGCTGGAAAGGTCAATAAGCCTGGTAAACCGGCACAGATTAATCCGGCTGGTAACAGTTTCTTAGGCAAGCGAAAGGCAGAGGGTGGCTCTGATTTCGTGGCCAATACCCAAGTTCAAGGGGGTTTTCAGCGCAATAGGGGCAAACCACCTCCACAAACCGGCGGAGGGGATGTTAGTTGGGACCAGGAATTAAGTCAGCCTTGTCCGAAGCATAGCACAAGGGAACGACCAACAAAACACACTATAGGAGAATGCAGACCCTTGATCGAAGCCATAATGAGCCGCTTCAATTCTAATGACAGGCCTCCAAACGGCGGTTCAGGCCCGAGGTTCTACGGTCCGGGTCACCAGGGGAACAGCTCCGGATCAAGATATCGAGGCAATAACAGTGGTTATCATAACCGGGTCAATAATCAATATGGTCAAGGTGGTTATAATCACCAGGGCAATCAGCCGCATGGTCAAGGTAGTTACAATAACCAAGGCAACCAACAGCAGGGCCAAGGTAATCACAATAACCAAGGTAATCAGCAGCGTCAGCAACAGCAGCAACAATCCGGATATCAGAGTAATCCGAAGGAGTTAAGTAGTGGGAAATATCATGTGTTCACCACGAGTTTGTGTAAACGATATCAAAAAGTTTTAAAGCGGGCAGTCCACGCGGTTGAACCGGCGACACCGCAATTCCTGCGCTGGTCAGAGCAGCCCATTATATCGAGCAGGGAGGATCACCCGATGCGGGTGGATAATCCGGGCCACTTGTCCTTGGTGGTAGCACCACAGGTGGGTGGCTATAAGTTCACTAAAGTTCTTATGGACGGCGGTAGCAGCATCAATATCTTGTATTATGAGACCTTTCGTCGTATGGGCTTGACGGATAAGAAGCTAAGGCAGTCAAACACGGTGTTCCATGGTGTGGTGCCAAGTAAGTCAGCTTACCCAGTTGGGAAAATTGACTTAGAAGTTACCTTTGGAGATGAGCATGATTTCAGGTCAGAGATGATAACTTTGGAAGTCGTCAAGATTCGGAGCCCTTATCACGCTCTGTTCGGGAGGACGGTTTATGCGAAGTTTATGGCTAGGCCGTGTTATGTTTACCTGTAGCTCAAGATGCCGGGTCACAATGGAACGATCACGGTTCATGGGAGTCACAAGATTGCATTGGAGTGTGAAGAGGGAGAAGCTGCTTACGTGGAGGCAGTGTGTGCTACGGAGGAGTTGAAGTTTTAAAAGGATAATGTTGATCCGGCGGACATGACCCCATTGAAGAAGCCAACTACAGAGCATGATCCGGCGTTGAAATTTAAATCGGCGGAGGAGACCAAGCAAGTTGATTTTGTGCCAGGCGATTCATCCAAGCAATTCACGATCAGCGCTAACCTTGATCCCAAATAGGAAAGCACGCTCATCGAGTTCATCCGTGAGAAACGGGATATCTTTGCATGGGAACCTTCTGACATGCCAGGTATACCGAGGGAACTCGCTGAGCATAGCCTTAACATTGACCCGAAGTTTAAACCGGTTAAACAGTATCTGCGCCGTTTCAACGAAGAAAGGCGCAAGGCTATAGGAGAAGAGGTGGCCAGGCTCTTCGCTGCAGGGTTCATAGTTGAAGTTTTTCATCCGGAATGGTTGGCTAATCTGGTACTGGTGTTAAAAAAGAATGGAAAGTGGCGAATGTGTGTGGATTACGCAGACCTCAACAAAGCTTGTCCAACCGATCCTTTTGCTCTCCCTCGCATTGATCAGATCATCGATGCTACAGCAGGATGTGAGCGGCTAAGTTTTTTGGATGCATACTCAGGATATCACTAGATCAAGATGGCAGTTAAAGACCAAAAGAAGACAGCTTTCATAACTCCTTTTGGCGCTTTTTGCTATGTATCTATGCCTTTTGGGCTCAAGAGTGCCCAAGCAACTTATCAGCGTTGCGTACAGAACTGCCTTAAGGGGCAGATAGGGAGAAATTTTCATGCTTATGTGGATGATATTGTGGTGAAGTCAAGAAAGGAGGAGACGCTGATAGAGGACCTCAAGGAGACCTTTGACAATCTTCGGACATATAAAATGATGCTTAACCCGGAGAAGTGTGCTTTTGGTGTTCCGGCAGGCAAGCTCCTTGGGTTTTTGGTATCAAACAGAGGAATAGAAGCTAATCCAGAGAAGATCAAGGCAATCACATCTTTGACTAAACCGGCTTGCATTAATGATGTTCAGCGCATCGCTGGCCGGATCACAGCATTAAGCCGGTTCATTAGCCGTTTGGGGGAGAAGGCGATTCCGCTTTATCAGATGCTGAGAAAGATGGATCGGTTTATATGGAGTGATGAGGCAAATACTGCGTTTGAGGATTTGAAGCGGCAGCTGGCAAGGCCACCAGTCCTAGCTGCCCCTATTGATAATGAGCCTTTGTTGTTATATGTCGCCGCCAACGCACGGGCAGTTAGTGTGGCAATCGTGGTGGAACGCAAGGAAGCAGGGAAGGAATATCCGGTTCAGCGTCCAGTCTATTACGTCAGTGAAGTACTCATTGAGTCTAAGCAGAGGTACCCACATTGGCAGAAGCTGGTATATGGTGTGTTCATGGCAAACCGGAAGTTGAAGCATTATTTCCAAGGCCATCCAATAACTGTTGTTAGCTCAGCACCATTGGGGGATATCATCCAGAACAGGGAAGCGACAGACAGAGTGGGAAAGTGGGCCATTGAGCTCAGCCCACATGAATTGAAATGTGTGCCACGCACCGCTATAAAATCTCAGGCATTGGTGGATTTCATCAATGATTGGACAGAACTACAAACACCAGAGGAGAAGCCGGATCTTACATACTGGACGATTCACTTTGACGGTTCAAGGCAGTTAGAAGGCTCGGGGGCTGGAGTTGTTTTAACTTCCCCGCGAGGGGATAAGTTTTGTTACGTCCTCCGTTTATTATTTGCTTGTACTAATAATGCAGCAGAGTATGAAGCATTACTTCATGGCCTGCGGATGGCCAAGGAGATGAACTTGAGCCGGGTCAAGTGTTTTGGCGATTCAGATTTGGTGGCACAGCAAGTATCAGGCAAGTGGGATTCAAGAGATCCTCTCATGGCAGCTTACAAACGAGAAGTGGAAGCAGTTGCTGGATATTTCAAAGGGTATCAGGTGGACCACATAGACCGGCGAAGGAATGAAGTAGCTGATGCTTTAAGCCGGCTAGGTTCTCAACGTAAACCGGTACCACCAAATACTTTTTTGGATGAGCTGCACAGTCCATCAGTACAAGTACCATCAGAGGAAGACCTGGCTGTTCCTGATCCGGAGGCACAGCTAGTTGCAGCACTTCATGTTATTCCGGATTGGACGCGGCCCTATTTGGCGTATCTGAGCCGAGGAGAGCTACCGGACGACGAGATAGAGGCACGACAGATAGTCCGGCGTTCTAAGTCCATGACAATTGCAAACGGGGAACTTCATCATCGCAGCGTCTCTCGAGCATTTCAGCGGTGTGTATCAGCTGAGGAAGGTTATGATATTCTTCGTGAGATCCATGAAGGGGATTGTGGTCATCATGCCGGTTCAAAATCGTTGGTGGCTAAAGCTTTTCGACATGGGTTCTATTGGTTGACAGCTCATGCCGATGCGGCGGATCTAGTCCGGATGTGTGATGCTTGTCGGAAGTTTTCACGACGCGCTCTTGTTCCGGCGCAGGAGCTTCGGATGATACCCATAACTTGGCCGTTTGCGACTTGGGGGCTTGATATGGTTGGGCCCTTCAAACGATCCCAAGATCAGAAAACTCATCTACTGGTGGCGGTGGATAAGTTTACAAAGTGGATTGAGGCAGAGCCTGTGAGCAAGTGTGATGCGGCAACAACAGTTAAATTCATCAAAAAGGTGATTTTCTGGTTTGGCTTTCCACACAGCATCATCACAGACAACGGCACCAATTTATCTAAAGGTGAGATGGAAGAATTTTGTCAACGGGAACATATTCGCCTAGACGTATCTTCTGTGGCCCACCCTCAAACCAATGGTCAAGCTGAAAGAGCAAACCAGGAGATTTTGCGAGGTATCAAGCCCCGGCTTATGACTCCTTTGCAAAGAACACCTGGGTGCTGGGTTGAGGAGTTACCTTCTGTCCTTTGGAGTATCAATACTACGCCAAACCGGTCCACAGGTTACACACCCTTCTTTATGGTATATGGTGCTGAAGCGGTCCTTCCAAGTGATATCCGTCATGATTCACCAAAGGTGACGGCCTATGTTGAAGCGGCCAATGAGCAGGCGAGACAAGACAGTTTGGACCGGCTGGATGAAGAGCGTGATGTAGCAGCAGCACGGTCTGCGATCTATCAACAAGACTTGCGCAGATATCACAGCCGCCGGATCAAGACAAGGACGTTCCAGGAGGGAGACTTAGTACTCCGGCTCATACAAGATCAAACAGATATGCACAAGCTATCCCCGCCTTGGGAAGGGCCCTTTGTGGTCAGCAAGAATTTGCACAACGGTTCATATTACCTGGTGGACGTTCGAGAACACAAGGACTCACGGACATCGGAAGAAGAGACAAAGAGGCCGTGGAACATCGCCCTCTTGCGGCCCTACTATACCTGAGCCATGAGCACCACTGTATCCTATGTATATATTATGATCAATGAATAAACCGGCACCCTCGGTAAACAGGGGGCTCAGCCTTTTTTCCAATACAAATATCTTATGGGGACAACCATACATGTATTATTATATGTCATATTTCAAACAAATCGATCAGTTTAAACTGATTTTGCAGGGCATATGCACTCAGGAGCAATAACTCATTTAAGAGCTTTTTTCAAGCATAAGATCGTGTCAGGATCAAAGAGGATACTTCATGGAGGCCCTCTGGATGGTGACAACCATCCAGTGATTGGCTAAAGTTTTTCCTATGGTTCTACGAGAACCATGGAGGCCCTCTGGATGGTGACAACCATCCAGTGATTGGCTAAAGTTTTTCCTATGGTTCTACGAGAACCATGGAGGCCCTCTGGATGGTGACAACCATCCAGTGATTGGCTAAAGTTTTTCCTATGGTTCTATGAGAACCATGGAGGCCCTCTGGATGGTAACAACCATCCAGTGATTGGGTAAAGTTTTTCCTATGGTTCTACAAGAACCATGCAGGCCCTCTGGATGGTGACAACCATCCAGTGATTGGCTAAAGTTTTTCCTATGGTTCTACGAGAACCATGGAGGCCCTCTGGATGGTGACAACCATCCAGTGATTGGCTAAAGTTTTTCCTATGGTTCTACGGGAACCATAGAGGCCCTCTGGATGGTAAGCCCATTCCATTGATTGGCTGAACCTTGCTTTGAGCCTGGCAGCTCGTAAAAAGCCTTGACTACATGGTTTTATTTGCAAAACTTGCATTTCTGGTGTTCATGTTTTTATGGTTCTTTAAATCCGGAATGGGACAACTCCAGAGTTGACCATATATCTTAAAAAGTCTGGGTTATAAAACACCAGCAAGAGTTAATCCGGTGTTCATCATAACCCGGAACAGTCATCAGGCAGAAACAAAGTAAGAAGCCAAGCATGATCTAAACCGGTAGCTTCTATAAGACCCGGGATTATTATTGGGTCTATCAAAAGACTCCCTTCAAAAAGGCAAAATTCGCCGGATTAAGAGTATCAAGCATACTTGATCTCAGGTATAAAGTTATTTCTGATATAAGTATACACTTGTTTGATATATTGTGAGAACAATTTAATGGGTCCAGCGGTAAAACCGTTAGGACATATTTTCAGTATTGTCTATGCAGGAACAGATGATATGCAGGATATGCCATGTTAGACCAAATTGAAATTGGAAATGTTAAAGCAAGAAGTCGGAATATCCGGATCAAATCGGACAATGTTTTCAGCTATCCTATTACAAGGCATAGCAAGCCTAACGGATTAAAGATTGTTCGATAAAATGAGACTGCAACTACAAAGATATGCTATGAGCTACGCTCCCTCCTGCTGCGACGGCTGGGTATCAACTTGGTCCGGAGTCTCCTCCTCTTCTTGAAGCGGCTGGAAGTCAGGGACGCACCAATCGATTTTCGTTAAGGCACGAAAGTACATCCCTTCATTGATGAGTTCAGACGGATCGATATCTGGAGCGAAGGTATGAGGGCGCACTGATGGGATTAGATTGACGGTATCATAAACCGGCCGCTACACCCGCTCGTTCTGCAAATCATACCCCGGATGATACCTGGATAAATCGGATTCGGCCGCAAGTTTGCTGGCGAGAGGACGCATCTCCTTTGTCAAGGCATGGAGATCCTTTGCAATAAAAGATGATCCGTCTTCTTTAGTATTTGGATACCCATTCAAAGCTTCTTCCGGATCAAAGTCCAGAACCCACGCTTTCGCTCTGGTAAGCGCCACGAGGGAACCGGCTCGAGCAGCAGACTTCTTAACTTCCTCCAAACGCACCGGCAAAACAGATAGCTTTTCTAATGTGCCTTGGATGGTAGTGGGGGTCGGTTTATTGAAAGACATTGCGCTTATGACCCTTTGAGCGCCGGAATACAGCTGCTCGACCAGAGTATAAGATGCCTTGAGTTTTTTTCGTAAGTCATCCCCAAGATGGGTGACACGGCGCCCTGCATATGATTATCACAATTAAACCGGAACAAATTGAAGATTGCAAGGATGAAAACAGGAATATAGATTAAAGAACTTACCAAACACAGCACAAGTCATCAGTTCTATTTGCCGCTTTAAACCGGTTAACTCTTCAGTCACCGGGTTAAGGGCTTCTTCAGCGTCCTTTGCCCTCTTTTCTAAGTCCTTCTTCTGAACTTCAAAGGTGGTCCGTTCCTCTTCAAAGAATTTCTTCAGTTGTTCAGCAGTTTTTAAGCTCAGCGCCATGTCTTTTTGGCCTTAGAAGCAGCAGATTCCGTTTCAGCAAGTCTGTTCCGGAGTTCAGTAATTTCCTCTGCCCTCCGGTTCAAATCAGCCTGCAAGGAAAATCAAGTGGAATGAAAGCAAAAGTCAGACAAGTCTCAAGCACACAAACAAGTTGTCTACTTGACACTTGGGGGCTAATGGATAGTTGAAGTATCAAAAGAAAATTTCAGACAAAGTCCCAGGCACGTAAACCGAGTTATGCCCCTGGCACTTGGGGGCTAATGTGAGATCATTTGTTTAATCAGGAAGTACCGGTTCACCTTCTGGACATAGCTAAACCGGAACTTGGGGGCTACTATGATATAGATAGAAGCACATCAAAAGCAAAAATCAAAACCAAACAGGATTACCTCATACTTGTCCTTCATCATGTTAATCAAGCCTGCTTCATAGTCTCGACCAGTGTGAAGACGGTTCAAGTACCCGGAATAGAGCTCCTGGGCACTCATGTCAGCAAAGCTAGACAGCTCGGTACTCCATTTACCCTTTTGTTGATGCAGCTTCTCCGCTTTAGCCGTATGTTTGGCTAAGACAGTGGGCTCAGCAGGAGCAGTATAAGCTGTGTGAGTTATTTGAACTTCCGGAGAAGCAGTTGTTGGTGGTGGGGTTGCGGTGTGAACCGGGCTAGTAGGAGCCGGACTAGTCCGAAGAGGATCGGCCCGGGCATGACTTGCCGGTTCATTGATGTCCTCAACATTTGGATTCTCAGGCACAGTAGTGTGATCCATAGGAGCAGGATCTTCAAGTGGAATTGTGGGCTCGCCTTCTGGAGAGATAGCTGAATCCGGATCAACCGCCGGATCATCAATGGCAGTCTCAGCGGTGGGTTTGTTGGCCTTCGGATTTTTGCTAGGCTTTGGCTTGCTGAAAGAAGTTGCAAAAGCAAGTTAGAACTGTAAAGCAAAGTGCAATCATAAACCGGTTAAATTAAAAGACTTACCCTGGGACAGTTTTCAGGGGTGGGAGTTGTGTGGCAGTTGATTTGCCGGAAGAAGATAAGGGACTATCCTGATAATCAGGGTCAGACGGTTTAAGCGGTTTGCGTATAAGCCCGGCCTTGGGATGAAGAAGAGTTGGAGAGAGTATAACCTCAAAGCGGCGCCTCCGAGCTGGAGTAAGAGAGATTCCAGATGATTCAACTGCAAGGCCGCTATGGTGGGTAGTCCGGCGAAGGGCTTCATGTTGCTGTTTCTACAAAAGAAAATTGGGATCCAATTGAGCATAAGGGTGAGAAAACTGATATTTCTGGACTGTCCGACGACTTTTTTGTGGAAGTGGTTCTGAATCGGAAGAAAGGATAGTTACCTCAATTTCGGCCGGTTTATCTCCTTCAGCCAACTCCTGTGAAAAGTTACCGTTAAATACAAGTATGGATAAAAAAATGAGTAAGGCAGAACCGGATTAACCCATACCTCGGAGTCTGGATCATCATCTTCGGCATGTGAACCGGAGCCAGCAGCCGCCTTTCTCTTCTTGATAGCAAAAGCTTTCCGGCATGGCTGTTTTCCGGCCTTTTCTTGTGGCTTCCTCTTCCAGAAGGGATCATCAGACTGTTCAAAAGGTGAAAGATAATTGAAAGAACGGTTTAAAGGAATGGATTACAGACATACGAAGGAAAGCCAAACTTACTGCAGGCAGCTTGTTTTTCTTGAAATATGGAGCCAATCCGGTTTGGCTGCATTCGTCTAAGGAGACATTGAGCATCTTTTTAGCCGATTCAATAACTTCAGATTCGGAAAGTTTTTCCTTGGAAAACCGTTGAGGATCATCCGGTTTACCAGAATATTTACACATCAAGCTTGGGCGCGGGCTCAAAGGAAGAATACTCTAAGAAAGCCAGCAGCGTGTAAAGTCTACTCCGGTTAAGCCATTGGCCATAAAGGCCTTTAGCCTGGCAAGTTGAGAAGCAAACCGGGGCCGCTCTGAGGAGCTGAGGCGCTGTGGCAAAGGGTGGTCCTCCAGAAGACGGTGCTTGGGATAACCCGGCAGTGGGTTTTCCCGTTCAGGTGAAGTGTCAATACAATAAAACCAAGACTTGTTCCACTCCTTGGGGTGTGTGGAGAGCGGCATGAGGAAAGACTGCATCTCTGCTTTTCTGAATACTGACCCCGCCCAGTTCTTGATGAGGTCCGCTGGTGAACTCAGTACGCCAGTTCAGGTGGAAGAAGTCCCGGAACAGGTCGACAGACGGCTCTTCTTGTAAGTACACCTCTGAGAAAACTTGAAAATCACAGACGTTGGAAATAGAATTGGGACCTATGTCCTGAGGGTGAAGTTGGAAAGTGGCAAGTACATCCCGGAAGAACTTTGAACCGGGAGGAGTAAAGCCTCGAGCAATGTGGTCGAAGAAGACAATAATTTCCCCCTCTTTGGGAGTAGGAGGGCATTCATCTCCTGGAGCCCGCCATTTTAAAACGGATTGAGGGCCTAAAGTGTCGATTGCGGCAGCGTTGGCTAATTCTTCTTCTGTAATAATGGAAGGAACACAGTTGCAAGAGACAAACTGTTTGGCCATAGCAACAGAAGGACAAGTGCTGAAAGGGTAAAGTGTAAACCCGGATTACTCAAGTACAGTGGCATAAACCGGAAGATATATGCAAGGATCACGCAACGGTTTAAGCCAGGGACTAATGATATGGATAACCCGACAATAAACAGGAAACTGTATTACTACCGGTTCATGACTACAAAAGAGAAAGAGCTAAACCGTCGCGTTTATCATTGAATTTTTACAGAAGCATCATATGATTGTTTAAACCGGAGCATACTTTACAGATTTACAAAGGAGAAGAAACAAGTTTTCGCAGACAGCTAAAGTAAAACAGATCTGAGCATCCAGGAAAAGGAAAAAATAAATATAAGACTATTACAGGAAGAACTGTAAGAATCTTATGCAAAGCAGATGAATCTAAAGGATGAGATCTATAGCATACAGCGGCGGAACAGAAGCAAGTTTAAAGAGCAAGATTTAAAGGCTGAAATTTCTGCAAACTTGGCGTCTACGATGAACAGACGAAGCTACCACTGAGGTTTAATGGCGGAGATGCGAGTAAGAACCCTAGAGCTATGGATCTATAGCGAGGAAAATGACATACCTGGAACAGCAAGAAGCGGCGGCGGAGGTTCTCTGGTCGCACTCAGGTCGATGCAGCGGCCGGCGAGGACTTGGATTCGGCGGACGACGGCGGCGACTTGAGCTTGACGGGCGGCGACGGAGTCTAGAGCTCGGGCGATGGAGGAAGAAGAACGAACGGAAGGAAATAAAGAGCAAAGGCAGCGGTATTTATAGAAGGGCAAAGTTGAAACGATAGGCGCGAGATTTGAGGAGGCAAAAGATTGGATAAAGATCCTCTGTCGCCTCGATTCTCGAGATGGCCCTTAAACAAAGTTGATAGACAGCTGGGTACGTTAAATGCGGAGGTGATGTCATGGTTAAATTAAGTGACTTTCAAGGATGACGTCATGGCCGGTTTACAAAAATGAGAAGACACAAGAAGGAAGATTATGCAAGACTGGGAAGATTGATGTGAACAAGTTCAAATCATTCTGGGGCCTAATGTCAGGGATATTACTAGCAGGTATGAACCGGCTAGTGTAAACCGGATTATGGTAATATCGTTGTATCATTATAAATATTTAGTAGAGGCTATGGCCCATGAGATCTTAGGGCCCATGTATAGAGTTATGGTTTGTAAACCGCCTGATCATGTAACTTCAGAGATAAGAAAGAAAAAGCAGAGACCGAAGCGGACACAAGTATGAGTCGGCCTCGGGATTCTGTAAACCGGACCAGGCGTCACCTCTATATAAAGGGACGACCCGTCGACGGTTCAGGGACAAGCAAGAAACAACCCGTTGAGACACAGGCAAGCAATCCGCTCCCTGTTCATCGACGCCCAAGCAATACCAAACCAAACTAGACGTAGGCTTTTACCTTCATCGAAGGGGCCGAACTAGTATAAACCCTTTGTGTCCTTTGTGTGCTTTTAACCCCTTCAAGCTAACCCGTGCGATGGTTCCATTAACAAGTCCATTAAACCGGACATCTGCCGTGTTAATTCCACGACAATTCTCAAATGCAGGAAGAAGAAATTGTTGGCTCTCCAAAGAAGAAGAAGAAGAAACACAAGGAGGCTGACAATTCCAATGATCCTATTACAAGTGAAGAGCCAACCGTTGATCCAAACAGTATATCTACCTCCGATGCTGAGACTGAAGACGGTGCCGAACCTGAAGGTAAGGATAAGGAGAAGAATGATCCGCCTGAAGTTCGAGAAGAAGAAGCACCTGACAAACGGAAGACGTACACTAGAGAAGACTTCGTCGCAAGAAGACATGGGAAGGAAAGAGAACCATGGATACAGAAACCCATGCCCTTTCCAGGTAAGTCTCTCAAATCTAAAGAAGAAGAGCATTACAATAAGTTTTGTGAGTGGAGGAAACCTCTTTTTCTTCAAATCCCTTTGACTGATGCTATTAAGTTACCTCCCTATTCAAAATATATGAAAGATATTGTTACTAATAAAAGAAAAATTCCTAATGAAGCAATATCTACTATGCTTGCTAACTACTCTTTCAGTGGCAACATTCCTGAGAAGCTTGGTGATCCAGGTATACCCACCATTCCTTGCTCCATAAAAAATAATTATGTCAAAACTGCCTTATGTGATCTTGGAGCAGGAGTGAGTGTTATGCCTTTCTCTCTTTACAAGAGGCTTTGTTTGGAGAAGCTAATCCCTAGAGATATCTCTCTTCAAATGGCTGACAAGTCAACCGCCGTCCCGATAGGTATTTGTGAGGATGTTCCCGTAGAAGTTGCTAATTGTTTGATCCTTACTGATTTTGTCGTGCTTGACATGCCCGAGAATGGGAGCATGTCCATTATTCTTGGTAGACCTTTTCTTAACACCGCAGGTGCTATTATTGATTGCAATAAAGGAAAGGTTACCTTCAATGTGAATGATAAAGAACACACGGTGTATTTTCCAAAGAAGACCGACCAGAGGCATGGCCTCAACTCTATAGAAAATATCGAGACCGTGAAGATTGGAGAATGGGACTGTCCACTACATGTGCACCACAAATACAAAACTATTATGGCGGGGACAATGTCCATTAAAGTAAAGGTGCAATGATCACTTCGTAAGAGGTGAGACTTTTTGCTCTATATATCGCCGGGTTGTTGGTAAGACTTGATCAACCTTACTAGTGAGCATGTTTTATATAGGTAAAAAGTTGAGCTTGTTATGTTTTCATTTGTTTTAGCTTTTGTTCTCCTTGCTGTACCAAGTGTTTATGTTTTTGAAGCTTCACAATACTAATCACTGCTTTAAGTTTTCAGAAAGTTTTGCAGCTTTTTGAACTACGAAAAAATTTCAACAGTGAAGTTTTCAAAAAAATTCCAGAAAAATAAAAATAAAAATTTCCATGCCGTGAGTGACCCAGAGGCACCTGGGGCTGACCAGGGGGGGCCACCAGTGGCCCAGGTGGCTAGCTGGCGCGGCCTGCCCCCTGGCCGCGCCCATAGGGCGCCTGGGGCTCACAGGTCCCACCTCCAGGTGAGTCTTCTTCCTCTCTCTCTCTCTCTCTCTCTCTCTCTCTCTCTCTCTCTCTCTCTCTCTCTTTCTCTCCGAAAACACGATTCTGCACTTGTTCTTGCGTTCTTGCTGTTCTTGGAGGCGATTTTCGATCTCTCTGTATAGCCTATCATTCGAGCTGAGATTTTGAACAAATACTCCCTGGTATGTAACTCCTCCACCCCTCCAATTAGATTTTTGGTTGGTGGCTTCATTTGTGAGTATTTAGTAGTTCTTGTTGCTGTGTAGATGAGCTTGCATGCATGTGTAGAAATTTATTTTCCATGTTTTGATGCAAGTTTATGCCTTAGGTAAGTGAGTTTAGTAGTTTGCCTTAATCCACTTTGTTTAAATCCTTGTTTTTCTAATTTGACAAAAAATTCAGAAATGAGTTTGTTAGGAAGGGCAAAAGGGTTGCTTAAGAAGAAGAAGCCCGCGCGCTCCGATCGAGTTACTAGAGCCGCAGCTTCACCCTCGACTGCTAGGGTGAGCTACAATGAAGATCATGTGCCCCTAGAGTTGTTGGAAGAGACAAGTCTAGCACATGCTATGATGTTCCCATGTGATGAATTCCTTGAAGCTGCGGGAATTAAGGATGAGTTTTATAATCTTTGTGCTAATGCAGGTCTGACACGGCTCGTCACGTGCCGTGTTACTCCGTATCAAAAACTCACCTCCGGTTTCATTAACAGTTTTAGATATAACCTTGATACTGGTTCTATTGAGTTTAAAATTTACAATGATCTTATCACCATGCCCTTGGAAAAGTTTTGTGAAATAATAGGTGTGCCAAACGTTGGGCGGACGGCGAAGATGACCTCTCAGCCCTCCGAGCTGAAAACCATCTTCAACTCTCTCTGCAGCATGGGTACGAGGGATATTCATCGGTCAAAAATCTCCAGCATCTTATTCCCTCACCTCAGGTATTTTGCGTATTATGTTGCTAGAGGGGTATTTGCTCGTGACAACATGAGCAACACTTCTGCGCCGGATATTGCTATCCTGGCAACCGCCCTCTCAGGGAGGTTTGATTATAATTTGGGTGCCTTAATTGCTTAACGCCTTGCTATGAATGGTAACAGGGGAGATTTATTTGGTGGCGTTTATGCCACACTTATCTTAGAACATCTTAAAGGCACCCCACACCCTGATGATAAGCCTTTTACTTATTTAAGTTTTGATCTTGCTGCTATGAAAAGGCATAAGTTTGTTACCATGACTTCTGAGTTTGGTAACCTTGCTTATATCTTGCGTTTCGGAACTACCGCGGAACGCAAGATCCGTCTACCTGCACCTCTTTTGTTTGATTTTTCTCGCAGGAACGGATGGTCCTTTGATGTTATCCAGTTCGATGAGTTCATGGTCCAACATCAGTTTCATAACCCCATGGAGGGGGTTGTGCCCGACAAGGAGGAGCACGGTGAGTTACCACCTTTCCAGGGGGAGACCGTCACCCAGTTTGGTGAAGGGTCTTCCTCTGCTTGGAGTGCGGACCCTTCTTCGTGGGAGGATCCGAGGACTTCGGTGTACGCGCCGGAATCCTTTTACGACCCTTGGACTCACCAGCACCACCCTGGAGCAGGAGGCTCCTGGGGGCAGTAGCTACTACCAACTTAGGCCAAAAGCCTAAGCTTGGGGGAGTACGTGCCCTTCTCACTTTTCCATTGTATTATCCGTTTTATTTTTGTTCGCTTTGATCTTTTTGAAGTTTTTGCCCGTTCTTCTTTGTTCTTTCTTTGCAAAAACAACAAAAAGATTTTCTCTTTCTTTTGCTTTCGTTCAACCTTTGAAATAACCCAAAAAGATTTCCTTTCTCTCTTTAGTTTGCTTTGTTTCCAGAGTTCAGCTCGAGTCCGTGATGGCATTTAATTATATTTCCTGCGTTTGATCGTGCAAGTGACAAGGCAGTAATGACGAAGATCGACTGAAGGGAAGCAACAAGGAAAACCGGTATGAACTCTTCTTGTTTCTACTTTTGTACATATGCCTGTACTTATGATCTAGAGACCAGCTTGTAGCGACATAGTGCTATGTTTACAATGCTTTCCCAGTGGTTCATGCTTTCCTTGTGGCTAGTCTCAAATAGCTAGAGTATATAATGTGTTACTGAAATGATTTACGTGCATTGCATTCTTCATAGTTTGGTATACTAAGGTGGTATTTCCCTTTGGAGAATTCTTCGATTGACTTGGCACATGTTTACACATGTTTAAGACTAAAAAGTCTGCTTTGCCTTGATGATCTTTGAGTTTCAGAATAGTTATATCACTTTCATGCCCAATTCAATGTTGCTTTGTCGCTCTGCATGATTATGACCGTTATTGCTCTCTAGTTGGTCGCTTCCCAGTCTCTTGCTAGCCTTCGCTCGCACTAAGCGGAATTCTGCTTGTGCATCCAAATCCTTTCAAACCAGTTATTCCATATGAGTCCACCATACCTTCCTATGTGGTATTTACCGGCCATCCTAACGAAGACTTTCTTGTACCATCTCGAAATTATTCAAATTTACTCATGTTTTGTGCCTCTCTTTTAGCTCATGAGGAAGTAGTAGTTAATTCATGATCTTTTTAAGTTGGACAAGTTTTATCCCGGTATTGCATGTCTAATCTGCAAACCCCTAATACGAGAAGGAACTGGCATGAGTGCGCCCGGCTCATAAAAGATAATACAACAAACAAACCCTCCTTCACGCTTTGTTCATGAGAAATCAGAAAACTTTTGGCAGTGATAAACAAAGGAGATTAAGGGGATGTGATCGTCCCCGTGCAGGAGCCGTTCCTCGAAACTTGTCCAGCTCGAGAAGTAATTGGGTTGTCTACTAACATTCGTTGACAAAATATGCACCTCTCAAAATCATTTTTACCTCTGTTTTCAAAACCGAGAGCTCTGGTACATGTTTAGTCTTTGCTTCCAACCACGGGTTTTCAACCTCGCCATCAAATTCCACGGTTCGAGAGTCTCCACCTTCTTTCTTCAAAGCACCAACTAGGAGAGCATAATTGTCATTCTAAGTGTGATGTGCATTGTCCCAAAGTATTACATTGTCTTCTGCATGCTTATGGTATTATTTATTCTGAAATTCTTAGCTCTAGTCTCTTTTAAAACTCTGGAGGAGTTTCTGCATTTATGTTTTGCTTCACTCATGGAGGCTAGCGAGATAGCACTGTAGTATGTTCAAGCTATGTGCAATGTAATCTTGTCTTGATTTTCAGTAGTATATTATTTACTTTTTGGTTATTTGTGATTGGTGACCTGAAAGAAGGATTGCTTCGTGCATTGTCCTCATAGCATTGTTTCAATACTTGCTAGACTCTTTTCGTAGTTCATGCTTATATACATCTAATGAAGCAAAAGAGTTTGTCAAAGTTTTCTTTGTCGCGTCCAGTTCGTTGAACTGAATTGCTTGAGGACAAGCAATATGCTAAGCTTGGGGGAGTTGATACGTCTCAAACGTATCTACTTTTCCAAACACTTTTGCTATTGTTTTGACCTCATTCTTGCATGATCTGAACTAAACTAACCCGGACTAACTCTGTTTTCAGCAGAGCTGCCTGTATGGTTTTATTGTGTGCAGGAAAACGGATTTTTAGGTGTCTCAGAAAATTCCAAGAAAAATCACAGAAAATCCACGCACCCGAAGGACCATTGTGCCAGAAGTAGGGCCAGAGGGCAGCCAGGGGGCCCCAGGCGCCCTGGTGGCGCGGCCCCACCCCTGGCCGCGCCGGGAGGCCGCCTGGGCGGGTCCTTCCCCCTCTGGTGCCCTACTTTGACCCGTATTTATCCCCGTGACAAGAAAACCCCAGAACAGAAGTCGTTTTCCCAGTTTCCGTCGCGGAGCCGCCGCCACCCTCTGTTCTTCTTCGAGAGGGCTAATCTGGAGGCTTATTTGGCCTCCGGAGAGGGGAGATCGTCGCCATCGTCATCATCATCACCACTCCATCCTCCCTCCATGACTTCTCCTTCCATGTGTGAGTAATTCCCTGCTGTATGCAAAGGGGACGGTAGGGATTGGATGAGTTAGATCATGTAATAGTTTATCAGATTGTTGGGGGCATGTTGCCTATCATCTACTATGGTGTTTATCATCTTTGCTTCAACTTGTTGCTCTTAATGCTTGTCACTTAGGGCCCGAGTGCCATGATTTCAGATCTGAACCATATGTGTTTGCATGAATATATTTGTGTTGTTGATCCTATCTATGAGTTGTTTGCACCTATTACGGTCCGGAACCGGCGATCCCAAAAGTGACAGCTTGGGACACCAAAGGGGATGGTCCATGATTTGAGGATTCCATGTATCCATTGAGTTTATTTCTTTGTTCCGGTGCTCTTTGACAGGAGCACCTTAATCTCCATAAGTTCCTTTTGGCCCCGTTCGTAGCGGGATGGTAGGACAAAAGATGTTGTGCAAGTTCTTATTGCAAGCACGTACAACTACCTGTGGGATACATGCCTAATGTTTGATATCTACCTAGATGATCATTACTTTTCTGTGTGCCTTGCCCCAAGTTAGATTCATGATGTATCTCATCCATGCAGCGCCCAACCATCCATCTCCCTAGCCTACAGTGTTTTAATCCTGCTGGTTATTAGCTGTTTACTTTTGCTGTTTACTTTTGCTGTTACCACCATCACTATCATATCAACGGTACCACTTATCTTTTGTTGCAAGTAAGTATATTTCAGGTGCGGTTGAATTGACAACTCAACTGTCAAAGCTTATAAATACTCTTTGGCACCCCGTGTGTCGAATCTATAAATTGGGTTATTCTTACCCGCGAAGACTATCTCGATCCCTTACGGTTGAGGGTTATCAGGTGTCTGGCCGGTGGCTCGATTTGGCGTCGTTCTAATCGACCAAAGAACCGCCGGCAACTCCTCAATCCAGTGCCTTCCACTCTTGTGCAGCCTGTCAAAGGTCTTTGTCCTTAGGCCTCGCAGCACTTCAGCGTTTGCCCTCTCAGGTTGACCATTGCTTCGGGGGTGAGCAACAGAAGCGAAACAGACTTTGCTGCCGAGGTCTTGGGTATATTGCATGAAGGTGCGGCTTGTGAACTGCGTGCCATTGTCGGTGATGACCCTATTGGGTACACCAAAACGGCACACTAGTCCCTTGAAGAACTTGACGGCTGACAGAGCTGTGACCTTCCTCACTGCCTCCACCTCCGGCCACTTTGTGAAATGTCGATTGCAACGTACAAGTACTCGAAGCCCCCGACAGCGCGGGGGAAAGGGCCCAGTATTTCGAGACCCCAGACCGAGAAGGGCCAGTAGAGAGGAATGGTTTGAAGGGCTTGAGCTGGTTGATGAAGTTTCTTTGAATGAAACTGGCACCCTTCACACCTGGTGACCAGTGCCGTCGCATCCTGGAGGGTAGTGGGCCAGAAGAAGCCTTGCCGAAATGCCTTGCCGGCAAGGGCTCTTGACCCTATGTGGGATCCACATATGCCTCCATGTATCTCTGCCAACAGCCCCAGTCCTTCCTCTCGAGGGATACACTTCAATTTCACGCCGTTCGGTCTCTTTCTGTACAGGACGTCATCGACGAACTGGTACATAGCAGACCGATGGGCTACGTTTTCCGCTTCTTCCTGCTCCTCGGGAAGTTCCCTAGTCTGGAGGAATCATACGGTATGTTGTGCCCACGCTGGAGCCTGGGGCTCGACGGCGAGGACTAAAGGCATTTACTCTGCCATGGGAGCGGCTGTCTCGGCGGCAAGAGCTTGACGCTCCGCCGGAGCCAGTTGTCCCTAGGCAGGCTCAGTGTCCCCGGCAACATCCTTGCCGGCGGCTCCGTGGAGCTCGGCGGGAAAGTACTTTCCGGACCCTGATTTCCTTCTCTTGTTTTGCTCTGTTGATGGATCAACGGGTGGCTGAGAAAGCTGAAGCACAAAGGTACCTGGTTCCACAGGTAGCTTGAGGGCGGCGCGCTTTGACAGGTAATCGGTGATGTCGTTCTCTTCTCGGGGAACGTGCTCCGCCTGTATACCATCAAAGCGCTCTTCCAGCTTTCTCACTTCATCGACGTAGGCCTTCATCAACGGGCTCTGGTAATCTTTGTTGACCTGCTTGACGACAAGCTGCGAATCGCCCTTGACAATGAGTTTCTTGATTCCGAGGTCTACAGCGATCCTAAGACCAGCAAGCAGCCCCTCATATTCAGCAGTATTGTTCATTGATACCTCCCTGGGGAAGTGCATCTGGACCACGTACTTGAGGTGCTGTCTAGTGGGCGCGACCAGCAGTACACCAGCCCCGGCGCCCTGTAAGGAGAAAGCTCCATCAAAGTACATGATCTAGTTGCAACTCGCCCCTTTGCCTGGGAGAGCAATTTCCTAGACTTCTGCATCAGGCGTCGCGGTCCATTCTGCAACGAACTCCACCAGGACTCGGCTTTGAATCGTCAAGGTACTTTCAAACTTGAGGCCAAAGCTGGACAGCTCTAGTGCCCACTCTACAGTCCTTCCCATTGCATCTGGATTGTGCAATAGCCGTTGTAGAGGGAGGCGAGTGACGACAGTGATCTCGTGCGCCTGGAAGTAGTGACGCAGCTTCCCCGAGGCCATAAGAAGACTGAAGAGCAATTTCTGCACACCGGATTACCTTGATCTAGCCCCCTGCAAGAGGGAGCTAACAAAGTAGACCGGGTGCTGCATCATTTTCTTCCTTCGCTGCACTCCCACCGGCCGTGTCATCTCTGCACCAACGACATCAGGCTCTGTCGCCGCTATGACCTCTCATCAATTTCTCTCTGCGCCACTAGTGCGGCGCTGACCACCTGGTTTGTTGTCGCTAAGTATAGCAGCAACGGTTCTTGTGGCCTAGGCACAACTAATACTGGCGTGGAGGAAAGATACCTCTTCAAGTCTTGTAATGCTGCTTCAGCTTCTGGCGTCCATTCCATCGGGCCCGCCTTTTTCAAAATTTTGAAAAAGGGAAGGGCGCGCTCGGCAGACGTGGAAATGAATCTGCTCATGGCGGCAACGCAGCCAGCAAGCCAACGCACATCCTTGACCCGTTTGGGTGCTACTATCTGTTCTGTTCAGCTTGAGGTTGATCTTGCGTAGGTTTACAAATGTTTCTTGTAAATCCGGTATAAGGGTTGCCCTGTTCTTGGTTTTGACCACTATATCATCCATATAAGCCTCCATATTTCTATGGAGCTAGGGGTTCAAAACCAATCTGGACTGCCCTTGCAAACGTCGAGCCAGCACTCTTCAACCCGAAGGCATTCGTACGAAATAGTACGTACCACATCTGGAATGCTTTCTTCTCTTCGTCTCTCTTGTCATGATGATCTGATGGTAGCCGGAGTAGGCATCGAGGAATGACAGCAGGTCACACCCAGCCGTGGAGTTAACAATCTGGTCGATGCGCGGCAACGGGAAGGGGTCTTTAGGACAAGCCTTATTGATATCTGTGTAATAAATACACATCCTCCACTTCCCATTAGCCTTGTGCACTACCACTGGATTGGCCAACCACGTTGGATGGAGCACTCCTCTCACCAAACCCACTGCTTCCAGTTTCCGGATCTCCTCGTGATGAACTCTTGTCGTTCCAAAGCTTGCTTCCTGACCTTCTGCTTACGGGTCGCGCATGAGGACAGACAGCAAGGTGGTGCTCAATCACCTCCCTGGGAACGCCGGGGATGTCGGATGCTTGCCATGCAAACACGTCGACATTCACCCGCAGGAAGGTGACGAGCGTGTCTTCCTATTTGTCATCAAGGGTGGAGCTTATGGTAAAAGCCCCTCCTGTGCCGTCCTCCTTGACGGAAACCTTCTTGGTTCCCGGCGGTGTGGCCCTAGACCTCTTGTTTCCGCCAGTGGAGCGCTCTGGCACGTCCTCGACGGGAGCGCGACACTCCGAAGAGGTGCGCTTGCCGGCGTGGGTGTCCGAGGTCTCATCGGTCTTCTTCTCGCCGGTGGAGCTCTCTGGCACGTCCTCGACGGGAGCACAACACTCCGAAGAGGTGCGCTTGCCGGAGTGGGTGCCCGAGGTCTCACCGGTCTTCTTCTTCTTCCCTCCCGGGGCTCCAGTGGCAGTAGCAAGTGCCCTCGTGGCGGCAGCTGCTGCAACCGCTTGCTAGTATAGTTGGTCAGCGCAAATCAGCTCATCTTTCTTATCGGAGGGGATGGTGATGATCGTCACAGGTCCTGGCATCTTCATGGTGTTGTAGGCGTAGTGTGACGCCGCCATGAACTTGGCCAGCGCTGGGCGGCCAAGGATGCCGTTGTAAGGCAAGGGAATCTTGGCAACATCGAACACGATCCTCTCCGTCCTATAGTTCAGATCACTTCCAAAAGTCATGGGCAGCGTGACTTTCCCCTTTGGTTGACTTATCCCCGGGTTGATCCCCTGAAACGTGCTGGTCTCTTCGAGGTCTCCATCAGGAATTTGTAGCTTCTCGATCACGGTGGGCGAGAGTAGGTTCAGACCGGCCCCGCCATTGACTAGCATCTTTGTCGCCTTGAGGTTGCGTATTGTCGGTGAAACCAACAATGGCAAGCCCCCGACCATAGTAGTGCAATCAGGGTGATCCTCAGTGTCAAAAATGATAGGTGTGCTGGACCATTTCAGCGGTTTTTGGGCACCGGACGACGGCTCTGCTGCTATAATCTCGCGCGCCCACTGTTTAAGTTGGCGGTGAGAAGTATGCAGCGAGGCGCCGCCATCGACGCACATGGCCTCCGTAGCTTTCTGAAATTCTTGGTCGCCGGACTCGTCGTCCTCTTCGTGATCGTCGTCTTCGGGCCTCCTGTCACGGCCCCGGGCGGGCCTCTCCTGCTGTTTATCCTTGCCGCGACGGCCTGCTTGGCCGTCATGCTTCTTGCCGGACTCTTTAGCACCATCCTGGCCCTTCTCCTTGTCCCGCCACTCGTATTCAGCCCTCTGCTTCTCAGCAAGGAGCTCAACCTGTCGGCAGTCCTGGAGATCATGGCGCTTGGTGCGATGGATCTTGCAGTATCCCTTGCCGGAGTTTCCTGGCTTCTCGACAGCCGCCAAGGCCCGGCAGGCAACACACCCGGCAATTTCCTTGCCGGGGTCACCCGCCCTGGTCTTTTTGGCGGAGCCGGCGTCATCAGATCCCTCGACGGCAAGCACGGCTTTACCCTTGCGCTTCCTGTTGTGGTGTCGGCCTTTCTTCGCCGGGGCAGTAGTATCCTCATCTGAAGAGTCGGTTTCCGCGCTGGCATCTTCGTCGGTGTACTTCCTTCCCTCTTCAGCCCGGGCACATTGATACGTCCAAAACGTATCTATAATTTCTGCTTGCTCCATGCTTCTTTTGTGTGATATTGCTATGATATTGATGCACTTCCATACACTTTTGATCATATTTGGACTAACCTATTAACTCAGTGCACCACAGTGCCAGTTCCTGTTTTCTGCTGTTTTTCTATTTCAGGTTTCCCCCATATTAAAAGTGCTCCAAAAATTCCAGGAAAAATATAGGAAAAATCAGCATACAGGAAGCTTCGTGAAGAACTAAAGATGGGCCAGAGGGGAGCCAGGGGAGGCCCAGGTGGCCACCTGGCGCGGCCCCACCCCTGGCCGCGCCAGGGGGCGCCTGGGGCCCCTGCTCCGCCTCTGGCTGCCCCCCTTCGCATATATATCCCTCTCGTCCCGAAACCCTCGAGGACAGAACCATTTTTCGCGATCTCGCCTCTGTTCCGCCGCCGCAGCGCTTCCAAGATCGGGAGCATCAGGAGAACTCTTCTCGGCACCCTCCCGGAGGGGAGAACCACCATCGGGAGCTTCTCCACCACCATGGACGCTTCCCGGATGAGTCGTGAGTAGTCCACCTTGGACCATGGGTCCATGATCAGTAGCTATGTGATGTTCTCCTCCCCTCTTTGCACTTCATGGTTTAGACCTCGTGAGCTGCCCTACATGATCGAGGCACATATGTAATCTTTCTGCTGTTGCTTTGCTGAGTTTGCTGGGATCTGATGGATTATGAGACTATGTTCAGATTGTGTTTGAGTAATATATTTGATTCACCTCTTTTATATCTTTGTTCTTGAGTAATTCTTGCATGTTCTCCGTTGTTGTTTATTGCTTTGGCCAAGTAGTAGGTAGTAACTCCAAGATGGAGCGTTATGCTTGATTGTGGGTTCATGCCCCCGGATGACTAGCTTGAGTGACAGAAACATGAGTCTAGGGGATGTGTTGTTGCCACAAGGGAGAAAACAACGGGTGCTTGTACTTGCGGGTGCAAGGATTGTTTACTTTACGCAAAGTTCTTTTAATGCAGTTGTCTGTTGCTTTGAGTTTACACTTTGGGTGGGATTCGCAACTTAATACCAGCGAGATGTTCTGGATAGATATCTCAAGGTGGATGATTAGTAGTAGATGCAGATGGATTTCGGTCTACTTGCCTTGGCGTACCGCCCATGCTTTTGAGCCTCTACCTTTCTTTGCAGCATAATTAGCATTGGTTTGCGCACATAATCCTGTCAATAGCCCAGCTGTAATTTGTTTACCTCGCTTTGCTGTTTTATCGTCTTTTGGGAGAGAGACATCACTAGTGAACATCATGGGACCCCGGTGCTGATCACACCTTCTATTTACTTCCTGTTTTTATTTCCTAGTTGCAGTCATAGCTATCATTATTATCTCTTGTGTTTGATCCTTTGTAAACAACAAGGCCGGAGGGATTGACAACCGCTCTGTACTCGTTGGGAGCAAAGTTATCTGTATCTGTGTGTATGTCCCGTCAACCGCTAAGTTTCTGGCGCCGTTGACACCTACTTGTCGACCCTCGGAGTCTCACGGGATTCGATCCTTGGTATCTTTGCCAAGGGAAATTTGCCGCTATGCTACATCTCAACCTTCCACTTGGGGTAACCAACGAGGGGCGAGAAACCATCACACATCTGTCAGCAAGAACATAGAGTTCTGCTACATCTTTCACCTTAGTCATCGCCAGTTCTTCACGCATCTTGTGGTTACGCATGTTCTGATGGAACGCGCTGATGATGGTGGCAGGGTGAACATCATGGATATTGTACTGTACCAGGATGAACCTCTGTATGTACTTGCGCAGACTCTCGCCTTCCTTCTGGGGTATGACGTGCAGATCACTTGCTTGGCCATGGGCTTGGTGACCCCCAGTAAAGGCGCCAGCAAACTCATGGCACAAATCCGACTAGGAGGAAATAGAGTCTACCGGCAAGTGCATCAACTACGACATGGCGTTGGCCTTAAGAGCCAATGGAAAGTAATTCGCAAGCACCTTATCATCGCGGGCTCCGGCAGCCTGCATTGCGATGGTGTAGATGCTGAGGAACTCTGACGGGTGGGTCTTGCCATTGTACTTCTCGCCAACGTCGGGCTTGAAGGTGTGGTGAGTGGGCCACTGGAACTGTCGCAGCTCACGGGTAAAAGCCGGACAGCCTACCTCGTAAGGTAGACCTCTAGGGCTCTCTGGTGCTGGGCGGCCCACAGCAGGCCCTGCTCACCTGTCTGACTGGTGGCGCGCTCCGCGCCGGCGCTCGATGGTGGTTCGAGCATCTTCATGAACTCGCTCATGAAGGACTTGACGCTGGTCGCCGTGGGTCCATGGGTCGGACGACTCTATGGAGATGGCGTCACCCGCGATGTCTCGACGAGTCGACACACGCGGTACCAGGCGAGGAGGAGGTGAATGCATCGTGGCCACGGCGCTGCCGGTCCTCCCGCCACCGGTGCGTGGTACCCCATCGGAACGTCGACCCAGGGGCCTCGCTAGACTTGGTTCATCCTTGTTGGCGACTGCGACAAGGCTTCAGATGGTGGCTCTCCATTCGTCGAGTTTCCCCGTAACGGGAGGGAAGTCGAGGAGCAACTGCGCGCGCGCCAAGGCTTCGGCTGGGGTTAGCGGTAGCGAAACCTGCACAGACCGCGACGCGCTTCGACCCCTGACCGTGTCAGGAGGAGCTCTGTCACGATCCCGCGGCCGCGTGCCGTTTCCACCAGCGCTTCGGCGGGCGGGCAGGTCTTCTACGTCTCGGGAGTGGCGCTCGGGGATCTTCCCGTGGCGACGCCCGGGGTCTTCAGCGTGACGACGCCGTTCGTCGCGCGCTGCTTGAGAGGAGCGCGCTATTGGCGCCGGCGTGGGAGTCCTGGAGGCCCTTGCGTCGCCTTCGGGTGATGAGGTAGCGATCTTGGAAGGCCCTGCGCCACTCGCGGAAGGCCTGGCTCCGTCTTTGGATCCGGCGGTGTGTGGCCCATTACCAGGCGCACAAACATCGCCACCTCCCAAACTCCGGCTGTTGGACGGTGTTGGTGTTCGTGAGCAGCGCCCCTGGTCCTTTCCGCGACCGGTCCGCTGCTCGCTCGCGTTTAATTGGACTTTCACAAAGCACATACCTTGATAAAGTTTTGAAGAAGTTCAAAATGGATCAGTCAAACAAAGGGTTCTTGCCTGTGTTACAAGGTATGAAGTTGAGTACGACTCAATGCCCGACCACTGCAGATGATAGTGAGAAAATGAAAGTCATTCCCTATGCCTCAGCCATAGGATCTATCATGTATGCAATGTTGTGTACCAGACTTGATGTGTGCCTTGCTATAAGTTTAGCAGGGAGGTACCAAAGTAATCCAGGAGTGGATCATTGGACAGCGGTCAAGAACATCCTGAAGTACCTAAAAAGGACAAAGGATATTTGTCGGTGTATTTGGAACGACACCTATGGGATCACAAGAATCCCTACTACGGTTGCGGGGCGCGGGGTTGAGAGAAGAGCGGATCAAACAGACAGCACACGATTCCTTTACCCAGGTTCGGGCCGCGAGGACGCATAAAACCCTACTCCTGCTTTGGTGGATTATATGTTTGTGTTCTTCAGCTAGCTACGAGGCGTGAGGAGCTCCAAAAAGCTGAATTATGAAGAGTTCAAAAGAGCCGAATCCCTCTCCTGGTCGCCTCGGGCCTCCTTTTATAGGGAAAAAGGGGTTGCCAAGTGGCACACAGGAGGTGGAAAGGGTACAAGGCGCATTTAATGCGCCTAGCTTAGGTGTCCTTGTTTTATCGAGGACGGGGGAGACATCCATCTTGTCCGTCGCCGCTCCTTCTTGTGTCGACATGCGCCCTGGGCAGCGATGCCTGAGACGCCATGTAGGCAGGTAGGCAGCTGAGGTGGCGCAATGGTGGGTCTCCACGAAAATCTGCATGTCGCCACACAGGGGCCTGCCCAGCTGGTTGGGTCGGCAGCTGCACGGGGCGGTGGAAGCTTAGCTGGCGTGGGCTTGATGGTGGCCCCGCGGATGTCCTCGGCTAGGGCCTTGCCGGTGCCCCGGCAAGGGTCTTGCCACGGCGCCTGCTGTCATCCCCGGCAAGATGCTTGCCGGAGGTCTTGTGGTTTTCCTTGGCTGGGATCCCACCAAGGGTCGCCGTCTTCTTAGCGTGTATCTGATCTCGAATGTCTTCACAAAGATCTGCATGCCACTACGGGGATGCCTCCCGAATCCTTTCCCCATGGGGGCAGTGGACTCAAGGGTGATCCGCTCCGTAGGCATGGGGCGAATTGCCGCGGCGAGGGTCTTGTCGGGGCTGCTAAAGCCGGCCCCGGCAAGGATATTGCCGGGGCTGCTAAAACCGGCTCCCGGCAAGGATCTTGCCGGGGGATACTGCTTCGTCCCTTTGCTCTTTGTGGTCTTGGCTTTGGGCTTCAGTTCCATCGAGCTTCGGTTTTACCCTGGCTCACCTCCCTTGCCGTGCCTGGTGTGGTGGTGCCCGTGGCTCAGACTGCCCGTGCACAGTCCTAGGGGTGCAAAAAGTGTACCCCTCTTTTTGTATACCGATAATATTTTTCTCGTTTATGGAGGTGACATAGAGCTCGTCGTAAACGGTTACGTCGATTCAAGCTTTGACACTGATCCGGATGACTCTAAGTCACAAACCGGATATGTATTTTTATTGAACAGTGGAGGTGTCACTTGGTGCAGTTCCAAGCAGAGCGTCGTGGCGGGATCTACGTGTGAAGCGGAATACATAGCTGCTTCGGAAGCAGCAAATGAAGGAGTCTGGATGAAGGAGTTCATATCCGATCTAGGTGTAATACCTAGTGCATCGGGTCCAATGAAAATCTTTTGTGACAACACTGGAGCAATAGCCTTGGCGAAGGAATCCAGCTTTCATAAGAGAACAAAGCACATCAAAGCGCTTCAATTCCATCTACGGTCAAGTCAAGGAGGGAGACATAGAAATTTGCAAGATACATATGGATTTGAATGTCGCAGACCCATTGACTAAGCCTCTTCCACAGGCAAAACATGATCAGCTCCAAGACTCCATGGGTGTTAAAATCATTACTTTGTAATCTAGATTATTGACTCTAGTTCAAGTGGGAGACTGAAGGAAATATGCCCTAGAGGCAATAATAAAGATGTTATTTGTATTTCCTTATATCATGGTAAATGTCTTTTATTCATGCTAGAATTGTATTAACCGAAAACTTGGTACATGAGTGAATACATAGACAAAAATAGTATGTCCCTAGTATGCCTCTACTAGACTAGCTCATCGATCAAAGATGGTTTTGTTTCCTAGCCATAGACATGAGTTGTCATTTGATCAACGAGATCACATCATTAGGAGAATGATGTGATGGACAACACCCATCCGTTAGCTTAGCACTATGATCGTATAATTTTACTGCTATTGCTTTCTTCATGACTTATACATGTTCCTATGACTATGAGATTATGCAACTCCCGAATACCGGAGGAACACCTTGTGTGCTATCAAACGTCACAACGTAACTGGGTGATTATAAAGATGCTCTACAGGTGTCTCCGAAGGTGTTTGTGGAGTTGGCATAGATCAAGAATAGGATTTGTCACTCTGAGTGTCGGAGATGTATCTCTGGCCCTCTCGGTAATACACATCATAGTAAGCCTTGCACGCAAAATAACTAATGAGTTTGTCACAAGATGATGTATTACGGAACGAGTAAAGAGACTTGTTGGTAATGAGATTGAACTAGGTATTGAGATACCGACAATCGAATCTCGGGCAAGTAACATACCGATGACAAAGGGAACAACGTATGTTCTTATGCGGTTTGACTGATAAAGATCTTCGTAGAATATGTAGGAGCCAATATGAGCATCCAGGTTCCGCTATTGGTTATTGACCGTAGATGAGTCTCGGTCATGTCTACATAGTTCCCGAACTCGTAGGGTCCGCACGCTTAACGTTTGATGACGATCGGTATTATGAGTTTATGGGTTTTGATGTACTGAAGGTAGTTCGGAAGCCCGGATGATATCACGGACATGACGAGGAGTCTCGGAATGTCCGAGACGTAAAGATGGATATATTGGACGGTCACATTCGGACACCGGAAGTGTTTCGGGTGATTTCGGAGATAACCGGAGTGCCGGAGGGGTTACCGGAACCCCCCGGGGAAGTATTGGGCCCTAGTGGACCTTAGGGAAGAGAGAGGGCAGCAGTGTAATGCCCAGTATGAGATTATACCTCCTACGTGTTGAGGCACGACTTAAAGGTATAAGCTCATACTAGAATGATCTCAAGTATGGTATCTTTGCACGACTCATGTAAAAGAGGGATGAAATTGCAAAACAGTAGTTAGCTTACACTCGCCACGTCACACAATACATTCGAAAAGCAAACATAAATAAAGCCACAAGGTCCGAATTGCCCCTAATAGAAGCCACTACTGATCCTTTGGGTAAGACACGTAGTATCGCCCACGTTCTTCATCAAACTCCCAGTACAACTCTGTGCCATCACCTGTGTAGTTCACCATCGTACATGCATCTGGTGTTGTGTAGAATCTGTGAGCCACGGAGGACTCAGAAATCCCGTTCCCGGGTAGCAAAACTATCTAAGCCTTGGGTGAGGAACAAGGCTGAAGAACAAGGTTGCAGCTGCACTAGCACTAGCTTATGTGTTTAGAGCGAGAAGAGAAGTGCCACGAGCGTTAAAGTGATTACGAAGTGATCCTATCTAAGCACGTCAAACATAACCCCACCGTGTTCACTTCCCGAACCCCTTCGGAAAGCGACCGTCACGGTTACTCACGCTGGTAGTGTATTCTGAACATGGTGTCAAGTTTTCTACAACCGGATATTAACAAATTCCCATCTGCCACATAACCTCGGGCACGGCTTTCGAAAGATCAAACCCTGCAGGGGTGTCCCAACTTACCCCATCACAAGATCACGATCTGTGGAGTCGCAACTCCAAGGTGGTAAGACCCGAGTATTCTCGGAATCCCGTGCTGAAGATATTCTGACATATGTAAAACTAATCCAGCAAGACCTCCCGGCGTGCCGACACCCTGACAGTAGCCGCGCGTATCTAGTCTCGGGCCTCGACCGGATGAGCGGTACGTACAGCAACCGAAGATCCCAGCGAACTGGGTGGCACCGCAAGTGGCTCTAGTTTGGACCAACGCTCAAAACGAGCACTGGCCCAGGGGGTTGATTAATAAATCCTCAGGTTAATTTCTCCCTCGGCAAGTTTTAGTTGTTAGGCAAGTGTAAAAACAAAGTCGGGCCTTGCTGGAAAAGCTTTAGTGTTAAGCGGGTTATCGAGGGGGTCCCATAACCCCAAATGTGTTAGGAACGCATAATCAAGGAACATAACACCGGTTTAAACGGTTCCTAGGGTGGCATGAGTGGAACAAAACACCAAGCGAGAGGCTTAGCCTTCCACCCACTACCAATATATAGATGATTTAGTTTAACAGATTATATAGTGTGATATCCCAACAATAACTTCAACATGAAGCAAGAATCTTCAAATCCTCTCCTGCAACTAACAATGCTATAAGAGGGGCTGAGCGAAGCTTACGTAGCCAATCAAAGGTTTGCTAGGTTGGGTGGTTAGAGAGACTCATTGCTACAATAGGAGGCTGACAAACAAACATGGGCAACGAGGCAATAAGCTAAAGAGCGAGACATCTAGCAATAGGCAAAGATAGTAATGATATCTGGGTCAGGTCATCTTGCCTATCGAGTCATCGATGGGATCGTAAGACGGCTCCTCGTACTCAACCTTGGTAGGAACCTCGTACTCGGTCTCGGCTCCCGGCTCTACACAACACAAGAACAGAACATGACACAATATCAAACACAGACCAATGCACAATCAACATGATGCAAGAATGATGTGCGTATGCATGTGGAAGCACTTGAACCTAAGGAGAAGATGATTAAGAAGGCCTCATCTTGGGAAACAAAGCGTGCCATTGGATAGGGGGGAAGATTTCGGTTGAAATCGGTATAACGATCGCCGGAAACAGACACACCGTTTGCAAAAGGCAAGCAAAATAATATTCACACAAAGCTGCAGATTACAGCCACATGGCATGTTTGGAGCAAGAAATAATTACGCTACAGCACTCAAACATGGAGACAAAGGGCATGGACATGAAGTAGACATGTTACTTAACAAGCATGAACTTAGAACACAACCAAAAATCTACTGGACTACAATTAACCAAGCATGGCAAGTTGCAATAAAATTATCCAGACTTAGCCAAAATCTGGGAAGGCAAAACTATCATCACGGTGCTGCCTTCGGAGGCACAAAACAACATGCACATCAACTCCACTAAGCATAAAAAATATCATGGACATGTAGTAGACATAGCATACAGCAAACAACTCCATTGGAGCAACTCCATAGGAGGCATGGATCAATAGCAACAAGCTACACCAAATTGATCATGCTGATAAAAACTTGACAGGTATAATTTATAGCAACTTGAGAGCAAGAAATAAATAAGCTACAGAAGGCCATATGTGCAAGTAAGGGCATGGATGGATAGAGCATAAAATGGACAACAAGATATGACCATTGGCCACTCCAAAACAAGCATGGAATTGAGTGGGGCATCAAGAAAACATGGCATCAGGTTAACAGATTTCCAAACATAGCAGTTTTTTTACTAAGTATAAAACAGTAACATTGGCATGGCATGTTTACAAGCTTGTTTAACTCACATCAAGGCATATCAGGGAAAATGGATTGCACCACAGCAAAGAACATATGATGGTGCTCCTAATACATATTGACATGTGACATGAGGACAAACACATCAATAGCAATCAGCACTTCAAATCAGCATCTCATAACAAGTTTCAGCACTTAACAGCCACATGCACTTTTGAAACAGAGATTAACAAGGCAATATGACACCTAACATGAATGATACAGCAACCAACATGTAGAGCACTTCACAATGAACATTTTGACATATCATATGCTCCATTTGGATAAACATGCACCAAGTTATCACATCTCAAACATGGCAACAAAATTACAAGTAACCGCAGTTTTACACATATAGCACTCTTGTCACGATGATTAGGTTATCAAGATGAACTCAAACAAGCATGCGACGGTGGAACAAAATGAAGAGCATATCACAACGATCATTTCGACATATTACACGCCCAAATCGGATCTACGAGCACGAACGTACAGCCATGCAAAGGAGGCAACAAATTATGAAAAACTGGGGACTTAGTGGAATTTTATACCCTCTGAAAAGTCAACGTGGACAAGGAGATCCCGGGATGGAGGCTAGGTGTTTGGATCCACGAACCGGTGGATCTAGTCCACCCTTCACAGATCCGGCCGGACCCTCGCTGGAGACGGCAGTCCAGCGAGTCGGGGCGGCGCCGGTGGGACGGGCCGGCGCCGGTGGGTCGGTGCAGCGCCGGCGGGACGGAGGGCGACCGGCGACTGGAGGGCGACCGGCGGGGCGGCGGCGAGCCCCCCGACGGCGATGGCGAGGCGCCGCGGCGGCGGACGGCGAGGCGCGCGGCGCGGCGGCGCGTGACCGGTGGCCGGGATGCGCGGCAGCGCCGGGCGGCGGAGTGGCCGGCGCGAGGCGGGAGAGCGGCGGCGGGGATGCGGGCCGCGGGGGCCATGTACGGGCCCGGCGGGCCTGCGCGGTGGGCGGCGGATGGCGGACACGTGTCCGGCGGCGCGAGGAGGGAGGAGACTAGGTTTTCTTCCGGAAAAAAGGACGTGGGGGACGTTTTTATAGGCATAGGGAGCTAGGAGACTCCAAATGGGGTGCGGTTTTCGGCCACACGTTCGTGATCCGACGACCGAGATGATGGGAGGGGTTGTGCTGGGTTAGTGGGATGTTGTGGAGGGGGTCTTGGGCCAAACGGAAGAGGTGCTTTTAGCCCACTAGGTTAACCGTTGGAGTACCAAACGAAATCCAAACGCGATGAAACTTGACAGGCGGCCTACACGTATCAGAACAACATCGCACGACAAGTCTCACCCCATTGCGGGAACGTTACACGGCCACACACGAAAGAAGGACTCGGGGGTGCCACGGGCACGTGTGTGAGTGTCGGAACTCGGAACGGACAACGGGAAGAGGCGAGTGGGACCGGTTGCAAGTGACAACACGAATGCAATGCAATGCACATGATAACATGACATGAATGAAATGCACACACGCACACGACAAAACGAAGAAACCCGAAATGAAAGAAGAGCTCAGAATGGAATTGATGAAGTCAACGTTTCATATATTGCCCTAATTGGAGGGTGTTACATCTGGGGTGTTACAAACTCTCCTCTACTACGAAAAGATCTCGACCCGCGATCTAGGACTGGAAGAAGGAAGGATAATCGGAACGAAGGTGATCTTCTCGTTCCCACGTAGCTTCTCGGTCGGTATGGTGTGACCACTTCACTTTCAAGAACTTGATGGACTTGTTGCGGGTTTTGCGCTCAGTTTCTTCAAGAATAGCAACAGGGTGCTCATGGTAAGACAAGTCTTGTTAAAGATCAATCTCCTCGAACAGAATGGTGCGTTCAGGTGTCTTGAAGCACTTGCGGAGTTGAGACACGTGAAACACATCATGAAAATTAGCAAAGTTGGATGGAAGCTCGAGTTGGTAGGTTAGATTGCCTCTTTTGCCAAGAATCTTGAAAGGGCCCACGTATCTAGGAGCAAGCTTTCCTTTGATACCGAATCTTTGGGTTCCTTTCATAGGAGAAACACGAAGATAGACATGATCCCCAATGTTGAAAGCCAAATCACGATGCTTGCCATCAAAGTAACTCTTTTGATGTGACTGAGCGGCTTTGAGATTCTCACGTATGACTTTGCACATTTCTTCGGCTTCTGAGATCAAGCCATTGCGAAGAAAGTTGACATTCACCAGTCTCGGACCAGTTGAGAGGGGTATGGCACTTTCTGCCATAGAGGATTTCAAAAGGAACTTTGCCGGCACTTGATTGGAAGCTGTTGTTGTAAGAGAACTCGGGAAACGGGAGACAATCTTCCCACTTCATGCCAAAAGAGACGACACAAGCTCTCAGCATGTCTTCGAGGATCTGGTTCACTCTTTCGACTTGACCACTAGTCTGAGGGTGAAACGCAGTGCTGAAACGGATCTTATTTCCCATGGCTGACTGAAAGGATTCCCAGAACTTGGATGTGAACAAACTTCCACGGTCTGAGGAGATGACTTGAGGAATGCCATGCAACGATACAATTCTGGAAGTGTACAACTCTGCCAACTGAGCTGCATTGATGGATTCTTTGACTGGAAGGAAGTGAGCTACTTTGGTTAGCTTGTCAATCACAACAAAGATAGCATCATTCCCCTTCTTGGACTTGGGAAATCCAGTGACGAAATCCATTTCAATGTGGTCGAATTTCAACTTGGGAATAGGAAGAGGTTGGAGGAGACCGGCTGGACGTTGATGCTCTGTCTTCACTCTTCTACAGACATCACATTCATTCACGAATTGGGCAATCTCCCTTTTCATGCGAGTCCACCAGTAAGATTTCTTGAGGTCTTGGTACATCTTAGAACTTCCGGGATGAATCGAGAGGAGGGAGTCATGTGCTTCGTTCATTATGAGCTTCCTGAGATCACCCTTTGGAACCACAATTTTGTCCTCAAAGAACAAGGTGTCTTTCTCATCAACACGATAGCACTTGTATTTGGGAGTACCCTTAGCAATACCATGTTTCACTATCTGCACCATAACATCACTTAGTTGGGCCTGACGGATCTGATCTTCGAAGGTAGGAGCAACTTGAAGGTTTGCAAGAAAGCATTGCGGAACAACTTGGAGGTTGAGCTTCCTGAATGATTCCCAAAGTTCAGGCTGGAACGGTTTGAGAAGGAGACTGTTGCAATACGCCTTTCTGCTCAAGGCATCTGCAATGACATTGGCCTTGCCAGGTGTGTACTCAATGCTTGTATCATACTCTTGGATCATCTCAACCCAACGAGTCTGGCGAAGGTTCAGGTTCGGCTGTGTGAAGATGTACTTCAAGCTCTTGTGATCGATGAAGATGTCCACTTTTCTGCCCAATAGAAGGTGTCTCCACGTGATCAAGGCATGTACCACTTCTGCTAGCTCAAGATCATATGTGGGGTAGTTCTTCTCATTTGGTTTCAACTGACGAGAAGTGTATGCCACAATCTTCTTGTCTTGCATGAGAACACCACCAAGTCCCTGTAAAGAAGCATCACAGAAGACTTCATACGGCTTGGACTCATCCGGAGGAGTAAGAACTGGAGCAAAAATGAGCTTCTCTTGGAGTGTTTTGAATGCCACATCACAATTAGGAGTCCAGTTGTACTTGACATTCTTCTGCAGCAAGTTGGAGAGAGGCTTGGCAATCTTGGAGAAGTTCTCAACGAACCTTCTACAATAGCTAGCGAGACCAAGGAAGCTTCAGAGTTGCTTGACGTTCTGCGGGGGTTCCCAGTTGACAATAGCTTCAACTTTTTTGGGGTTGACAGAAATACCCTCAGCAGAGATGATATGGCCAAGATATAAGACCTTATCCAGCCAGAATTCACACTTGGAGAACTTCGCATAGAACTTGTGTTCACGGAGCTTGTCCAGGACCAAACGGAGGTTCTTGGCTTGATCTTCTTCATTATTGGAGAATACCAAGATGTCATCCAGATAGACGAGAACAAATTCAGTGGTGTAGGGTTTGAATATGAAGTGCAGCATCCTCGAGAAGGTGAGTGGAGCATTTGTGAGGCCAAAAGACATGACCGTGTATTCATAGGAGCCGTAGCTTGTTCTGAATGCGGTCTTGCGAATATCCTCTTCACGGATACGAATCTGATGGTAACCCATCCGGAGATCGAGCTTCGAGAACACCTTTGCTCCTTTGAGCTGCTCGAACAATTCATTGATATTGGGGAGCGGATACTTGTTCTTTATTGTCTTCTTGTTCAATGGCCGATAATCAACGCAAAGGCGCTCCGTTCCATCCTTCTTCTTGACAAATAGAACACCACAGCCCCAAGGAGAAGTGCTAGGCCTGATTAGACCCATATGCTCTTGCTCATCGAGTTGTTTCTTCAGCTCCTTCAACTCATCAGGGAAAGCTTGTACGGACGCCGGCATGCTGGCTCGGTACTGGGCTCGAGTTCAATGACGAATTCAACTTGACGATGCGGAGGCATGCCTGGAAACTCTTCAGGGAAAACATCTTCATATTCATTGACCACCGGAATCTGAGAAATGGCATTAATCCCGCCCTTGTCATTGAGAGAGAATAGCCTCATTGTGTTATCTCGAGAGGCGAAGATAATCACGTCTTCGTCAGGATGAGTAAGCTTGACTTCCTTATTTGCGCAATCAATGTGAGCATCATGCTTGGAAAGCCAATCCATACCAAGAATAAGATCAATGTCGGAGTTGCCCAGAACAACCGGAGATGCCAGAAAGAGGTAATCACCCATACGAATAGATACATCTAGAACATGCACCCGAGAGGACATTTGCAATCCAGGAGAAATAATGTTCAAAGGCTTTGGCAAAACTTGAGTGACGAATTCATGCTTGGCAACAAATGGTCTTGAAATGAAAGAAAGCGTTGCACCCGAATCAAACAATACTTTTGCAGGAATAGAGTTAACTGGAAGATTACCAAGTATCACATATGAAGAATTCTCTGCTTGAGCTGCATTCATCAGATTCACTCTTGCAACCTTGGGATTGTGCTTGACAATAGCAGTGCTGACACGTGGAGGAGGCAGAAGGCGCCTTGGGTTGGGGCACTTGTTGGCATAGTGACTCTTCTGGCCACACTTGTTGCAAACCACTTCTGAGAGAGGACGGTGATAAGGAGCACTTGACTTCGAAGCTTGAAAGTGATTCTTGGACTGATTGCTTGGGTTGGGTGGGTGGGAGAAACCACGTCCACCTGGGTGCTTGTTGTTATTGTTGGGAGGGCGGAGCACTAGAGGAGGCGGAAGCCAAAACTTCTGCTGCTTTGCAACCACTTGGGAAGAAGAGGAGGAGTTCACAGCATCTCTGATTCTCTTTTTGGAAGCTTCAACCTTGAGCTAGGCTGCCTCTTGCTTAAGAGCCATGTTATAAAATTGATCAAATTCATCTGGCTCAAACAAGGTGACAGCTAGCTGGAGTTCATCCTTCAGACCACCACGGAACTGATAAATCTTGCTCTTGGAATCTGGGATGTCTTGCTTGGCATAGCGGGCAAGGTTCTGGAACTTGACATTGTATTGATAAACGGACATGGTGCCTTGCTTCAGGTTGCGGAATTGCTCACGCATGCCTTCGATGACACTAGTTGGAATGTGGTGAGAGCAGAAATCCTTGTAGAAGTCAGTCCACGAGATTTCACGTCGTTCTCTGGAATCTTTGTACTGCTGCCACCAATCAGGGGCTTGGTCCTTGAGTTGGAAGGCGGCAAACGTGACATAATCCTCAGGTATCACGTTACTGCATTCAAAGTGCTTCTTGATGTCTGTTATCCAGTCTTCAGCATCTAGCGGATCCACACAGTAACTGAACGCATTCGGTTGGTTTGCCAGGAACTGGTTGAGTGTAGCAAAGTGAGGTTGGTTGAACAAATTGCCTTGGACTTGGTTCTCATGACCACCTTGATTTGCTTGGTTGGCTTGAAAGTTCTGCATCATTTGCATAAGCATCTGGGTGTTCTGGTTCGTCGCTTGCATAATTGCTCTCCAAGCCTCAGACGGAGGAGGAGGGTAAGGAGGATGATCAGGAACTTCTTCACCCTCTGGGTTAGCACTCTGATACCAACTTATAATGCCCAGTATGAAATTATACCTCCTACGTGACGAGGCACGACTTAAAGGTATAAGCTCATACTAGAATGATCTCAATTATGGTATCTTTGCACGACTCATGTAAAAGAGGGATGAAATTGCAAAAGAGTAGTTGGCTTACACTCGCCACGTCACACAATACATTACATAAGCAAATATCATCCAAATAACATCACAGTCCGACTACGGACGAAGATCCAAATGAAAGATACCATAAATAAAGCCACAACCGAATCGCCCCTAGTAGAAGCCACTACTGATCCTCTGGGTAAGACATGTAGTATCGCCCACGTTCTTCGTCGAACTCCCAGTACAACTCTGTGCCATCACCTGTGTAGTTCACCATGGTACCTATATCTGGTTTTGTGTAGAATCTGTGACCCACGGAGGACTCTGCAATCCTGTTCCCGGGTAGCAAAACTATGTAAGCCTTGGGTGAGGAACAAGGCTGAAGAACAAGGTTGCAGCTGCACTAGCACTAGCTTACGTGTTTAGAGCGAGAAGAAAAGTGCCACGAGCGTTAAAGTGATCATGAAGTGATCCTATCTAAGCACGTCAAACATAACCCCACCGTGTTCACTACCCGAACCCCTTCGGAAAGCGACCGTCACGGTTACTCACACTGGTAGTGTATTTTGAACATGGTGTCAAGTTCTCTACAACCGGATATTAGCAAATTCCCATCTGCCACATAACCGTGGGCACGGCTTTCGAAAGATCAAACCCTGCAAGGGTGTCCCAACTTAGCCAATCACAAGCTCACGATCTGCGGAGTCACAACTCCAAGGTGGGAAGACCCGAGTATTCTCGGAATCCCATGCTCAAGATATTCCGACATAGGTAAAACTAATCCAGCAAGACCTCCCGGCGTGCCGACACCCTGACAGTAGCCACGCGTATCTAGTCTCAGGCCACGAATGGATGAGCGGTATGTACAGCAACCGAAGATCCCAGTGAACTATGTGGCACCGCTAGTGGCTCTAGTTTGGACCAACGCTCAAAACGAGCAATGTCGCAGTGGGGTTGATTAATAAATCCTTGGGTGAAAAAACCAACCCTTCGAGGGATAATGGGCCATTATATTTCTCCTCTTGCTAGCTCCTCCTCCTCCTCCTAGCTCCTCCTCCTTGCGCCGGTTGCCACTCCGGCCCCGGCGGCCACACTCCACCTGCCAGCGGCCACTCCGGCGCTGGTGGCCTCCTCCCACCTCACTATGGCACCTTTTGCCCTCAACTTTGACCGGGGCAAGAAGTTTCAAGCGGATATGAAGGCCAAGTTTGGTCATCCGATGGTGTTCTCTCCGGGTTTTCATCAAAAGGAATTCACCATGGTGGTTTCTTTTTGCCGTGCTTCTTTCAGGCTCAATGTGCACACGGTTAGTATCTCTCTTCTCGCCATGTTTGGGGGTTATGCACAAGGTTTTCGTGTTCATTTCTTGAAGGGCAGAACCTACAAGTTCTCAGTTGCTTCAAAAGCAGTGGGCTTTGAGATTTACAATCCGGGTAAAATTGTTGAGAAAGAGTTTGAGCTAGTCTTTAACCTCTGGAATTTTGGTGGTCCTAATTGGCAAAGGGAAGAAGGTCTTTTCTATGATGAGCTTGACAAGGAATGTACCTTGGTGGGCAGGGCCGGCAAGGCCATTGCTCACCGCCACGGTGATCACCAGAGTTACTCCACGTTGGTCAGAGACGGCCGGTCCGTTTTCGACAGATTGTCGGGGCCCATTCAAGAGGGCGCTACTCAAGGCAATAACAACAACTTATTACACCTTAATCGTGGTCAAGGCAAGCCTATGATGGAGCGCATGATCGTGCAACGTTCGTATGCACGTAACCATGTTGGATGCCATGCATGCGGAAATAATGATCACATAGCCCGTTTCTGTACTACACCTAACTTGCCTGGGCTCTAGCCTTTTATTCGCGTCGGCTCTTTTCTGAGCCCACTAGCCGAGGCTTGGGCTGAAGGAGAGGTGGCGACCTGGTTCCGTTGCCATGGGACCGCGGCACAAATTCGGCAGGTTCCTTCATTTTCGGAACTGGTAAAAGATTTTTACACAAACTTTCAGCCGAGACCGTCGCTTGCCTCCTCGCATTCCACTACGCTTCCTTCTCTGCCACCACCTCTGCTCCTTCCTTGGCAAGCTCGCCGGCGCTGCCATTGCTGTCGGACAAGGTGGTTCCTGCATCCTCGTCTGAGTCTTCGATGGCTAACATCCCTAGCGACCCCCAGCCTTTCGTCCCGCATGGTTTCCAGATACAAGTGATTGAAGGTCGCAATGGGGTTTCTAGAGCAATCGTTCCCCATCGTCCTCGGCGACACGAAGCGTGGGCGATTGCCAACATCCACCCACATCCGAACGAGGTATTCTTCCCTAATGTTCGTGAAGTGCTAGAAGAGTTTCTTCAAGGAGTAGAACAAGTTGGTTTCAGAGAAATTCAGCCCTGTCCCTTTGGGGAGGCATATGTCAAGTTTGTGCACGTCAGGGACAGAGACAGGCTCGTTCGGCAGAGCCCGCATGCGTTTGGGGATGTCTTTATCTCCTTTAACATGCATGACCAAGGTAGAAACTGGCGCAGAGTTCAATTCAACAGGTCTGCTGGTTACTGTTTGTGGGTGTCCCTTTTGATTTCTGCAATACTGAAGATATTTCTTCTGCGATTTCCAAATGGGGCAAAATCATAAGCTGGGAGAGAGAGGATGCCCTGAAGGGTAGGATCCTAGTTAAAGCTAGAGTTACTGAGCTCGAGGATATACCTAAGAGCATTAGATGGTCTGAAGGAGAACATTTTGAAGAAGAATCATGGACATGCTCTGTTGAAGTTCTGCTGGAAGAAATGCTGGGTGGGGGCCTGCTGATGAGGATCCATTCCCACCTGAGGGTGTAGACCCCCACCCAGTCCCACAGAATGCTAATGATTTCCTAGGGTTTCAACCACTGCCCAACGACAATATCCATGCCCCAAATGATGACTAGGATGCTTGGGAAGATCAGGCTCAACAAGAGGACCACTGGGCCTTCCAACAACCTGCTCCTGGACCTCTAGAATAGCTTCAAGTGGCAATACCAGTACTGCCCGAAGATGGAGCTCCCAACAGTAGCATCACTACTACTGTTTCACTCTCTGATGGTCTTCTTTATCTAACACATTCAGCCAGTGAGGAGGTCAACCAGGCTTCTCTTGCTTTTCCAATGGGTCAAGGTTTACTCAACATTGCTCTAGCATATAATGCTGTGGAAGAGGAGGAAGAATTACAGATGCTGCAACCAAATGAGGAACAGCCTCTCAATTTAGCCATAGAACCTGTTCAACTCAACATTAATGTGGAAGTTGCAGAGCAAAATATGCTGACAACTCATATTCCTGCCAATACTAATGACACTGACACAGAATCTCCCAGCTCTGATCAACAGGCCATTCCTACAGATATCAAGGGCAAGGCAGATGTTCCCATTCCACCCATTGGATCTTCCTCACAAGCAAGCCCCAAAGGTAACTATGGGACTTTTTCACTACCAGGCTCCCCCTCATCACTTGAATTTCATACATTGGCTCAAGAACATGCTATGCAAATTATTGATGGCTCTCACTTAATTTCTGAAGAAGGACTAGATCTTTGGATACAACATTTTGCACCAGCAACCCAAGGAGGAAAGCAAACTTTCAAAATTGAAATTCCAGTAAGTTGGTTTAACTTCATAATCCATTTGCTATTGACTCCTGATAAATTTGGCTGGACTATGCACTTGCTCAAATCTGATATCTGGAAGTTGTTGACTTCTAATTGTGAACAAGAAAAGACAATGCTTTTTCATATCCCTGATAAGTATACCACCTCCCAGGCACCAACCTGCAAGGATTTCAATCTTGGGCTGGGCAAGGAGAATGAAGGCATTAGTCCTGCTGCACACTCCTCCACTGGGGCAAGTAGCCCTCTCCAACAAGTGTCTCCAAACAAAGCTCTGCCACTTGGAGAGGCCATATCCAAAAAAGGAGAGACAAAGAACCTATGGTAGAAACTGAGGTAAGAAGGAGTGATAGAATTAAAAAAGATAAAAAAGGCTTTAGAAGAAAATCTTGTGATGCAAAATCTTGTCTGCCATGCAATGATATGCCCCCAATTATCCAGCACTCAGTGGTTAAAAACCTGACCAAGTCTTTTTGTAAGGTTGCTGAGGAGGAGCTTCAAGAGAAGTTGTCCAAGAAACCAAAGAAGAAGGGACAAGAAGAGGTGGCCCAGGCGTCCAAGGCCACTAGGGACACAGCCAGAAAAAATTAGTGTGTTGATGAATCTTCAATATCAAAATGTAATAGATAGCAGCATGACCTGTTATCCTCTTTTGGTTAAAGGATGTCACATGTTTGGAGTAAACTGTAAACCCTGCATCTACTGCACAATGAATGCTTGCACTGAATGGCACCTTTTACATGTCAACATTGCCTTGCTGAAAAGTCAGTTGTGTTTTTATGCTATGGGAGACACTACTTCTATATCTCATGCTGAGAAAATGTTTGAATCACATTTCTGGTGGATGAGAATTTCCTGGCCCTATATCTCTGCTAAATGGTGCAACACTATCTCTGAATCAAGATATCTTACTCTGTATGTGAACCTCACTACCATTCAAGCTTGGGACTGTCACCAGGGGATGGACCCTGATGATCAATCAATCAATCTTCTAGTTTCTAATGAATAGCAATAGAACCTGGAATATCTTAAATTGGAATGTGAGAGGTATTAATTCCTCAGACAAATGGCTGGCTATTAGACAGAAAATAGAGGAAAGTGCTGCTGGGATTATATGCTTGCAGGAAACTAAGAGAGAAGCCTTTGATTTAACTTACATTCATAAAGTATGCCCTCAAAGATTCAACAAATTTGAATTCCTACCATCTATTGGGGCCTCAGGGGGTATTCTCACTGCTTGGAATGGATCCTTATTTACTGGAGAACTAGTGTTTCAAAACATGTTCTCCCTCTCAATTGAGTTCACATGTAGATCATCTTCTAAAATTTGGATTCTCACAAACATTTATGGTCCCTGCAATCATGAAGAAAAAATTGAGTTCATTGACTGGTTTGGTAATATACAAATGCCTAATGAAGTAGATTGGATTATCATGGGAGACTTCAACTTCATCAGAACACCTGAAGACAGAAACAGACCTGGAGGAGATGTTAATGAGATGCTTATGTTTAATGAGGCTATTAGTGAACTGGCCTTAATTGAACTCCCTCTCAAGGGCAGACAGTTCAGCTGGAGCAACATGCAAGAAAACCCTCTCTTAGAAAAACTAGAGTGGTTCTTCACCTCTGCTGCTTGGATGACTAGTTACCTAGATACTATGGCCCTTCCCATGGCCAAACCAATCTCTGACCATCTTCCATGCATGATTAAAATAGGCACAAATATTCCAAAGTCAAAGGTGTTCAGATTTGAAAACTACTGGATTAACCACAGCTCTTTTAAACAGGTGGTTGAAACAGCTTGGAATATACCAGTGGGTCATACTGACTATGCTAAGAAGATCAATGCTAAACTCAAAAATGTCAGAAGAGCTCTTAAGCTATGGTCCAAAAACATTGCCTGCCATAAGAAGCAAATTTCAGACCTAAATGACTGTATCTTTCTTTGGGACATGATTGAAGAATACAGAGACCTATCAGTTTATGAAAATAACTGCAGAACTATGCTCAAGGAACATTTACTAATTGTGCTCAATGATCAGAAGATTTACTGGAAACAGAGAGGTAAATTTAAAGGAGTTAAGTTTGTTGATGAGAACACAAAATTATTTCACACTACTGCTTCTATTAACCACAGGCACAATAAGATTGCTATGCTATTGAATAAGGACCAAGTGGAAGTAACAGACCATGATGGCAAGGATGCAATTCTATGGGAAGCTTTTAAAACTAGATTGGGACAATCTAATGGGCACTCAATGCACTTTGATCTAAGAGACCTCTATGAAAACACTATGGATCCACAACTCTTCAGTGACCTAGAAAAACCTTTCTCTCAAGAAGAAATTGAAGATGTGGTCAAAAAGCTACCTGCAGATAAATCACCAGGGCCAAATGGATTCAATAATGAGTTTATCAAAAGCTGTTGGCATATTATTAAGACTGATGTCTTTGAGCTTATTAGAGCTTTCCATGCTGAGAATGTTAATCTTGAGAGCATTAATTCCTCTTACATTACTCTAGTGCCAAAAACAGAAGTACCACTCTCACCCAATGACTTCAGGCCTATCTCACTGCTAAATAGTGTCCTGAAAATCATCACAAAATTGCTGGCCAATAGATTACAACAAGTTATTCTACAAATGGTGCATATTAATCAATATGGCTTCCTCAAAGATAGAGTGATCCAGGACTGCCTAGGATGGGCCTATGAATACATTCACCAATGTCATAAATCTAAAGAGGAAACCCTAGTAATCAAATTGGATTTTGAGAAGGCTTTTGATACAATTGAACATGATGCAATTATTGATATATTCAGAGCAAAAGGGTTTGGAGAGAAATGGATTTCTTGGATGCAATTTCTGTTCACAACTGCATCCTCTGTTGTATTACTCAATGGGGTACCTGGTAAAAAAAATTACATAAAAAGAGGAGTAAGACAAGGAGATCCCTACTCTCTTTTGGTTTTTGTACTAGCTGCTGATCTCTTGCAATCTATCCTTAACAAAGCCATGAGGTTAAACATGATCACTGATCCACTTCAAATCAGGTCATGCCCACATTTCCCAATTATACAATATGCAGATGACACTTTGGTGGTTATGCAAGCTGATGCTAGACAATTGTTCTATTTGAAAGCACTTCTGAATTCTTTTGCCACTGCAACTAGACTCAAAGTAAATTATGGAAAATCAATCATGGTACCTTTGAACATTGCTGAGGACATGGTTGAAATTTATACTAACACCTTGCAATGTGCTAGAGGTCAGTTCCCCTTTACCTACCTTGGCATGCCTATGGGGATCTCCAAACCAACAGTGGAACAATGTCTCCCCCTAGTGAACAGGATTGCAACAAGAGTGGCTGGTATCTCTACATTCATGACACAAGCTGGTAAACTTCTGCTGGTCAAATCAGTGATGACCTCATTAGCAGTATTCTTCATGTGATGTCTGGACATACCTGTTACAATCAAAAAAGAGATCATCAAATACTTGAGACACTGCCTCTGGAGAGGACCTGATATGGAGGACAAAAGACCTGCTCTGGTAGCACGGCAAACAGCGTGCAGTCCCAAAGATCAAGGGGGATTAGGAGTGCTAGAGATCTACACACAGAACAAAACATTGCTCATGAAGAACCTTCACAAATGTTTCAACAGACATGCCATCCTATGGGTCAATCTTATCTAGGAATCATACTATAGTGATGGCAAATTACCAGGGGAAGTCCAATAGGATCATTCTGGTGGAAATCCAACTTAGCTCTCATTGATCAATACAAAGCCATTGCCAGATGTAATGTGGGAAATGGAGTCAGTGTTTTTTTCTGGGAAGACTTATGGAGCCATGCAATACTTAAACACCAATTCCCTCACTTGTTCTCTTTTGTCAGAAACCCTCAACTAAGTGTAAAACAAGTACTGCATACTGAGTACTTACAAGACCTATTTTTTCTCCCTTTGACAACTGAAGCATATGAGGAATTCCTACAGATGGAAGACATTTGCATTTCCATGAGGCAATCAGAATACATAGACTCATTTGACACTTGGAGCTACATTTGGGGGAATGAACACTACTCCTCCATCAAAGCATATAAAGTTCTAATTGGATACAAGCAGACACCTCCACATTTTTATTGGATCTGGCAGAGCTCATGCTAGCCAAAGCATAAAGTGTTTTTCTGGCAACTTCTACATGATAGAGTCAACACAAGAAATTTACTTAGAAGAATTTTGTGCTAGAGGATTACAAATGTGCTACTGCTGGATGTCATCAAGAAGAAACTCTTCATCACCTATTTTGGGGCTGCCAATTCGTTCAACAATGCTGGGATTTCATCTGTCCAACAAGAACACCAAACTATCTGTGTCAGAAGCATTCCAAGACCTTAAGGACAAACTGAGATACCCTTTCTACATGGAAATCATAATCCTTGGAGCATGGGCCATCTGGATAACCAGAAACAATAAGGTTTTTGAAAACATCCAACCTTCTTTCCAAGGGTGGAAGTTCATTTTCTTGGAAGAGTTAAAGCTTCTCAAGTTCAGGATGAAGAAGAAGCATGATAGACAATTTTCTGTTTGGCTTCAAAGCCTCTTGTAAAGCCTTCTTTTCTGTCTTTCCTTTCTTTATTTCTTTTTAGTCTCTTTTTTAGTGGCTCTTTTTTAATTTTTAGGCTTATCTCAAGCCTTTCTCAGATACACTTTGTAGTTTGATTTTTAAATAATTAAAAATTGCAGTGGGGTTTTACCCTACTGTTTATAGTCAAAAAATAATAATCCTTGGGTTAATTACTACCTCGGCAAGTTTTAGTTGTTAGGCAAATGTAAAACCAAAGTTGGGCCTTGCTTGAAAAGCTTTAGCGCTAAGCAGGTTATCGAGGGGATCCCATAACCCCAACCCTGTTAGGAACGCATAATCAAGGAACATAACACCGGTTTAAACGGTTCCTAGGGTGGCATGAGTGGAACAAAACACCAAGTGAGAGGCTTAGCCTTCCACCCACTACCAATATATAGATGATTTAGTTTAACAGATTATATAGTGTGATATCCCAACAATAACTTCAACATGAAGCAAGAATCTTCAAATCTTCTCCTTCAACTAACAATGCTATAAGAGGGGCTGAGCGAAGCTTACATAGCCAATCAAAGGTTTGCTAGGTTGGGTGGTTAGAGAGATTCATGGCTAAAATAGGAGGCTGACAAACAAACATGGGCATCGAGGCAATAAACTAAAGAGCAAGACATCTAGCAATAGGCAAATATAGTAATGATATCTGGGTCAGGTCATATTGCATGTTGAGTCATCGATGGGAACGTAAGACGGCTCGTCGTACTCAACCTCGATAGGAACCTCGTACTCGGTCTCGGCTCCCGGCTCTACTCAACACAAGAACACAACATGGCACAATATCAAACACGGAGCAATGCACAATCAACATGATGCAAGAATGATGTGCGTATGCATGTGGAAGCACTTGAACCTAAGGAGAAGATGATGAAGAAGGCCTCATCTTAGAAAGCCAAGCGTGCCATTGGATAGAAGGGAAGATTTCAGTTGAAATCGATATAAAGATCGCCGGAAATGGACAAACGGTTTGCAAAAGGCAAGCAAGACAATATTCACACAAAGCTGCAGATTACAGCCAAATAGCATGTTTGGAGCAAGAAATAATTATGCTACATCACACAAACATGGAGACAAAGGGCATGGACATGAACTAGACATGTTACTTAATAAGCATAAACTTAGAACACACCCAAAAACCTAATGGAACACAATTAACCAAGCCTGGCAAATTGCAATAAAATTATCCAGACTTAGCCAAAATCTGGGAAGGCAAAAACATCATCATGATGCTTCCTTCGGAGGCACAAAACAACATGCACATCAACTCCACTAAGCATAAAAAATATCATGGACATGTAGTAGACATAGCATACAGAAAACAACTCCATTGGTGCATCTCCATAGGAGGCATGGATCAATAGCAACAAGCTACACCAAATTGATCATGCTGATAAAAACCTGACAGGTATAATTTATAGCAACTTGGGAGCAACAAATAAATAAGCTACAGCAGGCCATATGTGCAAGTAAGGGCATGGATGGATAGAGAATAACATGGACAACAAGATATGACCATTGGCCACTCCAGAACAAGCATGGAATTGAGTGGGGCATCAAGAAAACATGGCATCAGGTTAACAGATTTCCAGACTATGTAGTTTTTTTACTAAGTATAAAACAGTAACATTGGCATGGCATGTTTACATGCTTGTTTAAGTCACCTCAAGGCATATCATGGAAAATGGATTGCAACAGAGCAAAGACCATATGATGGCGCTCCTAAAACATATCGACATGTGACATGAGGACAAACACATCAATAGCAATGAGCACTTCAAATAAGCATCTCATAATAGGTTTCAGCACTTAAAAGCCACATGCACTTTTGCAACAGAGATTAACATGGCAATATGACACCTAACAGGAATGCTACAGCAACCAACATGTAGAGCACTTCACAATGAACATTTTGACATATCATATGCTCCATTTGGATAAACATGCACCAAGTTATCACATCTCAAACATGGCAACAAAATTACAAGTAACAGCAGTTTTACACATATAGCACTCTTGTCACGATGATTAGGTTATCAAGATGAACTCAAACAAGCATGCCACAGTGGAACAAAATGAAGAGCATATCACCATGATCATTTCGACATATTACACGCCCAAATCGGATCTACGAGCACGAAGTTACACCCATGCAACGGAGGCAACAAATTATGAAAAACTGGGGACTTAGTGGAATTTTATACCCTCTGAAAAGTCAACGTGGACGAGGAGATCCCGGGATGGAGGCGGTGTGTTTGGATCCACGAACCGGTGGATCTAGTCCACCCTTCACAGATCCGGCCGGACCCTCGCCGGAGACGGCGGTCCGGCGAGTCGGGGCGGTACCGGCGGGACGGAGCGGCGCGGCGGGACGGGGCAGCGCCGGCTGGTCGGGGCGGTGCCGGCGGGATGGAGTGCGCCGGCGGATCGGAGAGCGGTCGGCGGCGGGAGGGCGACCGGCGGGGCGGCGGCGACGGCGAGGCGCCGAGGTGGCAGACAGCGAGGCGCGTGATCGGCGGCGGGGATGCGCGGCGGAGTGGCCGGCGCGAGGCGGGCGAGCGGCGGCGGGGATGCGGGCCGCGGGGGCCGGGGACGGGCCCGGCGGGCCGGCGCGGTGGGCGGCGGACGACGGACATGTGGCGCGCTCTAGTTGGTCCGGCGCATCCGGGCGGACGTGTCTGGTCCGTTCCGTACGTGTCCGGCGGCGCGAGGAGGGAGGAGACTAGGTTTTCGTCCGGAAAAATGGACGTGGGGGACGTTTTTATAGGCATAGGGAGCTAGGAGACTCCAAATGGGGTGCGGTTTTCGGCCACATGTTTTTGGTCCGACGACCGAGATGATGGGAGGGTTGTGCTGTGTTAGTGGGCTGTTGTGGAGGGGGTCTTGGGCCAAAAGGAAGAGGTGCTTTTAGCCCACAAGGTTAACCGTTGGAGTACCAAACGAACTCCAAACGCGATGAAACTTGACAGGCGGCCTACACGTATCAAAACAACATCGCAGGACAAGTTTCACCCCATTCCGGGAACGTTACACGGCCACACACGAAAGAAGGACTCGGGGGAGCCACGAGCACGTGTGTGAGTGTCGGAACTCAAAACGGACAACGGGAAGAGGCGAGTGGTACCGGGTGCAAGTGACAACACGAATGCAATGCAATGCACATGATAACAAGACATGAATGAAATGCACACACCCTCACGACAAAACGAAGAAACCCGAAATGAAAGAAGAGCCCAGAATGGAATTGATGAAGTCAACGTTTCATATATTGCCATAATTGGAGGGTGTTACATCTGGGGTGTTACAAGCAGCCCAGGAGGTGGCGCGCCCCCTCCCATGGGGAGTCAGAATTGGACTAGGGGAGGGGGCACAGCCCCTCTTTTCCTCTCCCTCTCCCTCTCTTTCCTTCCATCTTTCCCCTTCCTAGTAGGACTAGGAAAGGGGATTCCCAGTCCTACTAGGAACATGACTCCTCCTCTCCTTGGCGCGCCTAGGGCCGGCCGGCCTCCTCCCCTGCTCCTTTATATACGGGGGCAGGGGGCACTTCTAGACACACAAGTTGATCAGTTGATCTCTCCCAACAGTGTGCGGTGCCCCCCTCCATAGAAACACACCTAGGTCATACCGTTGCAGCGCTTAGGCGAAGCCCTGCGCCGGTAGATTCATCATCTCCGTCACCACGTCGTCGTATTGACAAAACTCCCCATGAAGCTCTACTGGATCAAGAGCTCGTGGGACGTCATCAAGCTGAACGTGTGCTGAACGCGGAGGTGCCGTACGTTCGGTGCTTGATCGGTTGGATCGCGAACAAGTTCGACTACATCAACCACGTCACTAGACTCTTGCGCTTTCAGTCTACGAGGGTACATAGACACACTCTCCCCTCTTGTTGCTATGCATCTAGTAGATAGATCTTGTGTGATCGTAGAAATTTTTTGAAATATTGCGTTCCCCAACAGTGGCGGCCTTAAGTCGCTTCATCTCCATACTGGGAGAAAAAGCATTACCACTTTATAGAATGCTAAGATGCACGGACAAATTTGAATAGTCGAATCCGGCCAGAGCCGGACTATAAGAAATAAAGACCCTCTTAGCGGACAATCCAATCCTAGCTGCTCCAAGTATTGGCGAGCCAATGTTGCTTTATATCTCAGCAACTCATCAGGTCATGGGTGATGTACTCATCGTCGAACAAGAGGAAGAGGGACATAAATTCCCTGTCCAAAAACTAGTATACTACGTAGCAGAGGTTCTTACACCGTGCAAGCCACGATACCCCCATTATCAAATAATCGCGTATGCGGTGTTCATGGCATATCAGAAGCTCTGACACTACTTTCAAGAGTGTTCGATTACAGTGGCATCCGAAGTACCACTCAATGATATCATAAACAACAAGGATGCCACAGGCTGCATAGCCAAACGGGCCATCAAGCTCTTGCCGTTGGAAATAACATACAACCCACGTCGGACTATTAAATCTCACGTGTTGGCTGATTTTGTTGCATAATGGACTGAGGACAAACTCCCTAAAGTGTACGGAGCATACTCCCATTGGACCATGTATTTCGACGGCTCAAAAATGCTAGCCGGATTGGGGGCTCGCGTCAGATTGATATCTCCCACCGTGGATACAGTCCGCTACGTACTACAAATCATGTATACGGACTCAAACAATGCTACCAAATATGAGGCGCTACTACACGACCTCCGCATGACTGTATCCATGGGCACACAACGCCTAGAGGTGCACGGAGACTCAAACCTCGCAATATCTCAGGTAAACGGAGAATTTGATACGAAGGATCCAAAGATGGCGGCTTATCGAAACGCCATATTAAAAATATCAGCTCGGCTTGAGGGGCTCGAATTTCACCATGTTGCTCAGGACAGTAATCAGGCAGCGGACATACTCGCTCACATGGGCGCCAAGCGCAACCCGGTCCCACCTAACACCTTTGTAGAAAGGCTGTTTAAGCCATCAATAATATGGCAGGATGAGAGCAGGGCCCCTATCTCAGACCCGATCACACCCCCACCAGTCGAACTTAATACAGATGGCATCGGGGATCTGGATATGGAAATAACATCTTTGGCTCCTGAGATCATGGTGGTCATCGCCCCCGTGACCGAACTTTCCTCGCCTACCTTAATAGGCAAGAGCTCCCTGATGATCAAAATGAGGCCCGTCACATAGTTTGGCGTTCTAAAGCCTATAAATTTCACGAAGACGAACTATACAAGAAAAGCACTACTGGTGTTCGCCAAAGGTGCATCTCTGAAGAAGAGGGACGACAACTTCTATCCAAAAGACACGTTGAGATGGGCGGCCATCACAACGCAGCTCGGGCTCTCGTAAGTAAGGCTTTCTGAACAGGTTTCTTCTGGCCAACAGCCCGAGCAGACGCTCAAGCCCTAGTCCAACATTGTGTTGGATGCCAGCTTTTCGCCAATCAAAGTCATATGCCCCCACCGCCCTGAGAACCATTGATACGTCCATTTTGCATCATGCTTATATGTTGATATTTATTGCATTATGGGCTGTTATTATATGTTTTGTCACAATATGTATGCCTTTTCTCTCTTATTTTACAAGGTTCACATGAAGAGGGAGAATGCCGGCAGCTGGAATTTTGGGCTGAAAAGGGACCAAACTCTGGAAACCTATTCTACACAACTCCAAAAGCCCTGAAACTCAATAGAACATCGTTTCGGAAAATATAAAAAATATCTGGCGAAAGAAATCCATGAGGGGGGCCACCGGCTGCCTAGGAGGGTGGCGGGCACACCCCCCTGCCTCGTGGGCCAGCCGGCAGGCCCCCGATGCCCATCTTCTCCTATATGAGGTGTTTTGACCTGGAAAAAAGCATAAGGAGGCTTTCGGGACCAGACGCCACCGTCTCGAGGCGGAATCGAGGCGGAAACCAATCTAGGGCTCCGGCAGAGCTGCTCTACCAGGGATACTTCCCTTCGGGAGGGGGAAATCGTAACCACCGTCACCACCAACAACTCTCCCATCTTGGGGAGGGCTATCTTCATCAACATATTCACCAGCACCATCTCCTCTCAAACCCTAGTTCATCTCTTGTATCCAATCTTTGTACCCAAACCTCAGATTGATACCTGTGGGTTGCTAGTAGTGTTGATTACCCCTTGTAATTGATGCTAGTTGGTTTATTTGGTGGAAGATCATATGTTCAGATCCATTATGCATATTAACACCCCTCTGATCATGAACAATAGTATGTCTCCTGAGTAGTTACTTTTGTTCCTGAGGACATGGGAGAAGTCTTGCTATTAGTAGTCATGTGAGTTTGGTCTTCGTTCGATATTTTGATGAGATGTATGTTGTCTCTCCTCTAGTGGTGTCATGTGAACATCGACTACATGACACTTCACCGTTATTTGGGCCTAGAGGAAGGCATTGGGAAGTAATAAGTAGATGATGGGTTGCTAGAGTGACAAAAGCTTAAACCCTAGATTATGTGTTGCTCCGTAAGGGGCTCATTTGGATCCATATGTTTCAGGCTATGGTTAGGTTTACCTTAATACTTCTTTTGTAGTTGCGGATGCTTGCATTAGAGGTTAATCATAAGTGGGAGGCTTGTCCAAGTAAGGGCAGCACCCAAGCACCGGTCCACCCACATACCAAATTATCAAAGTACCGAACGCGAATCAGATGATCATGATGAAAACTAGCTTGACGATAATTCCCATGTGTCCTCGGGAGCGCTTTCCTTTATATAAGAGTTTGTTCAGGCTTGTCCTTTGCTACGAAAAGGATTGGGCCACATTGCTGCACCTTATTTACTTTTACCTTTTGTCACTTGCTACCAATTACCTTATCACAAAACTATCTGTTACCTATAATTTCAGTGCTTGCAGAAAATACCTTACTGAAAACTGCCTATCATTTCCTTCTGCTCCTCGTTGGGTACGACACTCTTACTTATCGAAAGGACTACGATAGGTCCCCTACACTTGTGGGTCATCAAGACTCTTTTCTGGCGCCGTTGCCGGGGCGTGAAGCGCCTTTGGTAAGTGCAATTTGGTAAGGAAAAATTTATATAGTGTGCTAAAATTTATTGTCACTTGTTACTATGGCTCAAAATTCTTTCAGGGGCTTGTTCGGGGTATTTTCACCCCGATCAGAAGAGCAAAGAGTTGATCCTCAACCTACTGCACCTATTGAAAATGTTTCCTTTGAGATTCCTTCGGGTATGATAGAGAAACTCCTTGAAAATCCCTTTACAGGAGACGGAACACTGCATCCCGACTTACACCTAATATATGTGGATGAAGTTTGTGGATGTTTAAGCTTGCAGGTATGCCTGAGGATGTTATCAAGAAGAAGGTCTTCCCTTTATCTTTGAAGGGAGATGCATTGACATGGTTTAGGCTATGCGATGATATGGGATTGTGGAACTATAATCGTCTGAAGTTGGAATTTCATCAGAAGTTCTACCCTATGCACTAGGTTCATCGTGATCGCAATTATATTTATAATTTCTGGCCTCGCGAAGGAGAAAGCATCGCTCAAGAATGGGGGAGGCTTAAGTCAATGTTGTATTCATGCCCCAATCATGAGCTCTCAAGAGAAATGATCATTGAAAATTTCTATGCTCGGATTTCTCATAATAATCGCTCCATGCTCGATACTTCTAGTTCTGGCTCTTATATGATGAAGACTATTGATTTCAAATGGGATTTATTGGAAAGGATTAAACGCAACTCTAAAGATTGGGATCTCGACAAAAGTAAGGAGTCAGATATGACCCCTAAGTTTGATTGTGTTAAAGATTTTATGGATATCGATGTTTTCTGTGAGTTTAGCACTAAATATGGACTTGACTCTGAGATAGTAGCTTCTTTCTGTGAATCCTTTGCTACACATGTTGATCTCCCTAAAGAGAAGTGGTTTAAATACCATCCCCTATTGAAGTAAAAGTAGTTGAACCTATTAAAGTTGAAGAAAAGACTATCACTTATAATGTTGATCCTGTTATACCTACTGCTTATATTGAGAAACCACCTTTCCCTGTTAGGATAATGGATCATGCTCAAGCTTCAACTGTAGTTCGTAAGAGTAATACTAGAACACCTACACCCTCTGAGCAAATTAAAGTTGAACCTAGTGTTGCTATGGTTAAAGATCTCTTGGTAGAAGATTTAGATGGACATGTTATTTACCTCCAAGAAGAGTCTGCTAGAATAGCCAAACCCAATGTTAGGAATAAACATAAACCTATTGTAGGCTTGCCTGTTATCTCTGTTAAGATAGGAGATCATTTTTATCATGGTTTATGTGATGTAGGTGCTAGTGCGAGTATTATCCCTCTTGATTTATATAAGGAAATTATTCACGATATTGCACCTGTTAAGCTAGAAGGGATTGATGTTACTATTAAGCTTGCTAATAGAGATACTATTTCACCAGTTGGGATTGTTAGAGATGTTGAAGTCTTGTGTGGGAAGGTTAAATACCCTGCTGATTTTCTTGTTCTTAGTTCTCCACAAGATGAATTATATCCCATTATATTTGGTAGACCCTTCTTGAATACTGTTAATTCCAAGATAGACTGCGTGAAAGATATTGTTACTGTTGGATTAGGGGATACGTCTCATGATTTTAACTTTGCTAAATTTCGTAGACAACCCCTTGAAAACGCACCACCCAGTAAAGATGAAATTATTGGTCTTTCTTCTAATGTCGTGCCACCTAATGATCCTTTAGAACAATACCTGGTAGACCACGAAAATGATATGAATATGAACGAGAGAAGGGAGATAGACGAAATATTCCTTACACAGGGACCCGTACTGAAAAACAACTTGCATGTTGAAATCCTAGGGGGTCCTCCTCCACTCAAGGGTGATCCCGTGTTTGAACTTAAACCTTTGCCTTATAATCTTAAGTATGTTTATCTTGATGAAAAGAAGATATATCCTGTTATTTTTAGTGCTAACCTTTCAGAGCAGGAAGAAGAAAAATTATTGAAAACTCTGAAGAAGCATCGTGCTGCTATTGGATATACTCTGGATGATTTTAAGGGCATTAGTCCCACTATATGCCAACACAAGATAAAATTGGAAGAAAATGCTAAACCGGTTATTGATCATCAGCGATGGTTAAATCCTAAGATGAAAGAAGTGGTAAGGAAGGAAATTCTAAAGCTTCTAGAGGCAAGTATTATCTATCTAGTAGCTGATAGCCTGTGGGTAAGTCATGTACATTGTGTTCCTAATAAAGGTGGTATGACTGTTCTCCCTAATGATAAAGATGAATTGATCCCGCAAAGAATAGTTACAGGTTATAGGATGGTAGTTGATTTTCGTAAGTTAAATAAAGCTACTAAGAAAGATTATTACCCATTGCCATTCATTGATCAAATGCTAGAAAGGTTATCCAAACATACTCATTTCTACTTTCTAGATGGTTATTCTGATTTCTCTCAAATACCTGTGACAAAAGGGGATCAAGAAAAGACTACTTTTACTTGTCCTTTTGGTACCTTTGCTTATAGACGTATGCCTTTTGGTTTATGTAATGCACCTGCTACCTTTCAAAGATGCATGATGGCTATATTCTCTGATTTTTGTGAAAATATTGTTGAGGTTTTCATGGATGGTTTCTCCGTTTACGGAACTTCTTTTGATGATTGCTTAAGCAACCTTGATCGAGTTTTGCACAGATGTGAAGACACTAATCTGGTCTTGAATTTGGAGAAGTGCCACTTTATGGTTAATGAAGGCATTGTCTTGGGACATAAAATTTTTGAAAGAGGTATTGAAGTTGACAAAGCTAAGGTTGATGCTATTGAAAAGATGCCATACCCTAAGGATATCAAAGGTATACGAAGTTTCCTTGGTCATGCCGGGTTTTATAGGAGGTTCATTAAGGACTTCTCCAAAATCTCCAGGCCTCTGACTAATCTCTTACAAAAAGATATTCCTTTTGTCTTTGATGATGATTGTCTAGAAGCATTTGAAATACTTAAGAAAGCATTGATCTCTGCACCTATTGTCCAGCCTCCTGACTGGAATTTACCCTTTGAGATTATGTGCGATGCTAGTGATTATGCTGTAGGAGCTGTTCTAGGGCAAAGAGTTGATAAGAAATTGAATGTTATCCAGTATGGTAGTAAGACTCTAGATAGTGCCCAAAGAAATTATGCCACTATGGAGAAAGAATTTTTAGCAGTTGTATTTTCTTGTGATAAGTTTAGACCCTATATCGTTGATTCTAAAGTAACTATTCACAATGATTATGCTGCTATCAAATACCTTATGGAAAAGAAAGATGCTAAGCCTAGACTTATTAGATGGGTTCTCTTGCTACAAGAATTTGACTTGCATATTATTGATAGAAAGGGAGCTGAGAACCCCGTAGCAGATAACTTGTCTAGGTTAGAAAATATACTTGATGACCCACAACATATTGATGATAGCTTTCCTGATGAACAATTAGCTGTCATAAGTACTTCTCGTACTGCTCCATGGTATGCTGATTATGCTAATTATATTGTTGCTAAGTTTATACCTCCTAGCTTCACATACCAGCAAAATAAAAGTTCTTCTATGATTTGAGACATTACTTCTAGGATGACCCACATCTTTATAAAGAAGGAGTAGATGGTATTATTAGAAGTTGTGTACCTGAGCATGAACAGGAACAGATCCTACGCAAGTGCCACTCCGAAGCCTATGGAGGACACCATGCGGGAGATAGAACTGCACACAAGGTATTGCAATCCGGTTTTTATGGGCCTACTCTCTTCAAGGATGCCCGTAAGTTTGTCTTATCTTGTGATGAATGTCAAAGAATTGGTAATATTAGTAGACGTCAAGAAATGCCTGATACGTCTCCAACGTATCTATAATTTTTGATTGTTCCATGCTATTATTTATGAAGTCTTGGATGTTTAATGGGCTTTATCATTCAATTTATATCATTTTTGGGACTAACCTACTAACCCAAAGGCCCAGTCCAGATTGCTGTTTTTTGCCTATTTCAGGTTTTGCAGAAAAGGAATATCAAACCGAGTCCAAACGGAATGAAACCTTCGCGAGAAATATTTTTGGAGGAAATGGAATCTTCGGGACCAAGTCACGGGACGAAGGGCCAACCCTCGAGGGTGGGGGGCACGCCCCCCTTCCCCGGGCGCACCCCCCTGCCTCGAGGCTGGCCCACACGACCCCCAGTGCCCTCCTTCTTCCTATATATACCTACGTACCCCAGAAACGCCATACACAGAGAGAAAACCCTAATTCCACTGCCGTATCTTCTTTTCCCGTGGAGATCCCATCTTGGAGCCAGTTCCAGGAGGGGGATCCATCACGGAGGCCTTCATCATCATCATCATCGCCCTCACCAGGAGTTGTGAGTAGTTTACCACAGACCTTCGGGTCCATAGCTAGTATCTAGATGGCTTCTTATGTCTCTCTGGATCTCAATACAATGTTCTCCTTGGTCTTCGAGGAGAACTATTCGATTTAATCTCTTTTTGTGGTGTGTTTGTCGAGATCCGATGAATTGTGAGTTTATGATCAATGTTATCTATGAAAGATATTTGGTTCTTCTCTGAACTTTTTATGTGTGCTCATAATATCCTTGCAAGTCTCTTCAAATTATTGGTTTGGTTTGGTCTACTAGATCTATAATTCTTGCAATAGGAGAAGTGCTTGGCTTTGGGTTCAATCTTGCGGTGTCGTTTCCCAGTGACAGTAGGGGCAGCAAGGCACGTATTGTATTGTTGCCATCGAGGATAAAAAAATGGGGTTTTCATTATATTGCTTGAGTTTATCCCTCTACATCATGTCATCTTGCTTAAGGCATTACTATGTTCGTATGAACTCAAAACACTAGATGCATGCTGGATAGCGGTCGATGTGTGTAGTAATAGTCATAGATGCAGGCAGGAGTCGGTCTACTTGTCTCGGACGTGATGCCTATATACAATGATCATGCCTAGATAGTCTCATAATTATTCTCTTTTCTATCAATTGCTCGACAGTAATTTGTTTACCTGTCGTAGAATATCGCTATCATGAGAGAAGCCACTAGAGAAAACTATGGCCCCCGAGTCTATTCTCAACATATCAATCTACATCTACTTTAAGTTTCTTGCTTTTATTTTCTGTTTTATTAAACCAAAAAGAAAAATATAATTATCATCTCTATTAGATCGCACTCTCGTAAGTGACCGTAAAGGGATTGACAACCCCTTATCGTGTTGGCTACGAAGTTCTTATTTGTTTGTGCAGGTGCGAGGGACTGGCGCGTGGTCTCCTACTGGATTGATACCTTGGCTCTCAAAAACTGAGGGAAATACTTATGCAACTGTGATGAATCTCCCTTTCCTCTTTGAGGGAATACAACGCAAGCTCAAGAGGTAGCAAGAACAATTTCTGGCACCGTTGCAGGGGAGAGTCATGCCAAGTCAAGTCAAGATTTGCCACCCCGTCAACTAGCCAATTTCTAGCGCTGTTGCCGGGGAGACTCACGCCAAATCAAGTCAAGATTTGCCACCCCGTCAACTAGCCAATTTCTGGCGCCGTTGCTGGGGAGGCTTACGCAAAAGTCATATACCAAGTACCTATCACAAACACTTATCCTTCGCATTACATTTTTTGCCTCTCATTTTCCTCTCCCCCACTTCACCCTTGCCATTTTATTTGCCCTTCTTCCGCCGTGTGTTTATCATTCACTTGCCTTTCATTTGCTTGTGTGCTATGTGCCTTCTATGTGCTTGCATCTTTGCTTGCTAAAAATCTATTGTTATGGATCACCTTAAAGTGTTCTACTTGGATGATCTTTGATCCTTATGCGCTCGTGCTGAAACCCCAACTAGCCTAGTTGATGGGAAATCTTTAGATGAGCATGCTCATTTTTTGCGTCACCATTTGTTTGAAAAGGGGATACTCATATGGGATCAGATAAACAGATTGTTGTGTTATGCTGGGAATCTCTGTGAAATTTGTGATTTTAATTGTTGCTCTAAGAACCCTGAAAAACACCTCCCTACCTTTGTGAGTTTAATGATAATGAAATCTTATCTTCTTATGCAAAGGGTGTTTATAGTTACTATGATATCGAACGAATTGAAGAATTCGTTGCTTTTAAGGGTGCTTATGAAGTTGCTTCTTTGATTGAAAAGTATGATATTACTCTCTATGAATCTGAAAATTTTGACATACTTAAATATTGCTATGAAAACTATGATCATAATGCCAATATCAAAGAATTTATTGAAGGAATGACCGCTACTTTGAAGGAAAATAATGATATGCATGAATCTATAGATAATTATGATTCCGATGATTTGATTGAAATATCCCTTGATGAACATGATGCTTGCTATTCTTGTGGACATGATGCCAATATTTATGAAGAAGAATTTGCTATAGTTCCCTATGTTAAACATGAGATCGTTGCTATTGCACCCATACTTGATAGTTCCTTCGATGAAAAGCATGATTGCAATGATGCTATTATAAATTCTCTTGATGTCAATTGTGCTAATGATATGCAAAACCATAAGCTTGGGGATGCTAGTTTTGCTATGACTACTATTTGTTGCAATGATAATGATTGGGGTGATTCTTCTTATGATCTTGAAAATTTATTTAATCCCCATGATGAATATAAGATTAACAATAATGTTTGCATTAATATTGAAAGTGGGTTTGTAAGAGTGTCAACTTTAGATCCCATATACTTGGAGAATGTTAAATCTTATGAAACCTTTGATAAAAGTGGGTTTGGAGAGGTCATGACTTTAGTTAATGTTAATCCCGCTATTTTGGAAGAATGCCAACTTTGCATGCATGTGGATCGTGTTGAGAATATGTTATGTGATAGCTATTATTTTGAATTTGATCATGATCCTACATGCAATTATTATGAGAGAGGAAAATATGGTTGTAGAAATTTTCATGTTACTAAATTACCTCTCTTCATGTTGAGATTGATCTTGTTTCTTTCTTCTTCCTCGCATACGCTAGATCCTGCTTGCTATGATAATTTGTTTGCTTATAAAATGCATATGCATAGGAAGTATGTTGGACTTAGATGTGTTTGTCACATGTCTTATGATGCTCTCCTTGTGCTTCAATCCTTGTCCTTTATGTGAGCATCATTTAATTACCGTGCCTAGCTAGGGGCGTAAAACGATAGCGCTTGTTGGGAGGCAACCCAATTTTATGTTTTTTGCTTTTGTTTCTGTTAGGTAATAAATATTGCATCTAGCCTCTTATTAGATGTGTTTTCATGTTTTTTAGTGTTTATGCCAAGTTGAACCTTTGGTAGGACTTGTGTGAAGTTTATACGATCTTGCTATGAAAAACAGAATCGTTAGCGCTCTCTAAAGTAGTCTTCAGATTTTATTGCAGCATGATTTTTAGTTAATTATTTTTTCTGCTGATTGGTAGACAAATTGCACAAATTTACCTATTTAGTTTGAATTTTTTAGAGTTCCAGAAGTAGGCGAACCCAGCAGATTACTACAGACTGTTCTGTTATTGACAGATTCTGTTTTTCGTGTGTTGTTTGCTTATTCCGATGCATCTATTAGTAATATTGGAGGATATGAATCATAGAGAACTTGGAGAACAGTAGGTTTAACACCAATATAAACAAATTATGAATTCCTTGTTGTACCTTTGAGTGGTGGTTTGCTTTCTCTTACTAATGGAGCTCAAGAGAATTTTTTTCTAAGTTTTGTGTTTTCAGGTTTTGAGTATTGCTTTGATGGACTACGGAGCAAGGAGTAGCAAAGGCCCAAGCTTGGGGATGCCCATGGAACCCCAAGTAAAATCAAGATAATCAAAAGCCTAAGCTTGGGGATGCCCCGGGAAGGCATCCCCTCTTTCGTCTTCATCCATCTGTAACTATACTTGGAGCTATATTTTTATTCGCAACATGCTATGTGTTTTGCTTGGAGCGTCATGTATAATTTGAGTCTTTGCTTTTTAGTTTGCCAAAATAATCCTTGCTAGACACACCTATTTGAGAGATTTAAATATGTCCTATAAATTATTAGAACACTCTATGTGCTTCACTTATATCTTTTGAGTTGAATAGTTTTTGCTCTAGTGCTTCACTTATATCTTTTAGAACATGGCGGTGGTTATATTTTGTAGAAATTGTTGAACTCCCATGCTTTACTTATATCTATTTGAGAGTCTATTAAAACAGCATGGTAATGTGTTTAGGCTAAAGAAACTAGTCTTCACATGATAAACATCCAATGTCAATGTAGTAAAATTTTCACACCAAGTGCATTGAATAGAATGAGATGTTGGATGCTTGATAATTTTTTTGAGACATGAGGATAGTGATATTAGAGTCATGCTAGTGGAGTTATTATGAAATTGAAGAATACTTGTGTTAAGGTTAGTGATTCCCGTATCATGCACTTATGGTGAACCGCTATGTGACGAAGTTAGAGCATGAGGTATTTGTAGAATGCCAACCTTTGTGTGGAGGTCGGGGGCGCTCGATGCTTAACTTCTACCAACCTCCCCCTAGGAGCTTGCATTGATTACTTTGTTATTGATGACTCGTAGATTTTTGCAATAAGTATATGAGTTCTTATGACTAACGTTGAGTCCATGGATTATACGCATTCTCACCTTTCCACCATTGCTAGCCTCTCTTGTACCGCGCAACTTTCGCCGGTACCATAAACCCACTATATATCCTTTCTCAAAACAGCCACCATATTGTTCCTCAAAATAGCCACCATACCTACCTATCATGGCATTTCCATAGACATTCCGAGATATATTGCCATGCAAGTTTCCACCGTTCCATTCATATGACACGCATTGTATTGTCATAGTGCCATGCATGATCATGTAGTTGACATCGTAGTTGTGGCAAAGCCACCATGCATAATTTTTCATACATGTCGCACCCGATTCATTGCTTATGCAGGTACAACGCTGGAGGCATTCATGTAGAGTCATACTTGTTGTAGTATCGAGTTGTAATTTAAAGTTGTAACAAAAAGTGTGATGATCATCATTACTAGAGCATTGTCCCGTGTGAGGAAAGGCCAATAAAAAAAGAGAAAGCCCAAAAAAATATAGAGAGGGGCAAATTAAAAAAAGAAGAAGAGGAAAGCCCCTCCGAAAAAATGAGAGAAAAGAGAGAAGGGACAATTGCTACTATCTTTTTCCACACTTGTGCTTCAAAGTAGCACCATGATCTTCATTGTAGAGAGTCTCATGATTAGTCACTTTCATATACTAGTGGGAATTTTCATTATAGAACTTGGTTTGTATATTCCAACAATGGGCTTCCTCAAATGCCCTAGGTCTTCATGAGCAAGCAAGTTGGATGCACACCCACTAGTTTCTTTTGTTGTGCTTTCATTCATATTTAGCTCTAGTGCATCCGTTGCATGGCAATCCCTACTCACTCACATTGATATCTATTAATGGGCATCTCCATAGCCCGTTGATACGCCTAGTCGATGTGAGACTATCTTCCTCTTTTTTTGTCTTCTCCACAACCACCTCTATTCCACCCATAGTGCTATATCCATGGCTCACGCTCATGTATTGCGTGAGAGTTGAAAGGTTTGAAAAGAATAGAGTATGAAAACAAGTGCTTGGCTGAAATCGGGGTTGTGCATGATATGAATATTTTGTGTGATGAAAAGGGAGCATAGTCAGACCATATGATTTTGTAGGGATAACTTCCTTTAGCCATGGTATTTTAAGAATACATGATTGCTTTGTTAGTATTGCTTGAAGTATTGTTATTTCTTATGTCAATATAGACTTTTATCTTGAATCCTTCAGATCTGCACATTCTTGCCACAATTAAGAGAATTACATTGAATAAATATATAGGTTAGCATTCTAGATCAAAAATTCTTTCTTTATCATTTACCTACTCGAGGACTATTATTTATGAAGTCTTGGATGTTTAATGGGCTTTATCATTCACTATTATATCATTTTTGGGACTAACCTACCAACCCAAAGGCCCAGTCTAGATTGCTGTTTTTGCCTATTTCAGGGTTTTGCAGAAAAGGAATATCAAACGGAGTCCAAACGGAATGAAACCTTCGCGAGAGATATTTTTGGAGGAAATCACGCTCCGGAATCTTCGGGACCAAGTCAGGGGACGAAGGGCCAGCCCTCGAGGGTGGGGGGGCGCCCCCTTCCCAGGGCGCGCCCCCTGCCTCAAGGCTAGCCCACACGGCCCCCGTTGCCCTCCTTCTTCCTACATATACCTACGTACCCCAGAAACTCCATACGTAGAGAGAAAACCCTAATTCCACCGCCGTAGCTTCTGTTCCCGTGGAGATCCCATCTTGGAGCCTGTTCCAAGAGGGGGATCCATCACGGAGGCCTTCATCATCATCATCATCGCCCTCACCATGAGTTGTGAGTAGTTTACCACAGACCTTCGGGTCCATAGCTAGTATCTAGATGGCTTCTTCCCTCTCTCTGGATCTCAATACAAAGTTCTCCTCGGTCTTCGAGGAGATCTATTCGATGTAATCTCTTTTTGCGGTGTGTTTGTCGAGACCCGGTGAATTGTGAGTTTATGATCAAGGTTATCTATGAAAGATATTTGGTTCTTCTCTGAACTTTTTATGTGTGCTCATAATATCCTTGCAAGTCTCTTCGAATTATTGGTTTGGTTTGGCCTAATAGATCTATAGTTCTTGCAATGGGAGAAGTGCTTGGCTTTGGGTTCAATCTTGCGGTGTCCTTTCCAAGTGACAGTAGGGGCAGCGACGCACGTATTGTATTGTTGCCATCGAGGATAAAAAGATGGGGTTTTCATCATATTGCTTGAGTTTATCCCTCTACATTGTTGGTGTACTAAGATAGGGGTACCTTAGTACCCCAACTTGTGCACGGGCAGTAGCAGCTTCCCGTGGCTGGGCTTACCACGTGCTCGCCAAGAACCTTTCTGGTCCCTATGAAGCCATTCAAGAAGAAAGTATACAAGGCAGAAGATCCTCTTGCCGGGAAGGCCGCACCAGGCTCAAGGTTATCACTTTAGTACAAGACCCTGGCAAGAGGAGCTTGCCAGGAAGGCCAAGGAATACATATCCCAAGAGATGCCTCGGCGCATCATGCGCCCCGGCAGGACCCGGAGAGCGACAAGCTTCCAGGCCCGGCAAGATCACGACCCCGGCAAGGTGCTTGCCGGGGAAACCAACGTTGTGTGCCCGCGCTCTAGCTCATCTGTCCACACGTCGCCCTGGGGCCCTCCAGGGGCACGTGGCAGACGGCTATGCAGCCTGGGGCACACGGTGGCAAGCCACGGTGACGAGGCTACCGCCGTAGCGAACGGAGAAGCATAGACGGACGCTTTTGGGAGCGACGGTGACGGGCATTTAATGCCCTTGTCCCCCATTGTCAAAGTTAGGTGAAGACCACTATTCATATACTGTTCATGCACTGTTGCAACTATCACCAAATTTACCCTTTTACCCTCCTCTACGTTGACACCTGTCGGAGACCCCTTTGAGCTATAAAAGGAGGCCCATGCACAACGTAGGGGGGGTTCGGTTCGAAACCTAGACAACTCTCTCGCTCGGTGTAGCTAGTACTGTAGATCTTCAAGCTCCCGAGCTCAAGAACTCAATACAACCTAAGCAGGAGTAGGGTTTTACGCGTCCGCGCGGCCCGAACCTGGGTAAACTGCCCGCGTGCGCTCCTCGATCTGCTCTCCGTGCTCCCTCCGCTCCCTTACCGCAACGTAGAAGGGGCTCCGGTCCCATAGGTGCTCGTGGGAGGACAGTTTCCCCCGACATCTTTGGCGCGCTAGGTAGGGGGCGTCGAGGTTGTGCGAACCTGATCCGGCGCTCATGCGGGCGCAACCTTCAGCAACTTCACCCGCTTCATCAACCTCATCGACAACATCAACATGCCTCCGAAGAAGAAGGCTTCGGAGGTCGGAGGCCCGTCTGCGTCGATCCCACCGCCACCAGAACCAACGGTTGGTGGAGGAGACGTCGGCGAAAGGGTGGTCGCTGGCGAGGAAACTCACGGCGCCACAAAGTCCAAGGACAAGACCGACGACCGGGCGAACTCCAAAGCCTCGGCGTCAGTACACGCCTCACGTCCCTCCCAGGAGGTGCAAGACCCACAGCGGCGTGGTACAGGAGGTACCATACGCTTGCTGGGGCGTGGCCAAGCCGGAGGATCGCGGGATGCTCAAGGCCAGCGCGCTGGTACGAGTAAGGCGCGGTCGCCGGGGCGAGAAACTGCTCCTTCTAACCCTGTTAGAAGTCCAAGCATATCTCGCTCCTCGCACCGCTCGCCGCCGCTCCCCTCCTCTCCAGCAGAAGCTCTAGCAAGAGCACAGCTGCTCCTCGACTTCCCTCCAGCGGCAGATAAAGCCGAAGAATGGAGGGCAACGATCCAGAGCCTCATCGCTTTCGCCAACAACGACACGCCGCAGCAGCCGGCAATATCGCGGCCGCGGCAAGTCGACCAGACGAAGGCCGATGGAGACAAGACCGCCGGGGGTGCAACTACCGTGCACTCCCCGCCGCGGAAGCAGAAATCGCCACCTCGCTGGATCAACGTCGACGACGACTCTACGGCGTCGTCGGATCCGCAGGCTCGCCGCGATCAGCGCCAAGTCCTAGACGACAGGCGACAAGAGGACGCTCGGACTCGCATCGAGCGTCGACGAGAAGCCCGAAGACAGTCAGATCAGTGCGCTGGGACCGCTGTCGACGTGCACGTGCCCGGTGAACCAGGCGACTTGCCGTACGCGGCAGGTTGCCCTGCGTTCACCCATGAGCTGCGGCAAGTCCAGTGGCCCAGCATGAAGAATTTCAAGCCCGACGTACCCGAGAAGTACGACGGCAAGACACACCCCTCGGAGTTCCTCAGCATCTACACCATCGCGATGCAGGCTGCCGGGGGACGCGACGAGAAGATACTAGCCAACTATTTCCCGCTTGTGCTTAAGCCAAACATTCGGTCTTGGCTTATCTTGCCGGAGAACTCCATCTCTTCATGGGCGGATCTGTGCCACCAGTTTGTTGGCGCCTTCACGGGCGGCCACAAACCCCACGGCCAGGACAGCGATCTCCACATCTTAGCCCAGAAGGAGGGAGTGTCCCTGCGCAAGTACATCCAAAGATTCAGCCGCGTCCAGCACAACATTCCCGACGTCCACCCTGCCGCGGTTATCAGCGCGTTTCACCAGAACGTGCGTAACCGCCGGATGAGGGAGGAGATGGCCATGACCAAGATCCGGGATGTCAGCGAGCTCTACGCTCTGGCCGACAAGTGCGCGCGCGCTGAAGAGGGGAGGAGACTCCCCGGAGAGGATGCTGGCGCGGGAGGAAGCGACAGCGAGGATGCTGCCCCGGAAAGGAAAAACCGGCGGCGGAACAACAGAAACAAGAAGAGCAAGGAGGTATTGGTTGTCGAGCAGTCCGGCAAGGAGGCTCCCGCCAAGAAGACACAGGCTGGCGGCTCCGGCAAGGAGCCTGCCCCTGTAGCGGCAGCCGACAAGCAGGACGGCTCCGACAAGAAGTACTGCAAGATCCACCGCACCAAGGGCCACGATCTTCAGAACTGCAAGAGAGTCGAATACCTCGTAGAGCAGCAGAAGGCTGAATACGAGCGTCGCAACAAGGAGAAGGCCCAAGGAGGCGGAGGAGAGCCCAGCAAGAAGCGGCCGTTCAATGGCCGGGGAGGACGCCGCGGCAAGGCCAAGCAGCGGCAAGGAGACAGACCTCCCCGGGGCCGCGACAAGGATGAGGAAGAAGACGACGATGATGACATGGAAGAAGGAGACAACAGCGAGCAGGAGTTCCAGAAGGCCACAGAGGTTCTGTGTGTCGACGGAGGCGCCTCTCTGCACACTTCCCACCGCCAGCTCAAGCAGTGGGTGCGAGAAGTGAATGCAGCTGAGCCGCCCGTCGAGTCACGCAGGCTGCTGAAGTGCTCCGGCACGCCCATCATCTTTGACCTTGAGGACCATCCTGACCACACAACTGCGGTCGGGTGCTTGCCGATGTTGGTCTCACAAACTATCCGCAACCTCAAGGTCACCAAGATGTTGGTTGACGGCGGGGCCGGCCTGAACTTGATCTCCTCAGCTGTGATCAAGAAGCTACAGATAACAGACGGCGAGCTCGAAGAAACCGGGACGTTCCAAGGGATATACCCGGGAAGGAGCAAGCCGAAGGGGAAGATCACACTGCCAGTGACCTTTGGCGGAGAGCTTAACTTCAAGGCGGAGAGGATAACCTTTGACGTTGCCGATATCCCATTGCCATACAATGGGTTACTTGGCCGTCCTGCGCTCGCCAAGTTCATGGCAGCTTCCCACTATGCATACAACGTACTCAAGATGCCGGGGCCGATAAGCGTCATCTCTGTCCCCGGCAACAAGAAGGACGCGCTTATTTGCGCCGACAAGATCTACCGGGATGCAACAGCTGCAGCAAAAAGCAACACACTTGCCGCTGAAGCTCCCGGGGGGGAAGAACAAGACCAAGTCCAGCAAGAGCTCTGGAGCCCACTCCGGCAAACGCACCTCCTCGGAGTGCTGCTCTGCCGTCGAGGACGCACCATCGAGCTCCACCGGCAAGTGTAAGAAAGGAATGGCAGCTCCACCGGCAACCAAGAAGGTGTCCGCCAAGGAGGACGGCACTGGTGGTACCTTCACCATCAGTGCTACACTCGACCCCAAATAGGAAAGCGCGCTCGTTGCCTTCCTGCGGGCGAATGTCGATGTGTTTGCATGGCAACCATCTGACATCCCCGGTGTTCCCAGGAAGGTAATTGAGCACAAGCTTGTTGTTTGCCCTCATGCGCGGCCCGTCAAGCAGAAGGTCAGAAAGCAAGCCGTGGAGCGCCAAGAATTCATAGCTGAAGAGATAAAGAAGTTAGAAGCAGCAGGCCTGGTTAGAGGCGTGATCCATCCTACGTGGTTAGCCAATCCAGTCGTCGTACGCCAGGCTAATGGGAAGTGGAGACTTTGTATAGACTTCACTGATGTGAATAAAGCGTGTCCCAAGGATCCATTTCCCTTGCCGCGTATTGACCAGATTGTTGACTCCACCGCCGGATGTGAGTTGCTTTCCTTCCTTGATGCATACTCAGGTTACCACCAGATATTCATGGCCAAGGAAGATGAAGAGAAGACTGCATTCATTACTCCATGCGGCACATATTGCTTCATACGCATGCCCTTTGGATTGAAGAATGCAGGCTCAACATTTGCGAGGGTGGTGCACACTGCTTTTGAGCCACAGATCCACAGAAATGTAGAAGCCTACGTGGATGATATAGTGGTCAAGAGCAAGAGCAAGGATACCCTGATCCAAGACTTAGAGGAAACCTTTGAGAATCTGCGCAAGATCCAGCTCAAGTTGAACCCCGAGAAGTGTGTCTTCGGAGTTCCCTCCGGCAAGCTTCTCGGGTTCTTTGTGTCCCAGAGGGGGATTGAAGCCAATCCCGACAAGATAAAAGCCATCGAGCAGATTGAAGCCCCGAAGCGCGTCAAGGACGTAAGGAGACTTGCTGGTTGTGTGGCGGCCCTCAACAGGTTCATTTCAAAGTCAGTAGAACGCGCCCTGCCTTTCTTCAAAATTTTGAAAAAGGCAGGTCCTATGAAATGGACTCCGGAAGCGGAGGCAGCGCTGCAAGACTTGAAAGGATACCTGTCCTCCACTCCGATACTTGTCGCGCCTAGGCCACAAGAGAAGTTGCTGCTATACCTAGCGGCAACTAATCATGTGGTTAGTGCTGCGTTAGTAGCGGAGAGGGAGGCGGATGAGGAACCCACATCCCCGGCAAGCGAATCCAGCGACAAGTAGGGGGCTTCCCCGACAAGCTCTGGCCCCGACAAGGACAAGTCTGCGCAGGAACAAGGAGAAGTGCGAAAGAAGATGGTGCAACGCCCAGTGTATTTTGTAAGTTCCCTCTTACAGGGAGCTAGATCAAGATACTCTGGGGTGCAGAAGTTGCTTTTCGGCCTCCTCATGGCCTCAAGGAAACTGCGCCATTATTTCCAAGCACATGAGATAACGGTGGTCACTCGCTTTCCGTTGAAGAGGATATTGCAAAATCCCGAAGCAACAGGCAGGATCGTCGAGTGGGCACTGGAGCTGTCAAGCTTTGGTCTCAAGTTTGAGAGTACTTCAACCATACAGAGCAGAGTTTTGGCAGAATTCATAGCAGAATGGACCCCAACGCCAGATGAAGAAGTCCCAGAGACAAACGTCCCTGTCCAAGAAGCAAAGAGAGAATGGATAATGTACTTCGATGGTGCTTTCTCGCTGCAAGGCGCCGGTGCCGGCGTGGTACTCATAGCGCCCACCGGAGAGCACCTCAAGTATGTTGTCCAGATGCACTTTCCCAAGGAACAAGCGACAAACAATACTGCTGAGTATCAAGGTTTGCTTGCCGGCCTCAGAATTGCGGCCGAGCTTGGGATCAAGAAGTTGATTGTGCGGGGAGATTCACAGTTGGTGGTCCGACAAGTGAACAAGAGTTACCAGAGCCCTTTGATGGAAGCTTATGTTGATGAAGTGAGGAAGCTTGAAGAACACTTTGAAGGTCTGCAAATGGAGCACGTCCCAAGAGCTCAGAATGACATTGCAGATGGCCTCTCAAAGTGTGCTGCCATGAAGTTACCTGTGGAACCAGGGACCTTCGTGCTCAAGTTAACTCAGCCATCCGTTACACCATCAGTTGGGCAAAACAAGAAGAGGAAGTTGGTCTCCGGTGACTACTTGCCGGCGGATCTTCCAGAAGCCGCCGCCAAGGTCCCCAGGATCAACAGCCAAGATGCTGAGGAACAGTTTGCTCCTGCAGATCCAAGGGTCTGTACAGTTGAAGCAGGCGTTCCCGACAAGCCTTGCCCCGGCAGGCTTGCCGGGGGACCATCAGCTCCGGCAGAGCCGCAAGTTCTTGTCGTAGAAGCTTAGGTTCCCGCAGCAGCCCTCATGCCTTTAGTCCTTGTTGTTGAGCCTCAGGCTCCAGCATGGGCACAGCAAATCGTCCGCTTTCTGCAAACTGGAGAACTTCCCGACGAGCCAGAAGAGATAGAGAAAATAACCAGGCAGTCAAGTATGTACCAGTTCGTTGGCAATGAACTGTACAGAAGAAGACTCAATGGTGTCAGGTTGAAGTGCATCTCCAGGGAAGATGGACAGAAGCTGTTGGCAGAGATACATGGAGGCATATGTGGCCACCACATTGGCGCAAGGGCACTTGCCGGGAAGGCGTTCCGGCAAGGGTTCTTCTGGCCAGAAGTCCTCCATGATGCAACTGCACAAGTAACCAAGTGGGAAGCATGCCAGTTCCATGCCAAGAAAATTCACCAGCCAGCTCAAGCTCTCCAGACGATCCCTTTGTCCTGGCCCTTCTCGGTCTAGGGGCTCGACATTCTCGGCCCCTTTCCCCGTGCTGTCGGGGGCTTTGAGCACTTGTACGTTGCGATCGACAAGTTCACAAAGTGGCCAGAAGTGGAACCAGTGAGAAAGGTGACAGCACAGTCAGCAGTCAGGTTCTTCAGATCAATTGTTTGCCGTTTCGGGATCCCTAACAGGATCATCACCGACAACGGCACACAGTTTACAAGTCGCACCTTCATGCAATACGTCCAAGACCTTGGCGCCAAGGTCTGCTTCGCTTGTGTTGCTCACCCGAGGAGCAATGGTCAAGCGCAGAGGGCCAATGCTGAAGGGCTGCGCGGACTCAAGACAAGAACCTTCGACAGGCTGCACAAGTGCGGAAGAAACTGGATAGAGGAGTTGCCGGCGGCTCTTTGGTCAATCAGGACGACACCAAATCGAGCCACCGGACAGACACCCTTTGCTCTAGTCTATGGAGCAGAGGCAGTTATCCCCATGGAACTCGTATACGGATCTCCTCGAGTGCTCGCTTATGATGAGCTCGAGCAAGAGCAACTGCGACAAGATGATGCATTGCTCCTCGAGGAGGAACGTCTCCAGGCTGCTGTACGAGCTGCTCGATACCAGCAAGCCTTGCGTCGCTATCATAGCCGCAAGGTCAAGGCCAGGAGTCTCGAGGAAGGCGACCTTGTTCTTCGGCGTGTTCAGTCCGCCAAGAATTCCAACAAGTTGACGCCGAAGTGGGAAGGCCCTTATCGGGTGAGACAAGTCACAAGGCCCGGCGCTGTCCGCCTTGAGACCGAAGAAGGCTTACCGGTGAGCAACTCCTGGAACATAGAGCATCTTCGCAAGTTTCACCCATAAGGCGCGGTTGCCGTGATCCGCTTCGGCAACCACCTTTTGTACAAGTCTTGCCGCTGTTGCATGTAAACCTTTGTACAAGGCCGGGCGCAGATCCCGTGCATCAGTAAAGCTTTTGTGCTTCGCACTATTTGTCATTTCCATGCTTTTCTTTGTTATTTGCATGCATCATCTGACACCTTGTGCAACGCACATCCCCGGTAAGCACTAGTAAGCCGTAAGGCCCTATACTTGTTTTTCCTCCTCTTCTTCTTTCCCTCTTAAGCAAAAGGAGTATTCCTCGCGCACAAGTTTGCCGGGGGGAAGGAGATGGAGGCATGAACCAAGTGTTGTTCAAGAAAGAGAAGCCTTGTCGGGGAACAAACAATCTATGAAAGCTAAGTTACCAAAGTTTGAGTAATTCAAATCTTTCAAATTTTTTAGTTGTCTTCCTTGAACAACCACACTTTGTATGGAAAACCTGTGCGCGGAGGAACCTACCCGTGGCTAGCCGCACCCTTACTTTGTTTCGAGCACGCTCAACGACTTAAGTGAGCTGCGACAAGTGTCGCGCCCTTACTTCGTTTTCGAGTTCGCTCAGCAATCTAAGTGTGCTGCGACTAGCTGCGGCAAGGTTACTTGCCGGCAAAGGTATTGCCAGCAGGTTGCTAAGAGTCCAGCACTCAGCACTCGCGGCAAGGGTCCTTTGCCGGCAAGTTCCCTAAAAGCGTAGGGTGGAATGCATACAAAGTGAAGGGACCAAAGCAAGGGAGATAACACTGCATTGGTTGCTCAAAATGAGATTGTATATTACAAAGATAACTTGCCGCAATACAAATAAATTCTTGTCCGTAACATGCTTTGCAGCGGCAAAGGAAGCAGAAAGAAGGGAATCTAATCTACGCGGTCGCCTTCACGCCTCGTGATCTTGCCCACCTTGGCGACGATGTGAGCAACCTGCGCCTTCAACGCCTCCTGATCAGCTTCGGGCGGCAAGGTGCGGAGGACATTGACGAGGTTGATGCCGGGGTTGCGGTAGACGATCTTCAACAAGACCCGCTCCATGGTGCCCATGCAGAGCCGACGCGCCTCGTCGGCCAGCTACACGGGGATCTTCTCCCGCAGCCGCGCAAGCGCCGGCGCAATTCCCCTGAAGAACAGACTCAACTTGGCGCTGTGGGGGAGACTCTCATCCGGGGAGTACATGAGATGCTCCGCCCTCAGCGCCATCATCTCCATGTCAATATTGGCAGCGGAGGTGACCAGCTCATCAGTCCACTGCTCCACTGCCTGGTTGAAGTTGTTCGCCGAGACGGCGGCGCTCTCCACCATGGCCTTTTCCTTGTGGAGTTCGTCCTTCAGCTTCGTCTCGCGGTCCCGGGCGGCGTCGAGCGACTCAGTCAGGGTGGACACCTTCAGCTCTAAGTCAGCAATGGAGTCCTTGGCGGCAGTGAGTTCTTGGCCCTTATCGGAGAGGCGTACCTGTAGCTCAGAGTTGGTGTGGGCATCTTTCTCCCGCTCCACGTTGAGTGCAGTGACCCTGTCTTCGCTCGCCTTCAGGAACAACTCCAGCTGCGCCACCTTGGCCCCCAGATCCTTCTTAGCAGTCTCCGCGGCAGCAGCAGCATCCCTCGCCTCCTTCAGAGCCCCGCCGATGGCTTGCTCCCGGGCGGTGAGGTCGTCCTCGTGGGCGTCGAGGTCGACCTTCCGCTGGTTGAGTGCCCCTTCCCACCGAGACAGCTCCTCGGCGGCCAACCGTTGCTGCTCCTCGGCCTCAGCTTTTTCAAGGAGGAAGGCTTGCTGCGCCCCGGCAAGCTCTTCACGCTCCTCCGCCAAGTTGCGGAGGGCCGCCTGGTTGGCGGCGCGGAGCTCCGCGGCGCGCTTCTCCAGATCAGCTCCAGCCTTGGCAGCCAGAGCCTCCCGGGACTCCAACTTCGCCTGCCTGGCCCGATACAGGGCTAGGAGCCGACGAAGGAGTCTCTCCTCTTCGGGCTCGTCGCTGCTGCCGGGCGCTTCGACAACCTTCAGCCCGGCGGAGGCGAGGACCTATGCGTCGAAGGTCTCTCCCTCCGTGGGTGCTCGAGACGAGGACGCCCACGGGACTTGAATAAAGACCCCGTTGGCGGCCTCCAAGTAGACGCCCTGCCCAGCCGCGGAGGCGGAAGGGTCGGCGGCCTGTGCAGCGTCCGGCGCTCCCGCAGCCTCCGGGCCAGCGGTATGGTCGCCGGTCCCTTCCCCAGCCGTGGCATCGGCGGTTGGGGCGGTCTCCTCGACGGCCGGCTCGTCAGCTCCAGCCACCTCCTCGGCGGTAGTGGCGTTGCCGCCGTCGCCGTGCACGCCCTCCTCGCCGGTGGTCTCCGTTTCCATCCGCTCCGGTGTAGGAGGATCTAGCAGAAGAAAAAGAAAAGAAAGAGTCAAGCAAATGTCCAAAAAGACGAATCCAAGAAGAAGAAGTTGCAAGGTTTACCTTCGCGGACTTCTTCGACGACAGGGTCCCTCGCCGGGGAATTCTCCCTTGGCGGTGAAGTAGTGGCCCCTGCTGGCGGAGGGCCGCCTGCGCCCTCCCTTGGCGGGGTGCTCACCCTTGTCGGGCTGCTCACCCTTGGCGGGGTACTCGCCCTTGGCGGAGTGCCCGTCCTTGGCGGAGCGTTCTCCCTTGCCGGGGAACTCCTCCTTGGCGGGGAGGGCGGAGCAAGTGGCTCGTCGGGGGCGACCTCCTGGTGCTCCTGCGGCTGCGGCTCCACGTCTGCACAAGACAACAAAACATCAACCAAGACGATAACCTCAAGCGCACCCATCGAGCAGAAAAACGAATATCAGACTTACGCTGGGGGCTGCTCCTCGGAGCAGCAGGCTGATCCGGCAAGCTCGTCGCCGGCGCGTCGCTTGTCGCCGCGACGGGCTCGTCGTCCTCGATAGTGACCACAGGGATCTTGGCCCTCTTCGCCATCCGCTGTGTCAAGGTCCTGCGAAGCAAAACAGAAGCAAGATCAGAACCAAGCAAGGAAAATCAAGACAAAATCATAGAAACTAAAAATTGCAAGCACTTACTCCTCTTCTTCTTCGTCGGAGCTGAGGGCGGAGAAGTCAAACTCCGCCTGGTGCGCTTCCGCGCGAGGAACAGGGGGAGAAGGCTCCCTCGGGCGCTTGGCAGTCTCCGGGGCTGTGGGCTGTGAAGACCCGGCCCCCGTCGTCGCCGAGGACCGAGGGGCAGGAGGAGCACCCGTTCCGCTCCGGGAAGATCCCCCTCCGCTTGGCGCTCGAGCGCGGGGCGCCTCCTTGACGACTTCGCTCGTCTTGGTGGAGCGCGTCGCACGGCGCGCCGGCTGCTGTCGGGGCGCCTGCGGCCTCGCCGTCTCGGTTGCCTTGCGGAGGCGCTTCTTCGGTTGCTGCGGAGGGCTTGGCGGAGGCGGAGAGTTCTCCGAGGACGAGGAGGTCGACGGTGCCGCGGATGCGGGAGACGGTGGAGGAAGGAAGGGGCTGAGCTCTCTGTCGACCTTTGGGAGGCGGTGGGCGACGGGGGTTTCTGGAGAATCAAGGCGGAATGAAGACGATGGAGGGAACTGCCCCTGCTTCCTCTGCTTTTAAGGGGGAAGTGGGGGACGTTCCGCATTTCCCATTAAAGAACAGGCCACGATCTCTCCCACGACGCCGCAATCGACGTGTGCTGTTAGGGAGGGATGCGGCGGATACGGAAGGAGATACGGCTTGCCGTGGGCCGCGCGTGCCCGTGCACTGTCTTGGGCCTGGCCCAACAGCGCTCGGCACCATGTGTGGCCCAGGCCCGGGGGCTCCTGTCGGTGTACTAAGATAGGGGTACCTTAGTAACCCAACTTGTGCACGGGCAGTAGCAGCTTCCCGTGGCTGGGCTTACCACGTGCTCGCCAAGAACCTTTCTGGTCCCTATGAAGCCATTCAAGAACAAAGTATACAAGGCAGAAGATCAAGGCCCCGGCAAGAGGAGCTTGCCGGGAAGGCCGCACCAGGCTCAAGGTTATCACTTTAGTACAAGACCCTGGCAAGAGGAGCTTGCCTGGAAGGCCAAGGAATACATATCCCAAGAGATGCCTCGGCGCATCATGCGCCCCGGCAGGACCCGGAGCGCGACAAGCTTCCGGGCCCGGCAAGATCACGACCCCGGCAAGGTGCTTGCCGGGGAAACCTACGCTGTGTGCCCGCGCTCCAGCTCATCTGTCCACGCGTCGCCCTGGGGCCCTCCAGGGGCACGTGGTAGACGGCTGTGCAGCCTGGGGCACACGGTGGCAAGCCACGGTGACGAGGCTACCGCCGTGGCGAACGGAGAAGCATAGACGGACGCTTTTGGGAGCGACGGCGACGGGCATTTAATGCCCTTGTCCTCCACTGTCAAAGTTAGGTGAAGACCACTGTTCATATACTGTTCATGCACTGTTGCAACTACCAACAAATTTACCCTTTTACCCTCCTCTACGTTGACACCTGTCGGAGACCCCTTTGAGCTATAAAAGGAGGCCCATGCACAACGTAGGGGGGGTTCGGTTCGAAACCTAGACAACTCTCTCGCTCGGTGTAGCTAGTACTGTAGATCTTCAAGCTCCCGAGCTCAAGAACTCAATACAACCTAAGCAGGAGTAGGGTTTTACGCGTCCGCGCGGCCCGAACCTGGGTAAACTGCCCGCGTGTGCTCCTCGATCTGCTCTCCATGCTCCCTCCGCTCCCCTACCGCAACGTAGAAGGGGCTCCGGTCCCATAGGTGCTCGTGGGAGGACAGTTTCCCTCGACATACATCATGTCATCTTGCTTAAGGCGTTACTCTATTCGTATGAACTCAATACACTAGATGCATGCTGGATAGCGGTCGATGTGTGGAGTAATAGTAGTAGATGCAGGCAGGAGCCGGTCTACTTGTCTCGGACATGATGCCTATATACAATGATCATGCCTAGATAGTCTCATAATTATTCGCTTTTCTATCAATTGCTCGATAGTATTTTGTTTACCCCCCGTAGAATATCGCTATCATGAGAGAAGCCACTAGAGAAAACTATGGCCACCGAGTCTATTCTCAACATATCAATCTATATCTACTTTACTTTTCTTGCTTTTATTTTCTGTTTTATTAAACCAAAAATACCAAAAATGTATTTATCATCTCTATCGGATCTCACTCTCGTAAGTGACCGTAAAGGGATTGACAACCCCTTATCGCGTTGGCTACGAAGTTCTTATTTGTTTGTGCAGGTGCGAGGGACTGGCGCGTGGTCTCCTACTGGATTGATACCTTGGTTCTCAAAAACCGAGGAAAATACTTACGCTATTGTGTTGTATCTCCCTTTCCTCTTTGTGGGAATACAACGCAAGCTCAAGAGGTAGCAATGCCTATGAATTATTCACTTGTTATTGAACCATTTGATGTTTGGGGCTTTGATTATATGGGACCTTTTCCTGCCTCTAATGGGTACACACATATTTTAGTTGTTGTTGATTACGTTACTAAGTGGGTAGAAGCTATTCCAACTAGAAGTGCTGATCATAACACTTCTATTAAGATGCTTAAAGAATTTATTTTTCCGAGGTTTAGAGTCCCTAGATATCTAATGACTGATGGTGGTTCACACTTCATTCGTTGTTCTTTCCGTAAGATGCTTGCTAAATATGATGTCAACCATAGAATTGCATCCCCTTATCACCCACAGACTAGTGGTCAAGTAGAACTAAGTAATATGGAGTTGAAATTAATCTTGCACAAGACTGTTAATAAGTCTAGGAAGAATTGGTCCAAGAAACTTGATGATGCATTATGGGCCTATAGAACTTCATACAAAAATCCTACGGGTATGTCTACATATAAGATGGTATATAGAAAAGCTTGTCACTTACCTCTTGAGCTAGAACATAAGGCATATTGGGCTATTAAAGATCTCAACTACGATTTCAATCTTGCCGGTGAAAAGAGGCTATTTGACATTAGCTATCTCGATGAATGGAGAACCCAGGCTTATAAGAATGCTAAATTGTTTAAATAAAAAGTTAAAAGATGGCATGACAAGAGGATACAAAAGCGTGAGTTTAACGTAGGTGATTATGTCTTGCTATACAACTCTCGTTTAAGATTTTTTGCAGGAAAACTTCTCTCCAAGTGGGAAGGACCTTACGTTATCGAGGAGGTCTAACGTTCCGGTGCCATAAAAATCAACAACTTCGAAGGCACAAATCCGAAGGTGGTGAACGGTCAAAGAATCAAACATTATATCTTAGGTAATCCTATAAATGTTGAAACCAATATTATTGAAACCGTAACCCTGAAGGAATACATAAGGGACACTTTCATGAACGATTCAGCCTCCAAAAAGGAAGAGGTATGTGATACGGTAAGTAAACCGACTCCAAAACGGTTCTAAAGGCAATTTTTCTCCGTTTTGGAATATTTAGAAAAATAGAAAAATAAACCGCAGTCTGGAAGAGACACGGGGCATCCACGAGGGTGGAGGGCGCGCCCCCTGCCTCGTTGGCACCCCGTGTGCCTCCCGGACTCCATTTTCTTGTGGGTTACTCCTTTTGGTCGGTAAAAAATCATTATATATACTCCCTAAGGTTTTGACCTCTGTATCATGCAAAAATCCCCTGTTCTTGTTTAGAGCTGTTTTCTGCTAGGGTTTGCGAAGCCAGGCATCATGTCGTCTCCCTCCTCCAACAACAAAGGCAACGATGCTTGGCTAATGAAGATAGATCTGAAGAGGGAATGAACCGAGGAGATCCATAAGTAGAAGACGATCAAGATGGAGGTGGAAGATCTGGCTCCGGCACAAGGAGAAGACACCCCTAAACCTCTTCCTAACCTCTTTACCTCAACTGAGATTGAAGCTTTCAGGATGATTGAGTTGGCTCAAATTTGGAACAAGCATCTCACCAGTGAAAATATTGTGTTGAAGGATTACATAGCTGCACTCAAAGGTATTATCCACAAGCTGGAGGATCTCCTACGCTCAATTTATGAGGATCCATCGTCACTACTTGCAACTCCATCATCACCATCCCCGAAGAAGGAGACATAATCATATGGGCATTGGCACTCCCCTTGGCAACTGCCCAGCTTGGGGGAGTGACCCCGGTATGGTATCACCATCACTCCTATCTTTACCGTTTTACTTAGTTCGATCCTTTTGGTAGTATCTTGATCTATTAGAATAAAGTTAGCATGATCTAGTTGTGAGCTTTTACTTTGTGAGCTTTACCCTTTGTAATCGAGTCCGTGAGCTATATAATAAATATTAGTGTTGAGTCAAGGGCTTGATTTCCTCATGATAAAAAGAAAGAAAACATAAAGAGTATCACAGAGATCATATCGATCTTATGGGAAGTAATGACTTCACCTAGAAGAGTATGATAAATAAAAGTTGTTGGGAGGTGACAAACATAGTTTTGGTCATCGTTGCAATTAATTGGAAGTAATAAAAGAAGAGAGGCTTCACATACAAATATACTATCTTGGACATCTTTTATGATTGTGAGCACTCATTAAAGTATGACATGCTAAAGAGTTGTTGTTGGACAAGGAAGACAACATAATGGGTTATGTCTTCTTATATGTGAAATAAAGTATATTGACCATGCCTTTCCCCCTCATGCTAGCCAAAACTCGTCGCACTAAGTAGAGATTCTACTTGTGTTTCCATATATCCTTAAACCCAGTTTTGCCATTAGAGTCCACCATACCTACCTATGGATTGAGAAAGATCTTTCCAAGTAAGTTGTCATGTTGCAAACCTGCTAAAATATGTATGATTTATTAGTGTGGGAGAAATTAGCTTTATACGATCTTGTGATAGGGAAGTAATAAAAGCGACGGACTCCATAATAAAGGTCCTTATCACAAGTGGGAATATAAAGTGAAGTTCTTCTATGCTAAGACTTTGTGCATCCAACCATAAAAACACATGACAACCTCTGCTTCCCTCTGCGAAGGGCCTATCTATTATTCCTGTCTTATAAGTGTCAAGGTGAAATCCACCTTTCCTTTTTACATTTTATCCTTTGGCAAGCACATTGTGTTGGAAGGATCCTAATATATATGCCCACTTGGATGTAAGTTTTCATGATCTATTACTGTTGACATTACCCTTGAGGTAAAAGGTTGGGAGGCAACACCATAAGCCCCTATCTTTCTCTATGTCTAATTAAAACTCCATAAACATAAGTATTGCATGAGTGTGAGCAATTGTGGAAGACTATATGATAGTTGAGTATGTAGGCTTGCTGAAAAGCTCTTATATTGACTCTTTCCGATATTACGATAAATTGCAATTGCTTCAATGACCGAGATCAAAATTTGTTAGTTTCCAATGAAGTTTATGATTCATACTTGATATTGTGGATGAATTGTTACTTTAGCATAAGAATCATATGACTATAATTATATAAGTTGCTGTTATGATAATGATCATGATGCCCTCATGTCCGTATTTTGTTTTTATCGACACCACTATCTCTAAACATGTGGACATATTTTCCGATATCGGCTTTCGCTTGACGACAAGCGAGGTCTAAGCTTGGGGGAGTTGATACGTCCATTTTGCATCATGCTTATATGTTGATATTTATTGCATTATGGGCTATTATTATATGTTTTGTCGCAATAATTATGCCTTTTCTCTCTTATTTTACAAGGTTTACATGAAGAGGGAGAATGCCGACAGCTGGAATTCTGGGCTGAAAAGGGAGCAAACTCTGGAAACCTATTTCAACACAACTCCAAAAGCCCTGAAACGCAACAGAACATCATTTCGGAAAATATAAAAATATTTGACGAAACAAATCCACGAGGGGGGCCACCGGCTGCCCACGAGGGTCGGGGGCGCGCCCCCCTTCCCAGGGCGCGCCCCCTGCCTCGTGGGCCAGCCAGCAGGCCCGCGATGCCCAACTTCTCCTATATTAGGTTTTTTAACCTGAAAAAATCATAAGGAGGCTTTCGGGACCAGATGTAGCCGTCTCGAGGTGGAACCGAGGCGGAAACCAATCTAGGGCTCCGGCAGAGCTGTTCTGGCGGGGATACTTCCCTCCGGGAGGGGGAAATTGTCACCACCGTCATCACCAACAACTCTCCCATCTTGGGGAGGGCTATCTTCATCAACATCTTCACCAGCACCATCTCCTCTCAAACCCTAGTTCATCTCTTGTATCCAATCTTTGTACCCAAACCTCAGATTGGTACATGTGGGTTGCTAGTATTGTTGATTACTCCTTGTAGTTGATGCTAGTTGGTTTATTTGGTGGAAGATCATATGTTCAGATCCATTATGCATATTAATACCCCTCTGATCATGAACAATATTATGTCTCGTGAGTAGTTACTTTTCTTCCTGAGGACATGGGAGAAGTCTTGCTATTAGTAGTCATGTGAGTTTGGTCTTCGTTCGATATTTTGATGAGATGTATGTTGTCTCTCCTCTAGTGGTGTCATTTAAACGTCGACTACATGACACTTCACCATTATTTGGGCCTAGAGGAAGGCATTGGGAAGTAATAAGTAGATGATGAGTTGCTAGAGTGATAGAAGCTTAAACCCTAGTTTATGTGTTGCTTCGTAAGGGGCTGATTTGGATGCATATGTTTCAGGCTATGGTTAGGTTTACCTTAATACTTCTTTTGTAGTTGCGGATGCTTTCATTAGAGGTTAATCATAAGTGGGAGGCTTGTCCAAGTAAGGGCAGCACCCAAGCACCGGTCCGCACACATACCAAATTATCAAAGTACCGAACGTGAATCAGATGATCGTGATGAAAACTAGCTTGACGATAATTCCCATGTGTCTTCGGGAGCGCTTTCCTTTATATAAGAGTTTGTTCAGGCTTGTCCTTTGCTACAAAAAGGATTGGGCCACCTTGCTGCACATTATTTACTTTTACCTTTTGTCACTTGCTACCAATTACCTTATCACAAAACTATCTATTACCTATAATTTCAGTGCTTGCAGAAAATACCTTACCGAAAACTGCCTATCATTTCCTTCTGCTCCTCATTGGGATCGACACTCTTACTTATCGAAAGGACTATGATAGATCCCCTACACTTGTGGGTCATAAACCATCCCCATTACTTTGCCTTTTGCCGTCTAGGGGCTGGATATGGTCGGACACCTTAAAGGGGGAAGCCACAAAAAGAAATATTTACTGGTTATGGTGGATAAATTCACTAAATGGATAGAAGCTAAACCAGTCAGAACGGCTGAAGCAGGGCCAGTGATAGACTTTATATCCAGCGTAGTACAACGTTATGGTGTCCCATATAGTATTTTCACAGATAATGGCTCCAACTTTACAGCTGACAAGGTGAAGAACTGGTGCGCCAAGTTAGGCATTAAACATGATTATGCCTCTGTGTATCACCCACAAACAAATGGTCAAGTCGAATGGGCCAATGGCTTAATAATGAGCGGCATTAAACCCCGACTGGTGTGCTGCCTACGGGAGTCAGATAAACAGTGGGTTGAGGAGCTTGACTCCGTACTCTGGGGGCTGCGGACCACACCTACCACTACTAGAAAAAAGGCTATAGGTAATATCACTATTAGTGGCGCACCAGAGATGTGGTGCGCCACTACTATATAGCAGTGGCGCACCACAAACAGGTGCTCCACTAATAGTGACATTACTAGTGGCGCACCAGGTGTGGGGTGCGCCACTACTATGTTTTTGAACAGTAACCAGCCATGCCCAGCCTTACCAGTGGCGCACCAGGGCAAGGTGCGCCACTACTATTTTTGATAGTAGTGGCGCACCTTGCCCTGGTGCGCCACTGGTAAGGCTGGGCATGGTGGTCCAAAAAAAAACATAGCAGTGGCGCACCCCTTCACTGGTGCGCCACTAGTATTCCTGGCTACTAGTGGCGCACCAGTGAAGGGGTGCGCCACTGGTAACCTGGGACTCATTTTCACCAAATGCACCCCCCCCCCCCGTGGACCGCCTTTTCAGTTAAAAAAATAAATAAAAGAAAATGATAGAAATGTCAAAAAAATAAAAAAAAAGATTCCAATGTGATTTGTGGTCTAGTTGTTAGCAAAATTTACAAACATGAATTTCGACTTTTTTTGCAAAATCTCTCGAGAATTTGTAAAATGGGCATAACTTTTGCATACGAACTCCGATGAAAAAGTTTTTTATATGAAAAAGCATCTACTCGAAAAGTTACATCCGAATTTAACC
>LR738709.1:73827911-73878708 GCA_902687465.1 Secale cereale
CGCTGATTTTTTATATAATTTTTCTGGATTTTTCTGGGCAGTTCTCGTAACGTGAAAACCTGAAATACAAAAATAGCCGAAAACAGAAACTGGCACTGGGGTGCACTGGATTAGTAAGTTAGTCCAAATATGATCAAAAGTGTATGGAAGTGTATGAATATCATAGCAATATCACCCAAAAGTGGCATGGAGCAAGCAGAAATTATAGATACGTTTTGGACGTATCATATATTCACCTATATGACTTAAGTTTTTGCCAAACTGGGTTGCTTGGCTCCTGTGTTTATACCCTACGTTCCCGATTGTTCGCCTAGGGTGTAAAGGGAGCACCTCTGCGATTGTTACAACCGGGTAATCGTGGCCTGTACCTCAGACGGGTGAAGCCGAATGCTAGTGTTCTTAAAGGAATCATTGGTCGGCGAACAAAGGACGAATTGCCTTTTTGCACATAAATTTTCAAAGGATAAGCTTCCTGTAATCCTACTTTTTAGGATCAAAGAATAAGCATGCATAATTACGCATGCTGACCTAGGGAAAGGAACCCTTAACAAACTATTCTCCCTGCAAGATGTTTCTTACATTAAATGGTAATATAGCATAACTCCCTGAACAAAACTTGTTTGTTCAAGCAAAATGACCGGATTGCCTGGTTTCCGAACATACTAAGTGTTCATCACAAGTATAGTATCCAGAAACACGCCAACCCTTGGGTTTTGGAGGTTGAAGCCAAAGGTCTGCCATGAAAACTTTTTTACAAGTTCGGTTGGAGATAAGTTTGATGATAAAGTACATTGTTACATGGAATCAAACACCTATTCTTCATCAATGCCATCTATAAGACTGTCTAACCTATATTCTTCTTATGAATACTTTGCGGCTACCATTACTTGGTCATACACCAAGCTAATGGGAATTTCTTGTCCGTCTGGTCCCCGAGGTCCAACCCGGGCCATATGATTCGGATCAAGCCTGGTATAGCGCGTCTTCACCATGGCCCAAGCCTCTCGTGCACCTTCTCGACATGCCGACGCCTTCGATAGTTCAAAGCGACACCGAGGTCCTTTGAATAAGTTCGCTAGCTCCTCCATAATTTCTGGAGGAGACTCAGATGGCCACAAGGCTTTAGCCAAGTTCTTCATGGCTTTCCAAACTTGCTCATGCACTTCGGTGAGCTCTTGTAGCACGTCGCCTTGAAATCCGGATACTTCTCCTTCGGGCCGCCCAGTTAACAAACTTGCAGGAATAGCATTGTGAAGCTCTGAATCATGGGATAATATGAAAGCTAGGTTAAAGGTCATACTTAATATGCCGACTTTTTACTTTCTATTTTCCTTCAAGGCATCCGACAGTTGGGCCTGTAGATCCTTTAGCTCTTCGGCTTGCTTGACATTTTCATCCAGCAGTTTGTTCTTCTCCTTAATGGTCCGTGTTAACGCATGCTGACCAGCGGCTTCTTGCCCTTCGGCATGTCTTTTTACCTCCTGAGCAGCCCTTAGCTTCTCCTCCAGTTGATTTGTCGATTCCACCGCTGTAACTGAAACAATGTATGCTTAAACAACATCGACGGTGCAAATTTGTATTTTTCGAACACTAGTCATCCTTACCATTAGATCCCTTCTTGGATTTCTTGAAATCTTCCAGCTCGGTGGTGGCGGCATTTAACTTGATCCAGTTTGCTTCAAGCTCCTTGGCCAACGCGTCATTCTTTTCCTTGAGAACATGCCGGCATAACGATCCTTAAATCAGTTGGGCCCACTGCTTCAAGTCTCGGGGGCTACTGGCATATGCTTATTAAATTTACAAAAGTTCTTACCCGCATATCCTTTGAAAGCAGGTGACTGGTGCTACTTCTCGAGCTTGTGTTGTATTCCCTGGAAGAGGAAAGGGTGATGCAGCACAGTAGCATAAGTATTTCCCTCAGTTTTTGAGAACCAAGGTATCAATCTAGTAGAAGACCACGTGTGAGTCCCTCGCACCTGCACAAACAAATAAGAACTTCGCAGCCAACGCGATAAGGGGTTGTCAATCCCTTTACGGTCACTTACGAAAGTGAGATCTGATAGATAGGATAGTTTGATATTTTTGGTATTTTTGGATATAAGAACAGAAAGTAAAAACAGCAAAGTAAAGTAGATTGTAGATTGATATGTTGAGAATAGACCCGGGGGCCATAGGTTTCACTAGTCGCTTCTCTCATGATAGCAGATTTCTACGATGGGTGAACGAATTACTGTCGAGCAATTGATAGAAAAGCGAATAATTATGTGAATATCTAGGCATGATCATTACATATAGGCATCACGTCCGTGACAAGTAGACCGAAATGATTCTGCATCTACTACTATTACTCCACACATCGACCGTTGTCCAGCATGCATCTAGAGTATTAAGTTCATAAGAACTGAGTAATGTTTTAAGCAAGATGACAAGATGTAGAGGGATAAAATCAAGCAATATGATATAAACCCCATCTTTTTATCCTCGATGGCAACAATACTATACGTGCCTTGCTGCCTCTGCTGTCACTGGGAAAGGACACCGCAAGATTGAACCCAAAGCCAAGCACTTCTCCCATTGCAAGAACTATAGATCTAGTAGGCCAAACCAAACCGATAATTTGAAGAGACTTGCAAGGATATTATGATCATACATAAAAGAATTCAAAAAAGAACCAAATATTTCTCATAGATAATCTTGATCATAAACCCACAATTCATCGGATCTCGACAAACACACCGCAAAAAGATTACATCGAATAGATCTCCTCCAAGACCGAGGAGAACTTGGTATTGAGATCCAAAAAGAGAGAAGAAGCGATCTAGGTACTAACTATGGACTCGAAGGTTTGTGGTAAACTACTCACAACTCATGGTGAGGCGATGGTGTTGATGTAGAAGCACTCTGTGGAAGATTCCCCCTCCGGCGGAGCTCCGGAACAGGCCCCAAGATGGGATCTCATGGGAACAGAAGGTTGCGGCGGTGGAATTAGGGTTTTCTCTGTTGCTTCGATGTTTTCAGGGTACATGGGTATATATTGGAGGAAGGAGGGCATGTGGGGAGTAACGTGGGGCCCACGAGGCAGGGGGTGCGCCTAGGGGGAGGGGGCGCGCCCCCCACCCTCGTGGATGCCACGTGTCCCCTCTGCCTTGGTTCTCAAGTCTCTCGTGAAGATATCGTTCCAAAAATATCTCTCCCAAATGTTTCATTCCGTTTGATATTCCTTTTTTGCGAAACCCTGAAATAGGCAAAAAAATAGCAATCTGGACTGGGCCTTTGGGTTAATAGGTTAGTCCCAAAAATAATATAAAAGTGTATAATAAATCCCATTAAACATCCAAAACATCATATATAATAGCATGGAACAATCAAAAATTATAGATAAATTGGAGACGTATCAAGCATCCCCAAGCTTAATTCATGCTCGGCCTCGAGTAGGTAAATGATAAAAACAAATTTTTTGATGTGGAATGCTTACCAACATAATTTTCAATGTAATTCTCATTATTGTGGTATGAATGTTCAGATCCGAAAGATTCAAGACAAAATTCTATATTGACATAAGAGATAATAATACTTCAAGCATACTAACAAAGCAATCATGTCTTATCAAAATAACATGGCCAAAGAAAGTTATCCCTACAAAATCATATATTCTGGCTATGCTCCCTCTTTATCACAGAAAATATTCATATCATGCACAACCCCGATTTCAGCCAAGCAATTGTTTTTTGAACTTTCACGCAATACATGAGCGTGAGCCATGGATATAGCACTATGGGTGGAATAGAGTGGTAGTTGTGGAGAAAACAAAAAGGAGGAAGATAGTCTCACGTCGACTAGGTGTATCAATGGGCTATGGAGATGCCCATCAATAGATATCAATGTGAGTGAGTAGGGATTGCCATGCAACGGATGCACTAGAGCTAAAAATGTATGAAAGCTCAACAAAAGAAACTAAGTAGGTGTGCATCCAACTTGCTTGCTCACGAAGACCTAGGGCACTTGAGGAAGCCCATCGTTGGAATATACAAGCCAAGTTCTATAATGAAAATTCCCACTAGTATATGAAAGTGACTAAACATGAGACTCTCTATCATGAAGAACATGGTGCTACTTTGAAGCACAAGTGTGGAAAAAAGATAGTAGCATTGTCCTTTTTCTTTCCTTTTCTTTTTTTCTTTTTTTGGGCCTTTCTTTTTCTTGGCCTTTCCTTCTTTTCTTTTTTCTCTTTGGGACAATGCTCTAATAATGATGATCATCACACTTCTATTGATTTACTACTCGATACTAAAATAAAGTTTGACTCTATATGAATGGCTTCAGCGGTGTATCGGGATGTGCAATGAATCAAGAGTGACATGTATGAAAAATTATGCATGGTGGCTTTGCCATAAATACTATGTCAACTACATGATCATGCATGGCAATATGACAATATAAAGCGTGTCATATGACCAGAACGGTGGAAAGTTGCATGTCAATATATCTTGGAATGGCTATGGAAATGCCATGATAAGTAGGTATGGTGGCTGTTTTGAGGAAGGTATATGGTGGGTGTTTTGAGGAAGGTATATACTGGGTGTATGGTACCAGCGAAAGTTGCGCGGTACAAGAGAGGCTAGCAATGATGGAAGCGTGAGAGTGCGTATAATCCATGGACTCATCATTAGTCATAAAGAACTCATATACTTATTGCAAAAATTTACGAGTCATCAAGATAAAGCAATCAACGCATGCTCCTAGGGGGGAGGTTGGTAGGAGTTAACCATCGCGTGCCCCCGACCTCCACACAAAAGATGACACTCTACAAATACCTCATGCTCTAACTTCGTCATATAGCGGTTCACCATACGTGCATGCTATGGGAATCACAAACTTTAACACAAGTATTTCTAAAATTCATAATAACTCCACTAGCACGACTCTAATATCACTATCCTCATATGTCAAAACAATCATCAAGTATCAAACTTCTCATCATATTCAATGCACTTTGCATGAAAGTTTTTACTACATTCATCTTGGATGCCTATCATATTAGGACTAGTTTTATAACCAAAGGACATTACCATGCTGTTCTAAAAGACTCTCAAAAGGATATAACTGAAGCATGAGAGATCAACTATTTCTACAAAATAAAATCACCATCGCGCTCTAAGAGATATAAGTGAAGCACTAAAGCAAAACTATTTAGCTCAAAGGATATAAGTGAAGCTGTGGGGACCCCGACTCATAAGTCAAGATCACCGAATGCATGTGTACAGTGATCCCAGAGATCAATGCTCACTGAACACACAGAAGCTGAATAACAAGAGTCTTACATCCATACATACCATGTTACAAAAATTGTGACCATTATGGTCAAGCCTTGAGTATATCATTGCAGCGGAAATCTTCAATAACAACATGGACCCATGCCATATGCCTTAACCCTACAGTCATTCTGACTGGGAAGCGTCCTAGCTGGCATGTTTGTCACCAAGAAATCTGCATCATATCATGTTCTTTCATGCCTGGCCAATAAAATAACCAGTGGCAAGCCAATGAGTACATTGAATGTACTCGCAAGCAACCCAAGAGTGATAACAGGTTAATTATGCAAGGCTCTACTGTACAATTGGCGGTTTTGTGGAAAGCTAGTTTTTCTCATGCAAGTATGATCAACATTTATCAAGGATATGAATGCGTCTGCAACAAGTATCAGGAGGTTACAGACATCAATATCGAGAAAGGGTTATAAACAACTCATGCTCGACCTCATCATGACTTCCTCAAGAATCACATCACCAATATCACCGAACCGTGTTGTTTTCCTCATACACACACACACCAGGTTTCGCAAACATTGGACGTAGCCCAAGAGCGGTTACCCAACTGTCCTTGACCGTGGACACGGCTATTCGAATAGTTTTACACTCTGCAGAGGTTGCACACTTTAAGCACAAGATCCAGGGAACTTCCGTGTCATCCATGACCCACGGTACTTCAAGTACCCGGGGTAAGCACCTGATCACTATCTTTCCCTAGACGACACTAACATAGAGTCCACTCGATTGGTAGCAACCCCGGTGCCCAACATTTCACATCTTAAAATTTTGGAGCCTCGCTCCCATATTCATCACATACCACAAGCACGGGGTACCAACGGTGTGTCCGGTGCCCTATAAAGACAGTCATGGCCGCCTATCCAAGCGCGACCCCATCCCGAGAGTGACCTCATGTCACCCCCATCACTAGTAATGCGGGCACCATGCTAGTATCGGCTTAGGTAATCAATAATGCCCTTTCCCATATAAGGGTAGAGTGGTTGCGCATGTAAGGTTGGAATAATGGTCGCAACTTAAACCAATCCATTTTCAAAACAACACACACACTTGCCTCGGTACACCACTTCGTCATCAAGTGCTTACCCAACTCCTCATCTCCCTCGGGCATAAGTGGCACCCGACGGGGTTTTTGAAAAGTCTTTGGAAAGTAATTTGCCTCTGTCACCATGCATATTCCCGTCCCATCTGCGTAGCTACTACTATAGCATCCTATCTACGCCCGCCCATATAACCCTCATAGGATGGTAGGGTCATGCTTGATGCAAGTTTCAATAGGAAAGTAACAAAGGCAACAACCAAAGTGGTTACCACCTCAGCATGATTTCGATGCTTCGATAATAGGGTGTTATATGACATGCATAAAAAGGTTTCTCGAACATGGTCAAAGGGCTGCTTTCCTATCTTAACCAAGTCCTTGGGGTCTTCAAATCCTCTGGTCCTTCTCCGAGTACTCCGTATACTTCGTCAACTAACGTCGGAAACAAATCACAGTAAGCAAAACATCGAGGCAAAAATAAAAGTGTTCTAAAAATAGGAGTTGGACCTTTCTAGGATACCTCTGGTCATATGAAGAATGACCAAGATGGTTTCATTGGCATTGGATCAATGGATAGTTTGGAACATTTCAGTATGAAGGATATAAGGGATTTAATGGATCTGTAAGTTGTCTACAGAATGCCTTTTTATAAAAATGAGTAAAAGTACCCATTCAATCAGGCATGTTTTTGGAAACATTTAGAAATTTGTTTCACATGATTTGGAGTCCAAATGAATATACTAAGGATTTTTGAAGTGGACTTATGTGGGTAAATAACATTTTTATTAGAACCATGGGAAACTAGGCACAGTAAAAATGTCCACCATGGCTTATTAAATAGATCTTGATTTATGGAGCCAGCAGAAATTTGAATCATCAAGTTTGGACACTATTTGAATATTTGGGAGATTTTAGAAGTTTCTGGAAAAAGAAAAAAAAAAGAAAGAGGCAAAGTGCTTTACCCTTATCTAGCGCACAGGGCGGTCGATATAAGTGGGCCGGCCCAGTGGATTAGCCGCGCGTGTGGGGATGCAGATCTAGCCGAAGCCGTTTCCACTTAAACGGTCGGGGCCCGCCCACCGGGTCGCTGACAAGCGGGGCCCGATGCTCAGGCCATCTCCTACCTCCCGCTCGAACAGAGCAGAGGCAGGGGAGGCGAGGCCGAGCGGCTGCCAGCGTTCTCCCCGGCGGCACCGGCCACCTCCGGCGATGCCCAGCACACCGGAGGGTTCAGAAGGACACGCCGCATCCGCCGAGGTGCGCCATGCCCGCAGGGGTGGTCGGACGCAAGCGCTCTGTCGGCCGCGATGGGCAAGTCCGGCGGTGGTGATGGAGTTCGATGGCACGACCACGGGGAGGAGAGAAATAAGCGCATGAGGGGGCCGTGGTGATGTTGGAGGTGCTCTGGTGCGGTCTAGAGGGGAGGAGAAGGGGTGGTTGGTGCGAATTTAGGCGGAGGCCGACGGCAAGGCTCTGGCCACGGGGAGCGACAGAGGGCTCGGGGAGAGTAATGGGTCGGCCTAGGTGGTGCACGGGAGAGAGAGGGGGCAAAAAGGAATCCAGAGGGAGGTCAGGGCGGCCTTATATGGCGAGGCCACGGCTCACAGTGGGCGGCGTCCACGGCCGCGGCCAATGCAGTGCCAGGGGCCGAACTGGCACACGGGGCGTTGTCCAGGGTGCTCGTGGGCGTGGTCTTGGCCCAGGGAAAGGCAGAGGGGGAGCGGGGATGTGCCAGAGGCCTCGCGCGCGTGAGCGCGCCCATTGGAGCTCTCGGGCGGCCGGTGCGCGTGCGGGAGCAGCAGTAGGAGGGAGAAGGAGGAGGGGGCCGATAGTGTGTCGTGTCTCGGACACTACTACAAAAAGGGCTGTTAATGGCGCACCGGTTTTGCCCATTAATGGCGCACTACCGGTGCGCCATTACTAGCACGCCATTAGTAGTTGGATACTAATGGCGCATCTCTGGTGCGCCATTAGTATCTGGCATACTAATGGCGCACTACGTAGAAGTGCGCCATTAGTATTTTTTTCAATTTTTTTTTTCAAATTTTTTTTTCAAATTTTTTTTCTTTTTTTCCTTAATCTCATATCATTATGGCTTAATCTGGGGTCAATTTGCTTAATCTCAAGTCAAATTGCACTCTATGGTCAAACTTCTCATAAGGTCACCCATCCTCACACTACTCCAGCCCGAGCACGCTTAACTTCGTAGTTCTATCCAACCCCAGCACCAGCTCACTTCACACGCACTTGTTGATATATGTATCATATCAATCCTATTAACCCTTCTTGATGTCTACGAGTTTGTTAATGTTCATGAGTATGATGAAATTTTGAAAATATATTTCAAACTTCCCGGTCATATTACGTATCATATTTTGGAAACAAAATTATAATTTTTTTTTCGAAATTTTTTTCTTTTCTTTTCTTTTACTAGTGGCGCACCTAGCAAACGGTGCGCCACTAGTAAGTTTGAAATTTTTTGAATTTTTTTGCCTGTAGATCTTAAAAGCCCCGTAACTTTTTTTCTGTTAGGTTTTTGGGGATTTAGAAAATGTTTAACGGGGTCCCCCCCGTTAAATTTGGATGTAACTTTTCGAGTAGATGATTTTTCATATAAAAAACTTTTTAATCCGAGTTCGTATGCAAAAGTTTTACCCGTTTTACTAAATTCCAGAGATATTTTGCAAATAAAGTCAAAATTCATATTTGTAAATTTTCCCAACAAGTAGACCACATATCACATGGGAAACTTATTTTCTTTTATTTTTTTGACATTTACATCATTTTCTTTTATTTATTTATTAACTGAAAAAGGCGGTCCAGGGGGGGGGTGCAGTAATGGCCAAGTTACTAATGGCGCACCGTGGTGGTGGTGCGCCATTACTAGTTGAACTACTAATGGCGCACCACCACCACTGTGCGCCATTAGTATTTTTTGAAAAATAAAATAAAAAAAATTAAAAACAAAATATGAAAAAAAAATACTAATGGCGCACCGTGGGAGTGGTGCGCCATTAGTAAGTTGAACTACTAATGGCGCACCACTCCCACGGTGCGCCATTAGTATTTTTTGAAAATAAAATAAAAAAAATAAAAATAAAATATGAAGCAAAAAAATACTAATGGCGCACCGTGGTAGTGGTGCGCCATTAGTAAGTTCAACTTACTAATGGCGCACCACTCCCACGGTGCGCCATTAGCCATTAGTATTTTTTGAAAATAAAATAAAAAACAAAATAAAAACAAAATTTGAAAAAAAATTACAAATGGCGCACCGTTGATGTGGTGCGCCATTAGTAGTTGAACTACTAATGGCGCACTACCCACTGGTGCGCCATTAGTAGTTTTGAGAAAAATATGAAAAAAAAAATTGTTACTAATGGCGCACCACGTCAACGGTGCGCCATTAGTATTTGGATACTAATGGCGCACCGCAAGTCTGGTGCGCCATTAGTGTCAATTCCATCTATAGCCCTTTTCCTAGTAGTGGGACGTCGAGGCGCCTCGGCTAGCGCGAGGGGAAGGCCCGAGTTGGCCAGGCGCTGCGGATTGGGGGTGCCTACAGTGCGGGTGTGCACTCTAGCGCGCTCTGGAGCACGCCAATTGCATGCCAGAGCATGCCTTTGGCATGTAGAGCGCGGCCACTTTGTCTGGGGGGTTCTGGGAGGTGTAAACAAAGGGGATTTGGCCTTGGATGCCCTGGTGATCCATTGGGAGAGGAGAGAAGTAGAGGGATAGTGAGAATAGGGTTGTCCAGTAGAGTGAAATGGGGTTTTACCCCCCTCAATCATTGATCTGAGGAGGAGAGGGAGTTCCTGGAGGTAGAAGGTGACTAGGAGTAGCTGTGGTAAAAACATAAGGCAAGGGGGGATAGTGGAAGGGGTCAAAACATAGGTTTTGGTAAAATACCAGAAGGTGTTCGATGCTGGTTTGGGCTATCAAATGGACTCCATTAAGCATGAGACTTAACAGGATGAAATGGCACATTAAATAGGGTGTTCCACCAAGTTTGAGCTCGTTTGAAAAAAGTTGCTAATGTAACATTGGTAAACCCTGGAAATCAACAGAAATGACTTTTCCAAGATTTAGCCATGCAAATCATCCCTCCTTGATGAACCACTTGGTGTAGTGTCATCATTTGGGGTTGTTAGTATGTCCACAAAAGTTGAGGTCACAAGTAAAAACTTGGCAATGTAGAGTTGTTCAAATTTGGATCTGGTCAGAAAGGGTTTTGGGGCACTTTGGTCAAGTTATCCTACTCCAAAACTTGTTCCATTTGGCATAGATGCATATTTGCATCATTTGAGAATGTGCACCAAGTTTGAGAGCATTTGGACAAGTTTGGCAATGTAAAGTTGCTCAAACTTCAAAATGGACAGAAATGGTTTTGAGGGGATTTGATGATGTTTTCTTGTTCTCCAAGGCATGAGGCTTGGCAAGATCATCAAATATGTCATATTTGACATGACAGAATTTTCCTAGAATTTTTAGAGAATATTTGCTTTGTAAATATTTCAAAAGCTTGAAATATCCAGAAAGGGTTTTTGAAGGATTTGTCCAATATTTTGAACATGACCATGTGTTAAAACTCTTATATATGGACAATATATGTCCTATGAGCTTCCCTGAATTTTGAAAAATATTTTTGAAACAGTTAAATAATTTTAACCTATTAAAGACCATTTCTGGCCTACATAAAAAGCCTTTTAATAAAATATAAAAATAACTTTTAAAATTATAATTTTGTGGTTTATGGGAGTCCTATACCTACTAGGGTTCAAATATACTTTTTGAAAGATTTTTCACACCCTAAATAAGGTACTTGCAGTACAAACCTCAATTCAGGGGTTTTTGGAAAAACTAATTTTAGAAAATACTATTCGGCCAAATTATTTTTATAAGAAAATACTATACTGTTCTATACACATGGCATGATCATTGGGAAAATGTTTTGGATCAAGGAGATGAAGTATAAGAGTTGGATGATTTATTTGATTTTTAGAGCACATGCAAACAGCAAACAGAAAACCAATCAAGCAAGGTTAAAAACACTCAAAAGTTTTTGCCAAACCACATTTTAGCATGATTATTAGCTTAAGTGTTGTGGCATGAAAATCAGGGTGTGACAGACCTACCCCCCCTTACAAGAATCTCGTCCCCGAGATTCTCAAACTAGGCGTGGAAGGGAATACGAAAAGTTGGATATGGGGTAGTCTTCACTTCTTCTTGTTGGTTCTTCTTCCGAGTGGTGCTCCATGGAACCTTGAAGTACTTGGTGGTGCGTCTTCACGCATGTTGCCCTTTTTGATGCAGGTTGCTGAGGGATCTCTTGCATAGGTTAGTTTGGGGTAGATGTTAGTGGCTCGGTGATCGATGTCCTCGCAGGGACCGGGCTAGTTAGGAAGTTAAAAGTACCTCCAGAGGTGTGACTTGTGGAAATTTTGGTGCATGGTGGGTAACTCAGGTGGTAAATCTAGCTGGTAGTCGTCTACTATTTTTCTTGGAGTGGTCTTGAAGAAGGTTGATAAATCTTGGTGTGAGCATCCCTTCAACATGGAAATGCTTGGTTCCTTCGAGAGGAGCGGTTTGCAGATACGCCTGGTCTTCGATGCGGAAGTTTACTTCTTGATGACGGTGGTTGGTGTAGTTCTTCCTTCTTAACATGGCAGTCTTCAAATGTCTTTTATCCAGCTGACTGTCTCTTCTTTTGTCTTCGGGTAGACAAGTAGGTCATCAACTAATGATGTTACCCACTTGTCCAAGTACTTCATGGCAGTTTGTCCACAGGGTTAATAAGGTGGGTTGGGGTATTAGTGGTGGCTGTAGTTGGGTATTGGAAAAGGTCTTCTTGACCTAGAACCAAGGCCCGTGGTCATGATCTGACCATGTTGTGGCTTGGTGAGGCTCAAGGGTTTCAGGATTCTAGTGTGTGAGTGAATGTTTATTATCTTGTCCTTAAGCACAGTTCCTGAGATGCTAGTAGTGCTATCTAGTCCTCTAAACAAATCACTTCATACCACCGAAAGCATCATCTTGCATAGGTCACTCCAATCATCACTCATGCTATAGATATCCTCATGGCTCCCTAGAGGAGATCTATCAAAATTATATATGTCTACGATCCCCAAAATCATATGTATGGCTACCCCTAGGAATCCATGGGTAGAGCATACAAGCTACTAAGCTTGAATTGAATACCACAATCCAAGTGTTCAGACTATTCTTGGAAGGTCCAAGATAATGCATCTCTATTCTAAGGAAACGCGTCGTATGCCACTTCAAGATCTTGTTTCCTTCCTATGAATAAACTCCAATAGCCCATTATTAATCCTACAAATCCAATGTTTATGGTGTTCCACATGATCTCCAAATACTGGGAAGGGCTATCCATTACGATAGTAAGTCCACCAAATTCCCACCATCATGGTCAAGTAAACTCCAAGGTCATGATTATATAGATCCCTAAATCAACTCCGACATGTAATCCAATCTCCTAGTTTGTCATTCATCGAGAAACATGGTATCATGATCAAGATGAACAGTATAAATCCAATTTACTCCAGACCATGTAGACATATTTAGCATCTATACCCAAATAGAATCACTTACTTAAATCCAAATCTCATGTCCGACGATAATTCCTACATTTTCCCCAAGTCATTCTCAAAATGTCAACTATCTTCTATCAATATCCCCCAGCTTAGGTAAAATCCTTATACCTCCAAGAATTTCAACTTGAGATCACAATTTCCCTGCAAATCCAAGTTACTCCAGGGTGATGAAAGTTATGCTACTATATTAATCATTATCCCACCAACATGAAAACCTCACAATCCATAAAGGTCTCAGATAATTCCTCGAAGTCACTGATATAAAGTCAACAAGTCATATGTCCTCTATTCCTATATCCTCAATTTGGTCTCCCCTATGGCATCGTCAGTTCTTGTGCTATATTAGGATGACAATGTGCTCGCTCACTTTGTCCACTAGTTTCATACAGAACCCAGTGTTGTGCAAGCTTACAAGGGCTTAACTGGTTCTCTTGCAATTCTGTGGGTTAAGCACATGGTTAAGGATTCGAGTTGGGGTATCTTGTGAAGTCTCGAAGGGTCTGGGGATGGGTTTCTAATCTTGAGAGGGTAAACATAACCCCACGGGTTTGTACTTAGACGAGGAGGCCGCATCAAAAGTCTTCAGTGCCAGTTGTTTGCCGAAGTAGAATCCTTAGTGTATCTTGTCTTGCTGGTCTTCTCTCAATGAGAGAGATGAGATGGAAAAACGGCATAGAGGAGGGAAATGCCTAAAAGGGGGTTCTATAGTGCAAGTGCAAACAAACAGGTGCAAAAAGGGGTCAAACAAAAGAAACAAGGCAAGGAAGGTGATATAGTCGTGTACTTGTTGCCTAGGGCAAAAGTGCGACTTATAACAAAACACAAACAATAAAAACAGGCAACACACCATCATGGTCCTATTAGAACCATCATATGGACTCGACTGCGCATAGGGGGTACATGACTCATCCTACCCTAGGGGTTCTCGGACTCAGCAATCGTGCCTTGTGCCTCGTGCAGTCTTCTGAGTTTCCTCAGGTGTTTCTATATCCCTTGTAGTTGTTTGATGAACGATCCGGGTTTAGCCTAAAGAATCTTCAACAACTTCTCGCCTTATGAGGTGATGTGGTGAAGGTGTCTCCTCGTAGCTGGCGTTGCTTGGTCTCCTCTTGTCTTCTTAATCATAACGATCCCTTTTGTCTTCTAAGGCGTCGACGGTACTGGGTAGGTAATCCATATGCAATGACAATAACAAGGAATAAAAGAGGTCCAACATGTCGGTTACGTTGATGACAACATCGACACCAAGAGCGGGGGACAAAGAGAACCGTTTTCCTGCTCACTATAGTGAGGCGGGCCAAATGGCGAGGTTCTCATCCACCGGTGGTTGCCGACACAACAACGGTAGTGACAAGGTTACTCAGGTTACTCTATTAGCGATGTATATCATGATCTTGCATATCTTATGCCCTGATCATCGTCGGCTAAGGTCGCTTCATCTTGGGGCAGTGTCAAGGGTGTCACCATCTTCTCGGTCTTCATGTCCTCATTCCTCGAGGATATATTTTTTGTTGGCATCGTCTTGTCGTGGTGTCGCCAATCTTGTGTTTAGAAGAGGTGGGCAAGCTATCATCTTTCTAGATTATCCACGATGATTACATGGAATCTAGTGGTCAGGGGCATAGGGGTTCAAGCGACCAAAAGTTTTGAAGGGGGAAGAGATCAATAAGGAAAGTATAGCCTAGTTTCCGAAAAACTGAGAAGGGGATAGAAGTATAGATAATTTTGAAAACTAGTAATAGTTTTGGCAATAGATTAACCCTAACTAACGACCATGCTAACTAAGGCTTCCTACAGTCAGGATGGCTCTGATACCAGCTCTATGGGGACCCCGACTCATAAGTCAAGATCACCGAATGCACGTGTACAGTGATCCCAGAGATCAATGCTCACTGAACACACAGAAGCTGAATAACAAGAGTCTTACATCCATACATACCGTGTTACACAAATTGTGACCATTATGGTCACGCCTTGAGTATATCATTGCAGCGGAAATCTTCAATAACAACTTGGACCCATGCCATATGCCTTAATCCTAAAGGCATTCTGACTGGGAAGCGTCCTAGCTCGCATGTTCGTCACCAATAAATCTTCATCATATCATGTTCTTTCATGCCTGGCCAATAAAATAACCAGTGGTAACCCAATGAGTACTTTGAATGTACTCGCAAGCAACCCAAGAGTGATAACAGATTAATTATGCAAGGCTCTACTGTTAAATTGGCAGTTTTGCGGAAAGCAAGTTTTTCTCATGCAAGTATGATCAACATTTATCAAGGATATGAATGCGTCTACAACAAGTATAAGGAGGTTACAGACATCAATATCGAGAAAGGTTTATAAACAACTCATGCTCGAGCTCATCATGACTTTCTCAAGAATCACATCACCAATATCACCGAACCGTGTTGTTTTCCTCAGACACACACACCAGGTTTCGCAAACATTGGACGTAGCCCAAGAGCGGTTACCCAACTGTCCTTGGCCGTGGACACGACAATTCGAATAGTTTTACACTCTGCAGACGTTGCACACTATACCCACAAGATCCGGGGAACTTCTGTGCCATCCACGACCCTTGGTACTTCAAGTACCCAGGGTAAGCACCCGGTCACTATCTTTCCCTAGACGACACTAACATAGAGTCCACTCAATTGGTAGCAACCCCCATGCCCAACATTTGACATCTTAAAATTTTGGAGCATCGCTCACATATTCATCACATACCACAAGCACGGGGTACCAACGGTGTGTCCGATGCCCTGTAACGATAGGCATGGCCGCCTATCCAAGCACGACCCCGTCCCGAGAGTGACCTCATGACACCCCCATCACTAGTAATGCAGGCACCATGCTAGTATCGGCCTAGGTAATCAATAATGCCCTTTCCCATATAGGGGTAGAGTGGTTGCGCATGTAAGGTTGGAATAACGATCGCAACATAAACCAATCTGTTTTCAAAACAACACACACACTTGCCTCGGTACACCACTTCGTCATCAAGTGGTTACCCAACTCATCATCTCCCTCGAGCATAAGTGGCACCCGACGGGGTTTTCGAAAAGTCTTTGGAAAGTACTCTGCCTCCGTCACCATGCATATTCCCGTCACATCTGCGTAGCTACTACTATAGCATCCTATTTACTCCCGCCCGCATAACCCTCATAGGAAGGTAGGGTCATGCTTGATGCAAGTTTCAATAGGAAAGTAACAAAGGCAACAACCAAAGTGGTTACCACCTCAGCATGATTTCGATACTTCAATAATAGGGTGTTATATGACATGCATAAAAAGGTTTCTCGAACATCGTCAAAGGGATGCTTGCCTGTCTTAACCAAGTCCTTGGGTCTTCAAATCCTCTGGTCCGTCTCCGAGTACTCCGTATACTTCGGCAACTAACGTCAGAAACAAATCACAATAAACAACACAGCAAGGCAAAAATAAAAGTGCTCTAAAAATAGGAATTGGACTTTTCTAGGATACCTCTGGTCATATGAAAAATGACCAAGGTGGTTTCATTGGCATTGGATCAATGGATAGTTTGGAACATTTCAATATGAAGGATATAAGGGATTTAATGGATCTATAAGTTGTCTACAGAATGCCTTTTTATAAAAAATGAGTAAAAGTACCCATTAAATCAGGCATGTTTTTAGAAACATTTAGAAATTGGTTTCACATGATTTGGAGTCCAAATGAATATACTATGGATTTTTGAAGTGGACTTATGTGGGTAAATGATATTTTTATTAGATCCATGGGAAACTAGGCAGAGTAAAAATATTCACCATGGCTTATTAAATAGATCTTGATTTATGGAGCCAGCAGATATTTGAATCATCTACTTTGGACACTATTTGAATATTTGGGAGATTTAAAAGTTTCTGGAAAAAGAAAAAGAAGAAAGAGGCAAAGTGCTTTACCCTTATCCAGCGCACAGGGCGGTCGATAGAAGTGGGCCGGCCCAGTGGATTAGCCGCGCGTGTGGGGAGAGGTGACGTCGAAGGCGGCTTCGCGGTGTTGCGCCTCTGCGCAGGGGACGCAGATCTAGCCGAAGACGTTTCCACTTAAACGGTCGGGGCCCACCCACCGGGTCGCTGACAAGCGGGGCCCGGTGCTCAGGCCGTCTCCTACCTCCCGCTTGAACAGAGCAGAGGTAGGGCAGGCGAGGCCGAGCGGCTGCCGGCGTTCTCCCCGGCGGCACCGGCCACCTCCAGCGATGCCCAGCACACCGGAGGGTTCAGAAGGACACGCCGCATCCGCCGAGGTGCGCCATACCCGCAGGGGTGGTCGGACGCAAGCGCTCTGTCAGCCGCGGTAGGCAAGGCCGGCGGTGGTGATGGAGTTCGATGGCATGACCACGGGGAGGAGAGAAATAAGCGCAGGAGGGGCCCGTGGTGTTGTTGGAGGTGCTCTGGTGCGGTCTAGAGGGGAGGACAAGGGGTGGTGGGTGCGAATTAGGCGGAGGCCGACGGCAAGGCTTCGGCCATGGGGAGCGACGAAGGGCTCGGGGAGAGTAATGGGTCGGCCTAGGAGGTGCACGGGAGAGAGAGGGAGCAAAAAGGGATCCAGAGAGAGGTCAGGGGCGGCCTTATATGGCGAGGCCACGGCTCATCGTGGGCGGCATCCACGGCCGCGGCCAATGCAGTGCGAGGTGCCGAACTGGCACATGGGGCGTTGTCCAGGGTGCTCGTGGGTGTGGTCTTGGCCGAGGGAAAGGCAGAGGGGGAGCGGGGAGTTGCCAGAGGCCTCGCGCGTGTGAGCGTGCCCATTGGAGCTTTCGAGCGGCTGGTGCGCGTGCGGCAGCAGCAGTAGGAGGCAGAAGGAGGAGGGGGCCGACAGCGTGTCGTGTCCCGGACGTTGAGGCGCCTCGGCTGGCGCGAGGGGGAGGCCCGAGGTGGCCAGGCGCTGCGGATTGGGGGTGGCTACAGTGTGGGTTTGCATTGTAGCACGCTCTGGAGCACGCCAATTGCATGCCAGAGCAAGCCTTTGGCTTATAGGCCGCAGCCACTTTGTCTGGGGGGGGGGGTTCTGGGAGGTGTAAACAAAGGGGATTTGGCCTTGGATGCCCTGGTGATCCATTGGGAGAGGAGAGAGGTACAGGTATAGTGAGAATAGGGCTGTCCAGCAGAGTGAAATGGGGTTTTTACCCCCCTCAATCATTGATCTGAGGAGGAGAGGGAGTTCCTGGAGGTAGAAGGTGACTAGGAGTACCTGTGGTAAAAACATAAGGCAAGAAGGAATAGTGGAAGGGTCAAAACATAGGTTTTGTTAAAATACCAGAAGGTGTTCGATGCTGGTTTGGGCTATCAAATGGACTCCATTAAGCATGAGACTTAACAGGATGAAATGGCACATAGAAATAGGGTGTTCCACCAAGATTGAGCTCATTTGAAGAAAGTTGCTAATGTAACATTGGTAAACCCTAGAAATCAACAGAAATGATTTTTCCAAGATTTAGCCATGCAAATCATCCCTCCTTGATGAACCACTTGGTGTAGTGTCATCATTTGGGGTTGTGAGTATGTCCACAAAAGATGAGGTCACAAGTAAAAAGTTGGCAATGTAGAGTTGTTCAAATTTGGATCTGGTCAGAAAGGGTTTTGGGGCACTTTAGTCAAGTTATCCTTCTCCACAACTTATGCCATTTGGCATAGATGCATATTTACATCATTTGAGCATGTGCACCAAGTTTGAGAGCATTTGGACAAGTTTGGCAATGTAAAGTTGCTCAAACTTCAAAATGGACAGAAATGGTTTTGAGGGTATTTGATGATGTTTTCTTGTTCTCCAAGGCATGAGGCTTGGCAATATCATCAAATATGTCATATTTGACATGATAGAATTTTCCTGGAATTTTTAGAGAATATTTCCTTTGTAAATATTTCAAAAGCTTGAAATATCCAGAAAGGGTTTTTGAAGGATTTCTCCAATATTTTGAACATGACCATGTGTTCAAACTCTTATTTATGGACAATATATGTCCTATGAGCTTCCCTGAATTTTGAAAAATATTTTGAAACAGTTAAATAATTTTAACCTATTAAAGACCATTTCTGGCCTAAATAAAAAGCATTTAAATAAAATATAAAAATAAATTTTAAAAATATAAACTTCACCTTGCATGAGTCCTATACCTACTAGGATTCGAATATACTTTTTGAAAGATTTTTCACACCCTAATTAAGGTACTTGCAGTACAAACATCAATTCAGGGGTTTTTGGAAAAACTAATTTTAGAAAATACTATTTGGCCAAATTATTTTTATAAGAAAATACTATACTGTTCTATACGCATGGCATGATCATTGGGAAAAGGTTTTGGATCAAGGAGATGAAGTATAAGTGTTGGATGATTTATTTGATTTTTAGAGCACTTGCAAACAGCAAACAGAAAACCAATCAAGCAAGGTTAAAAACACTCAAAAGTTTTTGCCAAACCACATTTTAGCATGATTATTAGCTTAAGTGTTGTGGCATGAAAATCAGGGTGTGACAGAAGCACATAGAGTGTTCTAACAAATTCTAGGCCATATTTATCTCTCTCAAAAAGGTGTGTCCAGCAAGGAGGATTGTGGCAAACTAACAAGAAAAGACTCAAATCATACATGATGCTCCAAGCAAAACACATATCATGTGGTGAATAAAAATATAGTCCCGAGTATAGTTACCCATAGATGAGGACGAAAGAGGGGATGCCTTCCCGGGGCATCCCCAAGCTTAGGCTTTTGGTTGTCCTTGAATTTTACCTTGGGGTGCCTCAGGCATCCCCAAGATTAGTCTCTTGCCACTCTTTGTTCCATAGTCCATCAAATCCATACTCAAAATTTGAAAACTTCACAACACAAAACTTAGCCAAAAATCTCGTGAGCTCCATTAGTATAAGAAAACAAACCACCACTCAAAGGTAGTGTAATGAACTCGTTCTTTGTTTATAATTTTTTTGACCTGGCGTTCTTTGTTTATATTGGTGTTGAACCTACTGTATTCCAACTTCTCTATGATTCATATCCTCCAATACTTCTCATAGATTCATCAAAATAAGCAAACAACACACGAAAAACAGAATGTGTCAAAAACAGAACAGTCTGTAGTAATCTGTAACTTTTGCATACTTTTGTAACTCCAAAAAATTGAAATAAATTGGTAAATGTGAGGGGTTTGTCTATTAATCATCTGCAAAAAGAATCAACTAAATAGCACTCTATAGTAAAATCTTGTGACAATTCTAGTGAGCGCTAACGTTTCTGTTTTTTACAGCAAGAACATATAAACTTCACACAAGTCTTCCCAAAGGTTCTACTTGGCGCAAACACTAATTAAAACACAAAACCACATACAAACAGAAGCTAGATGCAATATTTATTCCTAAACAGAAGCAAAAACAAAGATAATAAAATTGGGTTGCCTCCCAACAAGCGTTATCGTTTAACGCCCCTAGCTAGGCATGATACAAGGATAGATCTAGGTACTGCCATCTTTGGAAGGCAATCAATAGGTAGCTCTCATAATAGATTCATATGGTAAATTAATTTTATTTCTAGGAAAGTGTTCCATGCCTTTCCTTAACGGAAATTGGAATCTAATATTTCCTTCCTTCATATCAATAATTGCACCAATCGTTCTAAGAAAAGGTCTACCAAGAATAATAGGACATGAAGGATTGCAATCTATATCAAGAACAATGAAATCTACGGGCACATAACTCCTATTGGCAAGAATAAGAACATCATTAATCCATCCCATGGGTTTCTTAATACTAGAATCCGCAAGATTCAAATTTAAAGAACAATCATCAACCTCATGGAAACCTAACAAATCACACAAAGTTTTTGGGATAGTGGAAACACTTGCACCCAAATCACACAAAGCAAAGCATTCATGATCTTTAATTTTAATTTTAATAGTAGGTTCCCACTCATCATATAGCTTTCTAGGGATATAAACTTCTAATTCAAGTTTTTCTTCATAATATTGCATCTAAGCATCAACTATATGTTTGGTAAAAGCTTTATTTTGACTATAAGCATGCGCAGAATTTAGTACGGATTGCAACAAGGAAATACAATCAACCAAAGAGCAACTATCATAATTGAATCCCTTAAAATCCAAAGTAGTGGGTTCATCACTATGCAAAGTTTTAATCTCTTCAATCCCACTTTTAACAATTTTAGCATCAAGATCTAAAAACTTTGAATCATTGGGACGCCTTTTAATTAAAGTAGACTCATCTCCAGTCCCATCTTTGTCAAGATTCATACTAGAAAACAAGCATCTAATAGGAGATACATCAATAACTTTCAGATCTTCATCTTTATTTTCATGATAACTAGAAGAACACACTTTTATAAAGCTCTCTTTTTTAGCACGCATCCTAGCGGTTCTTTATTTGCATTCACCAATGGAAATTCTCATGGCTTTGAGAGACTCATTGATATCATGCTTAGGTGGAATAGATCTAAGTTTCAAAGAATCAACATGAAGAGTAATTATATCCACGCTTCTAGCCAATTCATCAATCTTAAGCATTTTTTCTTCAAGCAAAGCATTGAAATTCTTTTGCGAATTCATAAACTCCTTAACACTAGTTTCAAATTCAGAAGGCATCTTACCAAAAGAGTTATTGTAGGAATTACCATAATTATTATAGGAATTACTAGGAAAAGGCCTAGGATTAAAGTTTCCTTTATATGCATTGTTACCAAAATTACTCCTACAAACAAATTTCACATCCAAAGATTCATTATTATTTCCAATCAATGTGGATAAAGGCATATCACTAGGATCAGAAGAAGAACTCTTAGCTGCAAATAATTTCATAAGTTCATCCATCTTTCCACTCAAAACACTAATCTCTTCAATAGCATGCACTTTTTTACTAGTAGATCTTTCAGAGTGCCATTGAGAATAATTAACCATAATATTATCTAGGAGTTTGATAGCTTCTCCTAAGGTAGTTTCCATAAAAGTGCCTCCTGCGGCCGAATCTAAAAGATTTCTAGATGCAAAATTCAAGCCAGCATAAAAGTTTTGTATAATCATCCATAAGTTCAAACCATGTGTAGGACAATTACGTATCATTAATTTCATTCTCTCCCAAGCTTGTGCAACATTCTCATGATCTAGTTGCTTAAAATTCATAATATCGATTCTAAGAGAGATAATCTTAGCAGGAGAAAAATACTTAGAGATAAAAGCATCTTTGCACTTATTCCATGAGTCAATACTATATCTAGGCAAAGAGGAAAACCAAGTTTTGGCACGATCTCTAAGTGAAAACAAAAATATCTTCAATTTACCAATATCATTATCCGTATCCCTCTTCTTTTGCATATCACACAAATCAACAAAGTTGTTCAGATGGGTAGCGGCATCTTCACTAGGAAGGCTGGAAAATTGATCTTTCATGACAAGATTCAACAGAGCAGCATTGATCTCACAAGATTCAGCATCGGTAATAGGAGCAATCGGAGTGCTAATAAAATAATTATTGTTGGTATTGGAGAAGTCACACAATTTGGTATTGTTCTGAGCCATAGTAACAAAAAAGCATTCCAACACACAAGAAAACAAGAAGCAAGCGAACGGTAAACACACGGCAAAAAAAGGGCTAATAAAACGACAAGGGTGAAGTGGGGGAGATGAAAACGAGAGGAAAATAAATGTAATGCGAAGGATAAGGGTTTGTGATAGGTAGTTGATATATGACTATTGCGTAAGCCTCCCCTGCAACGGCGCTAGAAATTCTTCTTGCTACTTCTCGAGCTTGCGTTGTATTCCCTCGAAGAGGAAAGGGTGATGTAGCACAGTAGCGTAAGTATTTCCCTCGGTTTTTGAGAACCAAGGTATCAATTGTGATGCCCCGAGACCGATGTGCCAGGTGGCAGTCAGTTATTCGTTGCCGTTGCCATGTCATCTGCTTGCGTGTTGCACTTTGCCATGTCATCGTGTGCATTGCATTATCAAGTTTTTCAAAACATGCATCCGAACGAGTTCCCTCGTCCTCCCCGTTGTCCGTTCTGAGCACAGACACACTCACTCGCGCCTGCGGCACCTCCGAATATTTATTTTACAAGTGGCCGAAAATGTTCTCGGAATGGGATGAAACTTGGCGTGTGGTCTTATTATAGTGTAGGTAGACCGGCTGCCAAATTTCATCGCATTTGGAGTCCATTTGATAGCCCAACCGTTAAACTTGGAGCAGTGTCGTTGCCGGTACTAACGTCGGACGTTTCGGTATCCGAAACTGCCGCCGAGCCTCTCTACCACCTCTCTACACAGCCTACCTAGGCCTTCCTAGACCTCCTCTTCGGACCCGGAGCCGTCCGATCGACATCCGAGGGCTCCGAAAGCTCCCAAAACCCGCTAACCCGAGACCCCTGCCTATTTAACACCCCCTCTCTTCCAATTTTGGCATCCCTAACCTAGCCTACATCTTCCCCTACCTCCCAGCCGTCCCTCCTCGAAATCAGGAGCTCCAGCCGCCGCCAGCCTCAATTTCCGCACCGGCCAAATCCTCCACCGCCACAAGGCGGGTCGCCATTAGCTTGCTCCACCCCAACCGCCGCGTGTGGCCTCTCCACGAGCGCCACGTCACGCCTCCTCCACCTTACAGCCGCGCCAGGCCCATCGGGGCCCGGATCTGGCACGCCCAGGGCCGGATCGGGCCCGAACCGCCCCGCCGTCGCGTGCCCAGGCGCTCGTACCCGCAGCTCCTGCCTCGAGCGTTCCGCCGCCCGTAGGCCCTCGCCTCACTCGCCAGAGAGGTCCGTCGACGAGCTCCAGGTCGTAGCCGCCGAGCCCGCTGCTTCCCCGGCCTCCCCCGCCCTCGACGCCCTCGCCGCCACTGCTCTGCTCGTGGCCAGATCCACCGCCGCCGCCGGATCGCTGTCAACTGCCAGACGTCGGGAACCTCCTCCGCCCCGCTGGAGCTCCACCCTCGCCGGGAGTCCTCCTCCTGCCAGATCTGGTGCTTCCGTGGCCGGATCTCGCGACGCCAGGGCCGCAGCCCTCGCCGGAGAACGTCGAGCCGCCGCGACCATGACCTCCACCACGCTCGGACCCGACCCGAATCTTCCCTCGCCACAGGCCCACGCGCCAGCCTCCCTTCGAGTCCGGACATGTCCGGGCAGACACGGACATGTCCAACCCCCTTTGTGTCGCCACCAGGTGGGCCCGCACTTCTGCACCGACGGAGACGTCCGACCCCCTCCGGACAATGTCCGCCTAGTCACCCCGGGAGGTAGTTTTTCCACCAAGTCCCAGAAAAACTGTTGCATGATGCATACTTTGAGTGATGATAACTTTGTGCACGTAGATCCAAATTGAGCATGTGATATGTCCAAATGTTCGTCTCGTGATGCTCTGCATATGGTTGTACTATGGCGTGCTTGTTTGAGTTCATCTTGATGCCTTAATCTTCGTTGCAAAACTTCTATGTGATGTTAGTGTCAAGTCCTTGTTGCCTGTCAACAATATGTTAGCATGTTTGCGGGGTGGTATCTTTGTGCATGATGGTCCAAATGGAGTGTATGATATGTCAAAATGATCATTGTGAAGTGCTCTACATGATGGTTGCTATAGCATGCTTGTTTGAGTTCATATTGCCATGTTTATCTCTGTTGCAAAAGTGCATGTGGCTGTTAAGTGCTGAAACTTGTTATGAGATGATGATTTGTCATTTTTGTATCTTTATGTGTGATTTTTATTTGAGCAACATGTCAATATGTTTTAGAAGCACAATCATGCCATCTTTGTTGTGGTGCAATCCACTATTCATGATATGTCTTGTGGTGTTTGCAACAAGCTTGTAAAGTGGCCTACTCGTTGTTGTTATTTTCTGAGACTTGTTGAAAACTGCTAAGTCTGAAACTGTTATAACCTTATATCATGTTTGCTTGATGCCCCACTCAAATCCATGCATGTTTTGGGTTGTCCAATGGTCATGTCTTGTTGTCCATGTTATGCTCTATCCATCTATGCCCTTGTTTGCATATATGGAGTTCTATAGCTTGTTGTTTTCATGCTCTCAAGTTGCTATAAAATGTTTCTGTCAGCCTGTTATCAGCAAGTTCAATTTTGCCATGTGAATAACTAGTGTTCTATGAATCCTATGACCATGTTCTTGCCATGAGTAGCTTCATAAACATGCCTTCTTTCTGTTGGTTGTATTCACATGCCATGATATGCTTTGAGATGAGTTGCACAAGCTTGGAAACATGCCTACTTGTCATTATTGCTGCCATTCCTAGTTTATTTTCACTAAGTCTGTGAAATTGTTATCTTTTGCAATCTTGCCATGATGTTTTGAGCATGTTCTTATGGTGTTTGGTAGTAGCTTAGAGGTCATGCTTGTTGTGCTGGACATGTACATGCTTGCCATGCCTTTTGTTGCCATGAAATGTTCTTGTATCATGTTGTTTTGATGTCAACTAAGTGCCATGTTGCTGTTTTTGGACAGCTTGTTGTTATATCTTGTTTCATGTGTATGTGTTGAACCGTTGCTCCGTTTTGAGCATGTGCTATATGAAGCTTGTGTGTTTTTGCATGTAGATGCATAATAACATGTTGAATACCTATTTGGAGTGTGTTTGTGTGATGTTTGGGTCCATCTTGCATCTTTGCCATGCTTGTCTTGTTTTGCTCATATCTTCTAGGCCGTAGCTCCGAATTAAATAAACTTTATATGTAACTTGACTAGAATTTCGAGTAGATCATCATGGTGCATGTAAACTTGTTGTTTAACCACTTGAACTTAAGGTTTGTTCAGTTCTGGACCAATTTCGAAATTTGCATATGGGGACTTACCGGAATTGTAATATGTTGTTTCCGGCCTCATTTAAACTTGTTGTTTTATGTTGTTCTTGTATGCTTCATCCCTTGCCATGTTTTGCATCATATAGACTTGTCTTGCATAATACTTGGTTAAGCTTCTTGTCATGTTCTTGAGTGGTGTGTTTACCATGTTGTGTGCTTCTTCTTGCTAGTTCATATTCCGTTGCGATCGTGAGGATTTGTTCGACTACACTTGGTTCGACTTCGTGGCTTCTTCTTCGTCTTCTTCATGGACTCGTTCTTCTTCCTTGCGGGATCTCAGGCAAGATGACCATCCCCTTGGATACCTTTACTATCATTGCCATGCTAGTTGTCTCGATGCTATCGCTATATGTCGCGCTACCTATCTATTTGTCAGCCTCTCCTTGTTGCCATGAAACCTCTAACCTTTGACACCTTCCCAGCAAAACCGTTGTTTGGCTATGTTACCCTCTTGCTCAACCCCTCTTATAGCGTTGGTAGTTGCAGGTGAAGATGAAGATTGCTCCATGTCGGATCTTGGACATGTTGGGAATATCACAAATATATCTTATATATATTAACACACCTATATACTTGGCAATGGGTGGAAGTCTTGGCCTTTTGCTCGGTGTTTTGTTCCACTCGTGCCACCTTAGTGTAATGCCCAGTATGAGATTATACCTCCTACGTGTCGAGGCACGACTTAAAGGTATAAGCTCATACTAGAATGATCTCAAGTATGGTATTTTTGCACGACTCGTGTAAAAGAGGGATAAAATTGTAAAACAGTAGTTGGCTTACACTCGCCACATCACACAATACATTACATAAGCAATCATCATCCAAATAACATCACAGTCCGACTACGGACAAAGATCCAAATGAAAGATACCAAATAAATAAAGCCACAAGGTCCTGATCGCCCGTAGTAGGAACCACTAGTGATCGTCGAAAAACGTCACATACATACGGCCAAACTCTTCATCGAACTCCCGGTGAAGTTCTGATCCATCTCCTACATCATCTCGGCTGAACCTGCATCTGGTGTTGTAGTAACTGTGAGCCACGAGGACTCAGCAATCCCATAACCATGGGTATCAAGACTAGCAAAGCTTTATGGGTATGGAATAGGGTAGTGGTGAGGTTGCAGCAGCGGCTAAGCAATATATGGTGGCTACCTTACGAGTACAAGAGTAAGATGAGCATCTACGCAAGCGGTCGCAAACTAGTAATGATGGCTAAAGATCCTAAACTACCTACGAGTCAAGCATAACCCCACCGTATTTGTCGGGGACACTGATCGCCCACGAACACCTACGGGACCGGAGCCCCTTTTCGGTACGGCAAGGGGGCGGAGGATGCACAAAGAGCGGATCGAAGCGTGCACGCGAGCAGTTTACCCAGGTTCAGGCCGCACGGATGCGTAAAACCCTACTCCTGCCTTGGTTTGTATTGTGTTCTTAGCTCGGGAGCGAGAAGGGCTACAGTGCTTGTCGCTGGCAACACCGAGCGTGAGAGTGATCGAAGATCGGAACCTCTTCTACATTGCGCATGGACCTCCTTTTATAGGTCGAAGGGGTGGTTTTGAGCCTGGAGTGGCCTTCCCGGCAAGCTCCTCTTGCCGGCGTCTTGTTTCTTTAACTTGACTACTTCGTTCTTGAATGGCTCCAAAGGAACCATAGTGGGCCTAGGCGGGCGCGTGGCAACCCTGCCACGGGACGCTGCTACTGCCCGTGCACAAGTTGGGATACTAAGGTACCCTTACTTTAGTACACCGACAGGAGCCCCCGCGCCTGGGCCACACACGGTGCCGAGCGCTGTTGGGCCAGGCCCAAAACAGTGCACGGGCACACACGGCCCACGGCGCGCCGTATCCCACTCCGTATCCGCCGCGCCCCTCCCTAACGGCACGCGTCGATTGCGGCGTCGTGGGAGAGATCGTGGCCTATTTCTTTAATGGGGGAAATGCGGAACGCCCCCCTCTCCCCCTTAAAAGCAGGGGAGACAGGGGCAGTTCCTTACATTCGCCCGCTGCTTCTTCATCCTCCAGAAACCCCCGCAGCTCCCCTCCTCCCCGAAGGTTGAAAGATAGCAGCGCTCCACCCTTCCTCCGCCGCCGCCAGCCTCCCCAGCGCCGTCGACTTCCCCTGCCGTCCCCGCCATGGCCCCGAAGGGCGACAAGACGAAAGCCACGAAGACTGCCAGGGCGCTGAAGCTAGCGGCAATGCGGAAGAAGATGGCGGTCTTCCCGCCGAGGCTCAGCGCGGAGGAGCTGAAGGACTCCTTCTACCTCTTCTGGTCGAGGGAGACAAAAGCGCACCCGCGCACCAAGGTACTCCCCGCTGAGGCCTGCGACATGTTTCCGGGAGGATATGCCTTTTTTGCTCTGTTCTTCTACTGCGGGCTCTGCCCGCCCTACTCGAAGTTCTTCTGTGATATTATGAATACCTACGGGTTTCATCTCCTTGATTTCACCGCAAACGCTGTCTTGACCATGGCCGTTTTTGCACATCTGTGCGAGAACTTTGTCGGAGTATACCCCAATGTAGCTCTTTTCCGCCATTATTTTACGCCTCGAGTCGAGTCTGGGTCTCCTCTGTCCGGCGGGATTTCTTGGATCTTCAGGCTCCATCAGAAAGAGGCCTACTTGACTGGGGAGCTCCGCGGCAAGTGGGAGGAGTGGAGGGCTAACTGGTGCTGGATCATGGAGGATGAACCACAGCAGTTCACTTCCGTGCGCCAAGTTGCAATAGTGCACGGCAATGACTGGAGTGACCTGGCCCCTGAGGACGACAAGCTGAAGATAGCCATCACTAGGATTCTTCGCCTCCGGCAAGCCAGGCTCACTGTAGGGGCTATCGGAGCAGATTTCCTTCGCCGCCGCATCGCTCCCTTGCAGGAGAGGAAAAGGCCTGCTTGGGTGTTCGGTAACGCGGCAGACTTTATGAGGCTGCGCCCAGGCCTCGACTACAATTTCACTGTCATGGAGCTCAACGGAATGCTCCATGAGCTATTCAAGCACGACTCCAAACATCCAGAGTGGTTCGCATTGCCGCGGGGCGTAGTTCCGCTATGCAACAATTCGTCGCTCAGCGCTATCCGCGCGGCGATGCCGTGGTGTGACTCCCATGGGATTGACCCCACTTGGCGGGAGCCTTCTGACGAAGCCGTGCAAATGTTCTTCGACAACTTGGTGGAGCAGCCAATCAATCCCGACGAGAAGAGAGGCCTCACCCGCGACACCACCGACCAGGAGATGGCTTATATTGCCACCAGGTTGGAGGAGGCAGCTGCAGCCAGGGCCGCGGGCGAATTTGGATATACTTTGGAGGAGGCGGATGCAGCGGAGGCGGTAAGTCTGGCCGAGGAGGAAGAGCTCCTCAAAGTGATAAAGCCTGCCGGGCGACCCGCTGGGACAAGCGAGGCCGCCGAGCAAGGCACAGAGTCGAGCGGGCCCGCCGATCAGGGTGCCGGGTCAAGCGATTCCGCCGAAGACTCAGGCGGGTCTCTGAATCTCGACTCTTCTTCTTCATCCTCGGGTAGTTCACCGCCACCGGCAAATCCTCCGGCTCCAGCGAGGAGGCGCCTCCGCAAAGCCGCAGACGTGGCGGGGCAGCCGGCGGGCCAGCAGCCGCAGCGCCGTCCGACACGCGCCACCGCGGCGAGAAAGGCCGCCAAGGGAGTGCCCCGTGCTTCAGCAGCGGCTGGAGGAGGGTCTTCCCGGGCTGGGGCTAACGCTCCTGCCGCCCCTCGTGCCTCGGCGACAACTGGAGCGGGGTCTTCTCAAACCATCGTCCCTGCTCCCGCCAAGCGGCCGAGGGAGCCTACTCCTCCAGCTCCTCGCGCCGGGACGCGCGAGGCGGATTTTGATTTCTCCGTGCTCAGTTCTGACGAGGAGGAGGAAGAGTAAGTACTGGCAACTCTTGTTTCCTTTGATATTTGTTGCTCTTGTCTTGAATTTTCTTTGTCTGACTCTAATTATGTCTGTCTTCCAGGGCCCTGGCCCAAAGGGCGGCGAAGAAGGCCAAGATCCCGGTGGTCGATCTTGAGGACGAGCCCGTCGCAGCAGCAGGGGATGCGCCTGCGACAAGCTTGCCGGACCAGGAAGCTGTTCTCCAGAGCAGCCCCCAGCGTAGCCCCCAACGTGAGTCTTCTATTCACTCTCCGCTCGTCGGGTGCGCGTGGGCTTCCTATCCTTGTTAACGTTTTGTTTGTTTGTTGACTTGTGCAGAAGCAGAGCAACAGCCTAAGGAGCGCCAAGATATCGCTCCCGACGAGCCGCACGTCTCGACCTCTCCGCCAAGGAGGAGCCCCCAGGCGAGGGAGGACACCCCGCCAAGGGCGAGTACTCCGCCAAGGGCGAGCACCCCGCCAAGGGAAGGCGCCAGCGGCCCTCCGCCGGCGGGGGCTACAACCACGCCGCCGAGGGAAGACTCCCCGGCAAGGAACCCCATCGAGGAAGAGGCCCGCGCAGGTAACCCTTGTACTTTTCTTCTCTTGAATTTCCCTTTTTCTGGATATTTGCTTGACAGTTACTTTCTTCTTTCTTTTCTGGCCTTCAGACTCGTCCGCTCCAGAGCCGATGGAGACGGAGGCCGCCACCGAGGAGGACGCGTGCGGAAACGCTGGTGACGTCGCGGCTACCGAAGAGGCGATCGGTACTGATGAGCCTGCCGTCGAAGAGGCGGCCAAGGCCGCCGACGCGGCAGCTGAGGAGGGGACCGGCGGTCGTACTGACGGCCCTGAGGCCACAGGAGCGTCAGACGCTACGCCGACCGCCGACCCTACTGCTGCCATGGCCGAAACTGGCGCCTACCTGGAGGCTGGAAACGGGGTCTTCATTCAGCTCCCGTGGGCATCTACGTCAAGGGCACCCGCGGAGGGAGAGGTCTTCGATGGGGAAGTCCTCGCCTCCGCCGGGCTAAAGTTTGTCGACACGCCCGGCAGCAGTAGCGAGCCCGAGGAGGAGCAGCTTCTGCGGAGGCTTCTGGCCCTGTACCGTGCCAGGCAGGCCAAGCTGGAGTCCCGAGAGGCTCTGGCCGCCAAGGCGGGTGTCGACTTGGAGAAGCGCGCCGAAGAGCTCCGGGCCGCCAACCAGGCGGCCCTCCGATCCTTGGCGGAGGAGCGGGAGGAGCTCGCCGAGGCGCATCAGGCGTTCGTACTTGAGAAGGCCGAAGCAGAAGAGCACCAACGGCTCGCCGCCGAAGAGCTGTCTCGGCGGGAAGGCGAACTAACGCAGCGGAAAGTCGACCTCGACAGCCACGAGGACGACCTTGCTGCGCGCGAGCAGTCTCTTGGCGGAGCTCTGCAGGAGGCGAAGGACGCCGCTGCAGCTGCTGAGACCGCCAAGAGAGACTTGGAGGCGAGGGTGGCGCAACTGGAGATCCACTTGAAAACGAGAGAGGAGAAGGTTGTTGCGCTCGCGTCGGAGAGGGAGAAGGACGCCCACAGCCACTCCGAGCTGCAGGTCCGTCTCTCCGACAAGGGCAAGGAGCTCGCCATCGCCAAGGATTCCGTTGCAGACTTGGAGTTGAAGCTGTCCACCCTCACCGCATCACTTGACAGCGCCAGAAATCGGGAGACAAAGCTGAAGGAGGACCTCAGGGCTGAGAGGGCACTGTTGGACAGCGCCGCCCTCTCCCAAAATAACTTCAGGCTGACGGTGGAGCACTGGACCGAGGGGCTTGTCGCCGCCGCCGCTGACATCGACAGGGAGTTGTCGGGGCTGGGGACGGAGCACCTCGGCTACTCCACCGACGAGAACCTCCCTCACAGCGCCAAGCTAAGCTTGTTTTTCAGGGGAGTGGCGCCGGCCCTCCAGCAGCTCCGGGAGAGGATCCCCACGCAGTTGGCGAATGAGGCGCGCAGGCTTTGCACAGGAATCATGGAGAGGGTGCTGATGAAGATAGCCTACCGCAACCCAGGACTCAACCTCGATAACATCCTCAGGACCTTACCGCCCGACGCCGACCAGGAGGCGCTCAAGACCCTTGTCGCACCCATCGTGGACAAGGTGGGCAAGATCAAGAGAGTCGACGGCGACCGCGCAGACTAGGCTGTTTTCCTTTTTGTTTCCTTTGTCGCTACCAACCATGTTAAGAACAATAGTCTATTAGTGCCGCGACAAGTCATTTTGTATCATAACTTTATTTTGGGTAGTTAATGCAGTGTTATTTCCTTTGTTCGACTTCTTTGCTTTGTATGTTTTTACCCTACGCTTTTAGGGAACTTGCCGGCGAAGGGACCCTTGCCGCGAGCGCTGAGTGCGGAACTTTAGCAGCCTGCCGGCTGGGCCGTCGCCGACAAGAAACCTCGTCGCAGCTAGCCGCAGCACACTTAGGTTTTTGAGCGAACTCGAAAACGAAGTAAGGGCGCGACACTTGTCGCAGCACGCTTAAGCCATTGAGCGTGCTCGAAACAAAGTAAGGGCGCGGCTAGCCATGAGTTGGTTCCTCCGCGCACAGGTTTTCCATACAAAGTGCGGTCGTTCAAGGAAGATAACTCTAAAATTTAAAAATTTGATTGCTCAAACTTTGGCGACTTAGCTTTTGTGTTGTTTGCTTCCCGACAAGGCGAGGCTTCCTTGAACGGCACTTGGGCTTTCTTGAACGGCACTTGGTCCATACCACTGTCTCCTTCCCCCCGGCAAACTTGTGCACGAGGAAAAACTTCTTCTGCTTGAGAGAAAAATAAAAAAGGGAGGAAACATAGATATGGAGCCTTGCGGCTCGTTATTGCTTACCGGGGGTGCGTGCTGCACAAAGTGTCAGATAATACATGCAAGAAAAATGAAAAGGCATGAAACGACAAGTTGTGCGACGCACATAAGTTTTACTGATGCACGGGGTCTGCGCCCGGCTTTGTACAAAGGTTTACATGAAACAGCGGCAAGACTTGTACAAAATGTGGTTGCCGGAGCGGATCACGGCAACCGCGCCTTATGGGTAAAACTTGCAAAGGTGCTCAATGTTCCAGGAGTTGCTCACCGGTAAGCCCTCTTCGGTCTCAAGGCGGACAGCGCCGGGCCTTGTGACTTGTCTCACCCGATAAGGGCCTTCCCACATCGGCGTCAACTTGTTGGAATTCTTGGTGGACTGAACACGCCGAAGAACAAGGTCGCCTTCCTCGAGACTTCTGGCTAACTTTGCGGCTATGGTAGCGGCGCAAAGCTTGCTGGTATCGAGCAGCTCGTACAGCAGCCTGAAGACAGTCCTCCTCAAGGAGCAATGCGTCATCTTGTCGCAGCTGCTCTTGCTCGAGCTCATCGTAAGCGAGCACTCGAGGCGACCCGTATACGAGTTCCGTGGGGAGAAATGCCTCTGCTCCATAGACAAGAGCAAAGGGTGTCTGTCTAGTGGCTCGATTTGGTGTCGTCCTGATTAACCAAAGAGCCGCCGGCAACTCCTCAATCCAGTTTCTTCCGCTTTTGTGCAGCCTGTCGAAAGTTCTTGTCTTGAGCCCGCGCAGCACTTCAGCGTTTGCCCTCTCCGCTTGACCATTGCTCCTCGGGTGAGCAACAGAAGCGAAGCAGACCTTGGCGCCAAGGTCTTGGACGTATTGCATGAAGGTGCAACTTGTGAATTGTGTGTCGTTGTCGGTGATGATCCTGTTAGGGATTCCGAAACGGCAAACAATCGACCTGAAGAACTTGACTGCTGACTATGCGGTCACCTTTCTCACTGGTTCCACTTCTGGCCACTTTGTGAACTTGTCGATGGCGACGTACAAGTACTCAAAGCCCTCGGCTGCGCGGGGAAAGGGGCCGAGGATGTCGAGCCCCCAGACCGAAAATGGCCAGGACAAAGGGATCGTCTGGAGAGCTTGAGCTGGCTGATCTATTTGCTTGGCATGGAACTGGCACGCTTCACACTTGGTTACTTGTGCAGTTGCATCCTGGAGGGCTTCTGGCCAAAAGAAACCTTGCCGGAACGCTTTGCCAGCAAGTGCTCTCGCGCCAATGTGGTGACCACATATGCCTCCATGTATCTCTGCCAACAGCTTTTGTCCATCTTCCCGGGGAATGCACTTCAATCTGACACCGTTGAGTCTTCTTCTGTACAATTCATTGCCGACGAACTGATACATACTTGACTGACGGGTTATTCTTTCTGCTTCTTCTGGCTCTTCAGGAAGTTCTCCAGTTTGAAGGAAACGGACAATCTGCTGTGCCGATGCCGGAGCCTGAGGCTCAACAACAAGGACTAAAGGCATCAGAGGTGCTGCGGGAATGTCAGCTTCTACGGTCAGAACCTGTGGCTCGGCCGGAGCTTGACGTTCCCCGGCAAGCTTGCCGCGGCAAAGCTTGTCGGGAACCCGTGCTTCAACTGTACAAACCCCAGGGTCTGCAGGAGCAGGCTGTTCCTCAGCAACTTTGTCGTTGATCTTGGGGACCTTGTTGGCGGCGGCTTCGGGAAGCTCTGCCGGTAAATAGTCACCAGAGACCAACTTTCTCTTCTTACTTTGTCCAATTGATGGTGTAACGGATGGTTGAGTTAACTTGAGCACAAAGATCCCTGGTTCCATAGGTAGCTTTAGTGTAGCACACTTTGACAGGCCGTCTGCGATGTCGTTTTGAGCTCTTGGAACGTGCTCCATGTGTAGGCCTTCAAAGTGCTCCTCAAGCTTTCTCACTTCGTCGACGTAAGCTTCCATCAACGGACTCTGGTAGCTCTTGTTCACTTGGCGGATGACCAACTGCGAATCTCCCCGCACAATCAACTTCTTGATCCCAAGCTCTGCTGCGACTCTGAGCCCGGCAAGCAAACCTTCATACTCTGTAGTATTGTTCGTTGCCTGCTCCTTGTAAAAGTGCATCTGGACGACGTACTTGAGGTGCTCGCCGGTGGGCGCGACAAATAGCACGCCAGCACCGGCGCCTTGAAGCGAGAAGGCACCAACAAAGTACATTATCCATTCTTTGCTTGCTTCTTTAACGGGGATGCTTGTCTCTGGAATTTCTTCGTCTGGCGTTGGTGTCCATTCTTCTATGAACTCTGCCAATGCTCTGCTCTGAATAGTTGAAGTACTTTCAAACTTGAGGCCAAAGCTCGACAGCTCCAGTGCCCACTCGACAATCCTACCTGTTGCTTCTGGATTTTGCAGTATCCTTTTCAGCGGAAAGCGAGTGACCACTGTTATCTCATGCGCTTGAAAGTAGTGGCGCAGCTTTCTCGAGGCCATGAGGAGGCCGAACAGCAGCTTCTGCACCCCTGAGTATCTTGACCTATCCCCCTGCAAGAGGGAACTGACAAAATAAACTGGGCGCTGCGCCATCTTCTTCCGCACTTCTTCCTGCATCTGCGCAGACCCATCCTTGTCGGGACCGGGGCTTGTCGGGGAAGCCCCCTGCTTGTCGCTGGACGTGCTTGCCGGGGTTGTGGGTTCCTCCTCTGCCTCCCTTTCCGCTACCAACGCAGCACTAACCACTTGATTGGTTGCTGCTAAGTACAGCAGCAACTTCTCTTGTGGCCTAGGTGCGACAAGTATTGGAGTGGAGGACAGGTACCTTTTCAAATCTTGCAGCGCTGCCTCCGCTTCCGGAGTCCATTTCATTGGACCTGCCTTTTTCAAGATTTTGAAAAACGGTAGGGCGCGTTCCGCAGACTTAGAAATGAACCTACTGAGGGCAGCCACACAGCCGGCAAGCCTTCGTACATCCTTGACGCGCTTCGGAGCTTCGATCTGCTCAATGGCTTTAATCTTGTCGGGATTGGCTTCAATCCCCCTCTGGGACACAAAGAACCCGAGAAGCTTGCCGGAGGGGACTCCGAACACGCACTTCTCGGGGTTAAGCTTGAGTAGTATCTTGCGCAGATTCGCAAAGGTTTCATCTAGATCCTGAATCAGAGTATCCTTGTCCTTGCTCTTGACCACTATATCATCCATGTATGCTTCTACATTCATGTGTATCTGTGGCTCAAAAGCAGTGTGGACTACCCTCGCAAACGTTGAACCGGCATTCTTCAATCCAAAGGGCATGCGTATGAAGCAATAAGTGCCACATGGAGTAATGAATGCTGTCTTCTCTTCATCTTCTTCAGCCATAAATATCTGGTGGTATCCTGAGTATGCATCAAGAAATGAAAGCAACTCACATCCAGCCGTGGAGTCAACGATCTGGTCAACGCGCGGCAAGGGAAATGGATCTTTGGGACAAGCTTTATTCACATCGGTGAAGTCTATACAAAGCCTCCACTTCCCATTCGCTTTGCGCACGACAACAGGGTTGGCCAGCCACGTGGGATGAAGTACACCTCTGACAAGGCCTGCCACTTCCAGCTTCTTGATTTCTTCAGCGATAAACTCTTGGCGCTCCACCGCTTGCTTTCTGACCTTCTGCTTGACGGGCCGCACATGAGGACAAACGGCAAGCTTGTGCTCAATCACTTTCCTGGGAACACCGAGGATGTCAGACGGTTGCCACGCAAACACGTCAACATTCGCCCGCACGAAAGCAACGAGCGCGCTTTCCTATTTAGGATCGAGCGTGGCATTGATGGTGAAAGTACCACCAGTGCCGTCCTCCTTGGCGCACACCTTCTTGGTTGTGGGCGGAGCTGCCATCGCCTTCTTGCTCTTGCCGGTGGAGCTCGATGGTGCGTCATCGACGGCAGCGCAGCACTCCGAGGAGGTGCGTTTGCCGGAGTGGGCCCCAGAGCTCTTGCCGGACTTGGTCTTGTTCTTCCCCCAGGGACCTTCAGCGGCAAGTGTTGTGCTATCTGTTGCGGCTGCTGCGTCCCGGTAAATCTTGTCGGCGCAGATAAGCGCGTCCTTCCTGTCGCCGGGGACAGAGATGACGCTTATCGGGCCTGGCATCTTGAGCATGCTGTAGGCGTAATGAGAGGCTGCCATGAACTTGGCGAGCGCTGGACGGCCAAGTATCCCATTGTATGGCAACGGGATATCGGCAACGTCAAAGGTGATCCTCTCAGTCCTGAAATTTAGCTCTCCGCCAAAGGTCACTGGCAGTGTGATTTTCCCCTTCGGCTTACTCCTTCCCGGGTTGATCCCTTGGAACGTGCCGGTCTCCTCGAGCTCGCTGTCGGGGATCTGTAGTTTCCGGACCACAGCGGAGGAGATCAGGTTCAGGCCGGCCCCGCCGTCAACCAACATCTTGGTGACCTTGAGGTTGCGGATGGTTGGTGAAACCAACATCGGCAAACACCTGACCGCAGTTGTGCGGTCAGGGTGATCCTCAATGTCGAAGATGATGGGCGTGCTGGACCACTTCAGGAGTTTGCGTGACTCGACGGGTGGCTCTGCTGCATTAACTTCCCGCACCCATTGTTTGAGTTGGCGGTGGGAAGTATGCAGAGAGGCACCTCCATCGACGCACAGAACTTCTGTGGCCTTCTGGAACTCCTGCTCGCTGTTGTCTCCGTCCTCCATGTCTTCGTCGTCGTCTTCGTCTTCGTCCTTGTCGCGGCCGCGGGGAGGTCTATCTCCTTGCCGCTGCTTGGCCTTGCCGCGGCGTCCTCCCCGGCCATTGAATGGCCGCTTCTTGCTGGACTCTCCTCCACCTCCCTGGGCCTTCTCCTTGTCGCGTCTCTCGTACTCAGCCTTCTGCTGTTCGACGAGGTACTCAACCCTTTTGCAGTTCTGGAGATCGTAGCCCTTGGTGCGGTGGATCTTGCAGTACTGCTTGTCGGAGCCGTCCTGCTTGTCGGCGGCCGCTACAGCGGCAGCTTCCTTGCCGGAGCCACCAGCCTAAGCTTTCTTGGCGCCAGCCTCCTTGCCGGACTGCTCAACGACCAGTACTTCCTTGTTCTTCTTTTTCTTGTTGTTCCGCCGCCGGTTCTTCCTTGCCGGGGCGGCATCCTCACTATCTGTTCCTCCTGCTCCAGCATCCTCTCCGGGGAGTCTCCTCCCCTCTTCAGCGCTTGCGCACTTGTCGGCCAGGGCATAAAGCTCACTGACGTCTCGGATCTTGCACATCCCCATCTCCTCCCTTATCCTGCGGTTGCGCACGTTCTGGTGGAACGCGCTGATAACCGCGGCAGGGTGGACGTCTGGGATGTTTTGCTGGACGCGGCTGAACCTCTGGATGTACTTTCGCAGGGACTCTCCTTCCTTTTGGGCAAGTATATGAAGGTCGCTCTCCTGGCCATGAGGCTTGTGGCCACCTGTGAAGGCGCCGACAAACTGGTGGCACAGGTCGGCCCAAGAAGAAATAGAGTTCTCCAGCAAGTGCATGAGCCAAGATCTGACGTTTGGCTTGAGCACTAGCGGGAAGTAGTTCGCGAGTATCTTCTCGTCTCTTCCCCCAGCAGCCTGCACCGTGATGGTGTAGATGCTGAGGAACTCAGGCGGATGAGTTTTGCCATCGTACTTCTCGGGTACGTCGGGCTTGAAGTTCTTCATGCTGGGCCACTGGACTTGCCGCAGCTCACGGGTGAACGCAGGACAGCCCGCCGCGTATGGCAAGTCGCCTGGTTCTCCGGGTGCGTGCACGTCGACAGCGGGCCCAGCGCGCTGGTTGGATTGCCGCCGCGCTTCTCTTCGACGCTCGATGCGAGTTCGAGCGTCTTCTTGTCGTCTGTCGTCGAGGACTTGGCGTTGATCGCGGCGAGCCCGTGGATCCGACGACGCCGTGGAGTCGTCATCTATGTTGATCCGGCGAGTCGGTGATTTCGGCCTTCGGGGCGGGGAATGCACGGTAGTTGCACCCCCGGCGGTCTTGTCACCATCAGCCCGTGCCTGGCTAACTTGCCGCGGCCGCGACGTCGTCGGCTGCTGCGGAGTGTCGTTATTGGCGAAGGCGATGAGGCTTTGGATGGTGGCCCTCCAGTCGTCGGCCTTGTCTGCCGCTGGAGGGAAGTCGAGGAGCAGCTGAGCTCGAGCTAGAGCTTCTGCTGGAGTGGAGGGGAGCGGTGGCGAGCGGTGCGAGGAGCGAGATATGCTCGGACTTCTAACTGCGTTAGAAGGAGCAGGGTCTCGTCCCGGCGACCGCGCCTTGCTCATGCCAGCACGTTGGCCTTGAGCGTCCCGCGACCCGCGAGCTTGACCTTGTCCCAGCAAGCGTATGGTACCTTGAGTACCACGTCGCTACCAGTCCGGCACCTCCTGAGAGGGGCGTGGTGCGTGTACGGACGCCGAGGTCTTGGAATGCGCCCGGTCGTCCGTCTTGTCCTTGGACTTGGCGACGCCGTGGGTTTCCTCGCCGGCGTCCGCCCTTCCGCCAGCGTCTACACCACCGACCGTTGGCTCTGGTGGTGGCGGGATCGACGCGGACGGGCCTGCTACCTCCGAAGCCTTCTTCTTCGGCGGCATGTCGATGAAGTAGATGAAGTTGCTGAAGTTTTCGCTCGCGTGAACACTGGATCGGGTTCACACAACCTCGACGCACCCCCTACCTGGCGCGCCAAAGATGTCGGGGAAACTGATCGCCCACGAACACCTACGGGACCGGAGCCCCTTTTCGGTACGGCAAGGGGGCGGAGGATGCACAAAGAGCGGATCGAAGCGTGCACGCGAGCAGTTTACCCAGGTTCAGGCCGCACGGATGCGTAAAACCCTACTCCTGCCTTGGTTTGTATTGTGTTCTTAGCTCGGGAGCGAGAAGGGCTACAGTGCTTGTCGCTGGCAACACCGAGCGTGAGAGTGATCGAAGATCAGAACCTCTTCTACGTTGCGCATGGGCCTCCTTTTATAGGTCGAAGGGGTGGTTTTGAGCCTGGAGTGGCCTTCCCGGCAAGCTCCTCTTGCCGGGGTCTTGTTTCTTTAACTTGACTACTTCGTTCTTGAATGGCTCCAAAGGAACCATAGTGGGCCTAGGCGGGAGCGTGGCAACCCTGCCACGGGACGCTGCTACTGCCCGTGCACAAGTTGGGATACTAAGGTACCCTTACTTTAGTACACCGACAGTATTCTCTTCTCGAAGTGAAAAGAGACAGTCACGGTTACTCACACAGTTGTGTGTTTTACTTTGGATCCTTTGTCAAGTTTTCTACAACCGGATATTAACAAATTCCAATCTGCCACATAACCGCGGGCACGGCTTTCGAAAGATCATAACCCTGCAGGGGTGTCCCAACTTAGCCCATCACAAGCTCTCACGATTAGCCGAAGTAATAATAATTATTACCCCTTATCTTAGGGAAATCCGATCAGGCTCGGTATCCCGGTGCACAAGACATTTCGACAATGGTAAAACAAGTCCAGCAAGACCTCGCGGCGTGCCGACACCCTGATAGTAGCCGCGCGTATCTCGTCTCATGCCACGTCCGGATGAGCAATACGTACAGCAACCGAAGACCCTAGATAACTGGGTGGCACCGCAAGTGGCTCTAGTTTGGGACCAACACCATCAGCACTGGCCCCCCTGTTATGTAGAATTAAGAACCAGGGGACATGACCACCTATGCAATTAATTAATTAAGTTTTTATTACGAGGCAAATTAAAACCATTGTTGGGCCTTGCTGGAGGAGTTTTATTCAAATTCGAACTGTCAAGGGGTCCCCATATACCCAACCGTGTAAGGAATGCAAAATCAAGGAACATAATGCCGGTTTACCGGCGCCTATGGTGGCATGATTGGAACAAAACACCGAGCAAAAGGCCAAGCCTTCCACCCATGCCCAGTGTATAGGTGTGTTAATAATAATAATAGATATTGTGATATTCCAAAGCAACAAGTTCCCACCTGGAACGATCTTCATCTTCACCTGCATCTAACAATCCTATAAGAGGGGCTGAGCAAGCGGGTACATAGCCAAACAACGGTTTGTTGGGAAGGTGTCAAAGGTTAGAGGTTTCATGGCAACAAGGAGAGGGGCTGACAATAAATGATGGGTGGCGCGGCATATAACGATAGCATCGAGACAACTAAGCATGGCAATGGTAGTAAAGGTATCCAAGGGTATGGTCATCTTGCCTGGGATTCCGCAAGGAAGAAGAACAAGTCCATGAAGTAGTCGAACGGATCCTCACAACTCCAGAACGAACCCGAAGCTAACAAGAGAAGCATACCAAAAAGAAGCAAACAACACGGTAAACACACAAGCATTAACATGGCATACGATGCACATCCAAGTATGATGTATGTCCAGTTTAAACATGCATGGCATGGCAAGGTGCACAAACAATACTACAAGTTAAGTGGAGCTCAATATGCAACGAGTTGCATATTGACGAAACACCACATTTTATTTATTTAGTTGACTCTTGTTTATTTACAAGACAAGATTAAATGTTTGTTAACATGGCAAGAGGTGAAGCAAAAACAAACTACCTATTTAGACATTTTAAATGAGGCCGGAAATAACAACAACAATTCCGGAAACTCCTCATGCACATATTTATGAATTTGGTACTGTTCTGCCTATTACCACATTTTAAAGTTGTTAAACAGCAAAACTAAGTGCATCATGTTAATCTACACATTTTCCCACCCCATTTACATATAAAGTTTATTAAATTTGGAGCTACAGTTATTTAGTTATGAATTAAATCATTTTAACAAGCTATTTGAGAAAATTTAAACAAACAGCATTTTAAACATTTTAAACAGGCATGAAAGTGGCACAATATTAATTTACAGAAAATTCTAAGCATTTTTCATATATAAAGTTTTTACATGTGATGCACAAATGTGAAGTTATTATATGCATGAAGTTTAGGGTCCAAACTGTAAAACTGATTACTCTGGATAATTACAAAAATCGCAGGTAGGGAAAATAAAGGAACTGGGCCGAAACTGGCATGCAGGCCCAACCTGAGGGGGGAAGGAGGGCGCCGGGGTGGTCTCCACTATGGGCCAAGCCCAACTGGCGCGGAGGTAGGCCTCGGCCTTGGCGGAAGCAGGCCGGCTGCAGAACTGCGACCGATAGATGGAGGAGGCCCAAGAGGGCGCTGGTCCTGGGCGCGGTGGAGTAGGGCGAGCGGTAACGGGCGCTGTCGACGATCACCCGTGCCAACCCGCTGGTTCGAGGAAAAAAAGCAGGGGACGACGACCCGGCGGCGCTGGCGATGCTGGCGAGCGGTCAACGGGTGAACGGGCGAGGCGCTTCAAGCGGGCACTGTCGACGGCTTGGCGGGACACGGCGGCGACCTTGAGGCGAGCAGCAGGGCAACGTGGGACTTGGAGACTGGCATCCCAGACGGTCGAAGGATGCAGGGGGTTCGAAGCAGAGGAGGCAGGAGCTCCTAGCAGTAGGGGACTCGGGAACGGCGTGGATCGAGTCTTCCGGCGTCGGCACCAGGCAACGGCGGCGGATGGAGCTCGGGGAGGCACCGGCGGCGGAGCCTAGAGGCCATGGTGGTCTCCTGTGAGCAAAACAGAGGAGGAGAGCCAGATTGTGAGAGAGAGACAAAGAGGAACGGAGGAAGGAAAATTGGGGCGTGGGCGCTCGAAGGAGGCCAGTGGAGGAAGGCATCTCCGGCGCGCTCGGAGTCGCCGGCGACGGGCACCATGAGGCTTGGCTGCGGCTCTGTGGGGGCGCGCTCCGGCGATGCCGATCGAAGCAGAGAAATCGAGGCCGCGGCGGGGTCGAGCTGTAGCCTCCATGGCGTCCTGGTTTGGGAGGAGCTCGTCTCCATGGATGGGGGAAGCGAGTAGGCGCGGTAGATACTGGTGCCCCTGGTGGTGGACGCCGGCAGTGTCTGTGATGGCCAGAAACAAGGCATAGGCGCGCACGATCGGGAGCTCCTCTCCTAATCGAGCTTGTGGATGAAGGAGTCGAGCGCTCAGGCTCTGGGTTGAGAGGAGGAGCTCAGGGCCTTGGGAGCAGAGGAGGTGGCGGGTGTGGTTGGTCGGCGGCGCAAAACAAGGGGCATGTCGGAGAAATTTGGATCGGGAGGAGATCCCAAGGTGGGAGGTGGAGTGTGGCGGCGGCGATTGGATAGGTGAGGAATGGATGGGACAAGGTCCCTAGGCTTTAGAGTTGGACTGATATATGTAGCCGATGGATTAGATTAGCTGCTATTTGGGCCCTCCAATTTAGGTCGGACGGCGCCGATTAAATAAGTTAAAGAGTGCAATAACCAAAACGCAGATGTTTTAGGGATGTTAGGGGATGATTCGGACCCATCGGTAACAACAGAGTGGATCGGGTTCGGGTAGGTTTCGGATGCGCGTGATGGGGTAAAAGTGGGTTGTATAGAAGGCATGGGGCGGAGAAGAGAGAAGAGAGAGAGAGGCCCGGCGGCAGTTTCGAAACACCGAAACGTCCGACGTTTATCCGGCTATAGTGCCGCTATATATTTAATGGTTGGGCTATCAAACGAACTCCGAATGCGACGAAATTTGACAGGCGGTCTACCTATGCTATAATAAGACCGCACGCCAAGTTTCAACCCATTCCGAGAACATTTTCCGGCCACTTATAAAATAAATATTCGGAGGTGCCGCGGGCGCGTGTGAGTGTGTCTGGACTCAGAATGGACAACGGAGAGAACTGGGGGAACCCGAACGAATGCAAGTTTTGAAAACATGCTGATGAAATGCACATGATGTCATGACAAGTGCAACACGCAAGCAAATGACATGGCAACAACGACGAATAACTGGCTGACACCTGGTGCATCGGTCTTGGGGCGTCACAACTCTCCCACACTAACAGAGGATCTCGACCCGAGATCCTGGAGATGGCACCGGATAAAAGAGGATAAAGGAAGAGGTAAAACAAAGTTGCTTCTTGACAAACGAGTGAAACCATGAACCATGGGAAGTTGAACAACTTGAATGAAAGAATACAACGGAGATGAACGTAGATGGAAACACTCCGCTAGGAAAGAGGAACAAGGAACATTACGAGAACCTTGTAGGTTGTAAGGCATGAAACAAGAGTTTACGAACCAAAAGAATTTAAACCACTCCGGTCGAATAGAGCTAGAGAAGGAATATGAACGATAGAATTTGGACAGCACTCCGGTTGAAAATGTAAGGAATTGAACATGAACTTGCCAAGTTGGGATGATACTTTATGAAATCAACAACACACTGCCTCCGGAACAATTAAAAGAATGGCACGAGGGTTAAGAAATATTTCAGACAACACTCCGGTTGAAAAGAGAGGCAAAACTTGATAAGATGAGAGAATTTGAACGGAGGTCACGACACTCCTGTTAAATGGACTAGAAAGGACAAGAGCATGATCTTGAAATGACAAGATGATGGTTCGAAGAGAGCAATATGACAAAGCCTTCGGAACGAATAACGGAGTGAAAAGATCGAAGAAGAAGAACATCTTCGACTAGAAATGATTTTGAAAGCATCCTTACGAAGATGGATTGGACAAGGTTGTTGGAAATTCAAGGAGAAGAATGAGCTTGATGTGGGCTTATGGAAACCATCTCAACTTGAGGTGAAATTCTGCCACTAGCGGAAAACTATTGGTTTGTGATGAGCGAAGAGATGAAAACTTCTTTCACCGAGAGGATAAATGGAGAAATTGGGTCATTTATAAGCACCATAAATAGCAAAATCCTTATGGAAAACTTTTAGGTGAGATACAACCCAAGATAACTCCAATGAATAAATTGAAGGGTTGGAAAGATCTCCTGAACAAAGGATATGATGGTTTAAACTATCTCCTTCCTGACAACTTGTGAATCATGAAACCTGACGAGAAAATTATCAAGAATGACATAACACCACCTGAAAAGACAAGGGAGCAAGAATTGCACTTCTGAATGCAAGAAGAAGAATACTTGAGCACATTGATCAAGAATCATGATGAAGACTTCGAGGATGAATTAAATCATGATAACCACCATGAAGAACTCCGGTAATGAAAGCATGGGAAATGAAAGATGAAAAGAATAAGGTTGAAGCCTTGCAATGCTTTAGAAGGATCTTTGAAATGATATAATTGAAACAACTTGAAACCGAGAAGATGATATGATGAACACGCTTCGGAAAAAGAGATTAATCACTCGAGGAAATAAGAATAAGATTTACTGTATGCTTATCCTTCATCAAATTAAATTGATGACAAGCAACGGATTTGGCCTACTTATTCTCTTTGCAAAGAATTAAAGGGAGATCTCACACGAACTTGAGAAAGTATTCAACGAACCACCGGTAGGATTGGAAAGAGCAAATGAATTGATACCATACAACGGAAGAGTAATCTTGAATGAAACACCGTAAGAATTGAGACCGGGTGATGCAAGAGAATAAACCACCATGAAGAATTAGAAAATGAACGAAGATACATGAGGTAATCTTAGATACAAAAGAACGAATGGACCACGAGCAGAGTAAAGAATACTTGAATGATGCACCGGAAGAATATGGAGATGAACGGAGAGTCATCGATGAAGAATATTTGGAGGACGAAGTTGAAAACTGAGAACAAGGAAATCTTCTGAAATGATGGCCTTCAGAGGAACACAAAGAAAAGAATTCATGAAATACTCCGAAAGAATGAAAAGAGGAAGGTTGACCTGAGGTTGAAAAGAATTTGAAAGCGGTCTTGGAGAGGTATGTGACTGATGGAATCCATACTTACTTCACACTATGAAAAGATTCTGAGTATAACTCCCGAAAAAGAAATTAGAAGAGTCAGGTAAGATCCTGGAAAAAGACATGTGGGTTAGGGCCCACTCAAAAGAAATCATCGTTGAAAAAGATTGCTTAAGAGATATTGCACCGGTTGAATTAAATGGCTTGAATAAGATAGCAACCTCAAAATAGTTTGAATGGATTAAGAATGGAAACACGAATCTTTTGAGATATCTTGAACACTCCGGATATGAATAGCAAGAGGAGAATGATTAACTGGTGCACCGGAATAAGAAAGCATTGTGATATGAGGAAAAGGATAAGATCAACACTGAAATCTTGAATTAAATCCACCAGAGAAGAAACAAGAACAAAGAATGATAAACTTGAATCTTCCTGAGCATTTTCGCGAGAATTCACCGGATGAAACATTAAAGAAGATTGATGAAGAGGCATCACAAGAATATAAAGACACTTGATTAAGGACTCTGGCTCCATAAAGAAAAAAAGGTGGGAGGGCGGGGAAAAAACGAAGACAACTTGGGAAGAATGAAACAGACACCGTTGAGAAAACCAAGAATTGGTCTTGCACAAATTGAAAGGATCACGTTAACTTGAAGAGAAGCACGCCGGTTGAGAAGAATTTAACATGACAATCTTGATGATCAAGACACTACTAGGAAAAGGGCTATAGATGGGATTGACACTAATGGCGCACCAGACATGCGGTGCACCATTAGTATATACTAATGGCGCACAACGTGCTGGTACGCCATTAGAGTGGAATACACTAATGGCGCACCGGGCTCAGGGTGCGCCATTAGTATCAAAAAAAAATTCTTTTCCAAACATACTAATGGCGCATCCAGACAGAGTGCGCCATTACTAGGTGTAACTAGTAATGGTGCACCAGTCACATTGTGCGCCAGTACTATTGTCTTTTTTATTATATTTTTTATTCTTTTTTTTTTGCAAAACTACTAATGGCACACTGTGCCACAGTGCTCCATTACTAGTTTAAACTAGTAATGGCGCACTTTAGCACAGTGCTCCATTAGTATGTTTTTTTTATTATTATTTTTGCAAAACTACTAATGGCGCACCACCAGCAGGTGCGCCATTAGTAACCTGGGTTACTAATGGCGCATTAGGAGATGGTGCGCCATTAGTAAGTGGGCACCAACAAGATATTTTGGACAGCCACTCCTACCCACTCACTTTCTCCCCACTTCATTCTCTCCACCTCCTCCTACAAAGCTTGTCTCGGCTGCCTCCTCTTTGTCAACTCATTTCCACCATAGATTCATTCAAATTAAGTGGTTAAATTACCATTTTTTGATAGGTAAGTAAGGGGGGAAGCTATCATTATGTTGTTCTCCCTCCAACAATTTGCACATGCACTTTTTATGGCCTAGCTAGATCTATGTATGTTCGTGGTGTTGCATATGTTTGTGGTGTTGCATATATGTTTGTGTTTGCAGGTGTACCTGTATTTGAAATGCGATAGTTGCCAATATTTTGCCGGAATGTTGATTCATTTCCGTTTCGGCGAGAATTTTGGCATTAAGCATTCTTTTTGGTCCTATTTTTAGGGAAAGTCATGCCAAACTTTTTCTTGGTTCTAAAATATCGTTTTTCTCTACCCCGCAGGCGACCATGGTCCGCACGATGACCGAAGGCATCGTGAATAGGTTTTTGAGCTCCGCGAAGGCCGAGATGCTTCAAAAGAACGAGATGGAGATAAGATGTCCGTGTCGAAGGTGCAAGCTGAAGAGCCTTATTGCGGACCCAGATTCCGGGCAGGTGCGGGACCACCTGCTCTTGCGTGGTTTCATGGATGGCTATCGGTGGCAAGGTGATGAAGATGACTACGAAGTCATCCATGGGGGCCGGGCAAGAAATGAGGAAGGGCAGCAAGACAACCAGCGCGGCTCGGGCGGGCGAGAAGACGAAGAATCTCCAGGAGATGATCACGACGGTGATGATGTACACAGTCATCATGTAGAAGATGCAGGACATGATGATGAGGAAGATGCTGGAGCAGACGACGGGCATGATCATGAAGATGATCATGCCGGCGGATCAGACGATGCTGGACCATCGATGGGCTGGGTGCAGGACCCTCATATTCAAGAGCTGCTTCTCAAGCAGACGGATAACGCAAGAGCTGCCGCCCGAGAGAAAGCCAAGATGGATCAACTGGAGATAGACGCGGTTACTCCATTGTATGAAGGATGCAGGCCCGAGGATACCCGCCTAAAAGTAACACTGATGGCTCTAGAGATGAAGGTAAAACACAAAATGACCGACGCATGCTTCGACGAGAACATGTCATTCTGGCACGAACGTCTTCCCAAGGGAAACAAGTGCCCGACCAGTTTCGATGAGGCGAAGAAAATCATGTGTCCTCTGGATTTACTGCACGTGAAATACCATGTGTGCATGAACAATTGCATCATTTATCGGGACGAGCATGCGGAGTCTACCATATGTCCGGTGTGCGGCGTCACTCGATACAAGAAGAGGAAGAAAGCTCCTCGAAAAGTGGTGTGGTACTTTCCGATCACTCCTTGTCTGCAGCGGTATTTCGCGGACCCTAAGGTAGCAAAGCTCCTGCGTTGGCACGCGGATAGGGAGGAGAAGAAGCGAGAAGATGATGCAAATGATCCGAAGATAGATAAAAAAGACAAGATGCTGAGTCACCCTAAGGATGCGAGCCAGTGGCAAGCATTGAACTTTGAAGACGCAGAATTTGGGAACGATCCAAGGAACATCGTGCTGGGCGCGAGCACCGATGGAGTCAATCTGTTTGGCAGCCAGAGAAGCACACATTGCACCTGGCCTGTGTTTGTGTCGATGTACAACCTTCCCCCCTGGTTGTGCATGAAGAGGAAGTACATTCACATGAGTATGCTAATTGAAGGACCGAAACAACCAGGGAACGACATCAATCTGTATCTGGGGCTGCTGAAAGAGGAGCTAGACACGCTGTGGAAAACGCCAGCCAATACGTGGGATGCTGCAAAGAAAGAATATTTCCCTATGAGAGTCACACTGCTCACGACGGTGCACGACTATCTCGGTTACGGATATGTCGCGGGGCAGGTGGTCCACGGATTTTCTGGATGCGTCAGGTGCATGGATGACACAACGTATCGCCAGCTAGATAGAGATCTCGAGTCTTCGAAAACCGTGTTCATGGGACATCGAAGGTGGCTTCGTGACGATGACCAGTGGAGAAAACGCAAGGATCTGTTCGATGGTGAAACCGAACCCCGAGGATGCCCGCGTACGAGGAGCGGCGAGGAAATAGACGAGCTGTTGAAAAATTGGAAAGATTGCCCACTGCCGGGAAAGAAACAAAAGGCGCCAGAGCCGGGAAAGAAGCAAAAGGCGCCACAGCCGCTGTTGAAGGTATGGAAAACGAGGTCTGTTTTCTGGGACTTGCCGTACTGGAAGATCCACCGTGTGCCTCACAGCCTTGATGTCATGCATATCACGAAGAACGTGTGCGAGAGTCTGCTTGGTACCCTACTCAACATGCCAGAGAGGACCAAAGATGGGCCGAAAGCAAGGGCAGACTTGAAATCAATGGGCATCAGGCAGGAGCTTCACGCTAATGATGATGATGATGATGATGATGATGAGGCAAAGTAGGACACGGAAAGTCGTCGCAAAGGCAAAAAGGCCAAGAAGACCATAAATGACTACCCTCCCGCGTGCTTCACTCTAAGTCAGGAGGAGATCGAGCAGTTTTTCACCTGCCTCGTAGGAGTAAAACTTCCTTACGGTTACGTGGGGAAGATAAGCAGATACCTAGACCCAGCGAAGCAGAAGTTCAGCGGGATGAAGTCTCACGACTGTCACGTGCTGATGACGCAGATACTTCCAGTTGCAATCCGTGGGATCATGGATGCGCACGTCCATGAAACGCTATTTGGCCTATGCAACTTTTTTGACGTCATCTCTCGGAAGTCGGTTGGCGTGAGGCAACTCAGAAGGCTACAGGAAGAGATCGTGGTGATACTATGCGAGCTTGAGATGTACTTCCCGCCCGCATTCTTCGACGTTATGGTGCATCTACTGGTCCATACCGTGGACGATATCATCCAACTCGGGCCGATGTTCCTGCGCAGCATGATGCCGTTCAAAAGGATGAATGGTGTCATCAAAGGATACGTTCGCAACATGTCACGTCCAGAGGGAAGTATAGCCAGGGGCTTTTTAACCGAAAAGTGCATCTCCTACTGCACGAATTATCTAGGCATTGAGAACCCCGTTGGTCTGCCCGTCAACAGGCACCTCGGCAGGCTCGCTGGATGCGGTCACCGTGAGGGTCGCCGCGAAATGCATGTCGACTTTGAGGGTCGACTCGTCGACTTTGAAAGAGCAAACCTAGTCGCGCTACAACACATAGACGTGGTCGATCCTTGGGTGGTAGAGCACAAAACCTTTATTGAGAAGACGTACAATGACCGAGGCCAACAGAGGACGGACGGATATATAATCAAGCAGCACAACTCATGTTTCACGCGTTGGTTCAAGCAGAAGCTTCTGTCGTGCCCTTTACATGAGGATTCTTCCGCGGAAGAACAACTCATATTCGCCTTGTCACAGGGCGTCGAGCACAACCTGATGACCTATGAGGCGTACGATATCAATGGCTACACATTCTACACCGAGGCCAAGGACATGAAGAGCGATGGTTATCAGAACTACGGGATAACGATGGAATCCTACACCGGTAACGATAAGGACAGATACTACGGAAGGATCGAGAAGATCTAGGAGCTGAGCTACGCTGGAGAGAAGGTCCCGATGTTCCGTGTCAGATGGGCCAAGAGCGTCCTAAAAGAAGACCGGTATTTCACCACCATGGTTATACCCGAAGCCAAATCCAAGACCGCGGGCGCAAACGTCACCGCGAAAAATGAGCCATGGGTACTGGCTTCCCAAGTTGACCAATGCTTCTTCATTACCGACCCGTCAAAGCCCAGTCATGTTGTCGTGAGGAGAGGCAAAAGGAAGATCATCGGAATGGATAGAGTAGCCAATGAGCAAGACTTCGACAAGTACGGCGACCCGAAGATCGAACGTGACGACGATGATGAAGTAGCAGCATACACCAGAAGAAGAAGCAGGACCACCCTACCTAAAGGACGTACGTTCCACAGAAGAACTCCATTTGCGAAAAAGAAGGGCAAGAAGATTGTGAACAGATAGCTAGCTAAGATCGATTGTATTTAAATCGTAGCCTTCATTTCTCGATTGTGTTTCATGGGCACTTTTTGAACTCTTGAATGTTTTTAAATTTCATGGACACTCGATCTCGATCCCCCTCCATCTCGATCGCTATCCCACCTCGCCAGATCCGGTCCCCCTCGCCGCCGAGCACCCCCCGCTCCACCGGCCGCCGCCGCCGACCCCCCGCACCCTCCCCTACTCAACTGTCGTCGACGACCCACCGCACCCTCCCCCGCTCCACCGGCCGCCGCCGCCGACCCATGAACTCATGATATTTTCAAAATAATAAATTTGATGATATTTTTTCATTCAAATAACAAATTTGATGATATTTTT